>JAGMVL010001975.1:0-691107 GCA_019202695.1 Populus x sibirica
CCTCGTAATTGAGCATAAAAGAAACAATTCATTTCTTTACAGTCAGATTAATGAGGATCTTGATGTCTATCAATCAGACCGTCCTGGTAACAATCCCTCGGGATATGGCAGTGATCTCAATATGGCTTGGGAGAATCAAAGGAAAGAAAATATCATTTCAAGGAGAACACAAGGGAATCTTTACCCCTTCCTTGCGTAGATTTTTATATTGTGGCAACACAAGGCGTTCGGCAAAATCTCTATATATGAGCAGGGAACTGATTCAGTGAAGCCATCAGAAAACTTGAATGAGATTGAGTCGGCTACAGTTGAGCTTTGAAGCAGGAGACCATCAGGGCTCACTGGCAGTGGAGGAAAAGAAATCATTTAATTATTATCAAACCTCTCAGAGAAAGAGTATGCAATTCGAAACCAATTATAAATAACTAGTACAGTAACTAAAACAACATACTATACTTGATCTAGGACAACAAGAGCATAGATGAAGTCACCCCACAATCTCTGGAGAAAGACCATTATTTATGGTCCCTTGGCAGGCAGTGCTAAAACAAATTCAAAAGTAGCTGAGAGCATGGGGAAGCAGGAAAAAAAATGAAGTTGCTAAAATTTCTAGTATTGATTGAGGTCATAGTTATAGAAACCAAACAAAATATCTCTTAATCCATTCAGGGTGAAGTTTTATTTGAACAGGGAAATCTAGGACAAAAACATTCACCCATAATTATTATCAGAAGCACCAGACAAGATAATTTCCTACAATTTTAGTTTACAAGAAAAACTAGCACGGGGACGCAAGATTAAAAAGAAAGAGTTACTCCAACCTTTGAGAGCACCCCTTCAGAATTCAGTTTGAATCCATTCTCTTGGAGGAACTGATTGAGGGCTTTGATATTGGTCAAGTGAGTTTTCGAAGCGATGAGGGAAATAGTGACATGGTTGAGTGCATAACCATTGACAAGTGTCCAGGCAGCATATATTCACTCCCCTGTGCATCAATAAAAATATATAACAGCACCAATTAAAACACAAATCTTGTATTGAGAAAAGAAATTGCAGCTACTAGTTAAAAGATTAAATTACTACTTGCCAATTGTTGAAAGTCAGAAAAGAAGGGCTTCTTCCATGCTAACGACCCCAGAGCACTAGCAAGAGTTGCATGCTTGTATCCACTGCCTGAGTACTATGTATTTTTCAATAATTTCCTAACACATGAAGTTAATTAAATCTTCAGTCTACACAGAAGAGGATGGATTAATATAATTAATGATACAATGAAGTACCAACCATCACTACTATTAGCACTACTCACTTGAGCTTGTGGACTTAATTGATCAACGAGAAGCTCTGATATAAAAAATTCTTGGCAAAGGGCCATTGAACACCCACTGCCAGTTTGGCAGCATCCTCATGCGGGAGGCCACTGGGAGTGTGAAAACCACAGAGCTTTCAACTTTTTCTGCTGGAAATCTCAGCTCCTCCTGTTGTTTATGCCCATAATCCAGGAAGAAACTTGCCATGGACTCAATCCTATGACCCTTCACCTATAATGATAATAATAATAATACTAATAAACCAAATCAAATTAAAAAAATCTATCAAAATCAATTAGTTTCTTTTCATGTTTTATGTAATTAACAAAAAAATAGATACCCCAAAGGTCCTGAAAGCAAGATGATCATAGCAGATATGGTCAGCATCATCAACCGACTTAACCAAGTCTAGTATAGCTTTTGCTGTTGGATTTCTCTTCAAATAAACCCTTTCCATGCTTCCTAATACACTCCTCATCAACAATAATGACTTCTTCATGTCCCTGTCATTTTTTTTTGAATAAATAAATAAATTAATTAACTCTATCGATTTAATCAATCTGTCCAGTTTGATTATTAATCAATCAATCACCTGAGATCTGGAAATCTGATGATCAACTTTAGATCTTGAGGCATGAACGGTGGTGGTGAAGAGATTCCGACTTCCGGTCACGGGAAATGATTTTTTCTTCCATGAGATTATGGAAAAGTGAGGATTGATCGTTGATAAGTACAGTGAGGGCATCTTCTCCGTCATCGTTGTTGAGTACAGTGAGAGCATCTTCGTCGTCATCGTTGAATTTAGTTTCTCCGACGAGAATAGCTTTTTCTTTTTCGGTCCGAAGGTTTTTTTATTCCCGATAGGCTTTTCTTCTTTTGGTAAAGACGAGAATGGCGATCTCACTCCAAAAAAGCGCAAACGTGTCTAATGGCACAGTATTTTTAATTTTCGATTGTTATATTATTTTATTTTAAAATTTACCATAACATACCTTATGCCTTATGGGCATAACACCCGGGTCAGACCGATAATATTTTTTTTCAAAAATGATATTATAGGTTATTTGGAATTTTTAAATTGAATCTAATTAAAAAAATTAATGAGATTTCTTGTTTAAAATATGTTCTAGTATTAAAAATATCAATCTTTAAAATTGTTATAAAAGTAAATTAGAGACCAATTTCTCTTATTTACCATACTAAAAAAAAATGTTAAAACTAGTTTTTTTTTTAATATTCAATTTTTTTAGAGATATTTTAAAAAAAAAAATGAATTCAATTTTTATCAATTATAGTAAATAATTGGACTACAAATAGCCAATAAAAATAAAAAATAGATTAATTTGTATCAATCTACCAAGTTAATCTAAAAATAATTAACTAAAAATTAAGGTAAAAATAGATGAAATTTGAAATAACCAAACTCAATGTTCAAGATTATGTTCACATGTAATACAAAAGAAAAGATCTTGAAATATCAAATGGAGAAATGTGAGAAAAGATCCGTCAATCCTAATGTCGATTATTTGATTACTGCTTTCTTATATAGTACTTAATTGTCAATTGTGGGCTCTTTAAGTTTTATTTGTTTTGTGAAATGAGTAGTTAATTGATTTTTTCAATTAAAATTATACATATACATAATATTAAATTTAAATATAAAATGTGAAGAAAATTATGCTAATATATGAAAACACAACATTAGAGATGCTTTTTCATATATTAAATTTGGGTCTTCATACCTCGAACAAGATTTATATTCTCATGAATCTCGCCATCAATATTAATTAATAAAAGGAATCAAATTAGATATAACATAAGTAGTATATCTCTCGGCTCTCATTCACTTTACCAACTTAGTCATCCATGAAGGTAAGAAAAAATGATAATTTTATTCAATTTGTTGATATTTAATATTATTCAATCTAAAAAAATTAAATTTTTTTAAGTATGGTTTAATCTAAAATGAATAAAAATCTCACCCAATTTGAGTGGGGCCGTGTTTCACTCGGATTATTACTTGATTTGATTTTTTTTTTACTTTTTTATGCTATAATTTTATTTTTTAATATTATATATGGATTTTTAATCTTTTGACTTGTAGATTCTTATGGTTCTATGCACTTTGTTTTCTATGCTTCGGTTTTATTTTTTGTAAAATCAAGTTCTTTTTAAAATGATTGGGTTGGCACGCTTGTGGCATCATTAAGTATAAAAAAGTTAATCCCGAAGAGTACCCCTCAACCGGCCAAGCTTTAGATTTGCTCTTTAATGATTACTTTAGTTCGAGTCCTCTCAGAGAGTCCATTAAAAATTTATTTAATTTTAAAATATATAAAATTAATCAAAATACATTTAAGTTGGGATTAAAAAAAAAAAAAAGTTACCCGTCTGATCCTCCGTTAGAAGGGGAAGGGAGGCGACGAGGTCATAGGTTAGCAAAATCATTGCCTTCCCAGATTCAAGAGGCAAACACTAAAAATCTGCCACGTAGCATTAAAATTAAGAGTTCAGCTTTAATAAAATAATTCCATATGTCCTCACATTAAGAAGTCAACAAAATGGAGACTTTTATCGACAATGATAACCATAATACATAGATAATGATACGTATGGATAAGGATATAGTTATCTTTATCTAGAATCAATCTATTATTAACAATAATTCTAAAAGCGGGGAAAGTACTTCACTTTCCCACGCCTTTTGTTTTCATTATATATATATTTAATTTTTTTTTTTACATATTTTTTTCTTTTCTTATGATTGACTTCTTTTTTAAAAAAACATTTGTATGTTTTTTACAAAATTATTTTTACTGATTTTTTTACCAAAATGATCAATTTTAATTTTTTTTTATATTAGGTTTGGGTTGAAAATTTAACTTTGTAGTTTTTTAATAAAAAACCATTGTAAATTACTACAAGTATTTTTCCCATATGGTTTTTCTTTTGGTACAATATTTCTCCATTTATTTTTTTTTTAAATTATCTTTGTTGAATTTTTTTTTTAATATTGAGTCAAGTTAAGAATTTAGCTTTAGCTTTCCCCATTTATTTTTTTTTATTTTTTTATTTTTATTTTGCCTTTTCCCTTAAAATTGTCTTTTTTTGTGTTTTTTTTCAGAATTATTTTTGTCAATTTTATTTTTTTAATATTGAGCTGGTTGAGAATTTAGCTTTGTAGTTTTTTTTTTAAAACACCGTTGATTGCTGCGTTGTTTTTCCATATAGTTTTTTCTTTTTTCTTTTTTTTTTCCGGAATTATCTCAATTTTGGTTTTTTTCATATTAAACGGGTTGATAATATAATTTTGTAGTTTTTTTCTTGAAAAAAAAATATTGTGGATTGCTGCGTTGTTTCCCCACATGTCTTTTTATCGATTTTTTTTCTAAAATTATCTTTGATGAATTTATTTTTTCATACTGAAATGGGTTGAAAATTTAGCTTTGTAATTTTTTTTAAAAACAACGTTAATTGCTAAAGTGTTTCCCTACATGATTTTTTTTGTTATAATTTTTTTCAAAATTGTTTTTATCGATTTTATTATTTTTAATATTGAGTCAAGTTGAAAATTACAACTCGTAGATTTTTCTTATGAAACACTATAGATTGCTACAGTGTTTTCCCGCATAGTTTTTTTTCCCCTTTCATTTTTTAATGATTTTTTCCAAAATTATCTTTATTAATTTAATTTTTTTAATATTGAGTTGGTTAAGAATTACAATTGTATATTTCCTCACAAAACACTATAGATTGTTGCGTTGTTTCCCTACATGATTTTTTTTCCTTTTGTTTTTTTATGATTTTTTTTCAAAATTATGTTTATTTTATTTTTTTAATATTCAAGCCGGTTGAGAATTTAGTTTTGTAATTTAATTTTTCTTGAAAAAATTGTGGATTGTAATAGTGTTTTTCCATATAATTTTTTTAAAAAACAATTTTTAATTTTTTTACAAATCCATGACAACGCACAAGCATGCCATAAGCCCGTGGCAAGCGAGAGCATAACAACTAGTATTATATAATTGTTGTTGGATAAGTTCTTAAAGGGTTTAGTAGATTGTTTACACTCAATGGTGTGCATTGATGGATTCAAATTTTCTTAAAATGTCTTAAAAATATCCAATGGTTTCAAGAAGAAAAAAAAATTAGAACTTGTGGAAACCAATTAATATGATCCAATTAATTCTCGCAAGTCCAAAAGTAATCGAACAATTAAAAGAAACATAATTTGACTTAAAAAATTCTCAAATATTTTTTATTAATTTTTTTTTAAAACAACATCATATTGAATCGATTCAAATCAACCCAAATTAACATATATAATCTACGATTTGAGTCATGGATTATGATAACCTCATAGAAAACAAATAAAAAAACATTTTGAAACTCAATTCTCAATCAACATAATATTAAAAAGATAAAATGAAAAAAAATCAATAAAAAAACTAAATCAACCCGCTAAACTTAGATCATGCAACCGAGAACCTAATAGAAAAAAATTCAAAACAAATTATAAAGATCAATTCTCAATCTATCCAATATTAAATGACAAAAATAAAAAAAAAATCAATAATAAAAAAAACAAGTCTACCAAGTTAATCCATCAAAACTTAAATCATAAAACTCTAACAACTCTATAGAAAATAAATCAAAAAAACTTATTCTCTAATAAATTTAATGTCAAAAAATAAAATTGAAAAATAAAATTAATTTTTTCTTAAAAAAAAAAGAAAAAGAAAAATTGATACTAAAGATATTGTTATCACAGCTAGAATCAATCTATATAATATGATTGCTGTTGGATAAGTAAATAAAAGGATTAGAATGTCATGATTATTGATTTATGACAATAAATTTTTATAAATATTTACCATAAATCATATCCTTGTGTTATGTTTATTTTTGTATTTTAAAAATACTTTTAAAAAAATTAATTTTTATTTTATTTTTTTTGTTTTAAATTAATATTTTTTTTAATGTTTTTAGATCATTTTAATAAACTAATATTAAAAATAATTTTTAAAAGATAAAAAAATATTATTTTAATATATTTTCAAATAAAATATATTTTAAAAAACAACATTAGACCTGAAAGGAGACTATGCATACTCGACAACCATGAAAAGAAAAAAATTTAATATGGTTAAACCAAAAAATTCAAATGCAGCAACTCTGCTCCAGAACATGTATAGTATTGTATACCCTCTTGTCGAGGGCGGATGCAAAATTTTGAAGAGTAAATTGGTGCCTGACACCAATTAGAATTATTTTCTAAGAGACCATAACAGTCAAATATGTGAAACCCAAACACATCACAGAAACTGATGGAAAGTCTGTCATCCTTCAGTGTATTATTGCTCTCTGCAACGAACAAAACAACTGAGATACAGTCACACCACCAGAAGTTGCCTGGTCTAGGGCTTGAGAGCCAAGGCCAATCCAATCTTAGCGCTCTTTTCAATTGCCTTCGTATCAACCTCCCCCGAGATTGTGAAGAGAGACTTGGGGCGCCACTCATGCTGGATAAGAGCACTCGCTTTCCCATAGTTGTTCAACCGAGCCTTCACTGTAGTCAGGGGGTCGAGTGCATGCTGCGTGCCAATGGTCAATGTGTTTTCATTGCTTGAAAAACTACGGGTCAGCTCTGCACCAACGGCTGTACTGGTCAATGGTCTCACTGTGTGGTAGTAGGAAGCAGGTAAGGGTGTCTCCCTTATCATTGCTGTGGTCATCAACAAAAACATTCCCATCAGCAAAGGGAGACTTCAAATAAAAAATATGCACAAACAGCAGAAATAACTCCACTTTAATGTTTTAACCTCGAGCTAATCCCGAGTTCAGAGTAAAAATGGTTGTCCTAGATGATACAAGAGAGTAGACCTTCCACAAAAATCAGAGAAATTAGTTCAGTGAGCATCTTTAGCAATACTGCCAGTAAATAATTATTCACCAGCAAATGCCTTCAAAACTTGCATTTCTCTGCATTGAACTACAGCTCAAGCTCTTTAATGGGATAGTGCCAGCAAAAGAATTCTCAGGCCAGTCTTTAAACCGGTAGAGCTCAATGCTCAGTGAACATAATCAATGAAAGCAACAGAAAGCAACAGCTATTAGAGTAATTAACTAAAATGTAACTTCTTTCACCGCATTGAATTACTCACACTGTCAGAGAAGCAATCAGGTCAGCATTTGTATAACTCAACCCTGCATTGTATTTAGTGAAGTTCCCAGTAGCAGTATCAAATGAGAGATCCGTCCCAAGAGAAACAACATTACTCCCGATCACGCCTGAGAAGTTAACAATGGGATTTGCAGTCAACCCAAGGCTAGTGCTTATCCCAGCATACTCATGCTGGTACTGGAGTTCCACCTGTTAGCACAGGAAATTAAATCAGATCATAGGGTGGCAAAAATCAGCCTCATTAACACTGTGACATGCCCATTAATGCAGTAGGAAGTTCCAAATAGACAAGACAACCATAACCTCAATGTTTAACGACAAATACAAAAAATCAGACCAGCAATCAATAACCATAACTGCAAAATAATGATGCTCCCAACAGCCAAGCAAAGTAGGAAGTAGAAACAACTGAAAATGACAAGATAAAAGTTAATTAACAAGGAAAGAACCCCTTTACCTTGCCAGATCTCTGATCAGGGACTTTGAAGCTAAAGATGGTCTTGAGCCCAGGAGCAGGTTCGTCAATAGTAATAGTTGTGAGAAGCTACAGATGAACACAAAACTATCAATTGCACAATCAAAGCATCATATTACTAGTTATATAATTATCCAACGAATGTTCACTGCGTGGAAAAAAAGTTATTCTAATTAGCTGCGATGAATGCCAAAAGGAATTTCATCTTTTGAAAAGAATGCGAACAAACTGCTTTACAACCTTATATAGTAATATCATGCTTTGGTCCAACAATACAGGCATGGGGTATCATCCTAAAGAACAATCTAACAAATAAGACAGCAATACACGTAACATAAAGCAACCCTGCAATGCCACATCTATAGTCAACTGAAGTAAACGCTGTATTTAGGGAAATTTGTTTCACGTAAAATATCTTACAAAAAATTTGATCTACATAAATATTTTATGGTCAACCCACAAACTTAGTTCGTTTATTGGAAAAAAATTTCAGCTCATGAAATTTTGTAAGATATTTTACAAACAGTAATAAACTTTAGCTATCACACAACCATTTCAACCACCTTCACCACCACCATCCCATCACCACCACTATCACCTCTACCACCCCACCACCACAACACATCATCATTGTTTCACTACCACTATAATTTCAATTCATTACTTACCAAAAATCATAAAATTTGTTCTATGTAAAATGTTTTACCGAAAATATTTCAAATGTAAATTATAATGAAAAAGATTTTTTGTAAAACAAATACTAGGGGTGAGCATTGGGGTATTCAAAGGGAAAAAAATTGCCATTTCCAACACTTATCCCAATTATCCAAAATATTTTTTTCCTTACCTAACCCTATTTCTTTTACCCGATCAAACAATTTGGGTAATTCAGATAACTCAAATTACCTGAATTTTTTACCTATTACCCCATTAATTTTTCTTCCCCAAAGCTTTGACTACATGAGAATTAGGTTTAAGGAACATTACAAGCCTATTAGTTTTAAAAATTTATGAATTATTATTGGATAACCTGATTTTTTTTTGTTTAACCCGAATTACCCATTTTCTGCAATTTTTAAAAGTTTATTACCCAAATTAGTAGTTTTTTTAAATGCTCACCGCGACCAACACCTCCTTAAATGAAAAGGAGTTATTGAATCATGGTGGTATACTGGTGAATTAATGCGATATTTCGCCATATCTTGGATAAGAGATCACATACAACTTGTTTGACCATATAATTGAGATGAATACAAAAGTCCCATCTTCAAACAATTTACACCGGTACTCAAGAAATGCAGAGCTTCATAGCTCACCAACCCAGAGCACAAAAGAGAAGAAAGTACCTCTGATAGTGACTTGAAGTCTAAACAGGATCATCAAACAAGGGCATAATATACAAATCACAAGCACAGATAATTATCATTTCTGATTTGTTAAAAGTGAAAGAACAAGAAGGAGAGCAGGCAAGCTTAAATGTCTTACATTGGAGTTTGTGTCCACTTTTATATCAGTTGTGATGTTCTTGTTCTTTAGCTGACCGCTGACATCTGCTAAAAACAGCTCACCTTTCTTGATCCCAGTTGAAGTGAGTGCCTGGAATGCGAAATAAATATAATGTCAGATGATAATATTATAGAAGGTTGTTTTCAAAAGAAACAAGAACATATGCTTCAATGCAATTAACTTGATAGAAGACATCGAAACTAAATATCCAATCTAAAGGATTTCACATCTGCACGTCCAAAACAGATGGTCCATTCTCAGGTGTAATATTTAACGAGTTAAAGAGTCTCGCGCCAATTCGAAACCCATATGCCATATCACCGATACCATAATTGCAAAAGAATTAATCATGGTAAACTAAACAAATCAATGCAAGTATAATCGCAGCAGTGTTTCCTTTTATTTTCAAGGCTGCACACACATGTTTGTTGCTTAATTTTCCTTTACTGTTTGTGAATCGTACAAACAGCTCAATTAAATCAGCCACAACGAGATGCTGAGGGAAAAATCCACAAATGCAAATAAAATTATCAAAATAATATAGAATCCAAATCCTGCTGCTAAGTGCCAGTTTGGTATTACGGTAACAGTTGTTTTTCAAAATAATTTTCGATTGGAAATGCATGAAAATATACTTTTTTTTTATTTTTGATATCAATATATCAAAACGATTTAAAAAAAACACGGGAAAAACAATTTGAAGCAAAGAAAAAAATAAAAAAGTTTTAATTTTTTTCAAAAAAGCATTTGAAACACAAAAACAGGCTCTAAGTGCAAAGAAATTAATCGTCCAGCACTTGGCAATGGAGATTGACCAATTCATTTCTCATCAATAAAAAAATTATTCAACTTAACTGTTTTTCTAGGCCTAAGATTACAACTTCTACATGGAATATTAAGGGGGAAAAAACATGAGGATTCATCTGGGCAGTCCGTTAATTAAAAAAGAACATCGATACCACAATTTAAAAAATATATATAATTAATAAAAAAAATAAAAGGAAAAGGAGAGAAAATTACAACTCCAGTTGAGGTATAAGTAGTGACAGTGAACTTGTGGTCGCTCTGGTAATCTTTATAGAGAAGATCTGGAAATTTCGAGAAATTAAGAAAAAAAATATCAAAATAATCACTAAATGAAAATAAATTAAGGAGTGAGCAAAAAATGAAATCCCTGTTACCTCTAGCTTTCTTGCCAATATCGGCGTAGAGACCTGGGCCTTTTCCCATGATTTTTTTTTTTTTAATAAATGGTATGAAACAAAAATATATTGTGAGAGAGCTTTGGATTGCTCCAGCAGAGTATTCTATAAAGAAATATAAAGAAAAAAAAAAAAAAAAAAGAAAATGAGAGAACCCTACCTACTCTTTCGCAACCGTTTGATATGGACCGTTGGATCTGCTGGTGTGTTAGATGGCCTCGAGGATCCTACCTATTCTTTTGTAACCGGTTGATATCGACCGTTGGATCTGAAGCTAAGGAGCTGGTGTGTTGTATGGCCTCGATAGTCGGGACGGGAGGTACTCGGGCATATTCGCCTATGTTTTTTTTTCTTTTTTTTTTCTTAATAGTTAAAGTTATACTGAGTGACTGAAATTATTTGATTGTAACAATTGAGTATTTAATCTTTAAATTCTTATCAATAGGTATCTATGCGTCTGAATTTTTATAATTTTCACCATAATTATAATTGTTTTATATAAGTGTTTTAATTATTTAAAAATAATTTTATTTTTTTATTAATCAAACTCCATTATTCAACTAAGTATTTCAGTTTAATAACTAATTAGATATTTAGCAATAAAAAACCTGTTCGATATTATAATAACGATTGTTTTTTAAATTGGTTTTTGCTTGAAAATATATTAAAATAATATTTTTTTTAATATCAGCACATCAAAACTATTTAAAAACATGAAAAAAATAATTTAAAGTAAACAAATAAAATAAAATAAAATATTTTACGTTACAAGTGATAAATTAGAGAATGGATTTCAGATTCTTAATTCAAATACCTTTCTTGGAAATAATCAAAATTCAATTAATCATGTTTATTAAGTACAATTTTTCTAAAATAAAAAACAATATCCTTATTTTACTTATATTTCAAATAATAGAAGAAATTAAGAAAAAAAAAATTGATAAGCCAGACGAATCCCTTAATTTCATAGTGAATTTTACGGTGAAGAATTAAGAAAACAGCCTTTGTTGGTATCTCACTGAACTAGAAAAATAAAAAATGTGTTTTCTCAAGAAAACAACATTTAATTTTTAATTAATAAACATGTTTTCGAAAACTTTTCCACGATGTTTCTTCCAGGCTCCTTTCCATCTTCCAATCGAGAACTTGAGAAAAAATCAGAATTACTATGTATTAAAAGTACTTAACCAATCCAATACTTATTTTAGTTCATCAATAAACCTACAAGGAAATATAAAACAAATATTTCTATGATAATTTTGAAATATATTTTAAAAATTATTGTGTTTCTTATGTTAATCAAATGCGACCCATAATGTTCGAAAAATAAGAGTTCATCAAATATGAACAAGCAAAAACAGCGATGCAAATAATCAGTCCCTCTGAAATGTCAAAAGGGAATACAAGACTTCGATCCTTGTACAACCCAGTTGCGTTCATGTGAGCTAGTGTTAGCCATGCACTTGGTTCTTCACAACAAGAAGAGAGAACCTATAAGCAAAAACAGTAAGTGATAGATTAGACCAGTATTCTTGGCGGTCAAATTGGCTGCATTGTAATCCGAACCGTCTGTCTTGGAAGTCACATAACTTCCCTCAGGTGTGCTTGTGGTCAGAACAACAACGATCCAGTTACCATCAGAACCAATCCCAGCTCCTGTAAACTTAGTATCATTAAGGTTATCGGAGTATGGAGTCCGTGTGAAGTTAGTGAGCACAAGACTTGGATCCAGGTGGGGAACACAAGCAGGCATCACAGCTCCATCCCTTGTGTTGGAGACATTCAAATGGCATTTGGCTAGAAGGCTCGGGTAATTGGGGAACTGCGGCTCAGTGCCTGGTACTGTGTTGGAACCCGTGGTATTTGTACAAGGTTGGTTCTTAAATTGGTCAGCTATCTCCTCAGCAAGGCACTCTGCGTTATCATTTTTTGTGAGGGTAGTCAAATTGAAGGATGTCCTGTAGTTGTTAATCCCTTGAAGAAGGGCATCCTCCTGATCACCTGCAAAGAAGTGGTGGAATGAGAAGCTTAGTGTTAAGATATCAGCCGGGAAGAAAATCTTAACTTGGGCAAATTAACATGGAGCAATAGAATCATGAGACTGTACTGAAAAGAAAGCCACAGACCACTTGGGACCTGGGATCATTTCCAAATTCGTGTGCATTCTAAACAAGCAGCAAAAACTAGTTTTTGATAGCAAGAGGACAACAAGTTTTAAAACCATTTTCTTGACCTGAAGAACAAGTATCAGCAAATTGCATAAAAATGATTTTAACAGAAAAACAGATTAATGGGAGAGAAAAAATTAAGCAAAGACTTGACGAGCTTGCCAATGCAAATCATGAAAGCAAACTATAATACTAGTTGGATTACAGCTATTTCTTAGTTAACTGGGTCATAACAAGCAATCTTGCAAAGGCAAATTCACTGCATAATGTAACATCCCGTTTGGAGACATCAGATTTGAGTAGAAATGAAATCAATTCAAGACCATTTACCAATTCCAGCGTTTTGGAAAGTTGTAAGCAATACAGATGAATTAAAAGTATCCAGATTAATTGTAATGCACATATATATTATAGAATTGAATCTACAAGACTACAGCTAAAACGACAGATTCAAACAAACAAGAACACAGATATCTCTAGATCAAGAATCAGTAATCAGATCTCACATGATAAATTAGATAATGTAAAAAGAAATAAAAGAAAGCAGATAATTACCAAGTAATCCCAAAAATAAAGAAAAGAAAAATGGTTACCGTCACAAATGACAGGGTGACTGATCAAGCAGAGAATAATGAAGAAAACAAAGAATGGGAAGAGAAGAGAAAATCTTGAAGATTCCATTGCTGCTGCTGCTAATTGAAGCTACTGTTGTTTTTCAAAGGAGATCGGCGTCGGTGATGAGTGTATATAAGAGAAAGAGTCCAAGAGACTACTCCTCGTAAATGAGGAAGTGAGCAGCTTGGAAGATAGATTGTTCCTTTCTTGTTTGTTGGGTAACTAACGACAGCTACCGTGCATCTGCGACGTTCGTCCTTCCACTTTCTTTATTCATAAAAGCGTTGCCCAACCCACCCCCATCAGATTTATACGCTGCCGTTTTTAGTGGTCATTAATAACAACAACAATAATAATAATAATACTGCCGCGATTCTCGTACATGCTGTCTGCATGCCGCGCGTCTTTCTTTTCTTTCTAAAAACGACACCGCTTACCGCAAAACACGATTGCCCCCCTTTTTTTTTTTCTTTTTTTTTTAAATTCACGCATTTATTTTTAAAGTTTTCTTGGAAAACTAGCAACAGTCAGTTATTAAAAAAAAAAAAAAGAGCACAGTTTGATGGAAGTCACACGTGAGAATTGTGACTTTTTTAAAATTCATAGTTAAGAAATGTGAAATTTTAAATAAATGATCAACATGTGCTGATACACATTCCATGGAGGAAAAAGAAGAAGAAAAAAAAAATGTACACAGTATTCTTGATAGTATTGAAAAAATCTTGATGAAATGAGTGAAATGACAAAAAAAAAAAAAAAAAAAAAAACCACCAGTATAGCTGGGGGAGCTTATGTGCCCCACTTTGACCATGTATACAATATACTTTAGTTGCGTATTAAAAAAAGAACTAAAATGACTTACGGTTTATTTGGGATTGTGATGGTGGTGGCGGTTCAAAGTATTTTTTGCTTAAAAATATATCAAAATAATTTTTTTTTATTTTTTAAAAATTATTTTTGACATCAGTACATCAAAACAATATGAAAATATAAAAAACATTTATTTTAACAAAAACAAATTAAAATTTTTGAAAACACGGTCCCAAACACTCCGTTAATATTTCGCTATAGACCAAAACATATTACATAATGGATTTAAATAATACAATTATCATTTTGTCCTTATATGAAAAAATCATAAGAGGTAAATGTATTTTCACAATGCTCATTAGTCTTTTTACATTTTAAAGTATAATAAAATTACAAAGTTTTCTTTAAAAACAAAAATTATTTAACTATTTTTAGGATTTTTTTCCATGTTTATTTTCTTAAAGCACAACAAAGCATGCGTTCTTCGAGAGGTGTGTGAGACATTTTCTAATAGCCAAACATTATCTTCCACTATGACATTTGAATTGTCTCGGTGACTTATCTATCCCTAGGCATCGTGTGTAGCCGATGAACATATGGTTTGCTGCCACCAATTTTTTTCTCTCTCTCCTCGATTTATGCATCTAATTCTCTAAATTTTCAAAGCAACCATTCAATGTTTTTTTCCTTCAGATTTGATCCAAGTTCTTTTGATTGTATTTATTTTATTTGACATAATTTATAAAATTATAAATTCTTTTTTGTTTTCATCCTCCTTTAATTTTTTTTATTTATCAGATTTATTCATCATTCTATTAATTGCTATTTGTTTTATTTGAGATAATTTTTAAAAGTGATTTCTTATACGATTTCATCATTCTTCGGTTTATTTCCTAGCATATTTGATTCTTGTTCTTTTGATTGCAATTTTTTTTTTACTTTGACAAATTTTTAATTGATATTTTTTTCCTGATTTTATTTTTCAACATCAAATTGGTTAGGAATTAAGCTTCTTAATTGTGTCCAGGTTTAGGATTTCACGGGTTATGACTTTGAGAGATTGACCTAAGTTTAGGAGATTCACACATGTTTGCTTGTTTTTTTTTTTCTTCCTTTTATAAATTCATGTTTTTTTCAGTTTAATCCTTCAATATTTATTTAATTGGAAATTAAACTGTATTTTTATTTTATTTTTTGCTTTCTATAGGATTTTTCAGTAATCTTGGAAATAACTTGGGTTATCTTGGATCTTTTTATTTTTTGTTCTTTGTTAAATTTAGTTTTTTAAAAGAAATTATTCCTTTAAGTATAATACTGACAGCTCATTTTTTATAGTAATGGTCAATTTTTATTGTTTGCTTTATTTAATGTCGATGCTATTTTTAATAATATTATTAAATTAATTAAATTTATTGAATTCAATTAAATCAATGATCCGAATCTCAAATTTAATTTACTTTATTAAAAAAATATTAACATTGTCTAAATATTTTTTTATGTTAGAAAATAATTGACATAAGGCATCGTACAAGCCACATATCAAGTCATATTGTTAGAAAAAAATCACATTTAGCTTTCATGCCTAGTGTCTTATTTCGTTTAAAAATTAAATGTAAGATAAAAATGTGCTAGCTTTATAAAAATATTATTTTTCACACGTATTGTTTTTATAATATTATTTAGAAATTAAAAAACTAGAATTTAGAAAATGTTAAAAAAATATAATATAGTAATTTAACTCATTTTAAATCCTTCTTTAAACTTACATATACAGTAAGCATTTATATACATATCTTATTTCGTTTAAAAATTAAATGTAAGATAAAAATGTGCTAGCTTTATAAAAATGTTATTTTCCACATGTAAATTTTTTTATAATATTATTTAGAAATTAAAAAACTAGAATTTAGAAAATGTAAAAAAAAATGTAATATAGTAATTGAACTCATTTTAAATCCTTCTTTAAACTTGCATATGCAATAAGCTTTTATATGCACACTTAAAAAATATTGTTCACTGACTTTTTTTCTCTTCATCCAAAAAAACTTAATAGTAGCTTTTAAGGATATTAAAATCTTTTTACATGGTTTATTTATTATTTTTAAATAGAGTAGATAAATAAGTATTTTCTTATATTAATTGCACAGTCAAACGATTAGAATATTATTAGAAGTAAAAAATTTAAAAATTATGTCAAAGGGTATTTTCATGTTTTCAATATAGTTTTTTTATTATTAAAATTTAAGTTGGGGAACAATTTGATATTTTTTAAATAGAAAAAAATAATAAATAATTAAAATGCAAAGTAAAACAATGAATTAAAGGGGGAAAAAAGCTTGAGATCAAGTGGTTTATTTTTTTTTCACAATATTTTTTTTTTGTAATTACAAAGTTAATTCAGAGTTAATTCCATATTTGGCTAAATAAATAAAAAAAACAAAAAGTTGGGAGGTGCCCAAGCCCTTCCAAGCTCTAATTGGCTGTGCAGCTTCTTGTGACATTTAAAAATATTCTTCTATAATATAATTGGAAACACTTCTGTATTTTCTTTCTGTTGATGCGGCGTGTGTCACTAATGATGGTTTGTTTTGGTGACAATGGGCATTTGTTTTTCTTTATTTTCTCTCTTTTATTCCCAAAAATTACAATTTGACCCTTTTAATTGTTGGTATTTCACCTTCAATTATTTTTCTTTTGATTTTTAATTTTTTTGTATTGGTCATTTTGTAAAAAGTTTATTTGTTTTTAATTCCATCCCTCAATCTCAGTTTACTAAATACTATATTCTCCACTGTGGTCCTCATTCTTTGAATTTCTTTTTTTTCCTTTAACATTTTGTAAAATTTTTAGTGATTTTAAATTTCATCCTTCAATTCAAATTGATGGTATTATATTTTTCAATCTAGTTTTGATTTTTATTTTTTTCTTGGTCATTTTGTAAAATTTATTATTTTTTTCAATTTCACCCTTTAATTACAATATTGTTATTATTTTTTATGTCAATATTGATCCTCATTTTTTTATTAAAAAAAAAATTCCTTTTAGTAAATTGATTTGTGTTTTTTTCAATTTTACTATTCAATTAAATATAAAATTTATTTTGTATTTTAACTTTGATCCTTATTCTTTTAATTGCTATTTTTTAAAATTATTTTGTATTATTAAAATTATTTTTTTCAATTTTATCCTTCAATATTTAATTAATTGAGAATTAGACTTCATGGTTTTTTCAGATTTGGTGTTTTGGGTTTAATGACTCAGGTCACGAGTTTGAAAATTAACATGTTTTTTTTTTTGTAAAATAAAGCTTTATAATCCTATTTATTTTTTTTTATCATTTTATTTCAATTATATGATCTTGGCTGCGAGTTTGGTAGAATATTTTGAGTTGACTTAGCCCTAATTAGTGCAGTTAAAAATTTATTATGATTGATTTTTTATGTTTCCTCTTTACTTATATTTCATGACCATGAACATCATTTACACAAAAAAATAAGTAAGAAATGATGGTCATATGGTAAGAAATGATGATTTTTTTCTATATTGTAAGTTCTGTTTCATGCCTATATAAAAAAATTTAAATTTTCTAGAGCGATAAACATGGCCATATTAATATTCAAAAATAAAAATAAGATTTTAGAGTTTTTTTTTTTTGTATTCTAATCCTATTTAAATCTATTTTCTACTTTTCTATGCTTGCTGTTGTGCTTCCACCTACATTGTTAGGGGTCAATTTTATTTAATTTTGAGAGGAAAATTCAAATAATCGATAAAAGAAAACCGTTAATCATTTCATGGTCTAGCTTTCACGTAGACCAAAATTCTTTAAAGCAGCAGAAACTATGGAATATCCCTCGGGTTCGTAATTATTGGTGGAGGCAACGGACATTCTAGGAATTACAGGAAAATCCTCCCAGATACAAGCACGGAAAAATTGGTGGATGCTATTGGTTTTGGATAACGTGGCATCAATCCTCCAATAGCAAGCAGTCCATGCAAGCAACTCCCCCTCTCAAGCCTCATACAAAAGAGAAGCCTCCACATTACTCAGGACCCTCGAAATGGCCTGCACTTGCAAGCATCACATGCAAGCTCTTTACTGATTTTGCATTCCAGTTTTCTCCTTGAGTTTCAGAGAAAATGACAGTCTCTGCCGATGTCCGGTTCTCCCTCTCAGCTGCAGCTGCTGGCCAGTTGCATGGCGCCAGAGGATTGGGAGTGAGGAGATATTGCTCGAGACTTGTGAAGTTTGGCAATGGAGAGTTGATGGGAAATAAGTTGAAGTTAAACCAACTTCATCAAGGAACTAGTACTCTTGCTGTTAGAAATCCTAAGCAACAAGTTTGCATGTCTCTTACTACTGATGTAGCAATGGAGTCCAGGGTTAGCTCATTAATTAAGCTACGCCTTTCTTAATTTAGCAAACACACACACACACATATAAACTTGTTTTCCAATTAATAGTTAATGCTTTTGGCTATCGCACTACGCAGTTGAGGGACCTAGAGATGGAAAAAAGGGATCCACGGACAGTCGTGGCTGTTATTCTTGGTGGAGGAGCCGGTACTCGTCTTTTCCCTCTGACAGCGCCGAGCCAAACCTGCTGTAAGCCTTTCTCTTTTATCACATTTTTCATCGTCATCGACTTCATGTGTATTAAATTTGACATACACTTCGTGGGAGCCATCTCCTATTCGTTAAGTTTTGTGGGGCTATCAAATTTGAAAGAGCAGGCTTATAGTTGAAAATATATGGTTTGATACCATAGTTGGATATATACTGTTGAGATCTGTAGGTCCCAATCGGAGGTTCATACAGACTGATAGATGTGCCAATGAGCAACTGCATCAACAGTGGAATCAACAAGGTATACATCCTCACTCAATACAACTCAGCATCACTAAATAGGCATCTTGCTCGTGCCTACAACCTCGGTAATGGAGTCAGTTTTGGAGATGGTTTTGTAGAGGTAACTACTTTGTTTTTTTTTTATTTTTCTCCTTTTACTTTATAGCAAGTGATTACTGTCTATAAACTCAAGCATAGAAATGCTTTGCTTGCCAATGTTCTGATGAAATGGGAATAAAATTTATGTTATAAAAAGTCAGTCAAAGTTTGTTTCTCTGTCATCAGGCCCTGGCAGCTACTCAAACTCCTGGAGAGGCAGGTAAAAAGTGGTTCCAGGGCACCGCTGATGCTGTGCGGCAATTTCATTGGCTTTTTGAGGTAATCATTTATATATTAGATGTAATCTGCACGTGAAATCTTACTAGCTTGAAATCAACTCAAACCACAGGCAATGCAATTCTTCCCTGTTACAATATGAAAACGTACAGAAGAGGACTAGGAAGGTTAAAAAATAGAGGATAACTGGTGCTACAATAAATTTCTACTCTCTACCACGAGCACGTACCGGTTTAGTTGGAAACTTAAACAGCACAGATTGCCAGTAAGGCTTTCCATTCTCAGAATCCTTAAAGGGAATTAGGTGATTCACTGAGTCGAGGACATATCCACATTTTCTTTTTCTCGCCTTTTTGTTGCATAAACTAGCCTGCATGCTGTTTATAAACGTTTGATTATTACATCAAAAGAAGATGAAGAGTATTTCATAAGGAATGCTGTATATAGAAACAAGAGGTTAGTTTGTATTGCATCGAAGCAGAGGCAGAACAGAAGTAGCAAGAGATTCCACAATAACCAGTTTTTGAGCCAGCGACTACCCTTCGTGCCTTCTTGTTTTTTGAGATTTCTTTTCTCCCTCGGATAATATGAATCCTTTAAGTTCCAATAGTGGAAGAAGCTGTAACTCCATTATATGAAACACTTCAACTGGAAGGTTTATGGCCACATCGTAATTCATGTTGCCTTGGAAGATAAAATTACAACTTGCCTCTTGTTTATCGACCATGGAGACTTTACCTAAATGAAAAATCGCTGCTAAGAAATTTATATTGTCTCTGCTATCTTCCCGTATCCTGAATTTGGTGATTTTAGAACAAATCTAAAACTTTTCAGGATGTTACACATATGTTTTGACTATGTACTTTAACTTCAAAGGGCCCAAGAAGCAAGGAGATTGAGGATGTGCTAATTCTTTCTGGAGATCACTTGTATCGAATGGACTACATGGACTTTGTGCAGGTGAGAAGAAGTACATTTCACTTGACATGGTTTTTATTCACTAAAATTGAGTGTGGAAATCAAGTTCTACTTAATCTATAAGTATCAGACATTAATGTTAGTCTCTCGTTTCCAGAATCATCGGCAGGGTGGTGCAGATATTACTCTCTCTTGTCTACCGATGGATGATAGGTCTGCATAAGTTTAATCCAAGCTAAGCTCTTACAATAGCAATTTCTCATTTCAGGGGACTCGACTCTGATATTTACCCTGTTGTCACTTTGCTTATATCTACTCATGGCAAATTTAATATCTGAGTTCATGTTCAAAGTTGATGGATCGTGTTTTTGAGACTTTCCAATATTTACATGATAGCCGGGCCTCAGATTTTGGTCTCATGAAGATTGACAATAAGGGGAGAGTCCTTTCATTCAGTGAAAAACCGAAGGGGGCTGACCTGAAGGCAATGGTAAGTTTCAGATTTTGCATTGCTGAACAAACCTATAAATCTGAGTGGTTAAGCACTTATGCTTACGCTCCATTTACTTACACTTCAGGAAGTCGATACGACAGTGTTGGGGCTTTCGAAGGAAGAGGCTTTAAAGAAACCATACATTGCTTCAATGGGAGTGTATGTCTTCAAGAAGGAGATACTTTTGAACCTTTTAAGGTACTACTAGCCATTTGCATTATCAGTGATCGTCAGATGTTGAGCATTTGCAGTTATTTTTATATTTTCGTATGACTTTACCAGGATTTAATAACAAGAAAGGAAAGAAAAGAAAAATCGATGCTCTTTCATGTAAACATGCACACAAACATACGCTATACCTATCATGAGTAAAGGACATGAGTGCTACAAATTGTTGTTGAGTCAGGTGGCGTTTTCCAACTGCAAATGACTTTGGATCAGAGATAATTCCAGCTTCGGCAAAAGAATTTTATATGAAGGTATGTACTGAATTCTTCTGGAGTTTGACTTGGATTTCAAAACCAGTGTTAGAGCACCCCAAGGTGAATGATGGTATTCACCTCCAATGTCTCAAGAGAATATGCCTCTATATTTACATGTAATGAACACTCATGCACATTTAGGGTTTCGTTATTGTCTCAGGATCAAAGAGACGGAAATAGTAGGAATACCAGATAGTAGTGATAGATAGACATGTTTTACTATACTTTCCAAACAGAAATTCACTTTAAAATTATTTTAAAAATCAATTTATTTTAAGTTTCGTCTCTGTCTCTTTAATAAAATATTTTTCTATCTTTTTTATACCTATCTTTTCTATTCTAGACACTAACCAAACGCAACAAATCACTATTGTTTTTAAAAAAATGTTGACTCTGAGCAGGCGTATCTCTTCAATGATTACTGGGAAGACATAGGAACCATCAGATCCTTCTTTGCAGCGAATCTTGCCCTCACTGAGCATGTAAGTACCTGAACAAATCTCCACACTTTTCCTTATCTTTTTGGGCACAAATAGGCTACATTTGGACTGGGAGAAGTAAATTCAAGAAAATAGTAATCATAACTTGACGATTCTAGATATCAAAGCAGCAAAAACAAGAAATTTATCAAGGCTATGAGTGATAGTATCTTACAATACAATCTAGAAATAATGCAAACTGCTGCTTTGCTGCTGAATGCCTGTAGCATTACTGGTGATTTACTGATATTCATGACTGAGACATGATGATGCTGTCTTAATAACTTTTCAGCCTCCAAGGTTTAGTTTCTATGATGCAACAAAGCCAATGTATACATCACGAAGAAACCTACCCCCGTCCAAGATTGACAGTAGCAAGGTTAGTAGAAGGGCGTTCATGTTGCCTCTTAAAGCTCCCTAATCGACAAGTTACATTTCAAGTGTTCTCCTGATGTTACCTGTGCTACGCTGCTATAAGGTAAAGTAAATGGATGCATTGCCATTTTATCCCAATTTTTCTTTTGCATGCAGATAGTTGATTCAATCATATCTCATGGAAGTTTCTTAAACAACTGCTTCATCGAACACAGTGTAATTGGTATCCGATCTCGAATAAACTCAAATGCCCACTTACAGGTTTGCACACAATAATATTATTTCAATTATAGCATCTATGAGCTAGTTTCTGAAAACACAGTTATAAGACCAACTTGACTTCTGACCTGGCCCAAGACTTGTGGGGTGTATTCGGCAGCTCAACTCATGGGTCGGTAGATTTACTTGAGTTTTAAATATTAAAAAAAAAAAACATCAAAACAACGTTGTTTTGAATCTTTTGATTAAAAAAATAAGTTCGGCATGAAACCGACCAAAGCTAGGCTTCGGGTTGGCATGTTATTGGATTGACCCTCCGAGCAAAGCCAAGTTTTAACATACTAGTATTGCAGTTTCTGCTATTTCTGTTGTGTGCTAATATTGTTCTGAGCGGACACATGTTCCCATGTAAACTTATTTTCTGTGATGGCCAAATAAATGAAGGATACAGTAATGCTTGGTGCTGACTTTTATGAAACGGAAGCTGAAGTGGCATCAGTGGTTGCTGAAGGAAGTGTACCGGTTGGGATAGGAGAAAACACAAAAATCAAGTGAGAACAAGCTTATATGAAACCTTTCTTGTCTTTTGAACGCGCTAAATGGAACTGTTTTATGTTTCTTGTTGTCTCTTAGAGCATGAACGATTTTGTTTTGCAGAGAATGCATAATCGATAAAAATGCCAGAATTGGGAAGAATGTCGTTATTGCAAATTCAGAGGTATGTTTCAACAAAAAATGATTTTATCTTTCATTTAACTTGTGTTAATTCAATTAGATAGAATAAATATATTGCTTTATCGTTAAGAATTTGATACGAATAATCATCTCAATTCAAAAATTTAAATGTCGGAAAAACTTAAATCGTCAGTGATTCATTTGCTTACCCCCTGAGTTTTTTGGCAACTGTATCAAGAAATTGTCATTTATCAAACAGTTTTGGTCAAAAAGCTTGCTTACTAGTTGCCAGTTCTTGTTTGTGAACGGATTTTTCAGGGCATACAAGAGGCCGACAGATCCATGGAAGGCTTCTACATCCGATCTGGTGTTACGGTCATCTTAAAGAACTCTGTTATTCAAGATGGAACTGTAATATAATTTTGATTGTTTTTTCTTCCATCCTGTTTTTGTCGATCAGGATAGTAGCAAAGATGGTATAAACGCAACATGACTAATGGCAACCACCACCTTGTTTATGGTGTGAATATGCAAAGCTGAGCTCTGCCTGCGTAAACTATAAAGAGTTTTAAAGCCCTAAATGTCAAAACCTTTTTGACTATCGAAGATATTAAACTTCAAAATTCCTGTCCCAATTGAGCACATGCAACTTCAATTTTAAGGGATATTTTTTTTTTAATTTTTTAGGTATAAATCAACTCCTAAAGAAAAACACCACTCTGTTTTTTTTATTAGAGATATGTAGTACTAGTTGCTTGTCTTAGGCATTCCGGTAGTTTTTGTGATTATATTTAAAAAGATATTTATAAAAAGTAAAGTTTAAAATATATATATTATTTTAGGGTTCTTTTCTGGATAGGGAAACAAATAAGCAAGTAAAGTTTGCATCTTGAGTCTCAACAAATAATTAAAGTGACAAATAGTTACACGGCCACGAAATAAATAAAAAGAAGTTAAAGGGAAAGAAAGAAGGCAAACAGGAGAAAATAAAATAAAAAGATAAGAAAACGCTGAGTAAAATATATATACACACAGCATTATAGATGACACTTCCGGTCCTAAATTATAAATGCCACATCTCATTCTACATCTTGACAGGAGTTAGAATCCACGCCATCATCTCAAAACCTTCAAACAAGCAAGCAGCATATCTGCATTTCATTTGCATATCCGTCACCCCCACAAACTTTATTGCACCGCCATCAACGGAGAGAACTCCATCCCACCTGGACATGCATGACAGACCGAAACTTGTTGATGGCCTGGAAAAAGGCTTGCAGGTGGCACTAAAGACCCATCACTGGACATATAGCCCCGATACTAATCTTCAATAAAGAGATGCCTATGATCAAGCTTCTACAGCATTAAGCAATTGCATTCAGGAAAGCTAATAAACTAAGGTACATTGCTATCCGTTTTCTTATGTAGTTCAATAAAACAGCACGAAGCATCAAGGCTTTTGAAGAGCAGGAGACGAAGGTGGAAAAGAAAGAAAAGCAAAATGTAAACAAAATCAGGGTCCAATAAGTGTCAATTTCTAAGAGAGGCAAATTCAAACCTGCTCAATCATGAGTCATCATTCACAAGCTATTTTGGTGTCAAAGCTACTGAGGCACAGTGCAAATGCTTGGAATGCGGAGATTGGATAGCGGTAATCCATGGTAAACAAATCCTTTCCAACTTTGCCAAATTGGAGGATGATATTCTCATGTTCTGGCCCAGCTGGTCCATTTTCTGGGGAAACAACCAACTGAAAGTTTTTCACTGAAGCAACTGTAACCCGTCCATGGAAGTTTAAACACCAACACTGGAGCTGTTCATGCCACCTTGGAGCCTTGTTTTTCAGCACCAAAGCTCCTTCTCTCTGACTGGACAAGGATCCTGATTGAAAGCTCTCAACTCGGTTTGACTTTGACCGGAAAAAGGGCAGTGATGGTAAGAAATCTACATTGTGATGAGAAAACTCGGTCTGTGTGGGAGCTATTCCACCAGGTTCAATGGCAGAAGCGGGGATGGCATCCATAATGCAATGCATTCTCCTAGGACCCCTGCTTGATATGTGAGAGTTTTAAAATAATTAGCTAAGCTTCTAGGAAAGCATGCTTAGTGATTCGTGGTCCAAAAAATTAATGCAGATCACAATTTTATTTGATGGAAACGGCCAAACCAGGAAGGAGATAGCAATTCCATTCACTTATTTCCAAAGACAAGCCTGTAAATTGTCGGATGTGCCTAAATCTTTACCTGGAACCCAATACATTCAATTCATATGAGATGCTAGCCACTGGGTAATTGCCAGTAGGGACTCTTGGAGAAACTTGTTTCAAATTTACTAGCCTTGAGGAGCGACTTTTTGTCATCTTGGCTCCAGCATGAGGGGGCTGTCCATCAAAGACCGTAAACTTGGTTCCGAGAAAATTGGATCTTCACAGAAGGAGAGAAAATGTTAAAGATTCCAGCCAGTAAGAGAGCTAAGAAAACTCATTCTGCAGGCCAATTATATCATACCTAAGTTTCCCAACATAAGCATTGCTTCCCTTTGACATATCATCAGTATCTAGAGAAATGATATAATCCGTGCAGGTGGGGCGTCTACACTTGCGCGCGGCAAGAAGGAACTTCCCGTCTTCAGTTAATGCTGTGTTAAGAAACAAACAAATTCAAAAAGTTAAATTCTCCAAAGCTCAAAAAGCTACCAGTAAAAGCCAGGCCCTCTTAAAATTCAGTGGTCAGTCAAATTGACTGCCTCAGCAAACAATCTAAAAAAAAACAAGGACTAACAACGATGCACGGATAATGTGAACCATGAATCTAGTTCGCTACATGGGCAACTTAGGAACATATTGACCACCATTAAGATCCTACTCACCATTATTTAGACCAAGATAAAGACGGTATGTTTGAGCAGATCTGCACCGCTTTATGAAGCACTGAAGGAGAAAATCCCTTGGACCAGGCTGCAAACAATAAGAATCGAATGAGACAATGCACGAAAGGAGTTCCAAGAGGAGAAAAGAATAAACCAATCGTGAAACCCAGACTCATGAGGTGGCCAGGCAAAAAATTCACAAATTACAAACAATAACGCCAATTCCATATCAGAATCATGCCGCCATTAAATCAATTGGAGGGTTGTCACTACTACCATCAATCCAATGTAGTTACAGACGTTGAACCATGGTGAGGAAATTTAGATATCAAAGAAGAAACAAAATCAGCATCACTACACAAAAGTGGAAGCTATTCATCATTGTGGACCTACACCATCGAAGCAAAAGGAGGTCCACAGGGAATGCCCTACTCTTTTAAGGGTGTTTTCGAGTAAGTTCCTCCCTAAAACTTGCAGAAGGTAGTGGAATTGTCTTATTCTGAAAACACGCGGTCCCAAATCCCTTGTCATTGTAATTAGTATTTGGACGAAATGGTTGAAAACCCAAGCATAGAAATATCCTAAACAAGCGAGATTTCAATAAACACCACTGCTCATCGTTTACCAGACATACCATTTCCCACTCAACCTGCCTAAATCGTAATCAATTAGAAAAAAAGTAATCAATTAGAAAAAAAGTTTGTGGGAGATGAGCAAATCACAGTTATCAAACAAACCACAAATCTAATATCACCAGTGAAAAAAAATAAAAAAAATAAAATAAAATCGTGGTCTACAAATGAATTCTTCTGTTGCATCTTTAGCCCCAAACATTTTCTACTTGATTGTAAGTTTGCAACCTTAACCATCACTCGAAAGTCCAAAGTCTGAACAACATTCTTCACAAAAGCAAGGTAAGAATAACATATAAATCTCAAGACACAAAATTTATCTCATAAATCCATTCAAAATGACAATCATTTAACAATAGCCAAGACCAATTAAAACCCACTATAGATACCCAGAAATGAATTCAAATCGTCATCAATCCATTATCAAATCACGAAACTAAAAAAAAAAAAACACTTTCCCAGATAAATTGAAGATCAAAACACAGAAACCAAAACCATGAATCCCGTTTATAATTAACTTACAAAAACTCAGAATTAAAGCAAACAAAAGTACATAAAGCTACCTGCTTGACAGATATCGGGAAAGTGAGTTTGCCAGAAAGTTCAGGGACTTTAACTAACTCTTTAGTTATATCTCTCCAACTCCTACAAACCCCAGCACAAGCCACCACATTTTTTCTTGTTGGCCAACTGCTCTCCGATTCTTCTATTCTAATAAGCACTTCTCTTAATAATTCTTGTGGCAAATTAGCCCAACATGAAGTAGTTTCTGCACCACATCCACCTCCAAACAGACTCAGGTCTGGTGCTGAGCTGTACTGGACCACCCTGTGTGATCTTGACCTGTTAATTATGCTCTTAATAGCTGACATTTTTTTTCTGTGGAAATCTGAGAGTTCTAAGGTAAAAGAAGAACCGGGTTTTTCATGTTTGGTTTTGTTGGAGAGAGATCTGGGATTAGGGTGTGTAAGAGACAGGGAGGGAGATGGGTTGTGAATGTTGATGGAGGAGAGGAGGAGGTCAGGGAGAGGGAGAGGGCTATCCTATAAATATGTCTTCTTGGTTGGAGGATTAACAAGAAGAACCCCCTTTATTAGTAGAGAGTACCACTCCTCCTCCTAACCTTATCTTTCTTTCTTTCTTTTTCTTTTTTCTTTTTTCCTTTTTTTTTTTTTTCTAATATGGTACTAAGTACTAACCTTATATGAAATTTGCTTCTTGATACTAATAATTGGGATTTTTTTAGACTTTAATTGAAGGAGGATATGTATTGGGATCGGAGTTTTAAAACATGACCGGGTTAACAAAAAATTAAAATAATATTATTTTAATTATATATATATATATATATATATATATATATATATATTAGGATTTGGTTAGTTGAGTTCGAATCAACCTGTTGGCAGTTAAATTAACCTATCAAATTGATTTGTGTTTTAAAATAATGATTAGAATTCTTTTGTATTTGTTTCAATATTCATTAAATTTAAATTGTTAAATTAAAATTGAGTAATTTAATATATAATAAAATGATAACGATTTAATTTATTGTATTTTCTTTTTCTTATATAATTTAAATTATTAAATTTAAAAATTAACATTGAGACATTAAAAAATACTCATTCAATAACCGAATTGTTGTTACAACAACAACAACAATAATAATAATAAAAAAAAACTTGTATGTTAAAGAATATAGTTATCATTTATGATAATTAATATTAATTTTATTAAAGACCATTTTAGAATTTGTTATAGCACTAAGAAAATCTCATGAATTTAAAAGAAATTATTTTTTAAAAAATAATTTTTCCCATCGTGAATAGATAAGAATCAACAAAGTTATTTGTTTCTACGTTTCAAAAGCATTTTTGAAAAAATTTGAAAATTTTTTATTTTTTTATTTACTTCAAATTAATATGTTTTTTGTTTTTTAAAATAATTTTAATATATTTCAATATAAAAAATTATTTGAAAAGTAACCGCACTTTCAAGTTATACAAAAACTTTTGGAAGTATTAATAGTACAATATGAACGAATTTTAATTTTTCCTTTAATTGTGAAAATCTTCAAATCTTACACGTAGGGATAGAGATAGAGGTCTATCTGTGGCACGTGTAATTCTGAATATATGGAAGGTCTAAAAAAAAAATGAATGGAAGGTGTCTTTCTTTCGTGTGAATTTCTATATAAAATTCTCCTCGTGAAATTGGTGCCACATTTAATGATAATTATTTTAGATTTTGGGTTTGGATTTTGTTGTTATATTCTTCCAACTCCATCGTGGACTTCTTTTTCTTTTTTCTTTTTTTTCAATAAAAAAATAAACTAACATTAATTAATTCTGTAATTCAAATCTTGCTCTGAGTTCATTCTTATATTAGATTTAAAAACTATAGTTTTAGATATTAAATTTTGAATCTTATATTTCATCTAAATGTTCACTTATAGGGTGAATTATTTTTAAAAAAAAAACATCAAGGCAAAACTATTTTTTTAAAAGATTTTTTAATTATATAAATTGTATAGGATATTGATATATATATTTTTAAGATTTTTTAATTATATAAATTGTATAGGATATTGATATTTTTTTTTTCAATGAGTTACGAAAAGAACATTGGTGATAATATATATATATATATATAGTAGTAATTTGATTTCAGATTTTCATAAGATTATTGTAATAAAACAAATATAGAAATGATTATTCTCTCTGTAGAAATAATGATTTTAAGGAGGAAAGTTGCCACTGACCATGACTTTTACAAGAGGGAGAGAAAATCCGTGAAAAATGGAAGTGACAATTCTGACCATACTTGTCGATCATAAAAGTAAATCATACGTCATACCCTCCTCTAAACTTTTATTGGAACAACAAAATGATATTTTTGAATGTTGTACGGCGTCGTATACATCGTTTAAAGGATGTGGGCGCCTCTCACATGTTCTTGAGTGTGCCACACGCATGTTTATCTATTTGTTTTTTTTTTGTATTTAGATAAATACAGAATTGCTACTGGGTTAACTTTTTAATTAAAAAAAAATCATTGTGAAAATTCTAAAACACCCCTTGATCTTGGATTAAATTTTTTAAGGGTATTTTTATAGTTTCATTGTTCATTTGAATTATTTTTATTTTTTATATTTTTAAAAACACCAAAGTGCCCCTCAACTTTGATTATAATAGCAAAAAAAAAACTTTATGAAAATACAAAAATACCCTTTCAAGCCGGGTTTGATTTTCTTATCCAAGAGGTATTCTGGTCATTTTACTATACAATAAAGATAGAAAAATATTTAATTATCTTCGGTCAATTTGAAATACACAAGTGTTGAAAGGACTTTAATGCCTTTGAAATCTAGTGTTAACTAGTTACATGACCCGCGCGATGCTGCGGGTCAATAGTTTTTGCATAAAAAATATCAAAAAAAGTTAAGATCTAAAAGTATTAGATCTTTTTGCAAAGCTATACTCAAGAGTCTTGGGTGTGGCTGCAATGCCTGATCCAAGAGTAATATTTATAATATTAGTAATAATATTAAACTTGCATGACCCAAGTTTAAGTGGGTATGATTGCAATACCAGACCCAATAGTCTTGGATGTGGGTCTGGCTGCAAGATCGTGTCATAAAAGTGTGATAATTAAATAGATTAATTAAAAAGAAAAAAATCAAAAGGAAGAAAAAAATTAATGAAGAAAAAGAAAAAAATCTGAATTAATTGGGTTAACCCTTCAAACCAAGTTAACCCGTCAAACCTTGGATTCATGTCGTGAAAGTTTGATAACTAAATAGAAAAAAAAAATTGACGGGTTAACACAAAATTAATTGGGCTAACCCGTAAAACCTGGGATCCGTGTCATGAAAATTTAATAACTAAATAGAAAAAATTTGAACATTAACAAACTAAATTAAATGAAAAAAATTAATTAAAAAGAAAAAAAATAAACAAAAATGCATCAGCCTTTTCACTATGGACTACGATTGTGCGAGTTCTACGTTAAAGGCATAAAAACAGCAAAAAAACTAAAAGAAAAAAAAACTAAAAGCATCCGTCGATAATTAAATAGAAAAAAATTTAATATTGATGAATTAATTAAATAAAAAAATATTAAATAAAAAGAAACAATAAAAGAAAAAAAACTTATAAGAAGAAAAAAACTAATGAAGAAAAAGAAAAAAAAAATCTAAATTAACTGAGTTAATCCGTCAAACCCGAGATCCGTGCCATGAAAGTCTGATAACTAAATAGAAAAAAATTTAATATCAACAAACTAAATAAAAAAATTAATTAAAAAAAAGAAGGCATCAGCCTTTTTACTGTGGACTGCACTATGCAGTCCACAGTGAAAGGCATAAAAAAAAGAAAAAGAAAAAAAACTAAAAGCTTTAGCCTTTTCACCGTGGACTGTATACAATATTAAAAGATGAAATCGAAAGAACAAAACTAACGAGAAAAAAGAAAAAAATATGAATCAACGTGGTTAACCCGCCAATCAGGTTAACCGGTCAAACCTGGAATTCGTGTTATGAAAGTGTGATAACTAAATAGAAAAATGATTTATTATTAATGAAATAAATTTTAAAAAAATTAATTAAAAAGGAAAAAGCAAAGAGAAAAAAAAACCTACAAGGAAGAAAAAAACTAATGAAGAAAAAGAAAAAAATATGAATAAACCGGGTTAACCCGTCAAACCTGAGATCCATGTCATGAAAGTCTGATAATTAAATAGAAAAAAAAATAATATCAAAAAACTAAAGGCATCAGCTTTTTCACTGTGAATTGTATTATGCAATCCACAGTAAAAGGCTTAAAAAGGAAAAGAAAAAAAAAGGCACACGCCACGGGTTAAATTTTTTTTCTTGCATAAAAAATATCAAAAAAGGCTAAGATCTAAGAGTGTTGGGTCTTTCTGCAAAGATATGTCCAAGCGCATTTGGTTTAGCTGCAACACTTGACCCAAGAGTAATATTTATAATATTAATAATAATATTAAACTTACATGACTCAAGTTTAAGTGAGTCTGGCTACAACACCGGATCCAAGAGTCTTGAATGTGGGTCTGGCTGCAAGGTCATGTCATAAAAGTGTGATAATTAAATAGATTAATTAAAAAAAATAAAGAAAAAAAACCAATATGAAGAAAAAAACTAATGAAGAAATGGAAAAAAATCTGAATTAATTGGGTTAACCCTTCAAACCAGGTTAACCCGTCAAACCTGAGATTTGCGTCATGAAAGTTTGATAACTAAATAGAAAAAAAATTGACGGGTTAACCCGTCAAGCCCGGAATACGTGTCATGAAAGTCTGATAATTAAATAGAAAGAAATTTAACATTAAAAAACTAAACTAAATGAAAAAAAAATTAATTAAAAAAAAGCAAAAAACAAATTCCGGGTTAACTCGTCAAACTTTAAAAAAAGCAAAAAAAAATTCCAGGTTAACTCGTCAAACCAGGTTAACCCGTCAAACCCGGGATCCGTGTCATGAAAGTCTGATACTAAAAAGAAAATTAACATTAACAAACTAAATTAAACAAAAAAAATTCATTAAAAGGAAAAAAAACAAAGAAAAAAAGCAAAAAAAACTCATAAAGGCATAAAAAGCAAATAAATAAAATAAATAAAACAGAAAAAAAAACAGCTTAGCATTTCACTGTGGACTGCACAGTGAAACACTGAATAGTTTTAGTATATATTATTAATTAAAAAGAAAAAAAAATTCAGGTTAACTCATCAAACCAGATTAACCCGTTAAACTCGGGATCCGTGTTATGAAAATATGATAATTAAATAAAAAAAATTAACATTAACAAACTAAATTAAACAAAAAAAATTCATTAAAAGGAAAATACACAAAGAGAAAAGAAAGAAAAAAAAAACAAACCCATAAAAGCATAGAAAACGAAAAAAAAAGGAAAAAAAAAAGAAGACTGCTCAGCGTTTCACTGTGGACTTGCACAGTAAAACACTGAGCAGTTTTAGTTTATTGTTAATTTTTTTTCTAGGTAGAGGAGTAAAATTATTATTACACTATTTTTAATAAACAATATTTTTGAACGTGGAGCTATTGTGTTTTTCTAATGGGTTTTAGTTATTAAAAAAAAAAACTATCTCACAGAACAATCATTCAACATGAATTTGTTTTTGACAAGCTATGCATATTTCTATTTTATTTTTATTAGTTAGGATTTTTTGATTAAATGACAAAAAAATGTTTATAGCTTTTAGTTAATTTCAATGTATCTTTCTTCATATCAATACTGGGGGATAGAGAAAATATTACTTGTGTTTTTTTTTTAATTGTTAATTGATCGACATGTTTTATTTTTATGAATCCTTATATAAAAGAATTAAAGACTAGGTGATAACTCAACATCCTCGAGTTTAGTTAAGTATCGAGCCCAAATATATACAGATTTCACGTTCTGCCTAGCCAAGTGTTAAGCCCACACATGGTTAGAGATATTTTCGATCTGATTAAATCAAAAATATTTTATCTTTTATCATAAGGTTTGAATACAATCGTTAAGGTGACTTTTGGGTCCTCATTTAGAAAATAAAGGTAATAAAAATGGGTTATAAAAACCCATTGGTTATTAGAAAAAGATGTTTTCAATCTCCTTTTTTTATAACATATTTATTTTTAGAGTCTTTCTTTAAAATATTATTTTATTTTTTTTGAAAAAAATATTTATTTAAATATCAAAGAATCTCTAAATCCATAATAAAACCTTTTACATATATCAAACACCAATCACCAATTACCAATCACTTTGACAATAAAAAATAAATCGAATTGCTAAAATTAAAAAATTAACCGATTATTTAGCACACAAGTCTTGTTCTAAAACCACTTAGATTTTGTAGGATATCATCAATTTTCAACAACATTATGATATAAGATTAATCAAATATTTAATGTTCATTTTAAACTTGGCTACACAAATATAATTATAACCAAACATTCATCGATTTATTAATATAATTTTTATTTTTAGCATTTGTTACTGTTGTTGAGACTTTCTGGACTCGACCACGCTTTAACGTGCATTTGGTAATCAAAATCAAATTTCCCTACAACATCACCTGGCAGCATGCAAAAGCGTGTTTTTTATGCTTCTGGGTCTCCGCGGTCAAATATAAGCAGCGTTTTAAAACCCGTATACGCTATGAAGTTGACCATGGACTCTGTTGATCCGGAATCAAAACCAGTATGAGTTGAAAAACAAAATTAAAAAAATAAATGACTTGGTTAAAAATTCAAGTTGACATGGTGGTCTTGTGGATTTAGGTCTTACCTGGTTATTAGTTCTTTTTTTTTTTTTTATCAAAATAGTATTATTTTGATTTTTTTAGACTAATGATATCAACTCATAATCAGAGTCTTGTCCTGCTGCATCGATTATTATATCGGGTTTTAAAATTATAAATATGAGTGTTAATATAGTTACTAGTTATGTGACTACGCTCTGCCGTGAGTAAGATATTTTTATTTTTTGTAAAAAAAATTGTACATGCAAGGTTTTTCAACATATTTCTTTAGTTTAAAAAATCTAACTTCAAATAAAAGAATTATACATACATGTAATCAAATAAATCGAGAATTATATGTGTGAATAAATAAATAAAAAGTCATTAACGATACTTAAAAACAAAATTTGAAAAATCAAGAGATAGATGTAGATCAAGATATTTAATCTCAAACTATGAGACATTTACACAATTGTATTTGCTAAATTTATTTATTAAAATAATTTTTTTATATAAGCAATTGATAATACAAATAGAGATTCAAATTAAATTTATCAAATAAAATAAAGGGGAAAAAACATCATGCAAGATTGCACATATTAGAAATATTATATGAAAATATGTTTTTATTTTCAAAAATAAAGTTTATCCATACAAAAGAAAAAAAATTATAGATGAATCAGAAAATTTTTATAATTTAAATGTATAACTAAAAAAATAATCATAATTTAAAAGAGACTCTCAAAATAAAATGAAAGAGAGAAGAAATACTAATTTAAATATAAATTAAAATTTTTTTAGAGAAAAAACCATAAAAAAAAATCATTAATTTTTTTTTTAAAAAAGCAAAGGCCAAGTGCTACTAAGCTTGACATGCCAACCCCCTAACCCATTTTGTCAGGGCAGGCCAACGTGATGGGGCCCTTAATTTTTTTTGTTTGCAAATGTCGTCGCCTCAAATGTTTTTTTTTTTAAATCAAACGACACGTCGTTTTTTTTGCCCAGATTTCAGCTATTGTGGTAGCTGGAAAATTAGGGTTTAAGTTTTTTTTTTTAATCTAAAAACCCATTTTCAACTTATATTTGACCCAAAATACCTATAAAACCCAAAGGATGACAAACCTATTTATAGTTTTAAGAAACCGCCCAAAAAACCGAAATCAACCTGAATTTAAAAATCAACCCAAATTCATATATATATTTTCACGAACTTTAATGGTAAAAAAAAAACACTCAATATGAACTCCCCTCATCAAATGAAATAATTTGACACAAATAATATTTTTCTTTCTCTACCACCGGAATCTGACGACATATCTTTCTTTCTCAACTAGGAATTAAAAAATAATAAAAATGAATTTTTGTATCAAAATTGAATTGGAAAAATATTGAGATACTGAAATTGTATAATTAGCATGATTTTTAAAGTTCAACGATCAAAGTGCATCTTTTGCAAACCTTATGACATGCTACTCATTTTTTGTGCTTTTTTCATTTCGGTCCCTCTTTTTTCAATTATATTTTTTTATATAAGAAATCAATACGTATTCTATTAGAACTAAACCATAAAAAAAAAAATATAAAAATCAAATTGAAAAAATATAAAATTTTATATAGCCTATCCACAATAATTTAGAGGATGAACAATAGTAAAAAACTCACTCGTTTAAAAATAATATTTAATATTATAAAATATAATATTTGTCCTTAAATTTTTTGTTGTATTTCTCTTGCATTCTTGACCTCCTGTCTCTTTCTCCCTCACAGATCTCATCCCTCTTTCCAAGTTTCTTCTCGCAATTACAAGTTCTTTAACATACTTCTTTACACAGAAGAGATACTTGCTTTACGTGAAAAATATCTATTGAAGTGGAGGGAGTTCTTCAAACAACAACAAGAAATTAAGTCATTATTCAATCAAAACAAATGATATACTAAAAAAATATATATGGATTAACGATGTACACAAATAGATTTTACGGGCAAGCAAACAAGGTTTGTTTGTAAGTATGGTTGCGATTGCTTTTCATGCTAAAATGCATTAAAATAATGTGTTTTTATTTTTTAAAAATTATTTTTAAGATTAACACATTAAAACTATCCAAAACATACAAAAAAAAATTAATTTTTAGTATTTGTTTTTGAATTTTTTAAAAATACAGGTTGGGCCGTGTTTTTTAACGCTCTAGAAGGGAATAAAAATTCATATTCCCTAAAAGAACGAGTTTTAGATTTCTTTTTTTTTTTTTTGGAATTTGTTTCAATTTTGTGAGTGAGTTTGGATATTTACCAGTCGAATACCATGGAAAGATGTCCAAGAAAAATGAAAATAAAGGAAACCATCCTTTATGAGCTAGTTTTGTAGTGTCATATTTGCCAAGTTCACTATTTACTGTTAATCAGTTTTGTTTTAAGTTTCTTTTTAAATATTTTTATTTAATTTTTTATATTATAATTAAGGGCATTTTAAATATGAGAAAAGATTTCTGTCAAATCTTCAAACTTAATTATCTTTATAATTTTATGATACTTCATGGAAGTACTGTGATTTACTCTTTCTCTTTCTTTTCTTTTTTTCAAATATGTAGATTGTTTTCGAATTAATTTTCTCGTAATGAGATTATTAATCTTTTTTTTTTCTTCTAATTGAGTAATAAACTGGACATACACACTGAATATTTTTTTTTTTACCTCGTGATCCTTCTTTTTAACTCATGGTCACTATCCCAATAAGGCTATAAAATTCAGGTGGAATGTTGGTATCAAAACTTTCATTAAATCGTTTGTATCAAGTAATTATCTCTGTTTGATTCGTAACCCCGAAGATTCAAGGTTTAAGATAAGCCAAGTTTCAATAATAATAAAAAAAAATTGATCTACAATCCTATCAGTTAAAAAAAACAAAAACAAAATTCATTAATTTTTGTATTTTATTTTTTAAAAATAATATAATCTTTTTTATAAAATAAAAAAATTAATTAATGACTTAATTTAATTAACTCGTTTTTACTCTTGACCGGGGAGAGCTGCCGGTGTCCACCTCTGATGGGTATAAAAACTATGGTAATTATGAATTTTAAGAATGTAGTTGAATTAGTCAGATCTTGAGTTTGCTTCTTAAAAGTTATTAATTTGAGTGTCACAAACCTCGGGACCACTGGAGATTTACATGATCATTAACTTCAAAACTTCAGGAAATTAGTCGAAGTACGTGTAAGTTAGCCCAAACACCTACAATTAAAAAAAAAAAACCTAACTATCTAGTAGGTGGTCCAGTGATAAAAGTTTGAGACTAAGGGTTTGCTCCTCTTATGGTCTCAGGTTTGAACCCTGTAGTTGCTAATATGATGGTCACTGGAGGCTTACATGATCGTTAACTTTAAGACTCGTAAGATTAGTCGAGATATATACAAACTAGCCCGGACACTCACCTTAAAAAAAAAAAAAAAAAAAAAACCATCCTATGCCATTGCAAATTATAGCGAGTTGGAAAATAGCAGGTCCAAGCTCCACATAAAAAAATATCTCATAATATCTAATCCTAAGGATTCTATCACCGTAGGGTCCCACATCAACCGGAGGTTGTCTATTTGCGTCTCCCTCACCCTCAGTAGACTCGGTCGATGGGCGGATAGAACAAAAACAAAGCAAGCCTGTTTGTGTTTTGTTTGGGCACCAACAAGGAAAGGAAGAGGTCCATGGCTGTGTGCTCTTGTTTGTTTGTGTTTTTTTAACTGTATCACTGAACTTGTGCTTTGTTCCATCAAAAACATACATTTCTATGTTCCAGTGCATCTTCTTGTTGATACCTGGCGGGTCATCACTTTGTTCTCCTCCGGCAAGAGGTTCAGGTAGCTAGCTAGCCACCGATGCGTCCATGGTTTCTTACACGCTTATAAATAGCAAAACCAATCCTCCAGAAGAAAAGAGCAATGTTATTTAACTCGATTCGGATCACGAATTATACAAGTTAATTACACATATCAAGATAATTCCAAAATAATATAGTTAAATAGACTTAAAATAAAATGATGTTATTTTAAAGAAAATTAAAAGAAGTCACAAGCCAACTGAATCACACACCGAATTAATTTCCTTTCAATTTAATTAAAGACATGATTCAGGGAAGTTCATCAAGGACAGACCAAATTATTCATCGAAAAGAAGGATGGGATTACCATTTTACAGTGTATTAACTGAATGCTAATACAACCTGTCTCGTCAAATCAAAGCTCCAACATGCTAGTGTATAGGATAAAAATCAACCGAGTATCTGATGATTGATGATGAACCTAGCTTGGTCTTCTCGCCAAGCCCTTTCTCAAATTCAAAGCAGCGCTGATTGATTTAGCTACGAGTGGACAATAAGCCTTACGATAAGAATGAGGAAAGTACGGGGTGTTTATGCATTGCCTTGAATATGATAATTGTATGTCATGTCAATGTATAAAGTGTCAATTATTGAATCTCAATAAAACTTCTACTCTCATGTGTGCTCGGTTCTTTAATAATGAAATAATTCTAAGCAAGCACAAAAATGTCAAAGTGTGAGAGTTACATTTGCTCATAAATGCTATCGGGCCTAATTTTTACTACATCATCATAGTTTCTTACTTATTACTTACTATATACCCTGTATATTTTATCTTTTTTTTGGAAATAGAACGTATAAAATGGTGATAAATAGCAAGCCACTTTCTTATTAAACCCAAGATCCAATCAACTTGTATCCTAATTCGAGCTAGGTTTTAGAAAAAAACAGGAGAAAATTGACCCTGAATTTACCTACAACATAGTTAAAACCCATTGATTTTTTCTTAATTAACCAGCTTTATCCTTCATCGAAGCCTTATATCAGGTCTATCCCCAGGTCGTGTTTAATGACTCGTGGCGTCTAGCCTTCTACTGAACATACAGAAAAGGAATGGAACGGAGCCCATGATTCTATACTTCATAGTCTGTAGATGGTAGAAAAAGAAAATTGTTCCCTGTAAGTTGCAATTCAAAAAGAAAAAGTAAAAAAAGAGGGGAGTTTCCTCGTTATATCCCACACTCGAAATAAGAAACAAATAAGGATTCTTATTTATCTGCACGCGTGGCTCTCATGTCAGGGAGCTGTCGTGTCATCAATATTTTAATTTTATGGAGACATGACAGTTTTTGGTAGCTGCCCACCAATGGTAAATACATCAATATATAATCACATAGGTCCATCTAGGAAGATCCATTCATTATATAATTCATTCGCGGTCCATAGAACATAGGTTTGCTTTTCTTTTTCCTAATAGCACACGACTTCTTTCTTTCTACTGTTAAAATGTCACTTTAGGAGGTGAATAATTGGAGGCTTTTAAAACACATTAACAGGAATCACAAAGGCTGAAAGCAACCTCCAGCATGCATCTTCCCCTGCCCACCCTTCACTTAATTGCTCAAGTACATGGCAACATGCATCAGACCAGTGCGTGTCAGAGTTGGCAGGATATTAATCTCCTAGGTGCGATATTTTTTATATAGGGCACGACATTATCAAGGTTTATTATTATTATTATTATTATTATTATTCCACATAAATTACAAGGTTTTCTAGCATATGGGTGGCTGCAGGTCAAAGGGGGCAATTCACCTAGAAAGAAAACTTTTGGTATGCAAAGTAGCTATCTTCGTCATCATCGGATGATAAAGTCTTCCATAAAAGACAATGATTCATCCGGTTGCAGCGATGTGGTAGGCCATGGTGGCCAGCCACACTATCAATATGAGCAGATATTTTATAGTGAACAAGAAAAGACTTGACAATTATGCAAGGCTTAAGACTACTAATTACCCACAGAAAATCCACAAGGCTGTCCAAATCTCTCGCTAATCGCAATTAGTCCATTGCTACTGCATCTCCATAATATGCATATGTTGGAATCAACTTACCGCATCCTGCTCGTTAGAAACTCCTTCATTTCTCTTTGAATTGAGGCAACAAGTGGCCCCTCCCCCTCACCAAGCTTCCAATAGCCATCACGAAAACGACGTCTTTTTGCAGTTCTAGACTTCCTTCACTCACTCCCCTTTCGAGTGTGATGTGGAGTAGTACAGTAACAAAATGTCAATTTTAAAACTATTAACTGTAAATCAACCCCATTCCTCCCCCCAAAAAATCAGATATGATGAATTCCGGGAAGCAAGTTAGAAGATGATTCAAAAGTCAATTTGCCATCACTACCTGTATCACTTACTGTCGACACGAGAAGAATTTCCTGGCAGGACACAATTTGCGGCTCCTCATTTCACACGGCACTGATTGGATAACTATAAGCATCTCTCATCAGGATCTTGGAACCCAGATAAGCACATGTACTCGCAACATTTGATCTCATGAAACCTCAGGAGATTCAGAGAAACAAACAAAATCATCATCACAAGGTGAAAAACATCCACGAGGACCAGGATTAAGGAAACAACGTGAATTTGCACTATCAAGGCACTTCAAGTTTACAACTGTGACTATGAAGATTTTTTTTTAAAAAAAATTCTATTCAAGTATAAACAGTAGTCAGATGTCAAATATGACACAGAAGGCTAGAATGAACAATTGCGGTGATTTGCTTGTGGTTTCAAAAAGGGATCCTAACCTCACATTTGGTATTAAATACATATTTGCCTAGCCAAAATTCCCGCATGGGCTTCTACAAAACAGGGACAGTTCCACTTGGTTGCTGCATGGTTCCAAGTGATTGACCTGCAAAAACAGAGTTGTCACCAGGTAGATAATTTTATCTCCATCTTCTTTGGACTTTACAGGCAGTTGAATGGAAAAGGAAATGAGAAAACAAATATAAACATGCATTGGACAAAGTGAGCATCATTGCAATGGTAATGATAGCACAACAAGACAATCTTAAACACTGAAAATAAAAAATTCGTACAACTTGAAAAACAGTTGCAGCTTTAATGCAGTAATAATTCATGAACACAAACGCCAGACTACTAATTAATAAGCTCAATTATGATTAGCAATTTTAACGAAATTGTCTATAACTTTCCATTTTACTAACTGAGATCATGCCTAGTCAGTAGCTGATTCAAAAACATGGAGCTTGTAACAGTAGAAGAAATTAGTAGACCACCTGGCTTTCCTGCAAAAGAATATGGCTTTGGAAGATATTTGCTTCTGAGCATTCCAATTGAAGCAGTCTGGGGTATTTGAATGTTATCAACAGGACACTGATTTGAGAAGTTAGTCAATGGTGGACATCCTCCAGATTTATCCACACACGTCTCTGAGCTTTGTGCGAGAATTTGATCTGGTTGATGCACAGAAGGATCTCTCTGCCTTACACGGATTAAGTCAGTAGCTTCCAATTATATAATTTATGTTAACTACAGCAGTGTGAAAAGGTATAATTTAAACAAAAATATAATTTGGCAACTAATGCTATGGAAAGTTATTAAAGTCAAGGCATGAAAAACTTCCAGAGTGTGCAACTTGAAGCATCTGGAAGCAAAATGAATTTCTTGAACACAAGTTCTAGCATGAAACTGCAGGTTCCATTGATATAACTTGACCTTCAGTACAACACTAGATGTAAAACTTAAAATGTCGGTTTCAACAATTCAGAAATCAATAACTCTATGATGCGTGCGCACTGGCAAGTAAAAATCTAGCTCAATTCTCTCATTTCTCTTATATTTTGAAGACAAGACCCTTTACAACAGCCAAATAAAAGTTGAGCCATCAAAAGTAAGAAACAATACATACACAAACCTTTTCTTTGGTCAGGCCATCTGTTTGTGCATCGAAAGAACCCCTCTGAGACAAAGCCTGTAGTTGCATTATGCTTTCCTGTGATATTCCTGAACTCATCATGTTATTCTGAAGCCCCTCAGAAGATGCTGCATGGTGCAGATAAGCAACTGCTGACCGTAGATGAGTGTTTCTTTGAGAGTAATAAACCTTGGTAGCAAGGGGAACTGGAATGTCTGATTTAATACCACAGATCATTATCCAATATTGAGAAAGCAGAGAATCCAAAGTGAAGAATAAAAAGAGGTTCAGATAACTTCACAGAAAAGTTACAGAGAAGATGGTCACTAAATGCAACAAATGAACTTTTTTGTACACAGGCAATGCTAATGGGCTCTCCCATGGTATTTAGAGACGAGCATAATCATTAGGCATGTCATTTCCTGAATTTGATCGTGCTTGAAAATCTCCCCGAGGACAATAGACGAAAAACACATCTTCTTGAGTACATCATGTATTCAACAGCAGCACAAACATCCAGGCCGATCATCTCAGGTGAGTTATGAACATCTAAGTCAATGCATGGATATCATTGATGGCATGTTGGAAATAAAAAAACTGTTTTGAATGTCAATAAACTAATTTTTCCACCTATCCCACACTCCATTTTCTGGTTGTAAATTGAATGTTGAAAAGATTTAAGATTCTTTGTTCCCATTCTGCTCTACTCCTTTTCCTCTGGTGTAAGGGAAAGAAATAGATATTCAACTTGTCTAAAATATGTATTTGGTACCAAAAAAATTAGACTGAAAAAATCTAAAGTCACATTTATTGACAAGCCTGCCAGATATCTTGGACAGACAAAAACTTCACATGGACAGGGAACAGCAAGTGTATGACAAATCAGTAACTAGAGTGCAAAGAAGGTGCAATGGTCAGGCCAAAATTTCTTTGAAAGTACAATTTCAAAAGAAAAGGGTGGTTTTGTTTCGTGATTGGAGAGAGAGAGAGAGAGAAGAACAAGTTAGTGAAAAATAAATCTAGCCTTACAGGTAAATGGATCCACAGTGCTAGTAACTTTTGCTAAGCCAGAAGCTGTTTCTGGATCATCTGATAGAAGTCGGTGCTCAGTTGATAGGCTACACAAACAAAAAACAATGGATCATGGAATTGAAACCAGCATCAAAGTTCACAAGATTGTCATAGGTTGCTGGCACAGAGGATGGTTTAATATAGATGCTTGAATATTTTTGACAGAATATTGGGTCTGAATTTCACATCACTCTCAACTTGGGCACTCAGGAAAGAAGCACTCTCGATTGAGGGGCAAAATAAAAGTATTGACCTAATAACATGATTAGACACATTATCATTTAGGTACAGAATAAAGGTGCATGGAAAAGGAATCCAGAGATAATTGTACAGCCACTAAAACTCACTACCCTTTTAATTATTCGGCAATACAAATTCTAAGAAAATTAGTAACCACTATTCCCTAAACAAAAGTCACTAAGCATGACAGCATAATATGAGAACATGATTGCACATAAGTGCAATGGCAACAAAGAGGATGAAAGGAGATTAATAAAAATAATGAGAAAGCCAACACAGAATATGATATTCAAAATTCATACTGTATAATGGACAATATTTAAGATGCATGAAGATATGCAGATAACACTATTTAAAGCAATCACATGCCATAAATAACAAAGAAAGCATACAATTTATAGCGTTTTGTTGGAGGTGGCATTACACATGCTGAGTAGTCTGTATTCCCAGGAATCACTCCTTCACCATCCATCATTGATGCAACATCTACAGAAGCAGAATTTCCTAACGAACAAAGGAAAGCAAGAAATCAAATAAATTCAAACAGGATAGTGTGTATACGTGTCTATTGCAAACACAAACCTCTGTGGAGGAAGCAAGATTAAAACATCACTCTCTTAAGATTTCAAATGTAATAAACAACAAAAGGATAATCCAACTTGACTGAAGAACCACCATTGTCTCATCCATATAGGACTTTTGCCACAATGTCCATGGTGGAGTGGGTTCAATTCCTTGTAAGGAAAAATAAGTGAATCTAGCTAGCTTAGGTTCATTAATTTTATTACAAAAGTATCATACAAGAGAGCCTCTGTTTGAAGGAAAAGCACTGGGATGCAACTTGGTAGAAAAGGAGTGGTTTCCAGATCATATCTACCAAGTTCTTTCTTCACTAACCCAATCTCAAGTACCAGCACTACAGAATGCAATCAGACTACCCAAGAGAGAAGTTTCACCCAAAGATCTTGCATCTCATGGAGGAGAAAGGGGAGGCCTATCAGATTTCTCTCTTAAAAAAAGTAATTACAGGACTTTTATCCTCTCTCACAAAAGAAATTACACAACCTTTTACAGAGACACAGATACCTGAAAATAAGAAAATACACCTATAGTCTTCAAACAAACGAATGCTGATGGACATTCTACCAAATAACAATAATTCCATGCTTGAGCACTGTACAAAGTAATCTTATTGGTTAATGCAAATAAGGTACCACGTAAGCACTGAGCAGCAGTTACGTCAAAGGTTAGCCATTAGACCCAGTACAGACATGAATAGATGGAACACAGAATCTTGTGTCAAAGATGAAGGAGCACATCCAGTTTTTAGCACAATTTCAACAAAGACTGGCCACTAACCAAGGTAGGTGCAACACAACAAGAAAATTTCCTGGAAGAAGAAAAATGTTACAGATTGAAACAAGAATGCAGTCCACAGTAATATAAATTCACATCAAGTTTTGTCACAGAACTCAGCAAAGCCATTTTTCATAGTTTGAATGTTAAGCAATAAAGAAGGAAATATTAGGTCTGACTCAAAAATTAAAATTAAGAGGCCAACAACTGTCCCAACTCTAGAGAATGTGAAATCATTCACATGCCAACCAAGAGATGTGGCTAGAAGTAATTTAGAAAGATTTTTCTTTCTTGATGGTGGACACAAGCAAGAAACTTCTTGAATATCTCCTTCTGGGCAAATGACAGGGATTGAACTGCTTAGTAGGTCCCTCATTTGCTCACGACCAAAGCCTTGGACTTGTTCACCTCAAACAATGGATTGCTGTGGTGGGGCGGCTTTTTTGTTTCACAATAAGACCTGGACAGGGCAACTCAAAAGAAGGAAAGAAGTGGGATGAGCAACCTCAAATCCCCTGTTATTGAATAAGCTTTTGCCCGGTCGATAGAATCCCCTGTTTCTGCCTTCTGATAAATTCTTTGATTCGTTCAAGCAAGGATTATGTAGCCTGTGCTTACCTTAAACCTAACAAACCTATCTGGTCTTTGGCCAAAGCAAGGTTAACCCAGACCAATGTCTGTGAAAGAATGCAAGAGAAGGTAATTTTTTTCAGCCCAGGGCCTCCAAGCTTGTACAGCCAGATGTCAGTCCTACGCTATTTTAAGTATCAAAGACTGTTGTACAAGCTAACACTTAAAACAGAACTTATCAGCTAACCAAGGACTGTTAACGATACCCAAATTACTTACAGCTGAAAGAACATATACTCAAAAAGATTACCCTTTGATTTTCTATATAAAATATGCAAGGGAAGAGATTAAATAAAGATAGAATTTAGAGCAAAGATAACTTACTTTTTTTATCCAGGGAGAAGCAAGAAGGCACTCTAGGTTGCCCATCCAAATGCGATTCTGATGCAACAGAATCATCTGCAACTATGGATTCAGACCTTTCTCGTTCCCCAACTGATGTAGCTTGGTCTAAACAAAGTTAAGAACTAAACTATTACCCTGTATAAAAAAATGAAATAAGAGTAACACCATCCGCAAAACTCAAAGCACCAAACTTTGTTCATATCTGTAACAATCAATGAGAAAAACCACCATCTCTTTGCATATCAACAACCCCCTCCCCACCCCCGCGTTCTCCCAACCCCCAGATTAAAAAAAGTCATCTCAATGAACCCCGGATACGGATTTAAACTGACTTTGAGGTCTCAAAATAAAAGAAAAATAAAACAAAGGATACTAGAATAGGCAGTTAATAACTTTTTCCTCTCCTTCCTTGGAGGTTTCCTGCATCCTGTGCCGCCATCAAGCTCCAAGGTCATTTCTTCAGCAGAGTTTAAAAGCCTGCAAAGCTCTGAAAAGAATACAAGGAGAAAGAAACCTAAGTCAGTTAAGAACTAGCACTGCCAAACTTGAAGGGTTATACCTAAATATTGAAGGTAGGCAATCAATTACCCCATAACACATATGTACTGGTATGAAGAAACAGTTACTCCTAAAAGTATAGTTATTAAACTTGGCCCGGGGGTTGACCTGTCCAAGGATCCGAGTCCCGGGTCACACAGATTGACTTGAGAAAAGTTTTTTTAAAAAAGTTTGAGATTTTAATATTTCACATGAAAAAGTTAAGAAACATTTCATGTGAAAGCAGACCATATATATAGGTATCCCACGTGAAAAAGTTAAGAAACATTTCATGTGGATTTAGGCTATAAAAAAATATGAGGCTGAGTATTCATAAGTTAATTATATATATATTAGTCTCACCCGGGTTATGCCGGATCACCCGGGCTTGACTTGGCCAATTGCAATTCTGGATTTTGCCTATTTGAAACCCGACCATAGCCCTGAGCCACTCGGGTCCCAGGTCAACCCACTAGGCCGGGCCAGGTTCATAACTATGCCTAAAAGTACACATTCATCCCATCAAGATTAAACAACGGCTGGCTAGCACCATCAGTTTGGACCAAAGTACTATTTTCAAGTTGACTAGCACCTATCTGGAAGAGACTGCAAATAAAAACCTATTCAGAGATTGCGATATTTTATCATCTGATGTCAATGACAAACATGTTACACCCTGATTAAGCCACTCAGCCAAGTAAAGAAACATGTTACAAACTCATTGCTATTTGGAGTATTGAGGAAAGTGCCTACATGGACTCCAAAGTAAGTCCTAACTTGCATTTGTGCAAATCAAGCAATGCAGTATATTTTTTTTTCTTTTAAATTGGGATAAACACTGATAATGCTTACATCTAGCGCATTATGGAGGAGATAATGTTGATAACTGAAAGGTGCCAAGACGATCAAGACACTAATACTTGGTCTATGGTGCTCATGACTTCATATTATTATCTGTACCAGCAAATATTGTCAAGCAGCATGATCCAACAACCATATCAATGATCAATACAGTGAAAGAATGAAGCACTTAGTGGTCCTGATTAAACATAAACACTTGCCAACATCATTCCTAAAAACAAAACAAAAATTCCACGTCATTGTTTCTCGTGTTTTTCAACCATTTTAAAATGTTTTTATCCATTCCATGGAGCTCTAACATTTGAAACATAAGATATGTCAACACGCATCTGTTATAACTGCTACAAGAATTAGAAAGAAAGAAAGCGGAAAGGAAAAAACTGAAAAGGGAAAACCTCAAAACCTGCATGGGCTGCATATTGGCTAGCCATCACTGGCTTCTTACAAGCATTGCAACATACCTTCACAATGATATTACAGGGTAGGAAAAATAATTTAGAAATATCATAAGCACACCAAAGGATTAACAGTATATTGCATGTGAAAGGAGAATCAATGAGCTAGAATATAGTTAAATAAACATTAAAAAGTTCAAAATGCCAAACCTTACCAGGTCCAAAGGGTCAGTCATAGGCATCAAACCAAAAACATGCATGTCTGCAAAAAGAAATGATCAAATAACAACGAAATTGAGTGCAATGGAAAAACAACGAATTTGACCAGGAAATCAATGAAGAACATCACAACCAAGACTTGACAATGCAAAACGGTCATAAACTGTGCACATCCCTAATTTGGCATGCCATGTACATTCTTAGCACCCCCTGCAGAGAAAGAAAAAATTGGCAGAGATTTCCCCACATAAATGCAGTGCTAGGAGTTTACCTTCTTCATCAAGTAAATTTGGTTCATCCGATTCATGTAATTCTCTACAAATATATCGAGTGACAAATTTCTGCTGGTTAACCTCCTCTACAAAACATTTAAGCCGATATGAATAGAAGAAGCTTTAACGGAAAGTAAAAGGGCAAATGAAATATCACCTAGCATATAAATTTAATTCCATTTATTATTAAAAGTTAATTTCTTCATGGAAGTACATTATGGAACTAACCACTAATGATTACCTGCAATATTTTGTGACAAACTCCCAGCCACCAGAAGCCTAGCCATGACTGCCATTCTCCCATTTCCAATTGAGCATACCATTGATCCTAAAATACAATTTATGTATCTATACACTTCAATTAATAACATATATCAACGAAAACCATTGAAATGATTACACATTTACAAAGGCACTCACTCATCTCTACCTACATTGCAAAAAAAAAAAAAAAAACCACAAAATTGCACAATAACAAACTAAGAAATAATCTAACTTCTTTAAGATAACAAATATAGGCTTCGGCCAGATTAATTGCGAAATAAAGCACATATTAGAGCTTAGAGTGCAAAAAACACACATTGCAAAATCACATAAATTGAAACCATTCGTCCATAACGGACCACAAAACCCCTACATATCTGATATCCACAACCCTGATTATCGCATTCGTAAATTTAATTTCAAGAAAACGCCTGATGAAATAAAAATCAGAGTTCGAAAAGAAACTCACCTCGAATCTGCAGAGACAATTAACCGATGAGATAACCTTTAATTCGAAGAGAAATCGGCGAATTTTCTATATTAAAAAAAGAATGTGTGGGTCTCGAAAATGCAAGTACATGTAATAGAGATTGATTATAGAAGAAGAAAAGTGTGAGAGTAGAAACCCTAAACACAGAGGGAGAGGAAGAGGGAACATACACGTCTCTTGTTAATTTAAAAGCGCACGGTCTTTATATTTCCTTTTGTTGTTCCTCTCTCCTCTCTGAGAGGAGGAGGAGATGACAATCTGTGATTTTAGAGGAGCATTCTAGTCTGATATTTTTTGTAACCGATATCCAATGAGAGCCAGAAGACTTCAACAGAGTGACGAAGGATAAAAAACGTTAGCATTCAATTACTGTCTTTGATTAGTTAAACACAAGTAGCCCTGCGCTCTGCTGCGGATTGAGAATTATTTAAGTACTGTTATTTAGCATTCAGCTTGGTTAATTTAAAAACAACATGGGAAACATGTAAAAATATCTGATAATAAAATTAAAAAAAATTGATATAAAATACTTTTCAAGTTGAATTTTTATACGCAGAAATCACGTTTTGTTATTTTTTAAAATATTATTTTTACTTGAAATTAATTTTTTTATTTTTTTTATTGTTTTAATGTATTGATATAAAAAATTATTTAAAAACAAATTATTTTTATACATATATTTATAAATTAAAAATATTTTAAAAAATAAATATTACCACATCCTAAATATTATTCTAGACTTATGATCAATCTATCTACACGCATAAAGTTTGTGTATTGATTTGATATGAAAAAACAAAAATAACAAATAATTTAATTAAAATAAATATATTTCTCAAGTAATTTTTAAATGAATTTTTATTTTTTTTAAATCTATATTTCAATCATCATTAAGGATGTTGTAGAATATTATATTGCAATTTGTTAACTATTAATATACAACATATATGTTAAATATTATTTTTTTATTGAGTTCGTTGAACTCTTTCCTTTATTTTTTTAATATTATTCTAGATTTTTAGTTTATATTAGTAGGTGAGTTTTGTTAAGTATTTTTACTTGCTTGTTCTACGAGGCTTTCCTTTAAGTTTTTAATTTGATGTCTTAAATATCTACTATTACACTATTTTAATTAAATTTGATTTTAATAATATAATAAGTAATATGAATTATTTATTTTGCTTTATTTATGATGAGAATTTTTTTAAAGTATTATTTAATTTTATTAGTTTTAAAGAATATTGAAACACGTTGAAATATTTATATATATTTTGTTTTATATATATATTCTGAAACTTAACACTAAATGTAGACGAGATATTCTTATTACACAGATCAAAGATTCGGGTTGTGACAATACTCCTGGTGAAGATACGGTAAAATTACAACTTTTGAAGCAATTCACTTCGAAAAAAGTGATTAGAGTACTTAAAATTGTTCTGTTGCAGGTTCTTAACCAGGATGAGACGCCTTTGCGCTCCAGGTTCTTCCATGGAGTCCAGAGCTCTGATCTATCTCTCATCAACTCAAGCATTGCAGTTGAGTTTCTTGGAAATTTTCTATATTTGTTTATCTCAAGCACCATATTGGGAGTTCTAGTAACTCTGTCCCTCTCTATATAGGAAGCTTTCTCTATTTGTTTATCTCAAGCACCATATTGGGAGTTCTAGTAACTCTGTCCCTCTCTATATAGGAAGCTTTCTCTATTTGTTTATCTCAAGCATATCATGTGATTCATCGTTGTATTCTGTTTTGTGCATTGCACGCTTTTTTGGCTCCTGCAGACTGGACTCCTTAGCGCAGAAATTATCAAAAAGCTTTACTTCGGCAGATTCCAATGACAGACAGAAGTTTAGGGCTGTAAAAAGTATCAACAACAGCAGCTCAATTGCAAGTGGATGAGATCTGAGTTCATCTCCAGATTGTTGCCAATATTGTGGTTTTACTTCTTTTAACGATGTCCTCAAGTTTGTTTCATGTTTACATAATTCCATGATAGCTCATTTGATGCAAGAAATATTGGTTTTTCCGCCATTCTCACTGTATTCTTTTGTGGGATTGTTATGCCTCACTGCACATGGTATAATGTTGCTGAAAGTTCAAGGATAACAACAAAGTCTGCTGAGTTACATCTCCTGAAATGTGTTTTGGCAATTCAATCAAAATCTCTTTCATTCTGTTTCTCACTTCCAATTCTGCTGTAGCTATCACATTACTTATATCGCGGTTCTCCTCGACCATTTCAGGCATGCTTTTGCTACTTGGCGTTTGTTGCTGAGGTCTTCTTCTTCCTCTATGTTGGCATGGATGCCTTGAACATTGAGAAATGGAAGGTTGTAAGTGATAGGTGAGGTTAAAAATAAAATGGGATATTAGTTACCACGCAAATACATTCCAAGATCGTAGCATAAAAGCTGAAACAATTTATCTTCACCATTTGCTGTTTCTATGGCTCTTACTTAAAATCAGGTAAAAAAGATCGAAAGGCTTTCTTTTCCGATTTGATTTGTTTTCTCCTTCTGTTCTGTGATGATAGGGCTTTCCTTCTTGTTGTTAAACACAAATAAGTTAAATATATTTCAGCTATGAGCCTGGGCACCGGTTTCGTTTGTTCATCTCTACCATTGGTGCAGTGCACTGAGTAGTTAACGTTCCTGCTATAGACCAACAGTATACAAAAACTTGTTCAAAGAATAGCCAACAGGACACAATTATCAGGATTTCCCCTAGCAGATTTTTTTGTTACCATACTTGCTCATCTAAATGATAATTTTATTGTGATTCTTTCTTGCAGTTCACCAGGTCAGGCCATACTCGCTTGCATGGAAATGCAGTCATGATCACCAGCACAATCACGGCTGTCCTTTTCAGCACAGTGGTAGGATAATGCGTCATCTCTGTGGAGAACAGCTGGAGAAGTAACCTGCTGTATTACCAACTTGCCTCTGCTAAAATAGCTTGCCATGGAACCATCCGGCAGTGCCATTTGAGGAATAATGTGCTCAAAGTAGTCCTCATTTAGAACATTAATGACGGCACACTTTAGTTCAGTGCAACAAATTTTACAGTCTCCATGTTTAAGCTAGAAGCTAGAGGTGCAGATTTTCTCTTCGAGGTTGGACCGTTCCTGCATACATATTGTTGCATATATGATACTTTCCACCCTCAACTTGGTCCGTCGGTGTTTAGGCCCTAGGAGCTAGAATCTGAATTGGAGATTGGATTTTGGGATCAAACTTCAGTTTTATTTCCTTTCAATGAATCTGTCTCCTTGAGTTTGGAAATCAAATCTGGACATGCGACTGATTCCACTACCGGGAGGCAGAATGAAATGAAATTTGAAAGATAGCTTACAATTTACAGCTAGAGAAGGAGATCATGGAGGACCAGTTTGGGCAATCAAATAGTTAGAACTTAGAAGTATACAAGGACCATTGCAATAGAAGAAAAGGGAGCCTACATCATATCAAACTACAAACCATGGTTGTTAGACTTTATCTAGAAGTCGACTTAAGGGTATTGGGTAAATTAATCAAATTATTATTTTTTAAATCAAAATAATAATATTTTAAAATAAAATAAAAAGATCAATTAATTTTTGACCGAGTCATTAGTCAACTTAATTGATTCACATGAATCAACTCCCTTAATTACTGTGAAACCCGGCTCAAGCTAAGCATCTATAAAAGGAATCCAAGTTTTAATCACAAGTCGATAAGTTGAGCCGGATTTAATATCCACGCTATAGACTTACTCATAGAATCTCTTAATTTCTAGGCTGTAATTGTATGGAGTAATAGAAAGCCCTGGCATGTAGGCAATAGCTTGCTTGCCGGTTGTAGTGTTGCTTTCAGATTTCATACCTATAAATATCTAGGTTATTCAAGGGTGATTTAAATTTTATTTGTCATTACAGTTGAATTGTATTTTAAAAAAAATATATTTATTTTAGTTTCAAATTATTTTTTTAATTGTTTTGATATTTTTATATTAAAAAATATTTTTTAAAAAAATAATAAAAAATATTATTTTAATATATTTTCAAATAAACAAAACACTTTAAAATAAAATATTTCACACTCAAAACAGACTCTTGCTTATAAATTATGTCACTTCGCTTTCGCTTCCTTTGTTTCGCGGTGTGTTTCTCTTCCATTTGCTTTGGTTGAATTGAAGTATATTGCCTTGCTTTGAACATCTTATTTGCCATTTAACAAACGTTGTAGTTATTTGAATATATTAATCAATTGTGGTTAGATTTCGAAAGTGGAAATTGACAATTTGGAATAATAATTCTGTTACTCAAATAACCTTGCAACTTGCCTCTCGAGCAACCTGGGAAGACTGGGCCACTTCGACTTTGACCAAGTGGAGATTTCCTTCTAGTTGTCTTAACAAATCACAAATAGAAAGACCGAGAACATAGCCAGCACATATAATAGAAAATACAGGTATTTAGTTAAAGGAGTGAAAAACCTGGTAGTTAGACTGCCTTGCGAACTTCTACCTGTGCACAATTCATTCTTTTGTTCCAAGTCTTCTTAGCTGAGACATGTACTAAGAACCCACAGCACCCACAGCACACTCCGCCATTGAATTTGATGGGATGATCCACCACAGGTACAAGTTACAGTAGTCTGCAACATGGGGTTTGAAACCAACTTGGGTCCCAAAGCTCATAATATGCACCAAAAATACCTCCGAGTTAGCCTTTTAGTACAGAAACGAACCATGAAACCAAGCTGTTCCAACGCCAAACCCCTTGAATAGAATCGAGTAGCTCGTGGATGCTGCAAGTCGACCAGTCCTCATCCATGAGCTCTCCATCATGTCCTTCACAATTAAAAAGTACCATTGGTTGCAAATCCCAACCATAGTCCACAAAAACCATCTACTTATCTACATAGATTACCCTGATTTCACGAAATACTTGTAACATGTATAGTTAAAAACCATTGCTGTCACCCCAGCTCACGAGTTCCATGTTTCACAAATTGTGTTGTACATGTGTGACCAAAGAAAAACTTGCTATGAAAGAATGCCTAAACTAGTTCCTAATAGTTACGTGAATATATAGAAAATGCAACAAAAAATTCAATGAAATTGGATATTGGCCAGGCACTCTAATAGCATCAGCACATTGCATGCATAAATGTCAGGCCATATCCAGAATAGGGAAAATCGCCCGAGCTTCCGTTCTTATCACTGTAGTGTTTCTTCCACATCCCTGCATCAGCAGCATGGAGAGATGAGTATCAAAATAAAAGCTCAAAGTTTTGAGTGAACACAAAACAAGTATGAGAACACCATAGCTCTGACGCAGTTTAAGAAACATGGATGTATCTTAACACTGGTTATAAACTACTGCACTCAAAAGAACTCCTAGCAACACGTTCCAGATGTTAGTCTAGCAATTATAGAAGAGTGACAGAGAGTAAATAGGGGACAAGAGATGGCCTGGATTTGATATTAACAAGAACATCAGATAAACAGGGTCTTGATAAAACAATAAACCAAATTAGGGGTGACCATTCAAGTAATTCAGGTAAAAAATCATCAATTCAGAATTTGTTTTTGATTTTTTTTTTTCAAATTCTTCTCCGACATAAATTAAGTTTTTGATTCTCCAAATTATATTTTTTCAGAATTGTATTTTGGATTTACCTGAATTTTTTGAGATAATTTGAGTCTCCTTTCGCCCAATGTATTTTATTTCTTTTCCAACCTAGTAATAAATTACTCATATATTTTTAATTGATTTTTTTTTATTTCATGTAAATCAGGTTTTCCTGAAACTTTTGAACCCTTACCCAATTTTCTTCAAAATTAGTTTGGAGAATTACCTGAATTTTCCTTTCTCCAAAAATTTTAAAAAGAATTTTACAAAAATTAGTTCGGGAAATTCAGGCAAATAAAAAATATTTTGAATAGTGATCATCCCTAAACCGAGAGGAGGAATCGTTGCCAGGTTACTGAAGCAGAATTTGAATTAAGGATCACATAATCAATATTTCAGATGTGGAGGCCAAACAAGATTTTGAAGATTGAAAGAAAATCTCTGAAAATTAAATTAAGTATACTTGTTTTCTTCATATAATAACCTCACAAAAGTGTTTGAAATCCATCAATTATCTAGTAATCAATAATTTGAATGCTTCAATCTTTACCAGAACAAAAGGTCATTCACACCATGCTAGTGTGCACCGGATAACTCCCCAGAACTCGCAAGAACGTAGCAAACTCCTGCCAGAGAAAGATCAATTAAAGTCACTTATAGGCAAATACTTCTGTAATAGGCTTTAGAAGAAAGCACACCTTAAGATGCCTGAGGGCATTCTGAGCATTCTCGTCAGCCATTGATGCTTCGAAATCCACATAAAATAGATAGTCAAAGTATCTGCAGAGCAATTATATAAAAAAAATTGAGCCAAAAATTTTAAAGGTTTGTTATTAATAGAAAACAGCATGAAGAGGAAGCAGAATCTAATTATCAACTAATATATATATGCAGTCTAGGATTTAAATGAAGATAAGTTCCTCAGTAAATTTACTTTGGAAGCCCACTGTTGCCATCATCAGATGCTCTCAAGGGCTGCTTCCGCAAGGGACGACTCTCAATCTGGTTGCAAGAACCAAGGAATAAGGAATAACACAGCCTAAAACAATAATTGCAAATTGAGCCTCACAATGATGATATGTCACAGGGAAAAAGAAAAATTACTTTAGTAAGGTTGATTTGCCGAAGAGCAAAAACAGCAAGGGCCTTGAAAAGCACCCCAGGACCCTCCTCCAATGAAAAAACTATACTTGTCTGGATCTCAAGAAACAAACTTATTAGAAAAATCTGTTTTTCAGGAGGTAACAGAACACTAGTTTAGCAATTTAACAGCCAGTGGTTTAGCGACATGGAAGGGACTAACCTTGAAAGGCCTATCTGTGCCTGGAATTATTGGTTCTCTTGCCAGTATAAGGAATCGTGTGACATTATCAGAATCATCCTATCAGAAGAAAGCTATGAGTGAAGCAGTGTATATGCCACATTCTGACCATACACCACAAAAGAGTATGCAAATACAAACCTGAATATCTTCAGCTAATATATTCAATCCATAGATCGACGCAGCAGCAGAACTAGCAACAGCTCCCGTGTCTTCTAGTTTTTGAAGTGCAACATGCTACATGATCATAGTGAAGTCAACTCAGTCATAACAACAGGCTGCAACATTGTGCTCCATATCCAACATTAAATAGCAAGTAGGTTGCAATTTGAGGAAAACGAGCCAGAGACTCTTTAAATTCCGTTCAAGGTATTGATGAATATCTTAACAATAGGAAAACTATTTGAAGCTTACTGGTCAATGTCACGTTTGGGGATCTTCATACAAGATTCAAAGTGCACGTCTTAAATTTTGAAGAAAAGAACAGAACAAGACAAGAAAAAAGTGGGAGGTTAGAGAGAGAACAGATGTGAGAGAGAAAGACATAAGCATGAGATTTCAGAAAAAACCTTTCTGGATTTTGTCCCACTTGTCAAGGATGGCAGTCAGTTGGTCACAAAATCTTACTTTGCAACAATTTCAAATGACAGGAGTCTAAAATGCAATTGAGCATGATAGGGTTGGTCAATGAGCCTTAGGGGGAGCTAATAACAGTGGTTCACAGCAGTCCCATGGATGGATGAGAGAATTTTAGAGATGCTAGAAGGACAAAATATTCAAGCAATTTCATATTGATTTAGCTACAACAAGGGGATGTTGAACTCACCTTAAATGAACATACACGAGTCTAAAATGCAATTGAGCATGATAGGGTGGTCAATGAGCCTTAGGACGAGCTAATAACAGTGGTTCACGGCAGTCCCGTGGATGGATGAGAGAACTTTAAGAGATGCTAGAAGGACAAAATATTCAAGCAATTCATATTGCTTTAGCTACAACGAGGGGATGTTGAACTCACCTTAAAGGACAAAATATTCAAGCAATTCATATTGATTTAGCTACAACGAGGGGATGTTGAACTCACCTTAAATGAACATACATTAGTCTAAAATGCAATTGAGCATGACAGGGTTGGTCAATGAACCTTAAGGCGAGCTAATAACAGCCGTTCATAGCAGTCCCATGGATGGACAAGAGAATTTTTAGAGATGCTAGAAGGACAAAATATTCAAGCAATTTCATATTGAATTTAGCTACAACAAGGGGATGTTGAACTCTAAGACCCATGAGAGAAGAAAATCAACTCCCAAAATCCCAAGCTCATGCCTACCTTTGCTGCACCAGCGGTATCATCCACTGCTTCTCTGACCAATCCCAACTTTGTTAATGTATTTTCACATTGAGCAAGAGCCTGAAACGTCACAACTATTGGATTAATCTTCATGAAAGTGGACTAGGGAGCTGAGGTAAGTATGGTATACCTGCGGATGACTTAGAACCCTCTTCAAGTCTTCAACTTTAACACCATGATTAGCTAGTAAGCAATGGCGAACAGCATATTTCACTTCTCCTACTATATGCAGCCTGTGCCGGAGCAACAGGTCATAATTTCTGTGGATGCTCCCACCTAGCGAATTCTCAATCGGTAAAACTGCTCTGTCCACAAGCCATCTTTCAACTGACTGCAAAGAAAACAAAGCAAAGAAGATATGAAAAATCACAGCTCACAGAGGATCCTAGAATACATTAACATGTTCAAAAATAACATTTGTTACGAAAAGGTTAAAGACACACCCTGATATTCTAAAAGGGGAAAAAGAAGATGCAGTTCCACCTGGTTATTAAAGTTTGGTTACACGCTTTGACCCATCGAACAGGCCCTACCTATTTCAAAGCCTTGACTTATTGATGAAAACCATTGAATATATTGCCAAACCATAATAGTAATGACGCCAAGCAAAGAGAAATTTATAAATTATTTTAATCTGAATTTTTATTTTGAGATTTCTTGTAAACCTAGTCTACCTGGGAAACTTAGCTTCTTTAGGAACATGAATATCAATTAGGAGTTCATATTATGTATATTTTCCTCTAACTGTTTAACTTTCTATTTCCTTCCTAGGGCTTTTGACGCCTATAAAAGGACCACCTATTCTATGTAGCATTCCGGCCACATTAACATCTGTTGCTATTCACTGTACATAAAACTCTAATTTCTTCTAAAAATTCCGAATTCGCCAACATCACAAATCATTTGTGGGACACTTATCGAAAGTCATCCTACATTACATAGCTCCTTAATCTCAAAATATGACAGTCTGTGAGTGCCTTTGAAAGCATTTCTGTTTTTATTCAGATTTTACTACCACCTTTTTATCAAAAGGGTCTCAAACATGCAATCGTCTCAAGCTGAAAAAACAAATCCTAGGATAAATCTTATCTCCAGAACAAGACACAAGAAACCATAAAAACCTTCATTAATCCCTGAAAACCAACAACCAAAAGCATCATTATCCACTGACTATGAACTAATCAATCTCAAATTCCTAAAAAAATATGAACATCAAAAAATTAAGAGGAAAAAAAAGAACATTTTACTTGGATACTGAATTTGATAAATGAGTAGATGACTTATCTGCCAACTTAAATTTATATATAAAAAAAAGGGTTCAAGAATTCACTTCAAAAGCAGTATCAAATTGCTCGCATGGGACAGCCTCGCAATTCGGATACGCCTTTTGTGCTGCTGACTCGCTGTAGGCGCCACGAACTCCCTATAAGAACAGAGAAGTAATTTTACTTATCTCAAGATTTTAATCAATTATATAATAAATATATTCATTGATTATTATTTAAAAAAAAATCAACATTCAAAATAAAAAATAATTTTTTTTTACCTGGTAAGCAACGCGAAGGCGAGACCCATTGGATACTGAATTTGATAAATGAGCAGATGATAATGGCCCTAAATAAAAAAAATTAAATTTTTAATTTTAAAAAAAATCTAAAAGAAATAATTACACTAGAAGCTTTGCCTGTCCGTACTTGGATGGGCGTCTTTCGAGGTGACATCGTATTCAGCATCCTGCAAGAGATTAGATTGAATGTTTTTAGCATTACCGTTCTTCTTCTTCTTCTGCGCCTCGATTGATTGGTCGTTTTCACTGTGAATTGAAGCCGCCAAGACTGGAATTTTGCTACCGCAGCGCCGTTTCACAGAAATCAGTGCTGATTTGATTTCGATTCTTGATGACGTGTGATCAGACGGTGAGTGTTTAACGGTGATTTGGCTTACTAGGGATTTTATCACGAAAGCTGCCATTGATTTTCTTTCTTTCTTTCTGGCTTAGCTTTGATGCATGGCAAGGGAGAACTTCGGGTCTTTTTTATTTTTTCGTTGCAGTGTGAACGCTAATAAACAACAAGTTTTTGGGTTTTGGATCTTAAGCTCCGTTTGTTTCACCGTAAATGCTTCCATTCAGTATTTATTTGAACAAACTTTAAAATAAGACAAAACAATTTTGGTGAGAAAAAATAATTAATTTTTCATGAATATACATGTTTCATGAATATACTTAACTTTATTAAATTTAATCTTACTTGTTAGGTTGGTTCAATCGTGTTTCATAACACATAATAAAAATTAATCTGAAGAAAAATCTAAATTAATTTTATTTAATTAAAAATTTGTTGATTTTAAAAAAAAAATTAGTTTGTTAGGACTTGTGACAAATCTACTATCGAGTTAAAATTAACAAATATAGATTTAATCATATTAATTCTATTAAAAAAATTTTAAAAAGTTTTTATATTAAATCTTAAAAATTAATTCTTGTTTTCCAAACCTTTCAAAATAAAATTTCACATAACATTTTCAGTCTTTATATTGATGACTTTATTTCATTTTTACAATTTAATTGTAAGATTTCATAAATTTCATTTTCTATGTTTAGTTTTCTTTTTTATTTCTAGTTTTCATTTTCTCAAAAAAAAAATAGAAGAAGAAGAATTCCTTCAGTGATTTTGCAAAACCTTTTCAACTTTTAGAAATTGAAAACGTGGTCACGTAAAACCTTATTTACGTATTTTATATTAAAATATAAGGTTTATCCGCGCTGCTTTGGATTTATAAAATAAATATATTTAATAATATTATAATTATGAATCAGTATTAAATAAGTAATGAAAACTAAAGGTATAATAGAGTCAATATTTCATCACGGAAACAAATTATGTTGGTAATAAAAAAATTTAGAGACTAAACAAAATGATTTGTAGCAATCCACAATGTTTTGTGAGGAAAGATACAGTGCTTTCGCCACATGATTTAGCTTTTCTGTTAATAAAAAGCAAAAAAAATTACAAAGCTAAATTCTCTACTAACTTAATATTAAAAAAAAATCGACAAAGATAATTTTAGAATGAAAAAAACCCATGAGACAAAACGTTGTAACAATTAATAATGTTTTGTGAGAAAAACTACAGTGCTTTCCCCAATAAAATCGACAAAGATAATTTTAGAAAAAATCATAAAAAAAAAACATTTAGAGAAATACTTGTTACAATTCACGGTGTTTTGTGAGGAAAACTATAACGCTTTCCCCTCTCTCTTTTCCTCTCTCTTTATTTTTCACTTTTTTTTGCCATCAACGGGACAAAAGCCATTCTACACATAATTTTTGTTTTCCTTTCTAGCTGTCATAACCCATTTCTAGGTTATTCCCTAAAATTACATATTTTTCTTTTCAAAATAAAAATAAAAATAAAATAAAAGCTGATGAAGTGGAGGAAGTAGGCCGAGAAGGATTTCAAAAATACATAAAAATCAAGCTGTAATTTTAAGGAAATTTGAGGCCTAATTGTACTTTATTATACTTAAAACTGAAGAAAAAATATAGATTCAACGTCAAATTAAATTATTATTGGATGAATCTGCATAAAAATTAAGTCCAATGATATAATTAGATTTTTAAAAGGCCAATTTGATTTAATCATGGGCCAAATTAAAGTATAATTATGTTTAGGACATAATTTGGGTCCAATTAAAGGATTTAATTAGGTGTAATGACTTAATTATACATTAAATGAATCAAATTAATTTTATTAAGGGTTTAATTGATGAAAAATTAAATCCTAATAATTAATTATTGTTTCGCAGAAATCCAGGCCTCTATCACCGACCATCTAGGTCCTTAATTTTGAAAAAGAGAAGATTAACTTGAACATAAAATCATCCATTATCCAAGCAATAAAAAACTGAAGTTCTCTAGCACGTCAGATTATGGAGAATCATTAATTAGCAACCAATTAGAAAGCGCAATATTAGCGGTTGGTACTGTTATAGTTTTTTTATTTTTATTATTTGGAGAAATAAAGTTTCGATTTGAATCATCCTGTTACATATGCTACTGCTTTTGATTACAGCTTCATGTTTGCAAATCCTGTCTGCAATCTCAAGAGAGTAAAATGGGGGCCCTGCAGAATGCTTTATGGTCATTGGTCAGGATTCTCCAGGCTTTTTCTGCATCCATTGCTGTTCAGCCAGTAAACATAAGTGGTGCTGTGCTAGATGATCGAATATATATATCATCTTTGCAACAAGAACATGGTTGATTTCTTTATCTTTTCCACAGCAGTGCTCAAGCTGTACCAGTTTGGTGATTTCTTGCTACCTGGCAGATACCCTTGTGATGGGCCAGGATTTGCAATGGGAATGTGGTTGACGACTATCTTAGGATCAATGTTGATGCTGATTTCTTTTCCAGTGAAGGACAAACCAGAGACGGTGGACAAAGGGCGTGAAATTGAGAAGAAGCAGTGGGCACTGTCAACTGATACTCCAGTCACAGGAGCATCAAAGTTTGCTGCGCTTGGAGCTGATTCTCTCGACACGGTACTCCTTGGGATTTTCATTGCAACAAGTGAGTCTGTTTTTTGCTTTGTTCTGTTATTGACATCTTCTTCTGGGCAGGTTGAGGTTGTAATGGGACTCGAGGAAGAATTTGGGATCGGTGTGGGGGAAGAGAGCATTGCTACCGTTCTAGACGCAACTGATCTTATTGAGAAGAGGCTTACGGACTGCTTGTACAGGGATAGATATTGTTTTTTTAAATATTTTTATTTAAAAATATATTAAAATAATATTTTTTTAATTTTTAAAATTTATTTTTAACATTAATACATTAAAACAATATAAAAATATAATTTAAAACAAAACAAAAAAATCCAAGATTTTTAAAAACCCCAGTTCATCCATGTGACCAAACACCCATTTAAAATAGCTTGAAGAAGGCATGAATTAAGCTCTATATAAACTTTAGTTTTCAGGGTTTTTTTTTTAATCAAGCTCATGGAATTAGTTTTTTTTTATCATCTTTCTTTTTTTTTCTTTTTTTTAAGGTTAGATTGTCTAAATATAATTTTTAAATGGATCCGGCTCAACAGATCCGGCTGGACTGATTAATTTGGTGACTCATAAATCTAGAATCTAACATGAGCCATTTTTTTCTTAAACCGAGTTGGGAAAATATCCAACTGGTCAATTATGTTTTTTTTAAAAAAAAAAAATATAAAGACGCAACTAATCTTATCCAAGCGTAAATATTGAAGGAAAAATTAAAATATTATATATATTTATAAAGACGCAACTAGTTAGTTTTTGTGGTTTTGGTTTGAAAAAAATTATTTTATAAAAAGTATTTTTGGTTGAGGTTGATTTGGTATTTATATATATTTAATTAAAACTGTGGTTGAAATTGAGATTAAATAAAAAGTAGTTTAATATGTTTGGTTAAAAAAATACTTTTCAAATTAAGGTTATAAAATAATATATATATATATATATATATATATTGATATTGATAGTTTTGAATTTAAATATTGTAGATTTAACTACTGCTATTATGAAATAAATAATACTTGTATCAAATATTTTTTATTGTTCCATTAAACTATCTACAATTTCATTACGTATGAAATCCATCCGACAAGGACTACAGTTTCCTTGGTTTCTTAAGCGCGCAACAACATCAGGTAAAATATCATCAAGAACAAAATTGAGATTGCGATCAAATTCTGTAAATGTTACGTCATCAAGTGATCTCCTTCTAATTTTTTTTGAATAAAACACAATTAAAAATAAAAATTGAATTTTTTTTAACTAGGTCGGACTCGGTTCAATGCATTTAGTTTTGGACCGAACCCGATCCGGCCGGAACAATGAAGAGTTAAACTCTTCATTTAGCTGCTTTCCGCAAACCTGCGGTTTAAAAATATTTATTTCGGTTCCACATGAACAGTAAAATGCTTTTTAGCATTACTAAACATATTGCTCCTGTATTTTACTTCAAACTCAAACGCAACATCTTAAACAAAACAAGCGGTTTTTATAGTCTTTAATGGGTGATTATTGGGTTCGTCATCCAACCTTACCACCAACAATTTTCATTTCTTTTCTTTTCACGTGCTGATGTGGTATCATTAATGTTCAACTTCAACCTCAATCAGATTATTAGTTAAGGGTTTTATATATATATATATAATTTTAAACCTTCAATTCAGTTTTTTATGGAATCAGTTGCACAATGATTCATGCCTTCAAACCGAATCAGTTTAGATTCAGTTCATCGATGAAGCCGATCAGTCCGCATCTAATAAACCACATCATTCATATTAGAAGTCCAGAGTCCCAAAATTCAAGATATGAAAATAAAAGTTTATTTAGTATTTGAGAATTGAGATGATGGTTAATTAATATTATCAAATGCTTGGATTTTTTCTTTGTATTATAAGGAATTCTAGATTGATGATAAAAATTTGAGTACCCTCCAATAATAAAGTTTGTATATTTATAAAAAATATATTAAATAACTTAAGATAATAAATTATTTAAAAGAATTTTAAATTTAAGGAACAAAAATATTTGTTATTGAGTTTTAAGTTTGTAAATACTCTAAAATCTATATATCTTTATCTTAAGAGATGAAAATTATGACTTTTTACCTAAATGGTTCACGAGATATTTATATCGTATGAACCTTGTTGTTTTCAAAAAAATAAAAGACTGGAAAATCTCATGCTTTCAGCGATATTAATGAAAAACAAATATCTCTTACATATAATAAATGAGATAATAAGTATAATGAGTCTCTTAAGAGACCTTGTATACACCTATGAGTATAGACATGACGGTTTATCATGTCTTTAATACTTTTATTGTAGAGGATCACCCAGGCATATAGCCTTAGAATTTGATATTGTCCAAGTTCTTTGGGTTTAGCATGCAAGTTCAAGTTTCTTGGGTGTGTGACATGCTTGTTAAATCCATGTTATTTTAGGTTTGGTTGTCCGTCAAGCTAAAATTTCTTGAGTCTGACATGTTTGTCAGACCCACATTACTTTGAATTTTATTAAATGTAAAGTCTAAATTCTTTGTTCTAACATGTTTAGACTCACATTACTTTAAATTTGACATACCACCATAATAGGTTTTTATTTATAAAAACCTTAACCAAAAAGTTAATTCATCACATGTGATATCATTAGCAGAAGAGCTCGTGGTAGCTCAGTATTGCTATAACCAAATGTTCAACTCCCTTTCCAAATCTAAACATATGTTTTGATTAATCTGGTTACTAATCAATATCGGAGGAGGAGTGCATTTGAGGGGGGTCAATTGACCATCCTCAATTTCCAAAAAGCTAATGGATTTGTAGAGTATAACAAATATAAAATTTTATAATATTGTTTTTCATTTTATTTTTTGATAACTTAAAATAAATATCAACTCTTTAGCTAATATCATTAAATCTAAACTTATCTATGTAATTGATGTTTTCTTTTTAAATTTTATTTTCACTATTTTAAGAATTTATTCAATTTTGAAGCTCCCCCACCGTTATTGATCCCAGGTTGTCATGTTGAGCTGGTTAGACTTGGGTTTTCACTTGGAACACATAGGACAACCTTTTTTCAAAAAAGGAACAATGATGATAGTGAAAAGCATATAAAAAGCTTTATTATTTTTGAAAAAACATCATTAAATTAATCATGATTAGTTAACACGTGAAAGGTTTTTCAACAAATGATCACCTAATTCAAACTCTTTTCTGTGCTTGTCAGATGCACAGAATAGAAATAACTGGGATGGTTCCCATATTGATCCTCATCAAAACCATGTGCCAGCAGGAATCCAATTGCTACTCCAGCCAGGATCGGAGAAACCTTTCCTGGCAAGAACCGGCACTATATTCATCGAAACACCTGTGACATGACCTAATTGCAGAGGCACTAGCTTCTCAAGAGATGCAGATATTAAAGACTGCAACCAGTTCATGATTTAAGATGGTTTACCTTGCAAAAAATGACAATCTATGGCAATGCATGAACTCATCAGAAGAATAATAACTACTTACATTATGCTTTTTACTTCAAAGATGAACATGGAAACAGTAGAACCATAAAATCAATTACTCCTTTCAGAAGGTTCAGATCATTTAGCCACCAAACGACTCACATTTTAAACAGCTGAATTGATCGATATGCTATAAACCCCACAACAATAACCGAGTTTATCAAGTTTCGAGGTGCTGCAGAGGAAGCCAGCAATGCTCCTAGGGGCGAGAACGCAGAATCAGGCCCTGATGCGACCACCTCATCTGGATTAGGCGGGCTTGGGGTGGATGGAATGGTGGGAACGGACGATACGGTTGGGGAAGGCAGCACACCACCAGGGGAAGGCAGTAGTGGAGCAATGTCCGGTGACAGTTCTTGGAAAGGAGGTATTGGAGGAGATTTGGTTAAGAATGCTGGTGAAGTAGAGATAGGATAAGGAGAGGTTTTCGAATTTAGCTGAGTGGAAGAAGAAGAAGAAGAAGGCGAAGGAAAGATCACTAGAGGCACAATAAGTGCTGTAAGAAACCAAAAGGAGGCCATTATAATGATCAAGAAATCAATGTCACACTTAATTGGACAGATAATATGATATGGGGCAATTAAAGTTTTGTTCGAGAAGAAGGGGGTGCCAGTTGACAGTGTGTGAAGTTTTGGTGCCAGTTATGATGGAGGCATTTCAAAGTTGACTTAGGGCATTAGGTGGGGTCCTGTTCAACATGTCATATGATGAAGGGGGTGGAGATGAAAATTTGCACGTTGGCATGTACGAGGAAGAGACAAAGATTGGTTGAATTTTGTTGCGAGTAGATTCCTTGTGTCCCGTAAATTTGGTTGGCCTAATATTAGGATAATGATAATGATTTAACCAGGTCGACTGTCATGGCAATCAGTGACTCAATGAACTTGAACACAACCTAATTTGATTTTTTATAAAAAAAATTACAAAACAGTGTTGTTTTAGCCTTTTTTTATATATATAAAAAATGAAATAACATTGATTCAAGTTATTTCGAGCTAACTAGTTTAACTAGATGACTCGGTTCGGACAAGTTTAATTACCTATGCATTGAACTTGATGGAAGTTCTGTGTTAAAAAGTACTACCAAGGAGCAGGATAAACTTGGTTGAAGCCAACCACTCAACTCATGAATGATGAAGTTTGTCGAGGAACGCTGCAGCTGCATGCAGTTACTGATCCTATCCATGCGTACAAATCACACACCCATGGCTTCCGGGTCCACCATGCATGATTAGCAGCTAGCACAGACCGCTAGGCACAACCACTGCAAGCAGCCACAGCTGTCCGTGGCAAAGCTTATCAAAGATAACATGGGTGAGTGAAGGTACAACTCATCTTCACTGCTTCAAATGGCCCAGAACCGTATCAAATTGAACATGACAGCATCGGCCATCAGCATCCAGATCCCTGAAACGTGCTACAATCTAACACCATATTTAAGGCTATAAGCTACAGTGACAGGCAACATGTAGATGCTATCTGAACCCTTGCCTGATTTATGTAATGCCTGCTTCCAAAATGCCATTTTACTTTTACCGCTAACTTTTTTCTGGACAACGGGCATATTTCAAACCCGTCATCCTGAGTCTTTGTTCAGTAATCATGGGTGTGTGATTCGATTGGTTCAACCCTTCAGTATATGCAACTCGGGATCGCGTCAATAACCAGCTAGCCTTAGATCAAAATAATTTGAGCACATGAACGCGTCAAAGAGTGGGAACCAAGCTCAAATTAAATGGTTTTAAAAGGTCAGCTTAATGGGTCTTGTTTAATCACCGAGCCAATGACCTAGTCAACTGAAAAGCATAAGCTTTCAAATTCCAAGTGAGTTCACAATTTCGGGATGTCCTTCCAGCGCTTGGTGAACCAACAGTAAGTGAGCGCGTCCAATTTCCAAGTCATTAGAAGATATCTATTTATTTCATACAATGCCTAAGGCAGTCTCAAAGAAAAGGAAAAGGATGCGCAAATCTGATCAAGTCACTTTTAGGTAGATTCCAAGGGGAAAAATTAATTGATTGCATGTTCATGACAATGATATAAAGCTTACAAAGATTATACATAAGCAGGCCTTTAAGAGGGCTCTATATGCATTAAAGATTGAGCTCACCTGAAGACGTAGGGGGCAGGACTGTGATGCTTTCTATAGAATTCAGGAAACAGGTCTTCCACATCCTTTTTACGAGCCAAATTGCATCATACCTGCGAATAATAGGGACACCGATAGATGTCAATCCTGAACTTTAGGAAACAAACCAAGGGCAAAGAAACCAACAAACAACCTCAAGGACTTCAAATGCAACGATGTAGGCGCTGCAACTCTGAGACCACAAGCAAAGCAGCATTAGCTAAATCAGGGTTGCTTGATTTTTTCAGCTCCAAGAGAATGATTTCAATCCTCGAAATCTCATTTACAGGGATGGATAGTATCATCGCATGCGACAAATATTGCCGACAAGAATAAGCAAGAGCATGCAGTATCCGCTGCAAGAGTAAGTGAGGAACACCCTTGCGCCAAGACTCGAGGATTGCACTAACCTTTGGAAGGTTAGTTAGAAAACCAGTTGTGGCTTCCCTTGGAGCTGCCTTCAGCACCAACAACACGCATTCGGAAGCTATATCTGCAACGTTTGCTTCATCAGACCCACTCAACACCAGCAGAACACCTACACTGCTACCAAAGTCCGTTATATCTCTTATGCATTGCAGTTGATCAGCTGCAGTGCTTGCCTCATAAGAAGAATCATTTAGAAGTTCTGGCTCTTTTTTGTACGCAAGTCCTCTTTTACCGCCAACCGAACATAGAAGGAATGCCCTACACAAGCCAAGAGTTGGCTCAAGAAAGTCTTCCATGTCCTTTGCACACACAAACTCTAAAAGGTTTCCAATCCGCCTCACCACTTTTAATTGAGAAAGCAACTTAGATTCCATTTCAGGAGCTGATGCCATAGCCAGACACAGCTGAACATTATTGACATTAGCACTTGATAGGTCACCAAGCAAAAATTCAAAGCACTGTGAAACTGTCTTCAGATGTAGAATGTCTGAAATTTTTATGTAATCGTACTCAATGAGCATCACAAGGAGCTTCTGCGCATACATGGGAATGGGATCTTCATCTTCAATAAAGGTAGGGTAGAGAGGTAGGAAATGAATATTGGATATGGACTTTAAAGCCTCTGATCCTTGCTCATCTTCCAAAGGTTCATTCAAGAAAATGACCATCACATCAAACAAAATTTTTAGGCATAAAAATCTGGCATCACCATCCTTGTTGCCCTTGTACAGAACAGCTAGCCCAGGAAGGATTTCACCAATGAAAATGTTGGGGCTTTCAAGAATTACAAGACGCTCCTCAGCAACAGATTCAAGAACTCGAAGAAGGGTTATTTGGAAGTCATCTCTTCCCTGGAAATTAAACAAAAAAAATGCCATTCAATGTTTGAATCATTATTTTGCCCCTTGTGGTGATCCGAAGTTCTCCCTCATCATAAAAAAATTATGTCTTTTACAAAAATAAATAGGAAGATAACTGTGGAAATGTCTGCTTTAGAAAATTATACTCCATATCCATCTGAGCTATGCACATACATTGTTGATAACTGCATTTGGTGCAATTTTGCATCCTATATCTTGATGTATAATGGATCAATACTCGTCCAAGCATTATATTTCACCAGCTATATATTTCTCTTTCGACATCTAACCATTTTCCACATCAAGTTGCAAAGCAATTGAATTGAGTCTAATTTAATCGAGTCGGTCAAAGAAAAAAGCAAAATAAGGAATTGTCATACCCTATATATGTCAGGTGTATTAGGTTTCGTCTTGAATAGGCATTTTGCCAACCATGTAATACCCTAATTTTACTGGTCAAGACGAGTAGCATTTGTACCTCAGTCTTCATAACTGCATTTTTAATGATTTACAGCTAGATAAGGAATTCTAGCCAAATAATGACTGCATAACACTATATCCTAAAGTTCAGTTAAGAGAAGAAATGAAAAATAAAGGTAAAAATAAGAGATAATCAGCTTCCTACCGGAAATGGTGTCTCCAAGACTTTGACCAAATTTGCCAACTGCTGCATAACTTGATGGTTCACCACCTTCAGCTTAAAAGAAGAACTTCCAAGAAGATGAAGAACAACGGGAAACATATGAACATTGGTTTTTGGAGCAATTCGATGCGCAATGGCAGAGATATGACCCTGACGCCTTCCTCCCATCATTTGCTGAATATCTCCGGCTATAATATCCAGTAAACTTGGTATAGTAGATGCCACAACATGCACAAATGCATCTAGACATTGTTGGAGATAGATATCCTTCTCTTTTGCTAGCCTATCCACTGCAGATAGTAACCTAGGGTTGCAAAAAAAGTGTGATAGCCACCTCCTACCGTTTTTACAAAGAAGAGCAATGAGAAGGAGTGCCTTTCCCCTCAAAATTTCACCACCCTGCTCAGTAAGAGACACGAGACTTGGGACCAAATTCTTATCCTCTGCCAAGTTCGAAAGGTGCCGCCCAATGTTTGTAAACATATGACTTCCAAGCATAGCCATGTTTAAGAGGTTCAAACTTATTTGCTGCTCTCGTGGGCTGCCCTTGCCAAGGGCAGACACTGTGTCCTTGAAAGACAGTTTCTCCATGACTGGTTGAATGCTAGGAGGGTTGAATCTTGCCAGCCGGACTAAACATGAACCTGCAGTCAGCCTGATGCTCTCCTGTTTCCCTGCAGCTCTATATATATAACAGATGTTACTAATCACATCCTGGCTAGTGAAGCGACCTGCCCAGTGCCCCCCTTGACTGCAGATGTTTTCAATTGTCCTCAATGCATAAAGTTGAGTTATATCATCCTCTCCTTTACGCAAAACAGATGACACCAATGAAATCAACGAGTTTGGAACCTGCTTCAGGTAAAAGAATATTATTAAATGAAGAAAGTAGAAGTGGAAAAGGAGAAGGAAAGGATGCATAAAGAACTCAGGCATCCCATATAAGCAGAACTTGCTATCAAGCATGATTTTTGAAATCCATGAATCATAGGAAAAACAAAGGACAGTCTCCACTAAACAGAATCTGCCAGATGTGCGCAGATGAAAAGACAAGATAGAAAAATGAAACTTCATTGAGTGGAAAAATCATGTTTCATGCAATATAGCACACGAAGATATTTGTGAAAGGTAGAAAGCTAACCTGCCAGCCAAATGCAGATCGGCTGTCCTTTGATGAAGATTCTGGTGGATTGTTATCCTTGCTCTGATCGTTCTGGGTAGATATATAAAACAGCAACTCACCTAAAGCAGCCATGGAAAATCTCCTCACTTTTTCCTGTTTGTCTCTGAGGCCATCAGTTAGTGAGCCCAAAATTCCAGAATTTGCCAAATCATCTTCAATAAAAGTTGAATGGCGAATTAACAATCCAATCAATGAAGCAAGCTGAACACGCAAAGCTGAGGTCTTGGACAGCCGAAGCATTTTAACAAGCAGGAGCATTATTGGCCCATTTGTCAGAATATTGGCTGTGTCAGCATTGCTACTCAACATCTCAAGGTATCTAATCACATTCTGCTTCTCCCCAATGCTAGTATTTCCATTTAAAATGCATATGATTCTGTTGGTGAGTGAATCCAGCTGCTCCTTGGACATCTTTACAAAATCAGATGGTTGCAGGGCCTCAAATGGAAGAGAGGGAATAACATCTGACACTTTATCAGCTTTTCTACTGGGCATTACAGGTCTGGCAGAAAGATCAGATGAATGCCAAAGGACCTGTGAAAGGTTATTGGATGATTTTGAAGAGTCAAACTCAATGGCTGACCCTAAACCTTCTTTAATTCTCTGATTCCTGAGCTGAGGACTAGCACTGACTGGAGAAGGAACCATATCAACCTGCTCTGAAGATGAATCCTGGTCATTTGTTTGTGATTCATCTGAGGCAGGTGCATTAATCACAGGGAAGGTTTCCAATTGAGGTATGTTATTGACCACCTCTTCTGTTGTACTGGTTGAGTTATCTGACCCATCAGGTTCATCATGTATCTCATCTTCAGCATTCTCATTAAAATCAAGTTCCATATCAGTGTTCTCTGTTTTGACCTCAGAATCATTCTCAAAGCCATTGGGTGAGGGCCTCCTGTAGTTTTCCTTCTCATTCTCCCTCTGTAAGTTTGATTTTGCTATTCTTGACAGCCTTAAGAGATTAACATGCCTAGCAGCACTGGAAGGATCTTTCTGCTTCACTTCAACCACCCTGCCAGAGACTTTTGTTTGAGTTTTCCTGCCAGTCGGTGTACCTTTAACTGGTGTTTCGTGACCTCTTGATCCTAACATTGAATTCTCATCCTGTTTTGGAGTCCCTTTTGCATCCTTTTCACGATGTTTAGGAGGGGTCCTATTTGCTAAAGATCTGTCTCCGTTACGTTCTGAGAGACAAGGCTTAGCACAAAGCTCTATCATATTATCAAAAGCTGGTTGAGGAGGTAAATGCACCGGAGCAAATTTAGTCCTCCAGAAAGCATGTCCGCAAAGCTCACTCCACTTGATTCTTTCAGCTGGATCTTTTATGAGGAGAGAATTGACTAGGTTGACAAAGGGACGGCTTGGATTGCCAGGGAGGGGGGTGTCGGATCTGAGAGTATGGATTTCACTAGCTGTGTGAATTCTCTTCCCACAAAAGGAGGCCTCCCTGCATAGCCCTCATACAGTACACAGCCTAAGGCCCAAAAGTCAGATGCATATGAATGAGCACCCCCATCCTCAAATAGTTCAGGAGCCATATAACAGGGTGTTCCACGTTTTGCTTGTGGCAACTAAGTAAAAACACATAAGCAAAGTTAAGAGTAGTAAAAAATTATAACCGGATAATAAAAGGACAAGCTCCATATCATGATGCCACTTTCAAATTTTTTGCATATGATGAGTTAAATGTTGTAGCAGTTAGAACAACCTACCATGGATGAAGGAGTTTTGGATATATCGCTCAATTTTCTTGCCAATCCAAAATCACATAGCTGCAATGCACAAGTATGAACACTAGTCATGTGCATAGAAAAAACTTGAAATTTACCCTACCATACAAAGAAAATAAAATGCCAATCCAAAATCACATAGCTACATTGCAGAAGTATGAATACGAGTCATGTGCATAGCAAAAACTTGAAAACTACTCTACCATTCAAAGAAAATAAAATGCATATGTACCTTTGTGTGTCCATTCTCATCTAAGAGGATGTTTGATGGTTTTAAATCACAGTAAATAATTCCTTTTGAGTGTAAGTACCTGACAGCAGTGACCATTGTAAAAAGGAAAGATTTGAAAGCAGACAATTTTACAGACATCATATAGGAACAAAATTAAAAGCCAGTCAGCATTTCTTACTGCAAAGCTCTAACTACGTCATGGGAGAGATCATGAATCGAGTCTTCAGGCAGCTGACTATCCTGCAAGTCAAATATAAACTACCTTGATGAAGTTATAGTACATTGGACACTGCATATAACAAAATTTGAAATCATACTCTCCATTGCTACATGAAATTGAAACAAATTCTCATAGTAATATGACATGTTTAAACATACAAGCTAATATCATTTGCATTTGTGTAACCTTAATTTCCATATTTATTACCATGGGTTCGGCACATTTGATATCCAAATGCTTCCCAAGGGAAAATCTCTCAAGTTTTTGGTCACCTTGAATATCAATTCCAAATTACAAGAAAATTATAATGATATGCAGTACCTATCCAGAGAGCTCTGTGAAATTTTTAACAACTTTTCCCTTCCCATCAGAAGAGAATAGGTAAAGGCGAAACAAGATTCAGCCCTAATTGACCATACAAACCTGTTTGTTGCTTAAAAATGAGACAGGACAGAAGTAATAAACACTAGTATTGACGCGCTAGTGTTCTTTTCCTCGTATCTAAGAATAGCAAAAACAGCATGATCACTCTTCATGGACATCATATTTCTAAACTAAACAAAATTGTTGTGCTGGAAAAGCACGTAATAATACAGCAACCTATGGAAAGGCCTGAATTCTGCCTTACATTTCTAAAAAAATCACTGATCAAATTATCCATGATATTAAGTTTAATGCTGAGCATGAATGATAAATTCCACAGTCCCCCTTGTGTCCAGTAAAAGAATGAGAAATCCATTGAAGGAGAGCAAGTTATACAAAAATCATTAAGTAGTCGGTACCTGTCGCAATAAGGTCATGAGATCTCCACCAACACAATATTCCAAAACCAACCACAGGTGAGATGACGTTTCATACCTAATAAATACATCAGGAGATGTGAAGAAACCAAAAAGGTAAGATAAAAAAACAAAGACAAGCATGATCTGCATTACTAAACGAAAAATAAATACATTGAATGGAAATATGAATCTTGAGAGCAATTATCCGATGCTGAAATGCCTTACCATGAGTAAAATTTTAAGACATTTGGATGATCTAAGGAGTGAAGCATCCTGACCTGCATATAATATCAATAAAAGGGTATGAGAAAATAACATCTATAAAAAATAGTATCAAGTGTCACATTAATTTTCTAGAACAGTGATAAGCAGGCATAAAATATTTTACACCCCCTCGTTTCCCATGCATCAAATAAAGGTGGTAAAGATTTAAAATAAATAAAAAGATGACTTCCAGCAAATCTAGCTCTAAAGTGAGTGTTTTGAACAATGAATCATAGCAAAGCCACTCACAATCACAACTTTCACTAAAAATATATACCGGCTGGCTCTTTCCCGCCTAGTTCCTAATAATACAAACATGCTTCACTATTGTCTTCAGATACATTTACAGGCATATTTAGCACTGAATTAAAGAAACAACAATGGCACTTAAAATTGTGTTGAGTCAGTTACTAAGCCACGCATTTACCAAATTTAAGCAAATAAATTGTGTTAAATTAATTACTTAAAAAAGTGTCAAAGAATCATCTCAACCCAATAGTTTAAGCTGTTGTGTGAGATCCAGGATATGATTTATATTATTCTCTAACAAAAAACAATCATCAATTTTAATCAAATAAGCTGTCTTAAATTAGTTACTAAAACAGACATTTTATCGAATTAAAAATCACAACCTAAATTTAACTTTAATAAACAGACTACAATAATCTCAAATTCTGAGTCGATGATAAGTTACTCCAATTTCCACCAAAAACAGAAATCAAGTAAGCAAACAGTAGAAGAACAGCTCTTTGTTATCCTTACTTCATGAAGAACTTTACTCTTCTGCGACTTGTCAACACTCTTAATTGCGAAATACTCAATCGTCTTCTTCTTTCTACCTTTATACACACTCTACACAGTTCAAAACGAAAATCAGAGATTCAAAGAAATTCACGTTAACTTAAAAAAAAAAAAGGAAAAACAAGCTACAGAGATAAAATTCAGGTTACCGAGTATTTGCCACGGCCAATGGCTTCGTAGATGTGGAAATGGTTCATGGTGACTGAGCTGGTCTCTAAGGTTTCGATTTGGATAAAATGACACTGCTTTTTTAGAGGATTATCGGAGATCGGGGAGAGAGTGGATGATTTTGGGGGTTTTGGATGCGAGTTTTTTTTTTTTTTTTTTTTAGATTTGGCTTGGATTATGATTGGAGTGAGTGAGGGCTTCTGCTTTAGTGATCGTTCAAAAAAATGTAGAGAGAGCCGGTGTGGGTAGCCGGCACATGGGCGGGAATCTGAATGCAATTGAAAGAAAAAAACCAAGCCACGTGTTTATTTGTGTGTTTTAAAAAAATTTAAAAATTTAAAAAAAATATGTTAATATTAAAAATAATTTTTAAAAAATAAAAAAATAATTTTGATATATATTTAAATAAAAAATATTATAAAAAACAATTACAATCATACTCTAAAAAACATTCTAAAAAAATATTGAATTAGTAGATGCTACGTGTTGAGAGTTTAGTAATAGTTATTTTTTAAAGTATTTTTTTATTAAAAAATATATTTAAATAATATTTTTATTTTAAAAAAATTATTTTTAATATTAATACAAATAATTTGAAAACATCAACAAAAAAATTTTTAAAAAAATTAAAACCACCAAATCATTAAATCCTCTTGAATCAAGGGCAGCCACGTTTAAAAATTTTGAACCCGACTGTCACGTGATTAGAATCACGTTTGGTTGCATGGTTGTTATTCCTATATATTCTTTGTTTGTTAATATAAAAAATTTGTAATTCAAAACCTGATTTGAAATAAATTTTAAATTAAATAAAAAAATATGAATTTGATAAAACCTAACCAATCTCAACAGGTATTTAGCAATTCGGATAACCTGGTTACTTTTTAAGTAAAAAAACAAAACGATATTGGCTTGAATTAACATGATGATCTCCAAGTTATCCCAGCGACCCAAATCCTTTTTTAAGGCGGTCCTTTTCTTACATTACATTGCGCATGATCCCCGGCTTTACTTTTTGACTGTAATCATTTTAACCTGCTAACTAATTTTTTTGACAAACCAACCCTTGCATTGTGTTTGGGGAAAAAAAAGAGGGAGGAGTGAAAATATTAGAAGAGAAAACGGCTTTCCTCCGGGTGTTTGGCTCGAGTGTTTAGAAGTTTTTTTAAAATTTAATTTTTTTTTATTTTTTACTAAAAATTAATTTTTTGATATATTTTGGATCGTTTTGATACATTGATCTTAAAAAAAAATTTAAAAAAATAATAAAAAAAATCATTTTAATACATTTCGACACGAATATAATTTTTTACCTTAACACATTAACACATTAGGACAATAAAAAAATATATAAAAAATAATTTTAAATTTAAGAAATTTTAATTTTAATAAACAATAACTACACCACCTAGAAAACACCCCCATTAGGAACGGGCAAACTTTTCAAATCTCACTGCTTTGTACGTGGAAAGTTACTCTGAGAGAAACTAGAAAGTACTAAAAAAACAAAATAAAAATAATAGCTATCTTAATATGGAAGATAATGCTCACATGCCAGTCCATTTTCAACTACTTCCCAATACGCCATTGTCCAAGTAATTGCAAAATAACTTGTTCCAGCCAGCATGTAGTAAAATATTCATACTCGACTTGTCTGGGTATTTTTAATATCAAGAATAGTTTTTCATAGCTAAATTATGAAGATTGCTCGGCTTTAACAAGGATGTTTTAATTATTTCATCGTACTTCTGAAATAGAAAAAAAACCAGCTAACCCTCAAATAATCAAATGTGACTTTGGACAACAACCATCATGTCCTTGAGGCTTGATAGCCAATTCAAGGTTTTTTTTTTTTTTTGGAGGAGAGATCCAACATTATACTGTCAAGTGAGTCCGCGTACACTGTATTTTTCCAAGCTCTATTGGTTTTTGTTGATAGTCCTTGTTTAATTGGCTGGACTGGCGATTCTTAAAGACTTATCAGCAGTGTCGTTTCCTTTATCCAAAATTGATGCTACCTACTTTCTCGATTCCCTTCTTTATTTCTCGAAAAGTAAGTTTTCAAAGAAACGGTTTTTTTAATCTTTTTATATTTATTTGTCATTAAAAAAAATTAATTAACATAAAATATTTTTTAATCAAATCAAAATTTAACTTGATTTCCAGAAAAGTGTTTTCTTTTTATTTTAAGGCTATGTTTGTTTCCCGAAAAATAGTTTCCGAGAAACTATTTTTCAAACTTTCCTATGTTTATTTGCCATTAAGAAAATTAGTCAACGAAAACACTTTCTAGTCAGAGGAAAATTTGGCTTGGTTTCCAGAAAAGTGTTTTCCTGGAAAATTTGGGCGGAAAACACTTTCCAGAAATTGTGAAAAATTTAGAAATATCATATTATTTGTTGATTATATTAAACTTGGTTCTCAAACTTTTGATTGATGTATATATTTTGTTTTGAATATTTGTTTTTCAATCTCATCTCTTAGAATTTAATTTTTATATTAATTTCGGTCCTCATTTTTATAATTGTTATTTGCTTTTTCCTTATCATTTTTTAATTGAAATTTGTTATCTATCAAATTTGATCCTCGTTCTTTTGATTATTATTTTTTTATTTGAAATTTATGAAATCTTAATTATTATTATTTTAATTTCTTTATCTTTCAACTTGAAAAAAATAAAATATTAATAAGTTATTTTTCAGCTCATTTTTTATGACATAACTAAACATTGAAAAGTAATACTATCAAATATCAGAAAATAATTTATTTTTCTGAAATTTATTTTCCTGAAATTTACTTTTTAAAAGAATTACTTTTCAATAAATAATCAGATCTAGACTTTTCGTGTTGGTTATGAAGCATCTCTGACATGGCTCCCTTCAGCTTTTGATTCTTTAGATGAACCTTGAGTGTCTCTGGAGGAGAGGGAGCACGTTCAAGGCTGGATGGACCAAACTATTTGGAAACACGGATGAATTTATGTTTTTAAAAATTTAAAAATTTTTATTTTTTTAATTTAAAATTAATATTTATTTAATATTTTAGAATTGTTTTGATATGCTAATATCAAAAATAATTTTTAAAAAATAAAAAAATATTATTTTAATATATTTATAAATAAAAGCTACTTTAAAAAATAGAAACTATCAACAACGGACGACGTTCTGCTTTTCCAATAATAATAGAACTAGTAGTCGTACAATTATTCCATGAGCTGTTAAGATCAAAATTGGAAGAACCCCCCGCCCTGCCTCCTTTCTGCACACAGTTCTTTCTATTCAGTTTTGTGATTTACATGTTGATGATGATTTGAATTTTTTATATATATTTTATAGTATAAAAAATTTATATTTTACAGTATAGATTGTTATGAGTTTGTTTTGTAAAAAATAATTTGTTGAAGAAAACATTTACCTATAGATTTGTTTTTTAAAAAAATGAGTTGTTTTTTTACTGGTAAAGAAAACTATTTTCATATGTTAATAATATAGTTTTGAAATTTTGCTTTATCTGACGGGTCGATCCGAGACTCAACGAATCCAAAACTGAAATCAAGTCGAGTTTAAGAAATACTAGGGAAAGTCACAACCTAAGGTGACCTGACAAAACTCGGTTGTAAACCGTTAATTATTTTTTTGTTTTTTACCAAAACAATGTCGTTTTGATTTATATAAAAAAATAGAGTTGATTTGAGTGACCTGAATCTTGGATCGGATCGGTCATCAGGCCAGGTTTCAAAACTCTGTTTAACAGGGGAGAGAAGTTGTGCTGTAAATAGTAAAAATAGGGGTGGTAATAACACTTACGGCACAATATTTGTGGTAATAATATTATTAACAGAAATGATAATGGTGATAAATATTATAATATTATGATAATGATGATTCCAATAATAATATAAAATAATAATTATTTCAATAATAAGATAATGGCAATGTTTTTAAACTTGATTCGGGTCTCGGATTTTGACCGGGTCAATTTCATTTTTTTTTATAAATTAAAATGATATGATTTTGGTAAAAAATAAAAATAGTCAACATGTTGGAACTAAGTTTTTGATCGGATTTTATTAGGTCAACTCACCGAGTTAGTCGGGCTTTTAACTATTTTTATTTTCTTATAAATCCAGGCTAGTCATAGTCCCAGATTAGCTAAGTCCTGATCAATCCGCTTAGCTAGGATTTAAAACTATAATAATACCAATAACAATTGTCAGAGAGTTATGGTGGTAAAATACTCAAAGACAATTTGTTCTATCTATAGTTTTTATTATTTGTTCTTGTCTTCTTGGAAAATAAATAGAGAAGTAATCCTGTCGGATATTGTTTTTTATAAAATAATAAAAACAATCACCACTCGCAATTTCTAAAAATCATTATGTTTGACTTGAAAACAAATTGACAACCCGTTGTCAATTTTTAATATTTACAATTTTTTTCAAACAACAAAAAATCAAAACGATACCAAATGATGCTGAGTTTTTCAAAGCAAAGCAATAGAAAATACACTTCCTTCTCGCAATCCATAAAATTATTTTTTTATTATTTCCTTTTAGAAAACACAGCTCTAAAGTTTTTTTTTTTTTTTTTTTATATATATATATATATATATTTACAATATAAAGAAAAACTAGGAATTTGGCGCACCTAAAAAAACCGCACGTGCCAGACAAATGACTCTCGTGCGGTGGGCTCCCGGGGCTGAGGGCTCGGTTACTAATTGCAGAAGGAACTCCCCCATTGCCTATTGAGGGTTTTATTTACTTCAACATTTGAGAGAGAGCACCAACCTCTCTATGTGGATCACTCTCTGCTGTTATCATTCCCTGCAATTCCCTACTCGTATTCGACTTTCTGGTAATCTTATCCTTTTCCCTGCCCCTCATCGTCTCTATCTTTTATTCCTCTTTGTCGCGAAAAAAGCTTTTCACAAAATTGAATTCTCCAGCAAAATCGTCGCTCATAAAGCTGAATTTGAATCTTATCACTAGTTTTCTTCACAAGAAAAGTAGTTTTTTTGAGATGTCAGGTTATGTTTTCGTGTTTGTGTGCATGAAGTAGGGTTAATTTTTTTAGTATTATTTTTAATTTTAATAGATTTTGGCAGTCTTTCGATCTTCATATAAATTCAAATTTTCATACTTCCCTATTGTTCTCGAATTTGATAAATTAGTTTATAATTGTATGTAAAATTGTTTTTTCGAAAAGCCCAGTGTAATTGTTTAATTAATATTAATTCTTGATTTTTTCTAACTAGATTTTTGAAGCTGAAATGAGATGACGTCTTCACAATCTTCACAAAATGTGGAGTTCGAAGCGGCGAAGTTTCTTCACAAACTCATTCAAGATTCTAAAGATGAGCCGGCAAAACTGGCTACAAAACTCTACGTGGTGTGTATCTTATATTTTTTTTTACTATGTTTGAACTTTGGGTGGTAATTATGTTTATACTTATTATATTTGCGTGTTTCAGATATTGCAACACATGAAATCAAGCGGGAAGGAACATTCAATGCCGTATCAAGTAATATCAAGGTGAAATATTTTGGCTGCGTATGTTTTTTATTGTTGTTTTTAAAGATGCCATATTTTGGCTGCTTAGTCACTGTAGAAGATTCTGGGATTGCTGAACATTTATTCTTGTCATGTCTAGGCTGATTTATTAAATTAAGCTAGTTGAGGTGATAATTAATAGTAACTGAGTTTACGAGAAGACAGGGATTTTGTATACTCTCTCTTTAGTGAGATTGTAACCCGATTCCTTTTAAAATCTTGATTCAGGAAGTGATGACCATATGCCTGGCCATTGACTTCTAATATGTCATCTGGTTACTAAGATTGCAGTGGTACGACTATGGTAGAAAAGTTAAAGATATATATTGAGATTTCACAGCTTGTTAAGTCCCAAGTTTCTTGTTTCAGAATGAACTTTAGTTTGAACCTTGCATTCTCAACGCAAGTGTGCTCCAATGTTGAAACATTAAACTTAAATAGAATAATGTTTGCAGCCGGGGGCTCTTTCCTTTATGGATATGTTGTTACTGGATAATCTGTACTCAAGTACCATAGCAGTAAGTTGGTTGCGCAATTCACCATTGGATTTCAAGACTATTCTGAGCGGTTTCTTTTCAGACTCTCTCTGGTGCACCTGTTTTTATCTCTCTATCCATGTTTTTTTTTTGGTCATCTGGTATACCACCAGTTCTGTCTGATCTGTCATCGTCACAGTTATGGTAAAAGTTTCAACTCTTTAATATTACACCATTTCTGTGTGTTCTGTCATAATCACAGTCGTGGTTAAAATTGCAACCCCTTAGTTGAGATTCTTCTTTTCTCAACTTGTTCTCGTGGACTGGTTTCTCTGACACATTTTTCCTTAAACTAAGGGCCATGGAGACTGTCATCAATCAACATGGTCTTGATATTGAAGCTTTGAGGTCATCACGCCTTCCATTGTCCAGTGGAACTCAAATGGGGGATTCTTCGACTGCACAATATGGAGGTAACATGATCTTGTTCAAATTGCTTCAGTCCTCTCTGGTGAATCTTTTTATTATAGTTATTGTGTTTGGGTGTAGCATATTGAATTAATCATTAAGAAATATACCCTCGTGCAGGATCTTCACAGGCAGTTGGAGTTGGGAAAGACTCTAAAGCAGGATCGGCTGAAAATGAGATATCCAAAATCGACACCTTTGCTTCCAGCAGGCCTCCTGTTGGCCCAGGCACTGCAGGCCATGATTACTACCAAGGATCTGGAACTCAAAGGAGCAGTCAGTCATTTGATCATGAAAGTCCTTCTAGTTTGGACACCAGGTCTGCCAATTCACAATCCCAAGAAAGAGGAGTGAATCAAAAGGATGGTAAAAAGGCTGCTGCTAAGAGGAAGAGGGTTGATTCATCTCTGCACTCAGAAATGCATGGCGACAACCCCCAGCAACTTAATCCACGCAATACCATAGTCAATCCAAGGAGGGGGAAAATGAACAAGGTTGACTCTCCAGGGGGTTATCCAGTTAGAGGTGGTGAAAATACCAGCTTTAACAAGGTTCCCAATAGTGGCCAGCTGGAAGTTTCGTCTTCTTTTGTGTCCGCAGGACAACAGCAAGGGGGCTCTCTTCCATCTGCACATGAAAGTCTCACTTCTAGGGGGATGTGGAATCAAAATAAAGCTGGGTTACCCCTTGAAAGATCCCATGTTCCGAGGTTCTCTTCTAATGCTGTTTCTGGCAATACAACGGCAGAAATTCAATTGCAGCAGTCAGCAATTTCATCTCTTGGATCAAGTAAGGATTAAAGTAAACTATCTAATTAAAGGAACATGGCTGGATAGAAAACATATTTTTGGTCTTTTTTGGTGGGAAAAGCAGGATTTGTACCAACCTTAACTAGGTCCGAAATCGGTGAGGAAAAACTTAAAATTGAATCGCTTAGGTTTTTTTATTTTATGGAATGATGTCTTCTGTTCTGCAAGGAACTCAATGGAATGATTAACTTTTGTTGGGGGTTCAAGCATTTCTCATGAAAGACATTAAACATTTTATTTAAGTAATTCTCGGTTAGTGATATGGTACTTGGTATTACTGATGTTTTAGGTGCTTTTAGCAAGGTTCATGGAGGGATGCCTGTCACTTCGAATCCAACAGGGCCCATGGGGGAGCTAGGATTTGCAGGTCCAGTTCAATACAGTAGTTCTGAACATCAGAAACATGGACTGACAAAGGGTGCTGTAGCTAGTTCTGCCGAGAAAACATCAGAAGGCCACTTTTTTGCTGCTAACCGAGTGGATGACTTTCCAACTTCACTTTCAACTGGAAAGATTTTAGAAAATGGAGGCAGTTCGAACATGTTTGCTGAGGCAAGTAAAATTGTCCAGGTATTTATGTTTTTTTCCCCTCCCCATAATACCATTATGGCTATCCATCTCTAGACAAAATGAAAGCTTGTTGAATAATAGTCTTCGGACTAGTCTGTTTTGGCTTTCATTTGTTTGTGCTGTACAGTCCATGCTATGACAGATTGGCAGGTGTTAATTCATTTTCTCTCCTGCAGTGGTGTATAGCATTTAATGTTTGCTCTAATAATTTTGGAATTATGAAATATAATGTCTCATCATGCGTCATTTATGATCATGATTCACAATATTCTGTTCTGAGCATGAAACTCTGTTATCTGATTTGTTATGTATTGGCCCTCCTCTTCTTTTTGATGTTCTCTCTCATCACCAGGGTGGCAGGCAAACTAGTAATTCAGAACTGACAATGATTAGATCAACATCCCCTAGAGATGTGGGAAAATCTCCTGTTTTCCAGGGTTCTGCCTTGTCTGGCATGCCTTTCAATGAACAGCAGCTGAGACAACTCAGAGCTCAGTGCCTTGTCTTTTTAGCATTCAGGTGGATAGCACTGCTCCTTGAGCTTGTACTTGTCCTTCTAGTTGTGGATACATGCTGAGAACTCTTTCTTTTGCTCTACTGGTTTTAATTGTTTTTTTTTCCTCCTGGTTTCTCTGTCACAGAAATGATTTGATGCCAAAGAAACTTCATCTGGACATAGCACTTGGAAATGCCATTTCTAAAGATGGTAAGAACTCATGATTAAAGGTTATCATGGACGGTACTACTTGGCCATGCTAGTAGTCCTGGCTAAATTTGCTAGGTTTTGGACAAGGAATCTTGCTTGTTAATCCAAGTTTGTGGCTGGCCTTGACTCACAAAATTCTGCGAAGGCTGGCTTAACTTGTGTTTAAGATTGTTCTTGGGCTTTATAAGTAAGCGTGGGCGGGGCAAGGCTTTGGCCAAGGCATCATGCCTCCATGACAGCCTGACCTGGACCAGGGTCTCATGATCAGTTCCACTTGATCTATTGGCTATATATTTTCAATTGTTGTTGCATTTATTATTTTCTTGTTTTTGTTATTCAGCAATTGTTTTTCACTTGGTGATAATCAGGTGGCACTTTGGATGGTCCTCGGAAAGAGCTGATTGATTATAAAGGAAAGGCACAATCTTCTAATGAGTCGACCAGCATTCCTGAGGTTTTAATGTCATGTGGAAGGCTGAATAATGCAAAGGAATCTGATAAAGTGCTTCCAGGTTCTGGGGCAAGATTCGTGGATGGAAACTATGTCCCCAAAGAAGCTGATACACTGAAAATGGTGGAGGACCCGCCTTCTGACCCCTTGATTCTTGCAGATGAAAGGAAATATCTACTCTCCACAAGAAAACCGGATGCTGAAATGCAAAGCCAAGAAGCAGTGGAATCACAGGGATTTTTCCCTTCTGCAATGCAGCAGCCTGATTCAGCAAGGGGTGGTTTAGTCTTGAGTAACCCTGTGGACGGCATGGAGAACACCTGTCTGCAAGTTGGAAAAACTGACCATGCTTCTTCAACATCATTTGTAAATAAGCAGGCAAACCTTGAGGCAGTTAGCTGGACTGGCATTGGCAATCAATCCCTTCCATTTCACTCTGTTCAGCTTGGGTTGGTTCCAGACAGAAAAGATAATGCTTCTAGTCAGTTTCACAGTCTTGGCAACAGTATTGCTTCAGGTAACAAATCTGGTCATAACGGTTCCTATTGCATTTCACTAAATGAGCGTTGGGATCCTAGATCAGGTGTTGACAATGATCATCCCACAGTGGCTCTAATGAAGAATGCAGATGGTGTGATGAAACACTTGCCTTAGCAGGGGATTTGACTTTCTAGAACGAACAATATCCTGTGAACTGCTTTTGTGATTCTCATGCCATTTCTGTTAATTTTTGTGTGCAGATGATTCAAGGTTATCCGAATTTCAAACAAGATATGCTCCAGATGGGTACAAGGTTGTTCCAGTTGATGTTTCATTAAGAAATGGCATCTCTTTTACAACAGAACAAGATGATGAAGATAAGTCAGCTTCTACTGATTCACAACCTTCTCCAAAGTACACCATGTCAGAGAAATGGATTATGGATCATCAGAGGAAGAAACTTTTAACTGAGCAAAATTGGGTTCTAAAACAGCAGAGAACAAAACAAAGAATCTCTACTTGTTTTTACAAGTTAAAGGTTTGTTTGAAGATTTCTCCTTAGTTGCTTGGTGCTTTGCCATCTTATTGTCATTACCAATTCTCCCTCTTGCTCCTTTGGGTTGGTTTTTACTCACATACTTTGTTCCCCTTCCTATATTTACCACACAGGAAACTGTTAGCTTTTCCAAAGACATATCTGCAAAAACCAAAAGTGTAATAGAATTGAAAAAGCTTCAGCTATTGGAGCTTCAACGCCGTCTAAGAAGGTGATTATTTTCCCTAATTTTGCTATATGTTTTTAGCTTGTGTATGTTTTATCTTGATTTGTCATCAGACCATGATGTTTATCACATGTCTAGCTGATTTAGTTGCTTTGTTTTGTTTAAGTTATTGTTTTCTTTGACACCTTGTTTTTGTGTAAATTTGGGCAGTGATTTTCTCAATGATTTTTTTAAGCCTATCACAAATGACATGGATCGATTGAAATCATGCAAGAAACATAAGCACGGTAGGAGGATCAGACAACTTGAAAAGTACGAGCAGAAAATGAAGGAAGAACGACAAAAGAGGATACGTGAAAGGCAGAAGGAGTTCTTTGATGATATAGAAGTTCACAAGTATGTTTTTCTTGGGGTTGATTTACTTCACTTACCCCCGCTTGCCTCTGCTTTTAATTTTTTAACTCTTTTTTTTTTAAATGCTTTGTGTTGGATGTCTTCTTCTGTCCAATGGCTTGCATCAATTAAAATATCCTTCTTTTTTGCACTGTTTACCTAAATATAGGGAAAGACTGGATGATGTGTTTAAGATTAAGAGAGAACGCTGGAAAGGTTTCAATAAATATGTCAAAGAGTTCCATAAAAGGAAGGAGCGTATTCATCGGGAGAAGATTGACAGAATCCAGCGTGAGAAGATTAATTTATTGAAAATCAATGATGTTGAGGGGTATCTGCGAATGGTGCAGGTTAGATTTTGCTTACTAGATTTTCTGATGTGGGGCTGGTATCCTATGCTCACTCCTTTTGCTCATTGCACAGGATGCAAAATCAGACCGTGTTAAGCAACTACTGAAAGAGACGGAGAAGTATCTTCAAAAGCTGGGATCCAAGCTACAGGAAGCAAAGTCTATGGCAAGCAGATTTGAGAATGATATGGACGAGTCACGAACTGCTACTGTTGTTGAGAAGAATGAAACAGCTGCTGAGAATGAAGATGAAAGCGACCAGGCCAAGGCAGGCTGCTTGGCTTTCTCTGGTTTTTTTTGTTTTTTTTTTGGGCCCATTCTATGTTATATTTTGCTTCCTTATTTTTTCTCTCATTTCATGTTTGTTGATCTGCTTTGCAGCATTACATGGAAAGCAATGAGAAGTACTATTTGATGGCTCATAGGTAGGAATACCTGTTGTTATCTTTTCATTAATTTTTTTTGTTGATATTATTTGCTGCTTAAGATCGGAGTTTTATATCTGATTGATTTTTGACAGTAGTTTCCCTTTTCACCTTCCTTTTATTTCGGTGCTTCTTTGTATGCATTACGCATTAAGGTGCACTGTCTTTTTCTGCACTTGCTTAAACAATTTATCTTTTATGAAAAGAGAGTGTATGAAGTTTACCATTTGATATCATGTCTGTTGGGGGCTTCAGAGCCTTTTCCTATTTCTTGTTTCTATTTTGCTTACCTTCAAATGTTATGATGTTCTCCTCTACTGCTGGAGCTACAAGGTTGTCTTTTGACATTGAATTTCTTGCTAGCTACTCTCCTGTCTCTTTTTTTAATTCAAATTTTTTGTTATTTTAAAGTTTTTTTTTTTATATTTATTTTGGACATTGTTTTGTGCAGTGTAAAAGAAAGCATTGCAGAACAGCCAACTTGTCTCCAGGGTGGAAAATTAAGGGAGTGAGTAGAACCTATGTTTCTCAAATACTGCATGTATCATTCGGTGTAGTGATAAGGATATTATAGAATGTTAATTGATCAGACGCTAACGATCCTTTTGGAAGACACAGATTAAGCTTTCTGCGGTCATTCTCCAGCTTTAAATTCTCAAGTTGTGGTTTTGATTCAGGTACCAAATGAATGGACTAAGGTGGTTGGTTTCATTATACAACAATCATTTGAATGGCATTCTTGCTGATGAAATGGGTCTTGGGAAAACTGTTCAGGTACAAGTGCTCTTTGAATTGTTGTAGTTAATATATCCTTTTCCTTCTGTCTAATGCTGTACAAACAAACACATCATCCAAAGATTTTCATACAAAGTAACGTGGCAGATACCTTTTCATGTTTGATCAATTTCTATGGCCCTCATATAATCTGTTACGACTTGCCTTGTCAGTTTGTATTAAGTTTTCTTTGTTGTCATTCTGTTTCCTTGTTGTATATTCCAGTAATCTAGCAATTCTTTTCTTTTGGTAGGTTATTTCTCTAATATGCTACCTGATGGAAACAAAAAATGATAGAGGGCCTTTCTTGGTGGTTGTACCTTCTTCAGTTTTACCTGGCTGGGAGACTGAAATCAATTTCTGGGCACCTGGAATCCTTAGAATTGTCTATTCCGGGCCTCCAGAGGAGAGGCGCAGGCTATTTAAGTAATACTAAACGGATACAAGAGACTCTCTATTTTTCATAGTCCCTATTGTTGAATTGTAAGTGTAAGTGCAACCATTATTTTGTTTTCAGGGAAAAGATTGTGCATCAGAAATTCAATGTCCTTTTGACGACTTATGAATATCTGATGAACAAGCATGATAGACCGAAACTGAGCAAGATACATTGGCACTATATAATAATTGATGAAGGCCATCGCATAAAGAATGCTTCTTGCAAATTGAATGCTGAATTGAAGCATTATCAGAGCTCCCACAGGTTGTTGTTAACTGGAACACCACTACAGGTAACAAATTTTCCTCCTTTGTTCTGTTCTGTTCTTTCTTGGATTGATTGTTTATATTCTTTCTGCACATTGGTTTAAAATATATAAAGGGTCTTCCCTTGTTACAGAATCATTCCTTGTACATTTGTCCTTTGACATTTTTCTGAAGATTTGATTTCTAATTCGATTTTATTGTTTTCTCTTGTGCAGAACAATCTTGAGGAATTGTGGGCGCTGCTCAACTTTTTGCTACCTAACATATTTAATTCATCAGAAGACTTTTCTCAGTGGTTCAACAAACCGTTTGAGAGTAATGGTGATAATTCAGCCGATGAAGTAAGCATTTTGACTTGTTCTATTCTATTTTTGAGGAGTTTCACTTTATTGTGAGCTTTTTTTCTGCTGATATTACGTAACCATCACTCGCTGTGTGCATGTGCAGGCCTTACTTTCTGAGGAAGAAAATTTGTTGATTATAAACCGTCTCCACCAAGTTCTTCGACCATTTGTACTTCGGAGACTGAAACACAAGGTCCTTAAAATTATTGTATATTATGTATACTGAAAAACCTGAATGTATGCATACCAAATATCACAAGGGATTTTTTTTTTTGTGTGGTCAGACATGAGAATTTGGTTTTGGGATTTATTCTCATATTTTTGCTTGCATTCTCAAATTCATTTGTTAGGTTGAGAATCAGCTGCCCGAAAAGATTGAGAGACTTGTTAGGTGTGAGGCTTCTGCATATCAGAAGCTTCTAATGAAAAGGGTGGAAGACAATCTTGGCTCAATTGGAAATCCAAAGGTCTCCTACCATACATTTTGTTTCCTCACTTTTAATGGTTTTAATTCATGAACAGTAGGCGCTAAAAAGTAATACCATTATTTAACAGTGGAAGGCTTATCTTATGCAGGCTCGATCAGTGCACAACTCAGTCATGGAGCTTCGTAACATATGCAATCACCCATATCTGAGCCAGCTTCATGCAGATGAGGCATGCTCTTCTCTTGTTTGTCTTGGCTCATTTGAATCTTGAAACTCTCAAGGAAGAAAGAAAAGAAATTCTGTTATGATGATTTCTGTTCATCTTTTTGAAAATACTTATGCCTTTTTATTATTCCTTTTGGGAGCTGAACCTGGGTTAAAGATCTTATGTCTCCATTTTGATACTGGTTTGCTTTTTCTCTCATAAACCTCAATGTGGAATTGCCTTTTGCAGGTTGATAATTTGATACCTAAGCATTTTCTGCCACCAATTATTAGACTTTGTGGAAAGCTTGAGATGCTAGACCGATTGCTACCCAAACTGAAAGCAACAGACCATCGGGTATGGATATCCTTGTATTAATTCTGCCACTTAATGTTTGCTTGAAGTTCGTTTTGTTTCTTGAGTAAATTGTACTAGTTCCTGGCAGGATTGTTACCATTTTGCTGTAATTATTTAGAGCTGGATTTTCATAAAGTATGATACTCAAGGAGGCTTTGTTGTTATTTAGCATGTGATGTTATTCAGGTGGATTGCTTTTTATCTTCTTTTTTGTTTGGGGTGGGGGGTGGTTTGATTGTTGAGATTTTTCTCTAAAATGGTTAATTTTGGGTAAATATTCAGGCGCTTCTAGATTTTCTCCTGTTACCTCTTCTTAATTTTGTTAAAATGCACGCTAAACATCTCAATCTTGTTTTCTTCATAATAGAAAGTACTGTTGATTTGTGCACTTCTATTACCATGCACTTTAGTTTTGAATCTGGTAATATTCCAGTATTGAGTATTTGCCATTTGCTGGGTCCATACAGGTTCTTTTCTTTTCCACAATGACTAGGCTGCTTGATGTCATGGAGGAGTATCTTACCTGGAAACAGTATCGATACCTTCGCTTGGATGGTCATACTTCTGGAGGTGACCGTGGTTCACTCATTGACAGTTTTAACCATCAAGATTCTCCATATTTTATTTTCTTGCTCAGGTGATCATTTTGTCATATGTACTTGATGTTTAGATCTTTCATTCTAACCAACCAGATTTTCCCTAGTTTATGCTTTTGTCCTGGTGATTCATTATCATGTATGCTTGGTGTTTTAGATGCTCTTTTTGGTGTTTACCAGGGCGTGGTAGTAAGGTAGTTATGTTAGGGTTAGAACATTGGAAGAGATTGAGATAGGAGAGGGAATTTTTATTTTATTTTTGATGTTAAAATTATACTGGGCATTGTTTGTCAAGCAATATATCTATTGGGGAGGCTGGTAATTGGAGAATAGCATATTGCAGGTGGGAGGGAATTTTGGTTTCTAGATGTTTAATAATTTGCATTATGTACCTTTTCTCGCCTCTTCTTAAAATAGAGAGTACACATGGAGATGGGATATTGGAGGAGGGAATCCATGTATATTGTGACCGTATGGTACTCCAACAAGACATAATAAGTTGAATGTGTACAGCTTATTGTTTCACTTTTATTACTGTGATTGCATGTTAATAGTAAAGGACATTAAATCTCAAAAAGCTTTGATGTGCCCGGCATATTGAATACAAGTGTGTTTTTGTGCTTATGTTTTATTAATTTCCACAAGCCTGACATTTTAAATATGTTGACTTAGCATTCGGGCTGGTGGTGTTGGAGTGAACCTTCAAGCTGCTGATACTGTGATCATATTTGACACTGATTGGAATCCTCAGGTCATAAATGAAGTTACGATGCCTTGATTTGTTCTTTATCTGGGTTACTGATTCTAAAGCTGGTCTAGTTTTTATGTTGGTACTTTATCAGGTTGATCTCCAAGCACAAGCAAGGGCTCATAGGATTGGCCAGAAGAGGGAGGTGCTGGTTCTTCGATTTGAAACAGTAATTTCTCCCTTTTCCCTTGTTTTCTATTCAAACTATTGCATATAGATGCAATGATTTTGGAAATATGAATGTTTGAGATTTTTATGATAACTTATTCTGGTTTCCAATGCATTATGTTAAACTTGGGAGGCTGGGTGCATGGCCCCATGAGACTTGAAAATGATCGGTATCGGCGTAGTTTCCTTCACAATGGCAGCTGAGGGTTTGAACTGATCTCATAAATGCCATCTCTTTCTTTTTTTTGTTGGATGGCTTTGAATGTCAGATATTACTTTTTCCTGTCCCTAGGAAAACCTAAAGAACACAAAAAGAAACATTGTGCTGATAAACTACTTAATTTATGAATCTCCTCTTCCTTCACTATTTCTGTTTGCTATGTGATTTCAAGGAAGATTCTCCCACCTGCAACCTTTGGCCTTGTTGGCAATTAGTTTAGCTTGCTCAGGGAGGCAGGTCGTGCTTTATTTTTCTTATAGAATATCTTTGGTGGTACCCTTCGTTTTCCTCCTTTCTATTTTTGTTTTGTTTTGAAGTTTGGGATGCTACCATTACTCCAGAGCAGTGTCTGAAGGCATAGGCTCTGGAGCAGAATGAGCATCTGTATATGGAGTTTTGCATCTCTTACAAAAGTTTTTGTAGTGCTTTCTATTATGTCATGGTGACATCTAAATTTCTTATTATCAAAATCCCTGATTTGGACTCCCAGACAATCATAGGTTGTAAATATTGGTGAATACGCAGTATTCTCATCTTTCTTTTTTGGGTTTTCTAAAGAGGAAAAACAGGGATAATTTCTGAATGATTTTTCATTAATTGGAAAACTAAGCTCAATAGGTTTAGAGGGATATGAAAAGGTGATTCCTAGCGTAGTTTATCATTTAAGTGTAATTAATTCAGCTGTGATTTGAAAGTTCGAGATCCAAAGCAAAAGGATTGAGGGGCAAATAAAATAGAGAATGCTAGGATAGTCTTGATGTATTTGCTCCTAATTTCTGCTGATGTGAACTGTGGATTTTAAAGTTTCCAAAGGCTGTGAATGGTGATGTACGTTTCTTTATTTGTATTTTTTAACTTATTCCCAACCATTTCAATTACCATAAGGTCCAAACTGTTGAAGAACAAGTCAGAGCTTCAGCTGAGCATAAACTGGGAGTTGCTAATCAGAGTATTACTGCTGGTTTCTTTGACAACAATACAAGGTTAATGAATATTTGTTTAAGTGCTTGCTCCTTAAAATTATTCTAAAGGGTTTTTAACTAATGCTCTGGAGAAAGTTTCTGTCTAATTTTTACAGTGCAGAAGATAGAAGGGAATACTTGGAGTCCCTCCTGCGAGAATGCAAGAAAGAGGAGGCTGCCCCTGTATTAGATGATGATGCTCTAAATGATCTCTTAGCTCGCAGGTAAATCTTTTTCGAAATTTGCTGTATTTATCAGTCAGCAGTCCATTTTGCTGTGACAGGTAACCCACATAATATAAAGTATGGTTTACAAGATGCTGCACGTTTGTATTTTTTTAATTTATATAGAACTTTGTTCGCATGGTTGAAAACTATGATTCAGTTGGCGTGGCAGGAAATCTTTCACAAATGATATATAGGCTTTAATGAAAACAAACTATTTCTGAACCTATCTATTTTGTCCATTATTGAATAAATTAAGATTTTTTAATAAGAAGTAAATGTTCTATGATAGACTCAAATTTGTTTTCTTTTAACTGTATCTCGTTGACTCAAATGGAGAGACCTCTGACATTAGTTCCTTTTGCTTCTTTATGTTGCTTTGCTTCTGGGGCTTCTGAATTGGTTTTTGTAGCTGATCCCCAGTGGGATTGTATAGGCTTTTCATTTTTTATCATCACCAAATAAAATGTATCCTCTGGTTTCCTAATCAGTACAGTAGATTGGCTAAAAAGAAAGTTGAATCATTGTAAAGTGAGGATAAGGATAATCCACTGTCTTAAAAAGTGTGGGGGCTCTCATGCAGGTAAGTGCAGCTTTCTGAATAACATTCCAACTTAAATAAGAGGAGGAATTTTGCCTTAGTGATTATTCGTGACCATTCTACTTTCTTTAAAGGCCGTGTTTAATCACCAGTCACTATCTTAGCGGTGCTTATTTTGGAAGGCTAATAATTTATTTTGGAAATGAAATTTGAATTTACATCCCTGCTGATGTACCTTTCTGTTGAATTATATTGTGAGATTTTCATATTTGTTAAAACTTATGTTGGCAGTGAATCAGAGATTGATGTATTTGAATCAGTTGACAAACAAAGGCAGGCAAAAGAGATGGTATGGCTAAATATGCCTGCACTTGTGGCTTAACTGCTCTGGTTCATCGACTAACTAAAACTTCTAATTGTGCAGGCAACATGGAAGAATGTGTTATTGGGACAAGGGATGGATGCTTTGGAACATCAACCTCCTTTGCCTTCACGCCTTGTAACAGATGATGACCTGAAAGCATTCTATAAAGCAATGAATTTGTATGATGTGCCTAAGGCTGGGGTAGAATCCAATGCAGGAGAGAAGCGGAAGGGGCAGTCTCTCGGGGGCCTTGATACTCAGCATTATGGAAGGGGAAAGCGAGCTAGAGAGGTTTGCTGCTTATATCTGACTCTTGTAATCAGAGCATGTGCCATCTAATGTGTTAGTATATTATGCCTTCTCTATCCATCTCTCTTGATTTTGGTCTTTCACTCTGTTAGGTACGCTCTTATGAAGAGCAATGGACAGAAGAGGAATTTGAGAAGATGTGTGAGGCTGAATCTCCCGATTCTCCCATGAGGAAAGAAGAAACAGGAGAGAGGAACTTGCTGAAAGATGCTAGTGGATCTTTATTGGCTATTGGTAGCTCAGAACCTCAAGCTCCACCACAACTTCCCCTGCCACCACCATCTGTGGAGCCTCTCCCTCCGCCGCCATCTGTGGAGCGTCTCCCTCCGCCGCCATCTGTGGAGCGTCTCCCTCTGCCGCCATCTGTGGAGCCTCTCCCTCCGCCTCCGCCGCCATCTGTGGAGCCTCTCCCTCCGCCGCCATCTGTGGAGCCTCTCCGTCCGCAGCAGAGCAAAGAGGTAACGCCATCAAAACGGGGGCGTGGAAGGCCAAGAAGAGTAACTTTAGATAAAGCTCCAGCTGCAGTGGCACTCTCAGTACCTCTTGGAACTGGCAAAGTCGATACAGAGTTACAGAAAGGAATGGAGTCTTGCTCCTCAAAAACCTCTGCTCCTGATTCTTCTCCTGTTCCTAATTTAGGAAGTAATAGTAGAGGCACACCTCATTCAGGATCAGGGATTTCGCCTAGTACTCAACCAATTACTCCAGTATCTGTTACACTTGGCACACAAACTACACCTGCTTCCCTTTCCATGCCATTGCAATCAAGAGGTCGAGGTCGGAAGGTTCAAGGTGGAGTTCAAACACCCCGGCGCAGAGGAAAGAATCAGGTGGCAATTTCATCCACTCCTGCAAGTTCAGCTGTTCCTGATCCAAATATAAATGATCAATCAGTGAATGTATCTGTCAATCCATCAATTATTGCCATGGGTGGAACTGTTTCTAGTGCTCCCATGTCACAGCATCCTAGTAATTTACCTGGTTCTGCTGCTGCGGAGGGTACTAATGCAACCACTCATCATTCTGGGCCTGGGACTGCTTTGGATTCTGAACCAAAACCTCCCAACCCTTCCATCTCCCCTATCATTCAATCCATTGCTCCTAGTCCTTCAGTTCCTATGCAAGTTAAAGGGCAAAACCAGAAGACTCAAAGTGGCACTGGAACACCTCGACGCAGAGGAAGGAAAGAGGTGCCAGTATCACCTTCTGTTCCAGATGTTTCAGATGGTCAGCTTTCAAAATCCAATCCAACACTTTCACAGGATAAATCTGGGGAATCAACAGGAAGCAAAGCTATTTTCACGATGAGTAACCAACAAAATGATGCTCTGGAAAGGGATGTTAACCAGGAGCAACTGTCCAGAGAAGCTGGCCAGGACCAAAAAGCAACTGAGCATTCAGATGATGTAGCCCAGCATAGGCAACCTGCCAGCTCTCCGACAACACATGATGGTATTACAAGATCTATGGGTAAGACTTCTCAAAATCTAAACGGAATTGAAACTGATGCAATGGAAAATAATTGATAATATCTTGCATACTGAAATTGAGGTACTCAAAGCTTGTGCAGGCTCTTCTGGACAAATACGTGGTGCTGATATGCAAGATGTAGTTTCTGTGACAAAGGAGGTTTCAGCAGAGAATAGCTCTTTGAAAGCTAAAGTAGGTGAAGTTTCCAGGAATGAAGGTGGAGCTATCCTGTCTACACCTCTGCTAAGTAACCTCTTTCTAGAGGTGGTCCATAATCAAAGCTCAGAGGATAAACCTTCCCCGGTGGTTTGTCCTCCAACGGAGTCATTACTGGGTTCTGCCACTGTAGAAAGTGTTGGCAAAACTGTGCATCAGCTTACTCCAAAGATTGCTTCTTGCTCTCAGGAAATTTCATCTTATCCTTCTGTTACTCCAATATTTCAATCTAATACTCCTGAAGCAATGCAAGTTAAAAGGCAAGGTCGTAAAGCTCCTACCAGAGTGGAAACACCAAGGCGAAGAGGAAAGAAACAGGGTTTAGTTTCACTTGCTGTGGATGCTTCAGTTGATCAGGATCCCATTATAAATGCTCAAACGCAAAATAAGTCTAGAGATTCATTAGGGGGGATGGCCACGTCCTTGAGGAGCGGGCAAGGGAATGATTTCAAGGAGTTGAAGAATGTGGTTCAGGTATTTTGTAACTTGGTGATTTGGTACAATACGATATAATTAGTTGCTATCTTAGTAATACAATTGGATATAATTATTTGCTATATTAATGCCAAACCTCTTATTTTTGTTGTAGTCTTATTAGATCCACTCTTTAACACTAAACCAGCGCTTATATTTTTTTTACTTGCTGTTATCATATTGAACAACTTTGTTTTGTTTTTGTTTTTGCTTTGCTTTTCCTTTTTACTTTTAGGAAGCATGTGTTCCCAGTGGTTTAGTTGGTCAAGATCCAAAACGGAAAGAAGCTAGTGGGATTCCAGCTTTTGGCCAAATTCAGACCTCTGATGTAACTGATGTTGCTCGTGTGATGAAGGAGATATTTTCCGAGACTTGCTCTTCGAAAACTAAAAGTGGTGACTATTCTGGAGTTGAAGTTAGAAGTGCCCCTGTATCAAGTAAGATGTCTGTGGAGGTGGCAAAAGACCGAAGCTTGGATTGTAAAGCACTTTCAGCTGTGTCAGTTTTAGAAGCAGAAGCTCCAGTTATGAGGAGTTCAATTGATGATTCTAAACAGTCTGGGTCTGGAGATGGTGTCAAAATGGAAGGGGATAATGCTTCAGAAGCAGAAGCTCCAGTTATGAGGAGTTCAATTGATGATTCTAAACAGTCTGGGTCTGGAGATGGTGTCAAAATGGAAGGGGATAATGCTTCTGATTTGGCTAAGGCTCATATTTCAGAAATTGATGTCTCTACGATAGAAAGCAATACCAGCCATGGCCCCATTGAAAAAATGACAGACACAATACAGGCTTCAACCAAAAACCCAATCACAGGGAGTTATATGAAGATCAATCATTCAGTTTTTGATGCTTGTGAAATGGACAATATTCCTTATATGGGATCTGCTCATGAAGGTCTTCTTGGTGATGCTGGCGATCCTCCTATGGTCACCCAATCTGTTTCAGATGTAATGGAACATCCTGGGAGTGACTCTGGAAACAGAACAGAGGCTTCAAAAGCATCTCCTAGGTCTTCTCCAGATGTTGTTAGGCTAGGCAACACTACACTTTCTGTGAAACCTGATGGTATTGATTATCATTCCAAAGGGACAGTTACTCTTATTGCAGATCATTCAGATGCAAGAAATATCCACAGTGTAGCTGATGGTGTATCTATAAGTAGTAATAAGCCTTCTCCAAAAGAGTCCCTAGAATCTTCTCTTGAAACCAGAAACGTTGAAGCTCAAACTCAAACTCAATCGGGGATTGACAAAACCAAGGTCAAGGGTGAGGAGGTCTGCAATATGCAAATTGACCCCCCTGTATCAGAGGTGTGTTTTTTATTCTGTTTTTCTTATCTTGGTTTTTTCTTTTAGACAGAGACTTCATCTGCTATCTTTCTTATTATAGGATAAGTTTATGTTTTAAGGTCAATTTGTCTTCCATGTAGTTTGGGGATGTTCACTAGACTTGACAACATTGCATGGGACCCCTGAACATTTGGGGTTTTCTTTGTTCTCTCCTCAGGTGTTGGATTTTTCCAACACCATTGAGTTTTGTCTTTGTTTTCTTCTTAGGTGCTGGTTACCACATGGAGGTTTCACTTTGATTTTGTTTTTAAAAAAAAGATATTTGGTTGTTGGAAAAACTATGCAGAAAAAGCTATATTTGCCAAAACATTTGTCTGCTCAAGGGCTTAGAGTTTTGTATCATTTAGTTATATTTTTATACTCTTTGTTCTACTTTCTTAACTTAAAATTGTGTAGCACTTAACATCAAGTGAGAATCTCACCATTCTTTTATTGAATTAGATATCTGACTGCCTTCACCTTTTCTGCTGACTAGTTACCCATTATCTGTGCCATGGGTAGTTTCCTTGTCTGTACGATGGTTTGTGACTAACTGGACTTGCAGATTTTTTAAGGGGCAGTTTGGTATTATATTCGTGTTTGTGTTGGATTGAAGTGTAGGGATAATTTTAGCCTTTCCGTGAGTTTACTGTTAGTCAATTGATTCAGTTGATGACTATTAAAATGCTATTACCAGGCCTCTTCACTTAAGTATCTATCTTCTTCCAATGAGCAAGAGCTAAACAGTTCTGCAGCTGGAGCCAGTCATGAAAAGGATGTTTCTCAGTGTGGAGGGGTTATGCCACAAGATATTTCAGAAAATTCTCTTCCAGTGAGAGAAGAAGAAAATGCTGATGGCTCATGTGAGAATGGTCTTGTTGGAAGCTCAGCAGTAATGGAGGAGCCACACAAATCTGAAGCAGGTAATGAAGCAGAAGCCTCTCAGGTTGGTGCGGTTGTGCTAAAAGATTTTTCAGAAAATACCGATGGCTCATGTGAGAATGGTCTTGTTGGAAGCTCAGCAGTAATGGAGGAGCCGCACAAAACTGAAGCAGGTAATGAAGCAGAAGCCTCTCAGGTTGGTGCGGTTGTGCTAAAAGATTTTTCAGAAAATACCGATGGCTCATGTGAGAATGGTCTTGTTGGAAGCTCAGCAGTAATGGAGGAGCCACACAAATCTGAAGCAGGTAATGAAGCAGAAGCCTCTCAGGTTGGTGCGGTTGTGCTAAAAGATTTTTCAGAAAATACCGATGGCTCATGTGAGAATGGTCTTGTTGGAAGCTCAGCAGTAATGGAGGAGCCACACAAAACTGAAGCAGGTAATGAAGCAGAAGCCTCTCAGGTTGGTGCGGTTGTGCTAAAAGATTTTTCAGAAAATACCGATGGCTCATGTGAGAATGGTCTTGTTGGAAGCTCAGCAGTAATGGAGGAGCCACACAAAACTGAAGCAGGTAATGAAGCAGAAGCCTCTCAGGTTGGTGCGGTTGTGCCAAAAGATTTTTCAGAAAACACGGTTCTACCCTCATCTCCACTGGCAGGAGAGGAAGAGAAGGACAGTAGATCATTTGATCAAGGTTTAGCTGGCAGCTCAATAGAACCAGAAATGTCATCTGTGGCCCAACTGACCAGTAAAAGGGATGTATCCAATGCTGATGTCATTGTTTCAGAAATTACACTGGAACACACAGTTCTACCCCAATCTTCCTTGGAAGCAGAAGAAAACTTCAAAGGCAGTTTGGAGAATGATTTAGCTTGCCATCCAGTGGTGCCAGGGGAAGAAAAAGGATCCGAAGCTGAAATTGATGATCAGATGGGCATACTGAAGGTGTCTGAAAGTGCACCAGAAATTTTGGATCCCCAACCATCTTCTCTGGTACTAGAGGAAGAAGAGCAGGTTAAGGGCTCATCCGAGAATGGTGCACCTTGTCACTCAGTAATACTACAAAAATCAGGAGGGTTAGAAGCTGAAGCAGGTGAGCAACTAGATGCATCTCATGCCGATACTTTAGTACCAGAAAATGCATCAGAGAACATGGTTTCACCAAGATCATCCTTAGCTTCAGAGGCACCAATGGTTGAGGGCTCGTTGGAGAAGGATACATTTGTCTCCTCAGTAGTACTAGAGGCATCTAAAGGCTCCGCAACTAACGAGGATCAAGCAATTCCGTCCCAGGTAGATGGAATTATGCCTGAAACTAATGTGGGCCTGCCCTCATCTTTTATAGGGATGCAGGAATCTGAGATTAAGAGCTCATCTGAGAACCACCAAGTTGACAGCTCAGTAGCTGAGAAATTGAAAACATCCGTGATTGAAGAGGGAAGTCAAGGGATATTATCTGAGGTGGGTGGAATTGTGCCTGAAACTTCTTTGGTGAATAGTGTTGTGCCATCTTCCTCTGAAACAGCTGTAGAAAATGTTAATTGCTTGTCTGAGAAAAGCTCTCATAGCATCTTGCTTGCTCTAGAGGAACCAAAACAGTTTGAAACTGAAAATAGCAACCAAATTGTTGTATGTGAGCCTATGACTGGGCCTGAAGATTCTTTGGATAACATGTGTCAGCCTTCATGTTCTCTCTCAATGGATGCGGACAAGGTTGAGGGCTATTCTGAGAAGAGTCCTTGTGGCATTGCAGTACAAGTGAAGGAATCAAAAGGGGCTGAAATAGAAAATGTTGAATCCCATGTTGCTAGCATGGTATATGAAAGTCAAGTTGTTGGTACCGAGTCTGAACATATCCAGGTTGGTAGCATTGGACCAGAAGATACATTTGGAAACACAGACAAATCCTCATCTTCCTTAGGGATGCAGGAAGATACAATTGGGGGCTCATCTCAGAATATTCCAGGGGAATCAAATAGGTCAGAAGCTGAAACAGATGATCAAACTCAGTGTGGTGAGATGGCTATAACGAACATGTCAGAAAACTCAGCGCAGCCTTCATCTCCCCTCGTGGAGGAAAAGGCAGATGTCTTATCAGGGAAAGATCCAAAAGTATCTGATGTTGGTGAGTAAGCCTGTCGTTGGGTTGAACTTTGCCATGAAAGCACAGTGGGGAGATTTGAGGGCTAATTTGGCAAGGACCCAGCTGGGAGGTCAGTGGCACTGGAGGAACCACAAGGATCTGTAGCTTTCCAGGTATTTATGAACCAATATTTTTTTGTTGTACAGCTATACCGTAATATCCTGATATTAGCCTATATTTAAGCTTTCTGTATGAGGGCTGACAGTCTGAACTGACACACCTGAGATAATCAAGTATTGTATTGCCCTGTACAAGTAATTTGATTTATGGTTCTCTAACCTCACCAGTTAAGAAACACAACTATCCAATTAGCCTGTGATCTGACGCCTAGATGATGCTTGTTTGAAATTGGTTTTGGTAGTAGAGGCACTGAGCCACTGAAAACGTAGGAGTAGTGACCTCCTCCTGCTTATAGCTATGGTCTACTTTCCCCGTGCGCGAAGTTTCAATCTCGTGCTCTTATGACCAGTTTGGACCTGTGTTTTAAGTCTTTGCCATTATGTGTTGTATTGTAATTAGGTGGGTGGCCCGTGGGTTGCCGTGGGTCCGCTCAAATATTTTGGATGGGAAAATGTTTTTTTTTTTTCCATTTAATTCACTGATTTTTCATCAAAATTTTGCGTTGAGTTACTTTTTCTACGAAGTCATCTTATAAAAAACATGATTTATTTGTTTTGTTTTGTATTTTTGAATGAGAATTTAACATGATTTTAAGAGTTTCAATAAAAACATAATATGCTTTAATAATTTTATAAAATACTGTGATAAAAATGAAGTAACGAGTAATTTAAAGCTGTATAATAATTTTTTTTAAATAAAATTAAAATAACTTATTATTATTATTGAATATTTATTACACGATTTTTAATAATCTATGTACATTAGGTTCGTATATTATAATTCATAAAATAATTACCCATATTAGTCTAAATTTTTTTTATATTATTTGAAAGTATGTCGGTATTAGGTGGTTTTAAAGCACTATTTTAATCATTTGATTTCAAGAGAAATGAATCTTGTAACTTTTCCAAAAATTATAAATCACTTGCGTTATTAGATTTTTATTGTCAATTTCTGAACAATATTTTCTGTTTTATACTTAATGCAATAAAATAACGTCTTTTTGTAACAAAAAAAATCTAATGAAATTAATTGAAAGACCTAATTGATAATTGCTTGAAACATCTGGAATTAAATTGATACAATAAATAGTTTTTGGCCCGATTGAGAATAGTGCTTCCTTCCATTTTTTTTTTCCATCATAAAATTATTCAGAGTTCCCTTGGTACATCTCTTTATCCATGGTTAGAACATGTGGCACGCATGCTGGCTAACTACATAGATATCAAACATTTCAAATGTGCAATCATTTGTGATCTTCAATTAAAAAATAATAATTTAAACAAGCTTAATAGATTTAAAATAATAAAGGGTTTATTTTCTTGAACTTATTTATAGGTAGAAAATGATTCGATATTTCTAATAAAAATTGACGGAAATCAATCATGAAAGAAAATTTGGAAAAATTGAACAAAAATGGTTCAATCAGAGTTTTTATTAAAAATCAATTCTAATATAAATTTTAAAATAATTCGTTTAGTGATATACATTCTACATGAATATAAAAACCAAGCCATGAAAAAATAATCACACACACACACGTGCTAAATTTAAACATACAAATAAAAACAATATAATTGACACATGGAATAAGATAAATCTAGAGCTTATATATACAAGAAAAAAAAATAGATACAAGTAGAATCATCACGAAATAGATTTGTAAGGATATAAAAGTGTTTTGTCTGGTTTTTATTCTAGGATAGAATGAATGAAAACAGTAAAGATATAAAAGTGTATAGTTGAAGAAACAAGAAGAATAAATCTAAACTTTCAAAACATGATATATAGAAAGAATGTTTTTAAAAACAATATTTATTATTTATAATTATTAAATTATCAATATAAAAAAACTCTAAATTTTGAAATTGTTTAATTAAAATATGTAATAATAAAAATGATTATTATAATTTTAAAACTCGATTCAAGAGTTCACCCAAGTTAGTATAATAATAAAAGTAGTTATTATGATATTTTTAAAACTTGATTTGAGAATCGATCCGAGATAAGGCTCGAGTCATGAATGAGATTGATTGTTGATTCAGATTAATATAAGAAAAAAATGATTATTATCATAATTTAAAAACTTAACTCGAGGGTCAACTCGGATCAAATCGAGTTGATCCAGGTCAACATAAAAATAAAAATAATTAATATCATAATTTTAAAACCCGATTCAGAAGTCAACTTAAGATAAAACTAGAGTCATAGATTGAGAGGATCAACATAAAAATTAAAGTTATTGTTATAGTTTTAAAAACCTGACTTAAGAGCCGATAAGTCACGTGTCAAAAGGGTATCAATATATAAATAAAAATTATTATCATCATAATTTAAAAACTCAACTCATAAGCAAACCCAAAGCAAAATTCAAGTCACGTGTCAGAAAAATCAACCCAATTAACTCATTTTTTTAAAAATCAAAACAACTTATTTTAACCAAGAAAAATTAACAAGTTTTTTTAACTATGTTTGATCCCAGGTTAACCTGTAGTTTTGATTAGGTCAGATCAAGTTAAAATTTTCTTTATTTTTTCTTAAACTCGGATTAGTTCAAGCCCCAAATTAACTTGATTACAGGTTAACCTACTAGACCAATTAATTATTATAATATTATTAATTTTAATACTCAATATAAACTAAATAAAAATAAAATAATTTTTTATATATTTTATTTTATTACAAGCCTTCCCCGAGGGAGGAAAAGAGAATTGGGTGAGCCACAAAGGAAAAGAAACCAGCTGCATGTAAACTATTATCCTTCCACCACCGTCAGTTCTTTGACATAATCTTCTTAAAGAGTTCTTCGGGGGCTGCAAAGAGAAACGGCGGATTTAAATAGATCTGAATGAACCAAAAAAGAGTACAGAGGATGTTATGAGGGCATGCCATAAATATATATAAGGTATAATAACTACTAAGCTCACCACTTAATCCAGTAAACCTCTCAAACTGTTCGTATGCCTGCCCAATAAACATCTCTAACCCTGAGACAATCGTGGCTCCAGATTCTTCTGCTTCTCTCAAGAGTCTGGTTATTTTGGGGGTGTAAACAACATCAAAAACCAGGGAGTAAGATCTCAAAGCGTGTTGCAAACACATCAAGCCTCTTAATATTCTTTACCTGTGAAGGTGCTAACTGAGCAACAACATGTTTATCAAACAGTATGATTATTCATAAAACAGTATAATTATTTATATTAAATTTCAAATTTTAAGTTTCAAATGTTATCTTTTGATATTATAAATATTCATATAATAATATTAGGAAGTCAAATAAGAGAGTTTGTCCACCATAGCTTAATTTACTGCACAATAGAAACTCATACTTAGAAACATTAGGAGAGTGTTTCTTTTCAATGTGGAATAAACATCTTTTTTTTATTCATTTACAAACTACACCAAGAGCAACAACGTGTAATAAAAGAATCTTCTATTTAAATAAGAAATTTTACATTCCAAAAAACACAAATGGATTAATAGTGTCAAGTGAGGGATAGATTTTGGGTGTTTTTTTATATATAAATTTTGTATTGGGGTTTTATAGATCCAAATATATTTTGAAGGTTTCTTAGATATACAATTTTTTTATAAGAGGATTTTGGTAATTAGCCCTTTTTTTAATTCAAGGAGATGCATAATAATTCACAACGAAAAAAACAGCATGATGATGATGGTGGGGAAACCTTTGAAATAGGAGTTTCATCAACTTTTGGTTGCATTCCAATTGATGTTGTGTTTGCAAGAATCATGCCGTACTCAGGATGGAAATTGTCCAGATCTGCAAGAGATACAGCATCTGCTCCAATTGTCTCTGCAAGTTCCTTCGCTCGCTCTTGAAGGCAAACAAATAAAATTAAAAATTCAGCACAGTAAGACCTTAGTCAACATAAACCTGAAAAACACAGCTTGGGTTGGTAACACATTTTCCCAAGCAGACAAAAAGAATAATAATCCAATCCACCACAAATGTATTGTGGACCTAAATCTTGTATAAAATCCACATACACCTGCAGATGGGATTTTTCTTTTCTTTCTTTCTTTCTTTCTTTTTTTTTTTTTTTTTTTTTTTTTGGGGGGGGAGCATATAATATAATTTTCTTTTACCCAGCAAGAGCATAAAATATGATGAATTAACAAAAAAAAATAAAATAATGCTTCACCAATGAATACCCTGAGTTTTCAAAGTTCAACAAGGGAAGTCACAAAGAAACCAGTAAAGAGATTTGGTTGCAGGAAAGAAGCAGTGGAGGGACGGAATAAAAAGTAAAGGAAAGACAATTTCTTCATCGCAAGACACCTTGAGAACAGGGAGAATCAATCAGAAATTTCAAAAGACAATAGCCAAGATGGTTTTTAGACAGTATTGAATGATTTTCTTCAAAAACCCATGGCATTTCCTCTACCAAGTATTGCTGAAACACAGATCTTACCAAAAAAAGGACATCAAAAGAATGCATCACTGTCTCAATTTTTCCAATACAACTATGTGTGTTTGCTCCCTGAGAAAAGCTTCCTATTCTGGAAACGTGTGTGGATAAAAGATTTGCCATCAAAGAAACTGGTTCTAAATGCCAAAACCAAATAAAAATACAAAAAGCTGCCCATTGCTGCATAGATATGATATCATGAAATAGGAAATGGCATGAGCAAGTGCAAAATATTGCAGAAAGTGAACGCACAGGAACCTCACCATAGGTGCGATTGGCAATGACAACCCTTGCCCCCTTTTCTTTTGCACCATAAGCAAGTGCCTTGCCGGCACCACCAGCACCAATGACTACAAACAATTTCCCTGCTAAGGGTGAACCAACAGTATTGCTAACATTTTGCGAGGCTGCAGCAAAAATGTATGGGACCAAATCCTCTTAGCATCTTAAAGGAAGATTCTCCCAAGGAAAAGATTCTTGGCTTCTTAAGCACTAAATACCTCGTAGTCCATCCTCGATAGCAGAAATAGCACCAACATAATCTGTATTGTAGCCAAATAGCTTCCCATCTTTAGATGACTGTACTTATCAAACAAAATGAAAACAGAAAATGGTTATTGATAAAACTAGAGAAGGCAGGATGGTATTAAATGAAAGCATTATATTTGACAACTAGTGATGCAAATAGAAATAGAACCTGAATCCTGCAAAATCTGTGGATGAGCAAGTCTGGAGAAAATTTGCAGTGCCATCCACTAATAAATGCACACAGACCCCATTGAAACCAACTGACTTGAATGCTTCATTGTATAGAAAAGGTGATTTGCTGTGGCCAACAGGCTTCCCAATAATTCCGAATACTTTAGTATCAGGTCCAATCTGTCTGAAATTGTATAGATCTAACAAATCCTTGATCGTTGGTTGACCAGGAGCTGAAACGAATCCTGACTCAAGGGTGCCGAAGGTTAGCACAAATTATCCGTGAAATCAAACCCCTCTCACCCATGACAAGTTCAATTGTTGGAACCTGACAATTCCAGCTCATGTTGTTACTAAAGGAAATTTTAGAGTTACTATTCGCAAATATAATAAAAGGAAAATTACAGAAATGGGGGAACAGATAATAAATGGCAACATTCCTTCAAACTTCTATTTGATATTAAACATAACAGATCCCATTAAGTGGTAAGATATAATCTTTTAATTAAGTTTTTGCTTCACCATCTAGGCATTCTGTTCCGAATGATTCCATATCCAAGCAGCACCAATGCCTTGTTGTACTTTATAAATGCTTCTCCGCTCAAAGTAGGAAGCAGATGTTGGGGGGAAATGAACAAATTTGAAAGTGGAAGCATGCAGCTGAGTTGGAAATTCAAAGTTCCAACTAAAATGCTTTCCTTGTTATGTTCATCTAATAAACATATTATTAACCTGAATACACAGGCTCCAGCTTGCTCTCTAGCCAAGGAAACTTAAAACTATGTCAAACTAATTTATTATTCTTACTTGGTATGTTTATTATCATAATTGTCAAATTACTTTGATGTGGGATTGTTTGTTTTTGCTTTTCAAAAATATTTTTAAAAAAATTTAATTTTTTTTATTTTTTATTAACTTCAAATTAATATATTTTTAGTGTTTTCAAATAATTTTGATGGGTTGATATCAAAAATAATTTTTAAAAAATAAAAAAAATATCATTAACATATATTTTGACACGAAAAAATATTTAAAAAGCAACCACAACTACACTCCAAACGAGAATACTCCAAACAAGGATGCATAAAACTCGATTTTTTAAGCCAGTTAAAGTTTTTAATTAAATTCATATCATTAGATGTCTATCAAGGTCAATAACGTAAGAACAAAAAAAAGACTTTTTTATTTGATTTTTTTGCTATGAGAAAATGGAAAAAAACTTCAACCTTCAAGTTGACCTAATTATTTGATCCATCGGTCAAGTTATATATATCATGAGATTAGTTTGACAACAATGATTATGATTGCCAATAAATTTTCAACCAGAGAGACCCTAATTTGCAAATTATGAAAGTCACAAGGGCATAGTAGCAAGAAAAGTGCGCATAGAAACAACAAAGGAGCCCTTCAACTTCTAAATTTTGCAATAAGAACTTCTATCTACCTCAAGCATGGAGGACTACCAATCGAGAAATCAGGTCAAAGTTGCAACAATGATCATTCCAAATAAATCAACTCCTCTTCTTCACAAGATCTGTTGGCCCTAATGCTTTGCTCTGATTCACTCCCAGGTTTCCCTGTGGTTTCCTTTCTTTGAAACAAACAGGTAATTTCCTTTCTTCTCTTGTAGTTTTTGTACCCAAAAGTTATATTTTTTTTAATCAACTATCTACCCTAATTATCCTTCTTGTAAGGGATTTTAAGGCTGCATTGTTTCTGGTTCTGCTTCATTTGCACGTGCAAGTTGTTTATTAATTTATAGGGTTAAGGGTCCCATTTTTTCTGAAATATGGGAAGAGGGTTTTGGGCTATGACTGTATGAAGCTTGCTTAGTTTCACTGGAGTGCAATTATAGGTGGTTTATGTTTTCACTATCAAAATGGTGGTAGGTTAGAAGTAGAGCACTTGAATTGGTCTATGTCTTGTCCTGTTATTGTAATTTAGTGATCAGTTATCGAATGTTGGTTTGTTGAATTTCCTGTTTGTGTAGTAGGTTAGAAGTAGAGCACTTGAATTGGTCTATGTCTTGTCCTGTTATTGTAATTTAGTGATCAGTTATCGAATGTTGGTTTGTTGAATTTCCTGTTTGTGTAGTTTAACATTGGAAAGCATGTCACTTTTTGGATCGCCTGTTCATGTCATGTATTTTTATGTCATCTACTGATGTTTGCTTGTTAGAAACTATTTTGATTTTTTAAAATTTGAAACTTGAGCTTATGGATGCAAAGTTTGTTACATTGGACTTGGAATCGGTTGAAATCAGATAGGGTTGGTGTTTCGGTGTTTCATCCGCAGACGCGTGTGTTTTTTTTTTTTTTCAGGTTTAGATTTGCAGGGTGAATATTTGTGAAAATTGCTCATAGATCCTTTAGATGTGTATATGCGATGCTCATTCTCTATTGTTGTCTGAGATTCATATATGTTTTGTTACTTATGGTGGCTGGAAGCCTACAGACAATGTCAATTACTCTGACAGCACCTCTCCTGTTTTCTAAGTTAATGATAGTTCTTATTTACGTTCCATCCGTACAAATCTGCAGGGCTTATGTGGATGTGAGAGTTGAAAGTGGATTTTTCTTGGGTTTTTGGAAGCTCTGTTTTTCAACCTGGTCATCTGAATTTAGTGATGGAGTGCAACAAAGAAGAGGCCTTCAGGGTGAAGGGCATCGCTGAGAGTTTGATGGTAAAGAAGGATTTTCCAACAGCTCGTAGAACTGCACTTAAAGCCCAACAACTTTATAATGATTTAGAGAACGTTTCTCAGATGCTAACTGTTTGTGATGTACATTGTGCCGCTGATAAAAAACCGTTTGGGACTGAGATGGACTGGTACGGCATCCTTCAGATTGAAGAGACAGCTGACGAGGCAACTATCAAGAAGCAGTACAGGAAGTTTGCTCTCCAACTTCATCCCGACAAAAATCAGTTCCCCGGAGCAGAATCTGCTTTTAAGTTAATTATGGATGCTCAAAAAGTGCTTTTAGACAAAGGAAAACGGTCCTTGCATGATATTAAACGCAAAGCTTTTATGAGTAAACCTGCACAACGATACTGCCCCCCACAGAAGGCAACCCACAGTTCGAACTTTACTGGCTTCAATCCTCATCACAGGCAATCGCAACAGCCAGCCTCTCAACGTGATTCCTCTAATGGACGGCCGACTTTCTGGACTGCCTGTCCATTTTGTACTGTAAGATACCAGTATTACACAGAAATTATTAACAAACCTCTTGTGTGTCAGAGTTGCAAAAAATCCTTTATTGCGTATGAAAGGAGTGGACAGGGGCCTCCAACATCAAGTAACATGAATCAATCATCATTTTTGCAAAGGAAGAATATCCCAAATCAGACTGCTAGCAAAGTTGAATTAGGACGGCGAGAAAATTTGAGTTCTGAGCCATCTAAAACAGAGTTCCGTTCAGAAAAGGTAAATGGTAAAAGGAAGAGGAAGCAAGAAGAGGAGTCTAGTGAAAGTTGCGACACTGGAACTGATTCTGAAGAAGACATAGTTAGCGAGGAAGATGGTGATTTTAAGCCTGAGGTGAATTTTGAATATAAAGGAGAGTGCCCAAGACGATCTGGACGTAACAGGCGGCATGTTTCTTATAAGGAAAATCTGAGTGACGATGAAGACTTTGTGAGAGATCCAAAAAAGACCTAGGGGAGAGAATCATTCTGTGCCACTGAAGAGGAGAATGGAAATGGAATGGAGGAGGATGAGTATCAATCCAGTGTGGCTGCTGATGTGAAAGATGACAATGTCCTGAAACAGGAAGAAAGTAATGGAATCAAGGAGACCGATAATGTGAAGGGAAAAGAAAAGGTAGAGACAAATGGCTGTCAGAAAAATTCTGAGACTCATCCATTTCTCATCAGATTCACCCTCAAAATCAACATCAAATCCGGATTCATACGACTGTCCTGATCCTGATTTCCATGACTTTGACAAAGACCGGGATGGAGTGCTTTTTTGGGGGCAGGTATGGGTTGTTTATGACACCCTGGATGCCATGCCTAGATTTTATGCTCAAATCAAGAAAGTGATGTCTCCTGGGTTCAATTTGCAGATAACGTGGCTAGAAGCACACCCAGATGATCATGATGATTTTGAATGGGTCAAGGAGGGCTTGCCTGTGGCTTGTGGTAAGTTCAGATATGGAAAATCTCAGTACAGTGACAAGAGGCTGATGTTCTCTCACCCGATTGATTTGGAAGAAGGTGGCCAAAGAGATACTTACAAGATATTTCCTAGAAAGGGTGAGACTTGGGCCCTCTTCAAGAATTGGGATATCAAATGGAAATCTGATGCAGATAGTCATCAGGAGTATGATTATGAGTATGTTGAGATATTGTCTGAATATGCTGAGGGTGTTGGTGCACATGTTACCTTTCTTGGGTAAAGTGAAGGGCTTTGTGAGCCTTTTTTGTCGAATTTGAAAGGAAGGGATGGACGTGTTTGAAATTCCTCCACGTGAATTATTCCGGTTATCTCACATGATTCCATCATTCAAACTGACAGGCGAGGAAAGAGAAGGTGTGCAAAAGGGATCTTTTGATCTTGATCCAGCTTCTTTGCCTAATAAAGTTTTAGAGACTGCCAATACTGAAGATTTCAGAGATTAGATTGGCAATGCTCTTTGTAATGGTTTTTGTTCGAGATCTTCAGTCAAAGTGAAACCTGAAATGGTGTGCGAAGCAGGTACTTTGATGCATTAGCCTGACACGAAGGGGACCATTCTTCTATCTGAGGATGATTGTGACAGCATCACAGGAGATGGCACTATTAATTGAGCTTCTGCTCAAGTTGCTTTTGAAATTTCAGAACCAGAATTTTTCAACTTTGTGCCGAGAAATCAATTGAAAAGTTCCAGGTTGGTCATATCTGGTCACCGTTCAGTGATGAGGATGGCTTGCCAAAGTACTATGGTCAAATTTTGAAATTCACTCTGACCAAGGTTTGTCAGAGTGAATTTGTGAAATGCCTATATATTGTGGATTATTAAGGCAAAAAATGGAAAAGCAGTCCTATTCATCTACTGATTTATTTTCCAATTGCATGACTGGAGAATCTGCTGGTACGAAAAATGAAAACACCATTTTGCCAGGGAAAGGTGAAGTTTGGTCTTTGTACAAGAACTGGTCCCCTGAAATTTAAAAATTCTGACTTGGAAAATTGTGAATATGATGTGGTGGAAGTCCTTGATCAAAATGGTTTTCAGATAAGTGCTTGCCATGGGAGTTTCTCTGTACTGAGCTGCTTAGATTCTCCCATCAAATTCCTGCTTTTCGACTGACAGAAGAGAGGGGTGACAGTCTCGGAGGCTTCTGGGAACTTGATCATCCAGCATTGCCTGTTCATTATTTTGCCCTGAATTGAAATCACAGGTTGACAAGTCTAATGCTGTATATTTTTGCTAGATTTTTTTTATCATGCTTCAATTGTGATCGTATTTCTTTTGTAAGGTTGAACCAACTCATTGAACATGCTCTAGATTTTAATCTTGAAAATACTCATGATTAGGCCGAACTCAAATTTTGTTTGCAGCGTATTTTCTTCTAATTCCTCTCATGCCTAAAACCCATGCCAGGAACAAAATTCCAGTTTTCTCCTGGGAACATAAACTTGGTTGCTCGTAAATTTAGTGGACTTGTTTTTTTTTTTATTATTATTGTGTTTTTGAATTAAAAAAAAAAAGGTGCCTGTCTTCAGTGAGAAAAAAGAAACAGCAAAAAAAAGGCTGCTGCAAGCCTTGGCCTCTTCTCTACTACCCCTCCAAAATCAACAGCTTCGTCTTGCGTGGAGTGAATTCACAGAAAAGAAAAAGAAGGGGCATTCCGAGAATTGAACTCGGGACCTCTCGCACCCTAAGCGAGAATCATACCACTAGACCAAATGCCCTTTGTTGATCTTATGAACACAACCTATATTTAATTATATATAGATAAAATGAAGAATAACAACTCAGATTCATTCCATATTCTCCACTTGGACACAAATTAACAATTAGAAATACAAATTCACACTATAAAGGAATACTCACCACCATTTAATTAATTTATTTATCTAGTCAAATAAATCATTGAAAGTTAAGATACTTAAATTAAAACAAATTAAATTATAAACATTGAAATAACATAAAAAAATACTTAATTAGTAATAAATTAAAAAAATTCACTTTTAATCTATGGATATATTAGTGTGCCATGTGTCAATTTAACGACAACATTAACATTTAAACCTAACAAAAGGAATTGATTAAATTTTTTTGAAAGTTAGCAAACATTAATGAAATAAATAAAAATAGAGACTCAAATACAAAAATCTGAAAAGTTTATGCTCTCAAAATATTATTAGCAATTGTATTACTTCTAAATTTGATTGATCCATGATTAGGGTAAAATATATTAAAAACACTTCTGTAATCCCTCAGTAAATGTCCAGTTTAATGACATTAGGAGCTTTAACGGAATTAATTTTGTTACAAAGACAGTTTTGTGGTCTGAGGTTCCAATTATTTAAGAACCCTGCGAGTCAACTTGAATCCCAGTTGACCCATCCCTAACCCAAAAAAAAAAGTTAAGAATGATTAATTTAATAGATCAACCCGCAACCTAATCAAAATCTAATTTAATATTTATTATAAAAAGTTATTAATTTTTTTTATTAAAAAAATGAAATTATATTATTTTAATTGACTCAAATTAACCTGTCCAACCTATAAATCGAGTCTTGAACTAAATCATAAACAAAGCCGAGTTTAATTACCCTGCCACCCAAATTTGTTATGTTTATTAAATATTAATGAAAAACGTTAAATATAATTGAATAATACATGTACGAAGAGAACTAGTTTACCTTAAAAGCACAAGCTAAAAAGGCATTGATATTTTTCTTTTGAGAAGAAAACAAAAGGCATTGAAATTTATATTTATTCTCAAAGAAGAAGAAAAAACTGAAATTCAAATTTCTTGCATCATTACCTCCTCCTGATCATGATCACTGGAGGTTGAATCAAACTGAAATACTAGCCCCATTTGTTTATGGAAAATAATTTTTTTTTAAAAAATAAATTTTAAAAAAATAAATTATTTTTCGATATTTGATAGTGTAATAAAAAATAAATTAAAAAATACTTTCTAATATTTGATTATATCATGAAAAATAACTTATTAATGTTTTATTTTTTTCAAGTTTATTAAAATAATAAGGAACAAATCTTTACAAATTAAAAAAGTGAACGAGCATGAAATTGAAAAAATATATAATTTCATAAATTATCTAAAATAAAATAAATAATAATCAAAATAATAGAAATCAAATCTAACAAATAAAAAAAATTGAAAGATGAAATTAAAATAATAATAATTACCATTTCATAAATTATTTCAAATAAAATAAGTAACAATCAAAAGAATGAGAAATAAATTTGATAGATGAAAAAATTCAATTAAAAAATAATAAAAAAAAAGCAAATAACAATTATAAAAATGATGACCTAAGTTAGTATAAAAATTAAATTCTAAGGAATGAAATTAAAAAAAATATTCAAAACAAAAAATATATAGCAATAAAAAATTTGAAGATAAAATTTGATATAATCAGCAAATAATATGATATTTCTAAATTTTTCACAACTTCCGGAAAGTGTTTTCCGTCCAAAATAAAAAGAAAACACTTTCTTGGAAACCAAACTATATTTTTCTTTAACTGGAAAGTGTTTTTCGTTGACCAACTTTTCTAATAACAAACAAACACAAAAAAGTTTAAAAAATAATTTTTTAAAAACCACTTTCCATCAAACAAACTCAACCTAAATAACTAGCTAGTCTTAACCTATAATCAAAACCTAGGAAAGGAAAATGAAGCAAGGACTGCACTAACGTAGGTCACTGTCATACTTATCCAAAATAATTCCTAACATGACAAGTTTTTAATGCTTTAAACTAAATTAAACTGAACACAGGAGAACATATTATGAAAATAAATGAAGCAAAACTTGCTAACACAATTATTAAACCTGGCCCGGTCTAGTGAACAGGTGAGCCTTGCACCGAGTCATAAACCAAGCCGGTTTTAATTCCTACGCTACCTTACGTTGTATTTTCTGGTTTTGGTACATGGAGAAATTTGTATCCTAGAGCATCCATTAGCGGCAATCGTCAAGCCAGTGATGTTAAATAATTTCTCCAGCTTCATGAACAGAAGCCCTTTCATCCTCCATGATATTTACAAAAACAAAGCCCATTGCACAAGAAAGAAAAGAGCTGGACAAAGCTAGGGATCATGCATGTGAATTTCCTTCATTTGGCAACATACCTTGAAATTGTCTAAGAACAAGAACTTACTGTCTGGTATTTCTTAGTCTGTTTCCAAGTTAACTGGGTGGTGATAAACAACAGATATGCACACCATAAATCTATCACGAGCATAATATGCTAGACCTCACTTCACTCTGATACCAACTCATACTGGATTTGAGTTCTGGTTCTGGTTCTGACCGACCTGAACTCGCCAAGCATAATATTGAAAGTACAATGAGTTGAGGCTCATAGCTATCCCAAAGCCCAAAACAGATGAAAGGAGTATCGCATAAATGATCTTCAGATGAAGCTGCAACAATAGTTTTCAGATGATTCAATCAGTATAATCCAGACTTCAAATCAACATGAATCAATATCAATAATGCCAGAAAATTTGGGGTTGGGAGTCATCATGAACTTTTAAACTTGACATGGTAATGTAAAAAAAAAAAAAAACATGGTGCAGAAATTTACCAAAATTTCTTTTCTTTTTCCACCATTGCCATGCAGGTTGATTTAGAGCTTTCTGTATCTCAGAGGCTCAACAACTTAAATAATCAATGCCTTTTATTCGCTTTATGGTATTTTTTCCTCCCTTAATTATTTACTTACAGAAACCTGAAAGAAAAGTTTTGCCTTCTTTTCTAGCCAGGGAACCTTCAAGCCAGGGCAATTTGCAACACTTGGGAGACCAAAATATTCAACAGAGATGGGAATTAAGTTTGGCTGAAACAAACTATCATATTCCTCACTAACCTAATGAGTAGGAACCAGCAAAGCAATGCCAGGGAAGAGAACATGAGAGAGACACATTCAGACCACAAGCTCAGGGTATTAGAAATTACAATGTGATAAAAGAAAATAAAATCTCAGGTCACATGGTACTTGATCATCTCGTGCAGAAGTTAGTCAGTAAAGCTTCTAACCAGAATACCAAACAAAATCATTAACCTAAATTATGATAGCTTTTAGTGAAATTTGTTCCAAGAATGGACTCAACTTGTAGTTTTCTTAAATTCTTAATTGAAGTTAGTCTTATTTGATTCATCCAGCATTGCCTATGCCTTTAACCATGATTATCTTTAATTCATCCAGCATATCCCGTGCCTTTAACCATGATTATCTTTGCATCTTCACGGTTATGAAATGAACTAACAGATATGACTCACCATACTGTAGAATATGTGGACAGTGATGGCCACAGATGCAAACTCAAGTGCAGCAAATGTCCATATATACTCTCTGATTGCTGCAAGTCATGAAAGCATTTAGCATGAAAACTCCAATTAAAAACAAAGTTTTGTAAATTCAAGGCTCAGAATATACCTAGAATGACCGCAAAGATAGATGACAAAAGGCCCAATGTAAATGCAAATGGTGCAGCAACTATAATTGCTTGAGTCTTCATGTCACGAATCTGCAGAGTTTTAATACACATGATCAGCATTTCTGCTCTTAAAGATAAACAACAAAAAGTTCTAGTCATGCGCCTTCTCAACATTTTCCATACAATATCACTATTATGCTCTCCTATTTTTACTTCTGAGCCTAGGCAAGCTTTCTTCATATCATAATTGAAGGGACCTAGTCAACAGTCTTATTTGTTTTGATCAGCACAGTATCACAACCTAAACCAACTAGATGAACCTAAACAGGCATGTATACAGTAGAACTCATCAGAACAAGATATAATCGAACCTTCTAGTTTTCACAATAATATAAATTTGTTAATTCTACATTTTTCTACAGAAGGAAAACAACATACCAACACTTGCTCCAAGAAGAAGAAATAGCATATGGTGCTAATTAAGACAAGCACAACAAAATCCTGCCAGGCACTGCATCAAACACCATAATAACTAAAAAATAAAATTAGCAGAAAGTGGAAAGTGAAAATCCATGACTAACTGGCTGTGACTGAAACTTGAAGCAGATTTCTCTCACCCAAGATGTAATGCATAAGGACATCATGGAATCATGATATTAAAGAAAAGGCAAATAGATCTATGACTATGATGCCAGCTTGTATTACCTTATTTGCTGCAACCTCTGGCGACTCTGTTCCTGTCTGTTATTTCTTTGGGCTAAGCTTGTTGCCCGCAGCAAAGTTACAGGCAAGTTCTTAACTTCTTGCCCGCATACATCACAATACTTGTTTCCTTTGGTGCTAAACCACTTAATTGCACAGTCTTCATGTACAAGTCTGAGGTCACCTTTGCAACTGCATTCCATTTTGAGTGTATTTCCTTCTTCACATACATCAAAACAGATCCTACATACAGCTTCCTCTTCAGCAATTTCTTCATCATCGGCTTGCATTGGAACAGGTGTTATTTGATCTGCTAAATAGCAAAGTTACTCAAGGATATGGTGGAAGGATAGCAATGCAAGGATCACGGGTATAAAGAGTTCATTGACATTACAATCTGATATGATGAGCTAACACCAGAGAAACCATGTGATGACAACACTTGAGAGCATGGGGTCCATGACTCCCAACTCCCAAGTAATAGACTGGAAGACACCAAGTTTGAATAGCATCCAATGGGAACCCAGAATCAGGACCTATAGAAGGTACTAAAATACTTGAATTATGTATCTTCATTGGACTACCCAACAATACCACCCTGCCCCCCTTCTCTTAGGCAGAATGCAAATCACATGAATTTTGACATAATTATTTTTTATTGTATTCCTTTTTTTAATTTTAAGAATTTTTAGTATTTGTCAGCTTTATTTAATTACACAAGTGGTTTATTAGAAAATTGGTAGTTATTTTAAGATTTTATTTCATTTTATTCCATTTCCAATGTTTAGTATTAATAAGTTTCCTAGTTGTACTAGTCTTTTGGCAATCAAAACATTGATGAATAATTAATATTTTTGTGAGTTCTCCTAAACTTTGTTGTGTTTGTTTTTTTAGGATTTTTGAGTGCAACTGTATGTTCCATCAAGTGGTATCGGAGCAAGTTCAGCTTGATTGATGGATGAGTGATAGCAACCAACCCAGTGACACACGTCAAGGGATGCAAGCCATCTAGGACACTTTGTGAGTCCGAAGGACAGCGTCAATACACCATATGTATGGCAGTTACTTAGAGTCACTCATTGAGAGTTTTGCAATGACCGAAGAAAGTCCCAATGTCTTGATGTTAGATGCCAACAGGTATCATGGATACAATAGATGCTGCACAAGCAAAGGAGCTCATAGTCAGCCTATTTGTGGTCATGTTCCTGCTTTTAAATAAATTTCGATTGAAGATCATAATAGGGACAAGTATGATAATTTAACTGTGGTCCCAACAAATTTCGATTGAAGATTGATGTTGGCAACTTTCAGCAGAGATCTAAGTGTTGAAACTTACAGACTAGCTTACTAATAATACAACAAATTTCACTAAATATATTTCGATTGATGATCATAATAGGCACAAGTATAATAGATTTAATTATGATCCCAACAAATTTCAATTGAAGATTGATGTTGGCAACTTTCAACAGAGATCCGAGTATTGAAGAACTTATGGACTAGCTTGCTAATTGTGATAGAATAATCGAATATGCAAGACTATCAAATGGGAAGATTGCACAATTGGCTGAGAACAAATTGAAAGGAAGAGCTTCTTCGTGATGGAAACAAGTCCAAGATACTTTGATAGCAAAAGGTGTCGTATAAGATGAGAGGTAAGAGATGGTTTTATTCCCATGGATTACAATGTGATTTATGAAGCCTAAAGCTACAATTGGAGCTTACATAATAGTAAACGAAGTAGCTGCTTTATGTGATGACTTTATTAACAACAAACCATGTAAGGAAAACAAATGTACAAGTGAGATGGTCTTTTTAGCAGGTAAAGATTTCAAAAGGTTGTCATAGACACTTCCAAATTTAATGATGCAAATAAATTTGATAAAGCCGCTACCTGTGACCACAAGAAATGGAGGATTTTTCTCTTATGGAAATAAGCTTAAAGGAAACTTTTAGTGGAACCTATTCAACAATATGTAGAGGACATGTCTTTAAATAACTAGATTTCATAGATTTTGCAACCATTAAGAAGTCATATGTGGACTTCCATGGGATAGAAAAATACCTCAGCAGATTGAGGTTTTTCTTTGCCCAACCAAAACACTAATAGTATGTTTAAAAGGGTGGGGTCAAGGACAAGTTGCTTTATGAAAGGGTTAGTTCCATGAGTATATTCCTAGTGTCTATTCATTTGACATGGGAGAGCTCAATTTCTGCAATAAACTTGATGGCAAGTTTTTTCTCAAATCTCATGACATTTGGTAAAATTATTCTTATTGTATTCCTCCTTTGATTTTTTAAATTTTCTAGGATTTATTAGATTTATAAAATTTCAAACACGAAAATATAAAAATAAAAACATAAAAGGTGAGGAACTTAAATAGACATGATCAAAGGCAAAAAGATCTCATCAATTAACCCATCTACAGCATTAAATTTAGTCACATTATGCAATTCCTAATTATATGAGTTGAGGAGCAAGTTAGGGAGCTTGATAAAGCAATGGTTTTAAGGAGCAATAGAAATAAGGAAATGAAGCAACATATGTGCTAGTACATACCATTGCTAGGATCTGTTGCAACATGCTCATCATGAGTAGCAAAAGATGCAGATTGGACAATAACAACATTTCGCCCAGGAACAGAAAGGGACCTTGGAATCACATGACCAGCCACTTTCTGAACAAAAAAATTATTCAGTTATTCTTTTCAACAATTTCCCTAGGCTACTAAACCATGCATCTCTGTTTCTTGTTATGGGAAAAAAGAGAGATCATAATGAACATTTTTCGAAGCATTATATTTATATATATGGAGTCAACAATTACTTGCTTGAATAATTGCTTCTTGGATCATCTCTCAAAAAATCTAAAGGATTTAAATTAAGATTTGAGTTCATAAACAAGGTAGCAGCGAAAATCAAACATAGCTTACTTTTATTTTATGAGATTCAACAGGCATTCTTGCTGAATCAGGCATGGAAACAGAAGGGGAAGGGGACAAGTTTGATGCAGGTGTGACAGGAAGAGAAGTGCATCTTTCCCAAGAAAAAGCCGACTTGAAGCTGGCCATAATAGGACTATCTAGAGCTGTCATGTGGTCTGAATTAAGGAGAGAACTCTTCTCACCATCAGGGGCAGCAGATTTTCGCTTCAAGCTGAAAGTCTGCAACAAGCTTCCTGGTGAATTGCTTTTATATGAATTTTGAGAGTGGAGTAAGCCTTTCCCACTACAGCTACTGCCAAAACCTACAGGTCTAGGGGGGATTTGAAGTGAAAGATCAGAGCGTCTTTCACTTGGTTCTGGATTTAATACTTCATTTGAGGGTTCCGCATTTTTGGGATCAGCCTGCAAGTGGGACATAATAGATCCCAGTCATTTGCTTTACTAGCTTCCAGAAAAAAATGTCACACCAGAACAGAATAAATGACAAGTCTATTACAATCACATGTGAATCTTACAAACACCAGATGAACCAGATGCATACATATAATTTGTTCCTTGAGGAAATTCTTAGCTTCTTAGATATCAGGCTTTCTTGGAATGAGTTTTAGGTTTTTTTTAGTCTTGAAACAAATGAAGGAGGAATAGAATACATTTAGACAGCTATCAAAATTAGGTTAAATTTTAAGCATTTCCATTATGATTTTCCTTTCCCACCTTCCTTTGAAGTTGGGTCAAGTGGTGAAGGGAGTTAATTACTTGAATCATGTGGTTTTACTGATCTACATAATTCACATTTCTTATGGGAACAAAATCTAATTGAATACCGTGGTTAGGAAGTGATTTCCACCAGTCTCCTTCCAAAACTATGCTGTTCATACAAACAAAGGGGCCAAAACTGAAAAAAAGAACGGAAATGTATTGAGTTATGAGCTGCAAAGTAATTGCACAGAATCAGTTTCAATTCAATTTTTAGAAGTGTTTCAACAAAAACAGATTGTTCCTAAACAGCTCTACTATTCTACTACACCAGCAAAGAAGAAAGGCCATGCAGCGCTGTAAAAGTAAAAATGCAAACTAGGGACCATCAGATATAAGCAGGAAATACCTCTAACGCATTTTCAGGAGGTTTCCTTTACCTATTCCAAGGGCAGCAGTCATCTTAAAACCTCACTGCTAGAAGCACTATCACTTAAATGCCAACAAGCAAAAAGAAAATGTATTCTTCATAATTCTGTTGTCCAAAAAAATTGCAAGTACTAAAATTTTCAGAATAACAGACGACATAATACTCTCATCATGTATCCCAGCATCTGTCTCATTGGCATTTCATCACCAGCAAGGATCTATTCAAGTTCTTATAGCCTGAAATACACAAAAGCTTTATACATATATAGACGTATCAAACCTTAATGACAACGTGAAATAGCTTTTCCCATTTCCCAGAAACATGAATTCCACTCCATGGCTCGCGCAACTACAGTTAAGTGAGGGGGCTAAACCCAGAATTAACTAAATTTGCAGTAATCACACCACATTTTGTTCAAAATATTCTTATACCCTAAAGGAAATGTTCTATAAATAAAATAAAGCAGAAAATCTATGTATCTATCTAATAAATCTCAGGCAAACCAACCAATAATTATACAAACAATCAAATTAATTTCAGCAGCAAGACCTTGCCAACCCCATTAAAAGAGAGAGATTGATATGAAGATTTGACGACATAAAGCTGAAGACCTACTCTTTATTTGTTTTTAAGTAAAACAAGCAAAGAAAATCTCTTTGAAGATTTTAAAAAGATGGAGGACTCAATAGGACCAACCAACCTCTGCTGGAGAACCATCAGCAACTCCATTGTTGACTCCTGGCTGAATTGCTTGCATTACTCCTTTTTCTTTCTTTCTTTTCGTTTTGACAAATTTCTCAAGATTGAGGAATAATCTCAAAAGGGGTATCAATATATAATAATATTAGTAAATTGAAACCATAAATAGGGCGAGAGGGTCAAAAACACCTAAACAACAAAGATTGAGAAAGAGAGAATCAAGGAATAGGAAAAAAAATGGAGAGAGGGAGAGAGTTAACGTTGCTGTAATGTTACTGTGTTTCCACGTGTGTTCAAAAAGAATTTATGGAGTAGAAACATAACACTGTTATGGTGGCTTCGAAAAAGACGAGAGAAGTCATCTTTCTCTATCCCGCAGTTCAGCATAGGGTGATTATTTCCGATTCAATTCAATTTTTATTAAAATCAAAATTATTTAAATCAAAATTTTTATTTAAATCAAAATTTTTTTAAAAAAAAATTAAAATTGATTCAAACCGACCGATTTCAATTTGGTTTTTTAGGACAAAAACTGATTCAAACCGGTTTTAGCTCGGTTTTTTTCGGTTTGGCTTGGTTTTTTCGGTTTGACTCTGTTTTTTCCCAGTTTGACTCGGTTTTTTTTCGGTTTGAGTTCGGTTCGGTTTTTTCAGTTCTAGATTTATAAAATTAAAATCAAACCGAACCGGTTAGTTTTTTCAAAATTTTAATCAATTTTTTTTAAGATTTAATTTTTTCAATTATTTTTTTATTTAATTAATTTTTTAATTTTTGTACTCATTCCTAATTAAGTCATCTTCGCGCTGCTCTCTTCCTTTCCCCCTACTCTCATCTTTTTCATTCAGTTGCTACTCGCTCTCACATTTCTTTTGTTTTTTACCCTCGTAGTGAATTTATTTTAGGGAATGGAATTGTGAAAATGAAAATGAGATTTTATTCTTATTTTTGAGAAATATAATGAAAATAAGAATAAGAAATTAAACATAATTTTATTCTCATAAGAAAATGGAGGTGGTAATAAAACTAATAAATGAATGGATTTAAAAAAAAAACATGTTATTTTTTATTTGTTGTATACCAACTTTTACTATAAAAAACGTATATTATTATTGCATCATTTTTATTATAGAACAAGAAGATTCAGGGAAAAAATAAAGGGAAAAAGAAAGAAAAAGGGTAAAAAAATCAAGTCAATAATATTTTAATGTTTTTATCAAAATTTAAATTTGATGTTAACAAGTATAATTTTTAAAAAACAGAAGATAAATTGTTAAATCCAATAAAAGTAATTTTTCTTATAATTCATTTGCCACCTTATTATATATATATAAAAAAAACAAAGAAAAAAAAATTGTACTTGGGCCAGGCGATGCTAGAAAAATGGTAGCCTTTGCTCACTCAAAATTTTCACTTGCCAATCCTGGGCCTACAAGCTCTGTTGCAGTTAAGCTTTATATATTTTGTATTTTATTTTGAGTGTAATAATAATTGTTTTTTAAAATATTTTTTATTTTAAAATATATTAAAATAATATTTTTTTTATTTTTTCAAATTATTTTTCTTATCATAACATCAAAATAATCTAAAAATATTAAAAATAAATTAATTTAAAATAAAAAAATAACTTTTTTAAAAACATTTTTAAAATGGAATGTCAAACACCGCCGTTAAAGATGCCTACGGGTAATAAAATTGCTGCGATAACCATATGATTGTGCATGGCCGTTTTTGGTGAGCACTATCTGCTCCGGCCGCCCTCATTTCTGCCAGAAAAAAATTTTGGTCTCTGACTGGGGCTCGTTCAAGAAATATCCAACCATTCCTGAAAGTTGATCCTTACCGTTTATGTCCAATCATGGGCCTTCAACCTTAGCTTTGCTAATGGTGTTCTTGCTGCTGCATCTTGTTTTCTGCAGCTTGCTTTGTCTTTCTCCTCACCATTTTGGTTTTCGGCATCTCTAGCTGCACAATATCCGACAAAAACAAAGTCATTTCCGATTTCATGTCATGTTAAAATAAATCCTTGCCGTTTGACCTGTCAGGTGCAGACACCATCTGATGATCTCTGAAAAACACGTCCAGAGGAAAACTGTCTGGCCAATGTGTATAATGCATGATTTATGAAACCGGTTGGCCACACATAAAGAGAGAGAATATGAGGTTTAAAAATGATCTCCGGAAAGTAAAGATAGATGTCTGAAAAACAACCTCTCCTTTCATAATTAATCTTTTGGCTGCAGCTCCGGCAAGTAGCATGAGAATCCTGTGAAACTTCAATACTGTAAGTCGATCGGCAGCAGTGACAGGATCTATAACCGGCATGGTACTGTCCCCGACATATTTTTTAAGCTCTTGATGATCATCATGTTGGTGTGATTCTATAGCAGCAACATTATAAAAAAAAAACAAAAGACATTAGTGATTTACTGTGCCTCTAGGCACATATTTCTTATAATGGAAGCAGTGTTTTTACGGTTTTAACTTTATGGGAAAAAATGATTATGCTTGTAATCAGGGGTATAATTGTCTTTTTAAATGGTGCATTAGCCATTGCAAAATTGATCGGGTCAATTCGGTAGGACACCTTCTAGTACAATTAAATAATTGTTTTAATCTTAAGAGCAAAAAAAATGTAAAGTTTTTGTAGTGGGGATCTTTCAGTTTTTTCCAAAAATTTTACACAGTTAAGCTATGGTCATACCTCTTATAAGAAAAATAAATTAAACATGCAAGGGGGGTTTTTATGTCTTTTCATTTTAAAAAACAATGAAATTTCAAAACTACCGTTAGAATCCAAAAAAATAAGGTTAATCTCAAGGGTATCTTGATCTTTTTCATTTAATTTTATTGTTATTTTTTAGTCTAGTTAGGGGTTGTTTAGTAATTTTATGCTATTAAATATTCATTAAAAAAAGTTGTTGGTTCACATCAACACATGATGACCTCCGAGCCATTCAGGTGGTGCGTGAGGTCCCTTCTTGTTACCAAAAACCTGCTTTTACGGTGGCGTTGGGAGCGGCAAGTCGTTATTTTTCCGCTGATGTGGTGCGTGTTAACAAGGGAGGTCTAGTTAGGCTGTAGTGAGTTTTTTCTTTCTTTCTTCTCTCTCCCATTTCTTAGAAATTCATGCTTGACCTTCAAAAAAATAATTGTTTTCCAGTTTGTGATTTGATCGATTTTGACCCTCCTACTTTTAATCACAATTTATTTGGCTTTTGATGCTTTTTTTATTTTTTTTAATTTCATTCCGCGACATTTTATTCAATTTGATTTTTTAATCTGATTTGGTCCCTCTACTTTCGATTGCTCTATTTCTGTCTTTTATACTTTTCTTGATTTTTATTTTTTTTGCAATTTCATCGCTTCCAATTTCATCCTTTGTTTTCTTAATCTATTTTTTGGTCCTCATTCTTTTGATTACTATGTTCTTATCCTTTTTCTTGATTTATTGTTTTTTCTCAATTTCATCCCTAAATATTTAATTTCATTTGATTGTATATCCAATTTCGATCTTCATTCTTTCGATTACTTTTCTTTAATCCTTTTTATTTTTGTTTCAATTTAGCTCTTAATTATTTTCTTTCATTTTGTTCTTATACTATACTTGGTTTTCATTGTTTAGGTTTTCAATTGTTTTACGGTTGGATATTTTATTTTGTTATTTTTACATGGTTGCTTTCCATCATGACAATCCTTTATTGAGAATTGAATTTTTTTTTTAAAATTCATAATTTGACATTTTATTATTAAACCCTTAGTTTCATTGTTTGTGATCCACTTTCCTTTCCTTTTTTTTTCTTAATTTTTTTTCAACAATTTTTTTTTTACAATTTTATTATTTGACGTTATATTATTAATCCTTGAGCTATGTGATTTTTTCACTCTTCTTTCTGCTGGGTTATCCTGAGTGGAGATTAATCAAGTTAATTTAGGTAAACTTGCATTTTATTACTTATTTTTTTTTATTTAACTTTGGTTTTTTTGCTAGGTGCTTCTTTGGGAAGTCTATTTATTTTAATCTCGGTCTCATATCTCTAGTGGTGGGTTAGTCGAGTTAGCCTGGGTGGACTCGTTTTTTTTTCTTAATTTTTTTAATGATTTTTTTTCAATTTCATCATTTTGCATTAAATTATTTGGCATTAAGCTTTGTCATTTTATTTTTTCGCATCTCTTATTGTTTCGTTATTTCGAGAGCGGGTTGGTCAAGCTAACCCGAGTCAATTTGCATTTTCTTTCTCGATGTTTTTTTTAATCTAACTTTGATCTTTTTTGTTAGGTCCTTCTTTTATAAGTCTATTTTTTTTTTTATCTCAATCTCATGTCAGGAGTGGTAGGTTAGTCGAGTTAACTTGGGTTGGCTCAGATTTTTTTTTCCTCGATTTTTATGTGTTTTTTTTTTTAATTTCACCGTTTTGCTTTTTATTATTTGCCCTTGAGCTTTATCATTTTATCACTTTTTTCTGTTTGGTTATTTCAAAAGCAGGTTAGTAAAGCTAACTCGGGTTAGCTTATTTTTTTTATGTTTTTTTATTGAACTTTGGTTTTTTTACTAAGTCCTTCTTTTGAAATTCTTTATTTATCCTGGTCTCATATTGCGGGTTGTGGGTTCGTCAAGTTAGCCCGAGTTACTCAGTTTTTCTTCTTTGATGTTATATTATTTTTTTTTTTTTTTTGTAAATCTTTAACATTAGGCTAATAGGTCTTGAACTTTATGATTTCTTTTCGCTTTCCTTTTTGCATGGTGTTTCGGTCTCATATCCTAGGTCATATTTTAGTAAATTTAACTTGATTTGTCTCGGATTATTGTCGTCTAAATATCATTTTTAGCGTTGAGAAATCTTGGCCCGGCTCGCAGTATAGCGCGGGCCATTTATCTAGTTAACATATTCTAAAGGGCTTGGTTTTTTCACTGTAGCAATAAGTAGTGAAAAGCCAAGCTCTTTTTTATTTTGGTCCTCGAATATTTTAGGTTTTTTTTAATTTTATTTTTTTTACAATTTCATCCTTCAATATTAGGTTAACTGGGTATAAGGCTTCATAATTTATTTCGATTTGCTTTCTATAGAATTATTCTGATCTCGTAACCTATATTGTGAATTTTATGGGCTAGCCACGATGACTCGGGTTATTTTTTATCCATTTTTTATTTTATTTTTTCAACTTCATCCTTCAACATCGAGTTAATTAGGAACTAGACTTTATAATTGTTTTCGAATTGCTTTCTATGGATTTATCTCAGTCTTCTTATCCGGGTTTGATAAATTAACCAAAGTTGACTCGATCGAGTTATTTTTTTTGTTAGTGTAATCCTTTAAAATTGGGTTGGTTGAGAATTAAGATTTATAATTTTTTATTTGCTTTCTACATGGTTATCATAGCTGATTGCATGTCAGACTGGTTTACTCAAGTTTTTTTTTTTTTTAATCTTTTTCTAGTTGAATTATTTTGAATTTCATCCTTTAATATTTGATTGATTGGAAATTAAGATTCATAATTTGTTTCAGTTTGCATTCTATAAGGTTATTACGATTTTATGACTCAAGTCTAGTCGGTTAACTCAGGTTGTTTATTAAGATGTTTTAGGCCAATATGAGTTGAAAATGAGCTTTTATGCCAAAGATTCAAAGCCCTATTTTTCCGATGACCTCTGGTTGTTGGATTCCGCAAAAGCAGATGATGTTCCATTTGTCATCGCTGATGACATGTTGTCTGCTTTTTATTTAAAAAACAACAGGGCAAATGACATTTAAAAAATAAAAAAAATAAAGATAGACCTAGCGCACGAGCTGGAAGGCCCACGCGCCAGGGCTGTATTTTTAAACGCCCAAGTCCATGCATGTGGGATTTTTTTTTAGTTTAATGCTTTTACTGCCCTCGATTAAAAAAAATTTATTTTTTTGTTATTAATTATGTACTTTTATGATTTTATCATCTCAGCACCACGTTCATATCATAAATTTTTTACTTCTAAAATAAATATTTAATATAAAAAATTATCATATAATTTAGTGTCATATAATTAAATGATAAATAATTTTTGAGGTAAAAAATTTATTAAACTTGTGAATATTTACTAAGTAGCGAGAATTGAACAGCATTATAAAAACACCATATAATTTTACTATAGCTTGATATTGTTTAAAGTTATTGATAACTTTTAGAGACACCGTATAAATCCAGAGTACGTTGAGAGTTCGAGACCCTTATTGAACCAAAAATTAAAAAAAAATGCAATTTCCCTACCAAAGATGGAAAATTGGATGCTGTAGATTTTTAACTTGAGACCATCAGAATTGGTCGTGGAGAAAGCAAAAACAATAAAGAGAATGAAGCCTCAGGGGCAGTTCCACAGCCAATTAATCATAGTGTTATTAAATCGGTGATGCCATAGTGGATTGATTTGCAGCCTGACTTAAATTAGGTTTTATTTTGAATCAATTTAAAAATTTATCTGATCAAACTATTCTACTCTAATCAAATCTATGTGAGACCTAGTTGGATAAATTTGAAGAACATTTCTTTTTAAAATTCTTATCTAAAATAATGGTGTTTTGTTTTAAAAAATAAAACAATATTATTTTAAATTGACCCGACAAATCCACGGCACTAGCGAGTCTAATAACTATGCAATTAATGACCAATGCCCTCCAATCCTCTATAATTGTTGTGAAAATGAGGGTTTTTTCTATAGTTTTTAATGAAGAGAGTCCAAATACATGTTCAATCTAGAAAGTACTTAGATTACTAACACGCACTACACTGTGAGTCAAATCAACTTTTTTTATAACATAAAAAAATTTAAGTATTGTTAACGTGTTTTCTGATAAAACAATTATTTATAACCTCAAAATATAATGTATATTGGAAAACATCTTTTTTAATTATTGATACGATGACATATATATATTATATCAACTTAGTTTAACCTCTCAAATCTATAACTCTGGTCATAAGACTGTAATAACTATATAGAAAACAAATCAAAATAAATTATGAAAGCCGATTCCAAACAACACAATATTGATGAATAAAATTGAAAAAAAACATTAAATTAAAAATAGAATAAAAAATTACTCGAGTCAATCCGGATTAATCTGTCAAACCTGCAATCTATATCATGAGATTGGTATAACCTCAAAGAAAACAAATAAAAAAATTATGAAATTCAATTTTCAACCAACCTTATGTTCAAGGATAAAATAAAAAAAAAATCAACTAAAAAAATAATTCGTGTCAACTTGGGCTAACTTGTTAAACCTATAGCCCGGGTCATGAGACTAAAATAACTTCATAAAAAAGCAAATAAAAAAATTTACAAAGATGCATTTTCAACAAATATAACGTTAAATGTTAAAATCAAGAAAAAGAAAAAAACTCAGGAGATCGAGATAACTTCACGGAAAATAAATAAATAAATTACAAAGTTTAATTGTCAAACAACCTAATATTAATTAATAATTTTTTTTAAAAAAATAAGATTGAGTTGTTGGAGGGTGCAATCGATTAAAATATATATATTTAATTAAAAAAATCTAAAAAAATAAACATAATCAATCAGAATTATATTGTTAAACTCGTGACCTGAGTCATAAAATTAATATAATTTTATAGAAATTAAATTAAAAAAAAACATAATATTTAATTTTCAATGATTTAATATTAAAAAAAATTAAATAAAAAAACTAATTAGATAAAACTGTTTAAAACTCTAGGGAGCATGGATTAAACTATTAAATGAATCGAGTAAATAAGGAAATAAAAGATAAATAAAAAAAAATAAAAAAAATATGAAACTACATTAAAGTACTATTATATGCAATCAAGGTTTTATGAATTAATGTTATAAGAAATCACACATCAATCAATCATTTGTTGAGTGCACGAATTAATCCAAAAGCTGATCTTAGAAAACCTTTAAATTATCATTATAATTTATTTTTTTATGAGGATAAGATTTATTTATTTATTTATTTTTCTATTTCGAACCAACGAAATATTGTGGTGCAGAAATTTTGCCATGTAACTTGATTGGACTGAAGGGTTAATTGAATGGTAACGCATGCCCGCGTCTCTTAGTGCTTTGCGCTGTCAACGTGGAAGGCAAAGCAAAGGCTTGTATTGACTTTAATTATTGTTGCCTTTTTCCACAGTTGACATTTATTTATTCTTTCCCGTGACTTCTTCTTCGAAAATGCATGAACCCATCTTGCGAATAAAGAAAATTTTAATTTATTTTTTTATATTTTCTTATTATTTTGAGTTATTACTATTTAAAATAAAATTTAAAAAATAAAATAAAAATATTATTTTAAAATACTTTTAAATAAAAAATACTTTAAAAAACAATAATTAACACAACATCAAACAACAATTTCTAAATCCAATTACCGAAACCATATTATTGGTTTTCAAATGATAATTATTTAAGTTCAGGAAGAAGAATAAACTAGTTTAATGATTATAATTTAAGCAAGTTTTTTTTTATAAGATACACTCATTATGAGATTGTTTTTATACTCAAATTAGATTTAAAATATGTTTTTTTAGAATTTTAATTAATTTTTAAATATTTTTGTATTATTTTTCTTTATTTTCATAATTGTTTTGAGTTTTTTTTTAATTAGGCTAGCTATACTAACTTATATAATTAAAGCATGAAAAATTCTTGTTTCTTGTCTTTTCTTCATCAATATATATATATTATTAAATATTTTTTATATTTATATTTTTTTTAACGTGGATGTCCGGACCTGTATATATCTTAACCAATTCAATAAATTTAAAAATTAACAATTATATAAATCTTAAAAAAAAAAAAACTCTAACATCTTTCATATCTTACTTTTATTGGTTATTTTATGTAATTGTCACTTAGGCACTTGCCCACTCAATGTTGCGAGGATCAATTGAGGCACCGCCCCACCATCATTTGTTGTGGATAATAAAATTGACAGACAAGCGCCTAGATGGTTCAGTTGAAACCCTAGCCAATAGCCAATAGCCAATAGCCACTAGCCACTCGCCACTCGCCACTCGCCACTCGCCACTCGCCACTCGACATGGGCATTCCACCATATGTCACCAAGAATAATATTTTTACACTATAGTCTGTGTTGGCCATAAACAATATTCTCTTAGGAGTTTGTGCGCATTTACAAAGTGAAGCCAAAACTTCCAATAGCATCATAGCATTGTGCTGGACCAAAATAAGCACTAAAGTATATTTCTCAAAAAATTACAGGGACCAAAATGAAGATTTATAATGAGCCAGTCCACTTTTCATTTCATAACATATTTTGTTACTTTTACACGACACCATATCATTACATCACACATTTTATTACATTCCATGGCTCCATGCCAAACATGCCGTCAGAGCTATCAGGTTTCAATTTTATCAGTGCCAAAAGCTTCAACGGCTTTGCATTCATCTGAAATAGCTCAGGCTGGAATGTTTATGACTCGTAAGCAAAGATGGTGCTGTTTATACATGCTGTTGTTGTACTAAAACTGACACTGCATTGTTTACAGTGATTTGAAGGTTACACATAAATCTTACAGTCCTTCTATTTGTACGTTGTTGTAAGAATGCAAAATTGGTGTCTCCTTCTTCTTTATGATGACATAATCTCCAGAGAGTTTCTTCTTTGACCGAGTATATTGAATACTGTTGCTGCAATGTGAGATGGTGTGAGACCAGCTTCTACCAGCTGATCAGCTGGCGATCCATGGTCAATGTACCTATCAGGAAGAACAACCGGTCGCCACTGCAAATGATTTTCAAAGTTATGAGTGAGTATTCCAATTCCAGTCACGACAAGAACCAATGGCATAATTCACCGGGAAAAATTACAGAGATGAGTACCTTTAGTTTGCCATCAAGAAGACCATCCAGGGCCAGAAAATGAGCAACATGAGACCCGAAGCCCCCGATTGATCCTTCTTCCACTGTAATCAAAACCTCGTGTGATTTTGCAAGGCTACGAATAAGGGCATTGTCCAATGGCTTGCAGAACCTGGCATCTGCAACTGTCAGATGAATACCGTGGCGTTCCACTAAAGAGGCAGCAGCTAAACAGCTCTGGACTGCAGTACCATAGCCTAAGAGTGCCACCCTCTCCCCTTCAATCAATATCCTGCCTTTTCCAACCTGCAAGGTAAGTTAGAAGATATATTCAGAATAAAATATCGATTCATCTGAAATTTTCCTCCATGGGAACAGATGCAAATAGATTATCAGCTACACCTACCTCAAGAGGAATGCCCTTGTTTTCTGGTGGCAACTGAACACCAACACCATTACCTCTCGGGTAGCGGAAACAGCTAGGACGATCATCTATAGCAGCAGCAGTAGCAACCATGTGGAAAAGCTCTGCCTCATCAGAAGGAGCCATAACAACCATGTTAGGGAGGCATGCCATATAAGTGACATCAAAAGCCCCACAATGTGTGGGACCATCTGCTCCCACCAACCCAGCTCTGTCCATTGCGAATCTTACTGGAAGTTTCTGCAAATCCACATCATGTACCACCTGTGGTATACACCATTTTTACATTAATAATAGCATCTACATGGGGGCTTGAGCCAGTGTCTGGTAACAATATAATGCCAACCAGCTATTGCAGTTTATTGTCATATAACTGGATAAGTAAGAAGCTATTTGACTTGCCTGGTCATAAGCCCTCTGCAAGAAAGACGAGTAGATTGCGCAAAAAGGTTTAAGACCTTCACAGGCAAGTCCCGCAGCAAAAGTAACAGCATGCTGTTCTGCGATCCCCACATCAAAACATCTTGTCGGAAAACGGCGAAGGAAGAGATTTAAGCCTGTCCCTCCTCCCATTGCAGCATGAATTGCAACAACATCTTTGTCCGCCTCAGCTTCTGCAGTCAAAGCCTCTGCAAAATATGTTGTGTAAGACTGTGTGCTAGCACTTGCCTTGAACTGCTTTCCAGTTGCTGGATCAAACTTGTTCACTCCTGAAAATTGAAAAAAAAGTGCAGTTACTCTTTTCTGATGATAAGCTTCTAGATGCAGAATGCAGTGTCATGTGAATGAATTTTTCACAGGGTTAGAAGTTGAATTGAAAGTACTAGTTTTTCCTTGTGTTCTACAAAGAGAACTGCAAAGCAGCTACTTGAGCTTTTTTTAGCAGCACTGTTTTTCTTGTGGACTTTGTCCCTTGTATTTACCGTGGTACTTGTCCGCAGCTCTCTCAGCATATGGATACCCCCGACCTTTCTCAGTGACAACATGGATTAGGACAGGACCTGTTGTTTTGGTACTCTTCACCTCTTTGAGAATGGCAATAAGATCATCAATATTGTGCCCGTCCACCGGACCAATATAATAGAGACCAAGCTCTTCAAAGAGGGTTGATCCAGAACCACTGATCATTCCACGAGCATATTCGTCAACCTTTGCTGCCAATTCATGCATCGGTCCACCAATTTGTTTTGTAACTCCCTGCAATAGTTTCAGTAGCCAGAAAACCAGTTTTCAGTTCCGACAAGTTAATCAAAGCATACCCTCCGCCCCATGCCAGCCCCTATCTCCCATGTGTATTTACCTTAGCAACCTCTCTTAGTTCTCTGAGAGGCCTGTTTGATTGCAGCCTACTGAGAGCACTGCTCAAGGCTCCGACAGGTGGTATTGGCCCATCTAAATTGGCAGTTGGTAAAGAAACCTGTTTGTTGTCATTAAGAATAACGATCATATCAGAGTCTAGGTACCCTGCATTGTTCATAGCTTCATAAGCTTGTCCTGCTGTCATGGCACCATCACCTATAACAGCAACCACATTGTTCGCTCTTCCTTTTAGATCTCTCCCCACAGCCATTCCTGTCCACCAAAACCACCCAAAGTTCATATATCATGTGAAGGCAGGCCCTACTCGTTCAATTTGTTTCGAAGTAAATTTTGCCAATAACAGTTAAAATAGTTTGAACTGAGATCCAATCAAAACATTATGTGATTAAATGATGCTAGGTGTGATGATTCCATATTCACGAAACACTAGCGTAATAGAAAATGAATAAATAAGTCTGTAGAATTCAACAAATTTAAGAGATAAATATATAAATGTGGAATCCATGCTGCAGGATTGCAGTGATCTATATATTTTTTTCTTTATAGATAATTGCGGCGGTCTGCCAGATAAATCAATCTTAAGAAGAACGTTAAACTTTGGGAATAACACTCAGCTGAGTGAACTTAGGAAACACTCTAGAACTGCAACAAGAGGTTTGACAAGGAACCGGAAAAAAACAATGAACATAGATAATAAATAGTCCAAGGTAATTGTAATAATTCATTATGTTTAGAAGGGAGACAGATCAGTACCCAAGCCAGCAGAAATGGTGGTAGAGCTGTGACCAGTGCCAAAACAATCATATTCACTCTCCGATCGCTTTGTAAAACCAGCCAATCCATTGGTCTGTCTTATTGTATGCATCTTGTCTCTTCTCCCAGTTAGAATCTTGTGAGGGTAAGCCTGCAAACCAGTAGTGGTACAGTTATATTTAGATCCATCATCACAAAAAAGCGTGCTATCTTAGACAAATCTCTGTTTTAATCAGCTGCAACAAGAAAGAATAAACTAATTAAATAAACAAGAATTAGAGCAAAAAAAACCTGATGGCCAACATCCCACAGTATCTTGTCTTGAGGGCTATTGAAAACATAGTGAAGAGCCACGGTGAGCTCCACAACACCAAGGCTAGAGCCTAAGTGACCCCCAGTTTTCGAAACATTGAAGATAACATCGGACCGCAGCTCCTCTGCTAGTTGTTTTAGCTCCTATATTGATATGATGATCACCAGTAAGTAAAGTGCATGTACAAATACTCTATGATGGTAAAGTTTTTTACTTTTTCCATGAATACAAAAGTAGACATGTTGTTTTAGTTATTGACCTTGATAGATAGGTTTTTCATATGAATTGGATAGTTTACGGTGTCCAAGAGAGGTGTTGGTGGCCTCTGTGAAGGAAACTCTCCGCTCTCTGATAGTGATGCACAAACCCCATTTGGCCTTTTCTTGACATGTACCTAAACAGCACAAAAACACCCTTTTCTTTAAATAGTCTATTTCTCCTATGTTAAACTGAGAATTGGAAAGAATTAAAATTACAGAGAAACTTGGTGGGCTCTTTCTCAATGTTAAGATTGAAGCTTTGCAAAAACTTCATAAAAAAAGTCAAATGAAAAGAATTGAATTTTGACACGAAGAACAGGAGCTAGCTGGTCATCTTTTATCATCGATATTATTCCATATATGTAAAGAGCAAGTCAAACCTGATTGATCTTTTTAAAAGATTGGCACAGCAGATCTGTTCTCCATAAGAAATGAGAAGATAAAAAACTAGAATTTTGAAGGTGGTCTAAACTTGTGACACTATTGACATGAGCAGGCAAAGAAAATGCAGAGAGAGCCATAGGAGATGCGAGAAAAACAAAGAAGAGTGCTTAAACACAGAGAACCAAGAAACAGAAACAGTGTAGAAGAAGAAGAAGAACTTGTCACCGAGAGAAATTCCCCACTAATGAATGTTCGGTGGTAGTGACGAATTAGTTAAATAATGGAGGGAGGAGGGTGTGTGGCTGTCTGTTAATAACGGAAGTTGGAAGAGAGGAGAGAGAGAGAGAGAGAGACGGAGAGAGAGAGAGAGAGAGAGAGCGAGAGAGACAGAGAGGTCTGCAAGTGAAGAGGTGGTAATTTTGGGTGATGTATTATATATAGTCTTTACCAGTTACCAGCAGCATTACAGTGTCTGTGTCGAGCCTTCTCCATGGAGCCACATAATTGGAAATCACGAAAGGATAGAATGCATGGATATTGATGGAAAAGAATAAAAAAGTAGAGGACATTGATTCTTTCAAAATGCATCGAAATCGTAATATTTCTTACACATTGCAATAATATTATAATAACAAAAGCTAAACGGTGGAAAACTGTAGCTTTTCTTGTAAAATACCGTGAATGGTTACATTCTTTTCTCATATTGTTTTTTTATACATGTTTTTTTTTAAAAAAAAAATTATTTTTGTTAATTTTATTTTTTAAGATTAAGTTAATTAAAAATTTAGTTTTATATTTTATTTTATTTTATTTTATCTCTCTATAAGATTAGCGTGGTTTATAGATTTATTAAGGTAACCCAAGTTATTCTAGTTTATGAATTTTGAAAGTTTTTTTTAATTAAACTTGATTTTTTTATAGTCTATTTTCTTTTCATGTTGTTGAAAAAATAGTTTAAAAAAAACTATATTATTAAACTTTATGAAGTAACAAAAATTAAAGAATGTGGGGGAAACCACTGTTCACCCAATAGACATGGCATTGCGGATTACGATAGTAATAAACAATGTTTTGCTCTTCTTTTTTCTTTTTTCTTTTTTTTTTTAATTTTTTTATGATTTTTTTTCAAATTTATTTTTTATCGATTTCATCTTTTAAAATTGAGATGGTTTAGAATTTAACTTCGTAATTTGCTTCTTTTTTTTTTTCTTTATATGAGGTTCGCGTGGTTTACGGGTTTACCAAGGTAACGCAAGTTGCCCCGGTTTACGAGTTTAGTGGGTTGTCTTTTTTTTTTTAATTGAACTTAACTTTTTTTATAGTCTATTTTTTTTCATATAGTTAAAAAAAATGATTTTAGAGAAAATTTATGTTATTAAACTTTATAAAGTAACTAAAATTAAAAGATGTGAGGAAATCATTCTTCACCCACACACGTTGCACTGTGAATGACAATAATAACCCACAGTGTTTTGCTTTTTTTTTTTTCTTTATGTTTTTGAATTTTTGTCATGATTTTTTTCAATTTTATTTTTGTTGATTTTATCATTTTAATATTGGGATAGTTGAGAATTTGAATTCATGGTTTGTTTCTTTTTATTTTACATTTCTATAAGATTAACATGGTTTGTGGGTGTCAAGGTAACTCGGGTTGCCTTGGTTTACGAGTTTGGTGGGGTGTTTTGTAGTTGAACTTGACTTTTTTATCATCTATTTTTTTCATATAGTAAAAAAAAATTCAGAAAAAAGTTATGTTATTGAACTTTATGAACCTATTCACAAGTTTGTCTAGTTGACTTGGTTGGCGGGTCTGGTAAGTTTAACTTTTTTAATTTTTTTTTTCATCCTTAGATACTAGGTTAATTGACAATTCAGTTTTATAATTGATTTCGTTTAGTCTTTTATAAGGTTATTATGATCCAAAAAAACATCTTGGTATTAGATTGATATTTGATTTTACAATCATTTAATTTTGTTATCATGTAGTTAAATGAAAAATAGATTAAAACAAATTATAATCCTAGTAGAGTTCATAACTCAGTTTACAGGTTTGGTGTACTAGCTCGACTTACCTGATTCACAAGTTTAACAAGTTTACCAACTGATATGACATTTTTTCTTTTGGTCTTTTAATTGTTTTTAATTTATTCATTTTCGATTCCATCATTTAGTATTAGATTGGTTGGGGAATGGACTACATTATTGATTTTTGTTTGCTTTCTAGGGATAATTGTCTCAAATAAAGGTTTATATTTATATTAATGTTCAATTTTGTGAGCATCTGTTTTTATCATATAATTAAATAAAAAATATAAAAAATTATTAAACTCAATAAAGTCCATGAACCGGGTCGTCGAGGGGGGGGAGGTCGATCCAATATGTCATCGTCTCAATTTTTTTTAAAAAAAATTATCATCTTAAAGTTTTCTTAAAAGCTAAATCATGTTTTTATCGATCAAAGTTGTATTTGGACCTATAAAATTGATCGATTTAAGTCGAGTTAGCTCTCATACAGTTTAATTAAAAACTTGAGATATACAAAGAGTTGAGTTGGGAGGTTTCAAAATTAACCCTCCTGGTTAAGTTTAATAATACTATTAAAAAATCCTCCGTATTCTTAATAATTTTTTTACATTTAAAAAAAATTGATATTGAACCCTGACGGAGCGAAGGCTAATATACTAGTTTATTCCAAATACATATGGCCTAGGTTAGGTGCAGGAGATTTTAGCTTTTAGTATGTTTGAGTTGTGGTATATGTTTTTTATAGTGTTTTTTGCTTGTAAATGTATTAAAATAATATATGTTTTTTTAAAAAAATTATTTTTAACATCAGCAAATCAAAATGATCCAAAACCACTAAAAATAATTAATTTAAAGCAAAAAAAAATCAAATTTTGACAACCTCAATACCAAACACCCTTATATGGTTTAGTTTTCAATTATATATATATATATATATATATATATATATATATATGAATAAAAATTAAATATTTTAAGTATTTTTTATGGTTATAATATTATTAGTCTTAAAGATTTTTACTTATAACAAATTTTATTATCTTTTATGTCTGTCTATATTTTTTTTTTATTTGAATATTAGAATTGCATTATCCAAGGGTTTTTTTTATTAGTTTTAGGAGATAACTTAAAAGGTGGTTTAAAATCAATTATCTACTGTAATTAAATTCAACTATAATATTCAATATGAATTTAATCGATAAATAAGTTCACTCATATGTTTAGAAGAAATAAAATTCAATTTCATTTTTTTATATTATTCTCATTACCTTCATCTTATTTCTTCAAATGTTTCTAAAAAAAACAGATGGATAGATAAATATTTTTCTAAAATTAGTTTTAACATTAATTTTTTTTTTTGGAATTATAAATCAGATGGGTTGACTTTTAATTTACTTTTGTGTTAATTTTAAAAATTGAATTTCATTTTAAATTTAATTCTCGATACTCAAAATAATTTTAAATATAGAATTTCATTAAAAACTCTGAATTCAAAGGATTCTAAACATAATTCAATTTCTATAATTCATACATCTTTAGTGGGTATAATATTATATGCATGTATTTTGCCTTTGCGAGGTTAACAAAGGGTTACAATACGCTCATAAAATGGCAAATAGCCATGATCATGAAAACCAATTGATGATGAACAAAAGGCAACAATCTAGATGACGAGTGAACCAAATAGAAATTATTGAAGAAAGGACTTTAGCCACTGCAAAGGGGTAATTCCATGAAAAAAACAGTCATTCCATGATTGCAGGTGGAGTATTGAAGATCATATATCACGACATAATCTTGATGAAAGGAGAAAAGTGATTGAAGATGCAATCACATAGCAAAAGATGGATTTTGGAAAAACACAAGCCCATGATTGCAATAAATTAGGACCTAGAAAATACAATTAGTATTAACCTATGCGCAGAAAACTGGATTGTAAATAACCAGATGATCACCACCGGAGAGCAGAATAGAGTCCCCGCTTCAATTTTGACAAATCAAGTAGAGCAAGGCTATGGCTCTGACCTTCTGTTGGGTACTGCTCTGATTCTAAGTAATTTTTGCCCAGTTTTGAAAAGTAGAAGAGCTTGGTGGGTGACCAAACAGACCCGATATCCAACGGCAATGCCACTGTCATTGGGCCTGTTTCTTGCACGCTCAAGCTCATAAAGTCGAGGAAATGTGCTGAGCTAGAGCTGAGTTTGTGCATGGCTTGGTTGCAAATCAAGAATCTCTTTAGGGAGTATGGAACACCCCTCCTCTTGGACTAACTGAAGCTAATTTTGCAGGCTGATGGTACGGAGATTTGTGTGCTTATGAGCTTATTCCGTTCTCTCACAAACGCCGATTATAGGACTCTCATTCCAGGGGTCACTCTCACAGCTGCAGCGTTGTGTGATCAAGGAGGGGTTTCTACATTCCGAGCTTTAGTGCGTGATGGAAGCAAGAAACGAGACCAAAATGGATTCTTGGACAGACAGTTGAATATGCAACGTTTACATGGATCTTGATCTAGAAAGATTGAATTAGTGGATGCCTTCGTTGATTTAGTTGCAAAAGAGTCGAGTAATGTCAAGCTAGCAACATGGACAGAGCATAGATAGAACTGTCAAGTAATGTCGAGCTAGCAACATGGACAGAGCATAGATAGAACTGTCGAGTAATGTCGAGCTACTGGCAACATGATAGAACTGTCGAGTAATGTCGAGCTAGCAACACGGACAGAGCATAGATAGAACTGTCGAGTAATGTCGAGCTAGCAACATGGATGGATATATGGAAATCATTCAACATGCATATTGACATTCCCATTCCATGTAGATAGAATCAACTTGGTACTAAAGAAATGGCTTTCAAAGACTCGAAGCCTGATTACACAAAGTCCCAACCCCATCACGGAAATATGGCTTTGTAAAAATTGAAGTCCATAATTGCGAAAAATGATGGCTCAATGTGCCTATACAGGGTAATCACAACCCAAGGCAGAGATAACCACACGATCACGGTGGATCGTGAACTCCAGTTTAGTAAAACATAAATATGATGCAAGCAACAATACTTTTATATTAATTATTATGGTTGATTATTTTCGGTTCGGTTTGATTTTTATTAAAAAAAATTAAGTAAACCGGTTTTTTTAGAAAAAACTGAAACTGGTTTAAACCGACCGGTTTTGGTTCGGTTCAGTTTGGCTCGGTTTTTTCGGCTTAGCTCGGTTTTTTCAATTTGGCTCAGTTTTTTCCGGTTTGGCTTGGGATTTTTTCAATTTTTTTTCGGTTTGGTTTGGTTTGATTCGGTTTTTTTGGTTCAAGCTTATAAAACTGAACCGGTCAATTTTTTTAAAATTCTAATCGGTTTTTTTCACGATTCGGTTTTTTTTGTTATTTTTTTCTGGTTTTCTTGGTTTAATCGATTTTTTAATTTTTTTGCTCACCCCTATCAGTTACATATAAATAATAAGTTGTTTAATGTTAATAATATATTTAGATATTTAATTTTAAAAAAAAAACTAAGAAATTTTAGGTTAATAAAACTGAATTCTTAATTAAATAAATATTGAATAGTACAATTAAAATGATTTTATAAACAAAATTAAATAAATTTGAATGAAATTTATAAATCTGAGTTAATTTTTTAAATTTATAATATGTAAAATTTTAGATGCAATTTAATTAAGAAACTCAATTTTTAATTAATTTAATATTGAAAGATGAATTAAAAAAATATTAATTTTAAAAATTTATTAAAATTACAAAAATAATTAAAAAAAAACACAAAATGACAAATAAAAAATGAACCCCACCAGGATGACATGACACGTTAAACTGCAACTCGGTTAAAACCCGGTCTCTATTTTTCCAAAACCTTTGTGGACATGAAGCTAAATTACATAAGTGCCCTCCATGGTTAATGTGTATTTCCCAAACTGGCCTTACCGGTCCTGTTAGCAATAATCTGTCAGTATTGCTCCTTCTCCTTAATGTTTTCTCATTTTCGCACCCTCTCCCCCTGTCCTCTCTCAGTAGCAACCAAGTGGTAAAAAGGAAACTGAAGTACAAGTTTCTTGTCAATTCCATGATGTTCTGTTTGGTTCCTGAGAAAATGTGTGAGCTCATTGAAATTTGTTACTTTTGTAGATTATTGTTGAAGATGGCGACGAGTGCGGTGGACGCGACTGGGAATCCGATCCCGACATCAGCGGTGCTAACGACTGCATCGAAGCATATAGCGACAAGATGCTTTTCAGAAAATGTGGAGTTTCTCAAGTGCAAGAAGAAGGATCCAAACCCGGAGAAATGCCTCGATAAAGGCCAGCAAGTCACTCGCTGTGTCCTTGGATTGTAAGTGCAAATCCTTGCAATTTTATCTTATATTATTTTCCTCCTGATACTGTTGCTGATGGTTGTTAATTCGTTATTAATTGAGTTAATTAATGATGTTTGATTGTAATTTAACTACTGGTAGTAAGGGTTTGGGGATTTTGTTTGGAATATGAAGGTGGATGAAATACTGGGCTTTGCTTATTTTATTTTGTGTCTGTTTAGATGTTGAAATGTTGTGGAATTGAGCTAAAAAGCAAGGTTGGATTCTCTGATTTTCTGTGTTTTTTGCTTTCGAGTAGCAATGTCTACTCTTGTGAGCTGTTAATTAATGGGAATTGAGGAATTTGCGTCGTCTCTCTGTGTTTGAATTTGCGTCGTCTCTCTGTGTTCCCACCCCCCCCCCCCGGCTTGATGAAGGTTCCAATTGGTGGTTCGAGTTGAGGAATGAATTTATGTAACCTTGTGAAGATGATTGATTTTGCTAGATATGAAGTTTTTAGGGTTGCTTTTATTATTTAGGTGTCAGGCTAGAATGATTGGTTTGTGTACCATTTATTGTTTTTGAATTCTTTGTGGAGCTAAGATCGAATTATGTTGAATGTGTGTTTTTATCTTTGGCATTGTAAGTTTGGAAAAGGCAGCTGATTGATGCTTATTGTTAGCTTTTTGTGCTTTGAGTGGCTGCAACTAAATGCATGATATTGCTACTGCCCTACTTTGAGAAACAGAAAGGTTAGTGTCTGGCAAGAGCTTTGAAATTATAAATTACCTGTCCACCTTAAGAATGTAGATAGTAAAGAACCTGAACCTTATTGATATTGATTAGGTTCCTGGGTCATAATCCAAGCAATTAGTCATAAGAGTATAAAGCTTCGATTAAAAAAAACAAAAAACAAGAGTATAAAGTCCATGCTTTAAATGGTCTTAAGCAGCAGATCTTTAATTGCCTTTAACAATCCTTTAATGAAATTGGGGACTGAGCGAGTCCAATTGAATTTTTTTTCCATCCTTCAACTTCTAATTTGTGTCTGTAGTTTATAACTTGAATGTTAATTTCTCACACTCTGTTGTCTTAGCAATTTGAACGTCGAAGACTATTAAAGATTCAGACAGATTGATCATAATGTACAGAGATTCGACTATTAAAGATTCAGACAGATTGATCATAATGTAGAGAGAAACAAATTACAAGCATTGACACTTCCACAATTAAATTTATAGCATGCATGAACAAAATTAGGCTGGTTCTGCTTGTTGAATAAATTATCTTACTTGAATGTCTCATCGACCATTATAATTGATCCATTTGTAGCCTGGTAGATAGTCTGAAGGTTATTTTCTTCCTGCGTGTGATACTGTGAACAAGTTGTGCCACAAACTTGATTTTAAGTTTTTAATTTTTTGATAGTTTGCATGTCTTATTTATATCCCACGGGTAAGGTTGCGTGATTTATTATAGAATAATATTTAATGAGCTGCATACAAAATATTTAAAAGGGACTCTATTGAATGAAGGCTGTTAGAACCTTCAATAACTTGTTGCATCAAACATGCTCGCTGTTCACAGTTGAGTACCAAATTTTGAGATGTTTGCCCTGCAGGTTGAAAGATCTTCACCAGAAGTGCACAAAAGAGATGGATGCTTACGTTGGTTGCATGTATTACTATACAAATGAATTTGATTTGTGTCGCAAAGAGCAACAGGCATTCGAGAAAGCTTGCCCTTTGGAATGATTGGCAAATGGAACTAGTAATCAAGCTCCCAATAATTTAGGTCACAAAACATTTTGTGATGAGCAAACATTTTCTGTTGCGTGCATTTTCTTTTTCTTTTTGTGAATTGTCTCCTTTTTGGTACGCTCTGATTCTCCTTTCAAATTGCTTTCAAAAGAAAGTACAGTATGTTTCCTCTTCCTTGAGCATGTTTTCTGATTACTATATTTGCTTTTGAGGTGATTGAACGGTTTCCATTTTGGTTTCTGAGATCTGCAGTGTACATGAAAATACTGGTGTTTGATGAACATTCTTTTTTAAAAAAATGAGAGGTTTGGCGCGGTACAATAATGGTGTTTTGCAAATCTCTCCCGCAGCATATTGTTGCTAGCTTTGCTGGCCTCTTTAAGTTAACGCAGGCTTTGGTGCATGATAGGCATTACAAAAATTTCAATAAATACACAGTTTTGTAATCTACACCACAAAATCCACTTGTGGGGAAGGGTACACCAAGTTTGCACAAAGGGTTACCACATAGTTGTCGACTTGATTCAAGGTCTGATACGGTAAAGGGGGTTATATTAGGATGTGGGGTCAATTTGTTGATCTCATTTTTTTTTATTGAAATGGTATATTTAGAATATAAAATTATAAAAAAAACTCCTGCGATCGGTTCAAAAGAAAATATCAACCTCACCAAGTTAATCCACCGGCCAGACTTTCCAGTCTAGTCAGTATAACTGACATGTCTGGCCTCTATAGCCTTGTTCACAGGATCCGCTATTTTATTTTTTAAACTCCGAAGCTCTTTTTGTCCAAGTAATGAATGAGCCACTTGAGAAAATCCGAAGAGCTCGATAAATGGCAAGGATGATGCACTAAAAGCCAGCTGATAAAATAGAAGACTCTGAGCTCTGGAAATTACAAGCACCAATTTCATGGAATACTATTAAAGGATGGAACTAAATTCACTTCGCATGAACAGAGGTAGCCGAAAAGGGCCATCAGCCAAAGCCTTGCTAAACCAAAAACAAGATGCATGCGTCATAGTAAGATACACATTCTTCTTCTAGCTTTGCCAATGCCCACAGTATCATTTCCAACAGGAACCTCATGATCAGCACAAAATATTGACGTGCAATAGAATGCGTACTATTCACAGAGATAACAAGTCCTTCAACCCAAAAGAAATCCACAGATCATAGCCAAATACACATCCTTCATCTAGCTTATAGTTACTCCCCACAGTATGATCTCCATGGAATCTCGTCCAGCATAGAATGGCAACATACATAAGAACGGCCATTAGCGAGAACTGCACAGAAAAAACTATCATACTGTCAGTGCTCCAGTATTTCTAAGCAATACAAGCAGACTTAAGGCATCCTAGCAGACTTTACATCTAGGAATCTAAAAATAATCAAGGCAGAAACCATAATAAATCATTTAAGCACTTGATATTGACTTTATTGGAGCCGTTCTCATCATAATAAAGACCTCTTTTGGTAAAAAGAAATCATTTTAATCAAAGGAGAAAGGAGAATTTGCAAACAGGCACATGTTCCCTTCTCATCATAATAAAAACAAAACTGGTACAATGCTAGGTGACCCCTTCGAGTTTCCAGCTGTTTCCCCACCCCTCTTCCAATCCATTCATTTCTGAAAGCAGGGGATCCAGAGCCCCTTACCTCAGGCTTGGAATCTCCATCATGAAGTTCTTAGAATCCAGTGGCATGGAAGAGCAATGTCTCTGTTATGTTCACTAAAGACACCCCAAAACATCACCAACAAAAAGGCTAATGTCCTAAATCAAAACTAAGAAAGGCTATTTGTCCTGAAAAAATTCTCTTTTATACCAAATGGCCCAAATCAAAGCAAATATACTGCGTTTCTACATTCTGAAAAGGAAAAACTGTCTCTATCACTGCATTACGCTTTGGACTTCGACACTCAGGTAGCTTATTAGATCAAGTGGTGTGCCTCAAGTCAGAGGCAAAACCCTCGATACTTGCAGAAAAGTATTAAATTGGGCCTGTTTGAAAATGTGGTTGCGGTTGCTTTTCAAAGTGCTTTTCACTTAGAAATGTATCAAAATAATATTTTTTTATTTTTTAAAAATCATTTTTGAAATCAGCGCATCAAAATGATGTAAAAACACTAAAAAATATATTAATTTGAAGCAAAGCAAAAAATAAAAAATTTTCAAATTTTTTCAAAAGCTTTGAAACACAAAAACAAACAGGGATCCTAGTAGGACCTGAGACATATAATCACCTCACACTGAGGGGAGTGATTCTCAGAACTGAAGAATAGATATCAAATGACTTTATTTGATCAAAAAAAGAAAAAACGAAGCAGAAAGTACTTACCCTTAGGATCACGAACGAGACCTCAATGGACTATTATTGTAGGCCCTTGGAGTCCTTGATCTGCCAGATGCATGGTCCCTCTCCCCGGGGCTTTGACCATTCTCCCTTGGACTCAGTGACTGCTGGTCTGCCCGATAGTCTCTCCCATCTCGTGGAGAACGAGAGTGTGAAATGGATCTTGATCTCCGTCGGGAGCGATAATCATCCTTCACACCACGATCCCTATCTCAATGAAAATAAAGATATATAAAAGGACTTCCCGGAAGATATCACTAAATCAATCGTGAACCTAGACATAAACACAGAAATCTGAAGCATGTCCACTCCAGCACACAATAGACCTGTCTGAATTTGTGGTCTCCATAAATAAAGTAATTCCCACATGTTCATCCATTTAAATAAAAGATGGGACTCGTTTCTTGAGAAATGAATTTTCTGCGTACAGCTTCGTTGAAAATCTAATTGATCAAAATATGACAGTTACCTGCACCTTTTCAGGGTTTCTGAACAAAATTATGATAGTTGCACCAAACAATTGACAGTTGGGCTCCCTATTGATCAGCATCCGATAACTTCATAGCTTTCTTTGCCCCAACATTCTAAAATCTCATTTATCTTTTTCTTGGGCATTGCCATCATTTCTCTACCAGTAAAACTTTGAAAAGCTTTCCTTCTTTGAAGATGATTTCTTTCTTTGGCCAAATATAAGCTTTATATTCTTTCTTAACTGGATAGTATATGCAAAACAAGATGTCAAACTTAACAAATTTCCTTATTAAAAAGTTGCTCTAAAGTTTTATATGGAAAAAAAAAATACCCTGTGATTCTAGACACTGTAGTAAACCTCACCAACCAAGAACGGGATAGCCAAATGCAGTTTGTGGAGAATAGCTAGTGAAGGTGATTATGGACAAAACTTATTGATAGGCTTTCATTGAAAGGTAAGTGTGTGTTGTCCATCACTTTATGAATTTTTTTTTGCATTAATCTTTTATTTACCATCTCCTTTTTCATTTTAACATCTGCAGAAACAAGGCCACAAGCAGATAACATTCAAATTTATTGAAGCACATCCAATGTCAAGTGTAGGAAACAAAGATTCTCTCTGCATCAATGCTAAAATAACTATAAAATGGTAGGCCATTGAGGCAATATAATGGGGCATTAATAAAAGAAAAGAAAACATCTTGACCTTTTTTCTATGACCATAAACTGAACCTCTGTATTTCACTATCTTAACCACAAAGCAAAAGAAAAGACAAACCGTTAGCAAAAGGTCCCTATAAGAAATTGAATAACAATAACCCAAGATGTGACTTCAGTAAATAGGATCTGAATATCGCTAAAAATTGTAGAATATTACAGCTCCAGACAACGGAAATCATAGATTTCATTGGAAAGTAGTTGTTCTAAGATATCAAGAATAGAAAAGGAAGGAGAAATAAAGAAAACAAATGAACAAGTGATGAATTGCTGTATCATTGACACTTGACAGCAATAACCATGTTATTTGTTAGGTGAGTGGGAGTTCATCCCGCATAAACTCGCCAGTCACATGGGTTATGTGATGTTAAGTTCAGCTGACTACTGCTATTTTATAACAACATAATGTTACAAGCCCAGACTATTCACAGGAAACTTTAATGCTCCATTTACTTCATGGTAAATGGAAAGAAATACAGCAATCCTCTATGATTTCAGATCGCTATTCCATTTACTTCATGGTAATGTTATAAGGTTGCAACTCTAATATCTCCTAAAAGTAAATGAAAAGCATAGAAGTGACAAAAGAAATCAGCAGCTTAATCTCATGAAAATACAGCTGATATGCAAATGCTTATGGTTCTAAGATACAGTTCACCATAATTCATATAAAAACAAATCTTAATTTATGTAAACAACCATTGCTAAGAGATAACAGGTAAGGATAGGAAATCCATAACAAGAACTTGTAAGAGCATCACAAAGAATGCAAAACAGACTCTTGACAAGTAAAATCAAACCTTGAATTATGCCTAGCCGGTGAAGGTGAGCGCGAGTATGCTGCCAAAAAAAAAAATCAACAGGTCATCACAATTATTCAAGGATAAATTCATTAATTTCAAAAACAGTTCATTTTCATGATAAGCTTTAGATAAAACCACAAAAATTCGAAGATCTTTCTAAGAAGATTCAGATAAATTAACGAGGGAAAGTATGAACTAACAACGATGGCGGTGTCTTGGGGACCTTGATGATGTTCTCCCTCTGGAGCTGCCTCCATGTCGATCACTAGAAACAAAATTTAAAAAGAACCAATAAGCTAATGAAGTAAAAGTTGTGTTCTGTTGAACAGGAAAAAACACTGATGCAATAAGAACTGAATACCGATGAAGCACTGGAGTCAAGAAAGTTTTGCCATACCTTACGTGAGTGGTCCTACGCATTTCTTGAGGTGTTTTTCTGTTCTCTTCAGCAAAAACAATTCTTATCTCACGTCCACCAATAGTTTTGTGGTCCATCCGTTGCTTTGCCTCAGCTGCATCTTCAGAATGTCGATACTTCACAAATCCAAACCCTCTTGGTTCCCTAAAAATGCAGATCACATAAACACAAAAATCATAAAAAGTTAACCAATAAAACCAAAATAATAAATATTAAGATTAAGAAATAAAGCATTTTTATAATAGAAGCCAGCGAACAATCATACCCAGTGTAGTAATTCTTGGGCAGATAAATATCTTTCAAGGGACCAAATTTCTCAAATGACCTCCTAAGATCTTCAGGCCTGCAGAACAGAACATAACCATTAAGTTTTTCACTTCAATAGATAAATAAACAGGAATTAGACATTCAAAATCCAACAATTCGCTAATTAAATTAAATAACAGCATAAAACTCTCCCCCCTCTAAATTAACATTTAAAAGGGTAATGATACGAGTAAAATCGCCTAATTAAAAACCACTACAATAATTTTACAAGACTTAATTAAATAAATATTCAAGATTCCATCATTAGTTAATAAGCTTAAATAATAGCAGAAAAATTCTGCTCAAGCCAGATTAACATTAATTAAATAGTGTTAATTAACATTGAAAAGGGAAGTGATACGAGTAAAATAGCCTAATTAAAAACCGCAACAATAATTTTACAAGACTTAATTAAATAAATATTCAAGATTCCATCATTAATTAATAAGCGCAAATAATAGAAGAAAAACTCTGCTCAAGCCAAATTAACTAACAAAAATAAACTGATAGAGAAAAAGAAAGCGAAGGACCTGGCATCGAGAGGGAGATTGCGAATGAGCAAGCCCGAGGGAGCGGGAGAGCGACGGTCACGGTAAGAACGGCTGTCACGGAGGCGATCTTCGTCGTCGTGTCGCTTTCGGCCACGTGGAGGGGTTCGGCTACGGCGACGAGGACTGTAGCTTCTGCTCCGGCTTCTGTTCCTTGGCATTGTTGTTTAAATTGGTGAGATTACTATTACTGGAAGGAAGAGGAGGGATTTTTTTTATGAGTAGAAAGGCAAAACCCTAAAACTAACCCTGGAGAAGGGTTTGTGAGGGGTTTCGAAAGTTTCGGGGGGATAAGGGAGGTGAGTAGTTAGTTACGCTTATTTGTTTAATTTTTAACAAGGAGCAGGGCCGGGGATACTGGTCGTTGACAGATTCGATATTACGGGAAAAAAAAAAAAAAAAAAAAAAAACCTCTTTTTTTTATTTTGATATCATGATATAAGCCCAAGTCGGCATTTTTTATTTTTTTATTTTTTTAAAATTGAATTTTTTTTAATTATATAAATTGAATTGATTTAGTAACTGAGCTTTGTAAATTTTTTCGCTTGCTTTTTATATGATTATCTCAATCTCACAAATTAGATTTTAAGTTCGACAAGCTTGCTCAAATTTTTTTTTGTCCTTTCATATTAAATTAAATGAAAATTGAGTTTCAAGTTTTTTTTCTATGAGATTATTCAATTCTAATGATTCATGTCGCATGTTTGGTGGTTTAAACATGTGACTTGAATACAACATGGATGAATCTGGTATATTATTGTCTAAATATTTTAAAAACATATCATTTAATATTTAAAAAGTATATCGTCTAATATGCTTTGTATTTTTTTATTCATTGTTAATTTTTTTATTAGAAAACATATTAGCAATATTTTTATATTTTTTTTATGTTTAAGAAAAATGAAGGCAATCCATTACATAGCATATGGCAAGTATATTAAAAAGAAAGCTAAATGATGTGGTGAATTCACTATAGCAATAGACCCAGTTTACTATGGATTACTACAGTGAATTTACCTTTGTGTCTCTCGGTGGAAAAGTTTGAAGGTTATGAGATGGGGGTATTTTGGTCTTTTCTCGTTAACCCATTAGTCATTAAAAGATTGAACATTGGTATTTTTGTCTTTACAGATTATTTTGTACATTAAAAATATACTTTTGTCTCTAAGATCAACAAAATTTAAACTCGCTGACCAATAGTGTTTTTGACTTTGCACAAACTTGAAAATCAATAAAATACATCTTTACTCGTGTATATGACAAAATAGCTTATATGCATGCAAGGGTATTTTGGTGCTTTCACATTAGTTTTTTGTTTTTTGCAAGGTCATGAGGAGGCTTTTTAGTAATTTAACATTATTTTTTAATATTAAATTCTTAAAAGCTGCTAGCGCGTGGAAAACACGCATTATTGCGACGGTGCGTGAGATGCCACTGCTTGTCCAAAAATGACCTTCCGCCAAGTCACTAGAAGCGTCGTCATAAGATCTTCCTCCTGGTGTAGAGCGTGTCGGTGGTGGTCCAGCGGTTTATCGTTGATGATCGATTTTTCTTTCTTCTGCCTATTTTTCTTTCTCTTCCGGTTAAAGTGCATGTTTGTCCCTTTTGTTTTTAGTTTTTCAATTTCAATCCTTATGTTTTTGATTGTTTATTTTCATCCTTGACCTATTTAGAAAAGTTTTTTTATATTTTCAATTAAGTCCTTAAATTACAATTGGTCAGATATTGGTTTCATCAATGCAGTCTCTATTCTTTTGATTGTTACCCTTGGATCTTTTTAAAGTTTTATTAGTGTTCGATTTCATCCTTAAACCAAAGTTTATGTTAGTATTTTTTCAATTTAGCCTTCATTTTTTTGATTTTTTTTTCCTTTTGTTAATTTTTTTTCTTTTCAATTTAACCATGCGATTTAATTTTTAAATGCCCTCAAATTTATTTTTTATTTTAGGTTCCACTCTTATGTTTTAATTAAATTTTTTTATATGGTTCATTTTTTTCCTATGCATCCTTCGATGTTTGATTTATTTGGGATTGAGCTTCACGATTTTTTCATTTGTAATGCTTCTAATTTAATGACATGAGTCACAAGTTTTAAGTATTAATACGGTTATGAATTCTTTTTTTTTCCTCATTATATTTTGCAATTTTATCATTCTATATTATTTTAAAAAAAATTGTTTTGTGATTACTTTCATATATTTTTTCAATCAGTTTGTCTCATTACTTAAAACATGAGTTTTGCAAAAAAAAAAATTGGATAAAGATTTTTAAACAAAAGCTATTTTGTTTTGTGTTTAATTTTTGCTTATTTTTTATTTTACTTTATACAAGTAGGTTTTGTTTTGTACAAAAAATAGTTATTTTGAAATAATATTTTTTTTTATATTAGGTCATGCATATTTTTTATCCTTTTATTTTATTCACTCTATTTCATGTGTTTTTATTTTTATTATATTTTATTGATTGTAATGAACAAATTTAGTAAACATAAACATGTAAATATTTTATTTTACGAGATCAAGTATTTTGATCTATATTCATCTCTCATTTTTTTCAGTTTTTTTTAGTTATTATTAATAAAAAAATTTATTTATTTACAAAGATTATTATTAAATGTTTGGATAAACTTTTTGATTTACACTTATAATTTATATCATGTAAGAAAAACATATCAAAATAGTATGTATACACAAGTTTTGTTTTTAGAAAGAAAAATTATGGCCCGCTACGGAGTGCATATCAAATCAAATTTTTAGTTGCCTTCTTATTAATGTTTTTTTTTCACTCTTATTTTTTAGATCATTTTATGTAATTGATTTTTTTGTTGATTTCATCTTTCGACATTTGATTTGTTAGAGATTCGGCTTCATACAATCTTATCGCTTTGCATTTTTTTTTTAATATTTTTTTTTTAATTCAAGGTGTTTAGCTAATTCATTTAGAATTTGTTTTATGTTTTATACAAATGAAGTTGATTTTTAAAAATAAAAAATATTTATTTTTAAATAATATTGCTGATGTGTTTGGCCTTACATAATATTTTTTTTTTATGATTTTATTTGTTAGTTTCATTTGTGTTTATCTTTTAAGCATGAATTTTTAGGATGTGGATTTATCCTTTTTTTTATTTTAATAAACAAGTTCAGTAAACACAATCAGATGAATATCTCATTTTGTATGGTTAAATATCTTGATTTACATCTCTCAATTTTATCAATTTCTTTGGTTATTGTTAACAATTTTTTTCCCATTTATGTACATAAAAGAAATAAAAATAGTTAACATAAAAATATATTTGGTTAAAAAGAAAAAAATATAAAATAAACATGTGATAATTCTTCATCTTTTATGTTTGAAGACTGTAATCATATATTATTTTAATATAAAAAACTAAGAGTCATCACTATGGAGCAAGACTTATTGCACCATGAATCACTGCGGTATAATGATGTTTTTTTATCTCCACGGTACAAGACAATGAAGCACAAATCAGGGGCCAAATCATCTTTTAACGAGGTTCATTAGCATCATCAAATTGATTGGGGTTAAATCAGTCATCTCACTTTTTTTTAGCATGGTGAGAAGATTAAATCACCCTAAAATTTTTTTTTGCAAACCACTAGTTTAAAATTGGCAAATTGGTATTGGAAATCCTATAATTAATTAAATACATTTTAATTGAATAGAATACTAACAAAAGAAAAATCCAGAAATTGGGCAAAAATCCCTATAAAATTTAAAGGAATATGGAATAATATTAATGGACAATGCAAGACCCGCATTAACTGCGTAAATTAAAATGGAAATAATGAATAAAATCTGATAAAATTATTATCTTCAAGGAAAAAAAAGTCCTAAAAATGTATATTTAGTCCCTGAGAATAAGATTTGTGTATGAAAAATCCCGCGATATAGAATTTTACAGAAATTACTATTATTAAAATGTTAAATAGTAGCATTTTTATAAATATGGAAAAAATTCTTCCTCCCTTTTTAAGCGTATGGCCAACGACCATTTAAGAATAGAAAGCTTGATTTTTCTCTTCTCTTCAAATTTTATGTGTTTTCTCTTTATGTTTAAGGTTTGTTTAGGGGTGTTTTGGTAGATTTAAGAGAGAAAACACAAACTTAACCAAGAATTAAGGGAAGTTTAAGAGAGGGAAAGTTGGGGTTTGAGAGAGAAACAAAGAATTTTGAAGAAAACACAAATCTACTATTATTTCTTTCTTGATTAGAGTTTTGGGCATTTTATCCTAACTTTTTCATATTAGGGTTCTTGAACAAAATTGGATGGAATGTGTTTAGTTGTGGAATTATGATTTTAATAGGAGTAAATGCTAATAGAATAAAAGTTTGTTAAAAAATAAAATAAAAAATTCAAAAGATGGCTACATGGCTACAAGCCCTAGGGCCAACCATGAGAGGCATTTAGAGGAAATGATGAATTGAATTAAATTGTAAGAAATTATATGTTATTTTGATGTTATGTGTGATATATACAATGTAGGATAAGTATTTGGTTTGAAAATATAAGTTGTGCTATAATGTTATGCAGGGAACATGAGCTTGTATTGTGGAAATGGTGGGAAAAGTGTAAGAAATTTCATGTACAATTATTAAATTGTTGTGTAATGTTTTCAGCATGGAAAGGAAGAGGCATCGAAAATAAATTGTTAGTACTTTGCTAAAATTTATCAAATGTGTTAAATTGATTAAGAATTTGTTGGTAAAATTTATTGAATTATGTGTTATCGAGTCTCTTGGATTGGATGTAAGGATTTGAATTAGACGTGGGATGATGAGAATTGAAAATTAAAAAGGTGTGTGTATGTATGTATAAAATATGTATTTATTATTGTAAATGTTTTAAAAACAATGTATGAGAATGAGATGGTGACTTGATATATGTTAGTAGGAAGAATATGTTGGAAGGTGTTAGAATGAGGATGAAAACCATGGTATTAAAATATAAAAGGAACAAGTAGGAAAATAAAAGGTTTAGAGAGTGTAATTAATAAGAAAATAAATAAAATAGAGCATAAAGGCTAGACAATAATGATTGGCTTTGCTATTGGAAAATTTGACGATCATATATAAATAATGAAAGGATATTATAATTTTACATAAACATTATATATATATATATATATATATATATATATAAAAGGGGTGGGGTGAAAATAAGTTAATATATTAGATGATTAAGTGGCTTGAATATATTATATATTATATGGTAATAAGATTAGTGAATTAGAAATAAGAAATAGATTAAATAAAGAACGTGGAAGTCAAGATATTATATGATGTGATGGAATATTATGTCGTGTATGTGTTGAGAGAGTGTAAGAGGAATGTTAAACATCTTGAATATGTAAATATGTATTAAATTAAAGAGAAATTATAGGTTAAATGTATAACGAGTATGTATGTGAAATTAAGGATGTGGTGGATCATAAAAATAAGTAAAATTGATCTACATAGATGTGAAACAACGTTATTTTTTAATAAAAATATTATGTTAGGTAGGAGGGTGCATTGTATTGTTACGATATTCATATATGGATAATAAATTATGGGTTGATTTATAAAGGGTATGTGAGTTGTTGTAGCAACCATAAATATATGTGTGTAAGGGTTGTTTTGACAACCTAAAAGTGTATGAATATGTATTGTTGTAGTAGATGTAAATGTACATGTGTAGGGGTTGTTTTGAAAACTCATAAGTATACAATCATGAGCTATCATACCACGATAGCCATAAATGTGTGGGATCAAGGATTGTTTTAATAGCCTAAAAAGGTTTAAACATGGGTTGATATGGCAATCATAAATGCATAAAATTACTGACCATCATGACAATTGTGAATGTATGTTACGATTGAACCCTGAGAGGTGTAGCTCAACTAGTCAAGTCCTAGGTTTGTTCCCTATAGGTCACCAGTTCGAGTCCCACAAACCTTAGGGCCACTGGAGGCTTACATGGTCATTAACTTCAGGGTCTCAAGGGATTAGTTGAGGTGTGCGCAAGCTGATCCAGACACCCACGTTAATAAAAAATATATATGTTACGATTGAAAAAAAAATAAGAGTATGTTAAGGTTATTAAGCCAAAAGTGTGAATTTGTGTTGAAGTATGAATGATTAAAATTGTGTTTCATTTTATTGTTAAAGAATGATTTGTTTATGTGTATGATTTAATAACCGACACGGGTTAAACTTATATAGAAGTAAATTATAGTAAGAAAATAATTGAATGATAATACAAAAAATGGTAATGACTCGTAATTATATTATGTCGAGTATTGAAATTTTTTTATTGATATGAATATATATTCATGAGATGAAGTTGATGAGATATTGATGATGGCCTCCCTTTTTGAATTAGGAGAGACACTAGGAGCTAGACCTTAAGTGGAGGGAGCTCATTTAACCGAAGAAGCAAATAGACACCTGACACCTTAACCTTTTAAATTTAATAAATTCCTATTAATTCTCATATTTGTTGTATTAGTTGTCAAGTGTGCACAAAATAAAAAGGAATTTAATTATATGATTGAAATGAAAAGATGCATGTCATGGTTGAAATGAAAATAAATGGATTAAATATTGAAAAAGAAATTGATGTTCTATGTGTGAAAATGTGATGATTATGTTACCTAGTCGATCGAGTAAATGAGAATAAGGTTATAGATCTAATTATTTAGCCGGTTGTGTAAACATGACTAATATTATGGATTGTTACTTAATCGGTAGCATGAATGGTGACTAAGGTGATTGATTATTATGGTTCATAATGGGCCGACTAGATGAAAGTCATTCGAATGAGATTATGTTAAAATCAGTTGTATCAATAATGACTTATTTTAATAAGTATAAAAAAGATAAATATTGATGTTGATATGTGAAATTCGTAATATTATTATTGAGTTAATTTAATTATGTTAAAGGATTTATGTAAAAGTTATGATAAACATGATGATATCTTCTCTATTTGAGGAATATATACATATATTATGATTAACTAATGTCTCTTATAATATTATATTCATGTAGGTCCATCACATACAGTAGGACAATGTTGATCTAACTATTATTATTGTATAGTTTTGTTATGTGTGTAACTCTATGTAAATTGTGTAGTCTATAATTGTTTTAATAATTTCATTTTGATATGTATTAAATCATGTGATTTTACTTTCATTATTATATATATTAAACTCTTTAGTCATAAATATAACGTATATACATTTTAAGTTGATGAAAAATGAAAATGATACGAAATAATTACGAGATGTAATGTGAAATGATCTAATAGATGAATAAATGAATTGGTGATATGCCCGAGGCTACCTTGTGGAGATTTATTTGTGATGTGATTTTATACAGGAAATAACAAGATAAAATTTTAGGTTGAGTCTTGTATAAGGGAAACTCGGTCAAAATTTTGTTAAATTAGATAAAATTTCATAAATTGCTTGTTTTAAAAGGATTTGAAATGTGTATTGGATGTCCCTTATGAAAGAAAAATTGTTTGAATAAAATTTGATGATATTTGTGGATGCAATTTAGTATTGTAATGTGTCGGAACATCCACACTAACAAAAAAAAAAATACATTAATGTGTTTTCTACCTTGCATAAAGTACAGTTAAAATGTTGAAAGATAAATAATTGAAATACAATAATGAATGACTTGTAATATATATAGCCCAATGCCATCAGATATTGCGCCTTCGAGTCATACCTGTTTTCCTTTTAAGTGCTCATTTGAGCTCTCATCTCCTAGATAGTATGGCTTTGAGCCATATCTTGTCGTCCCTTCAAGACATCTCTAGCCAAATTCTTTCGTCAAGTAAGTCGTATTTTTCCACCTGGAGCAGGTCGCCATTACAATAAAACCACTTTGAAAAACCTTCGTATTTTTCACCACTTCAAAAAATCTTTGCAATTTCACCCTCGGCAGGTTGCCCATTACAATAAGACCACTTTGAAAAATCATTCACATTTTTCACCACTTTGATATCTTTGCATTTTTCACCTAGGCAGGTCTACCATTACAATGAGAATACTTTGAAAAATCATTCATATTTTTCACCACTTTGAAAAATCTTTGCATGTTTCACCTGGACAAGTTGCCTATTACAATGAGAACACTTTGAAAAACCATTTACATTTTTCATCACTTTGAAATTTTTTTGTATTTTTCACTTGGGTAGGTCGCCCATTACAATAAGAGCACTTTGAAAAATCATTCGTATATTTCACCACCTTGAAAAATTCACATTTTCACCACCCAAAAAAATCTTTGCATTTTCCACCTAGGTTCGTCCATTACAATAAGACCACTTTGAAAAATCATTTGCATTTTTCATCACCTGAAAAATCTTTGTATTTTTTCACCCGAGCAAGTCGCCCATTACAATAAGACCATTTTGAAAAATCATTCGCATTTTCACCATTTCTAAAAAAAAAAATCATTGCATTTTTACCTGAGCAGGTCGCTTATTATAATAAGATCACTTTGAAAAATCATTCGTATTTTTCATCACTTTGAAAAATCTTCACATTTTTCATCTAGGCAAGTCAACCATGACAATTTGACAATTTCAAAATCTTTGAATTCTACCATTAGGTAGGTCGCCTAGTACAACCATATCACTTCAAAAGACCTTTCATAAAAAAATCATCATTTTCTTTACAAACTCTATCTCCTTTTCTTTCGAGTGCGCTTTCTAGCACTCGTCCTTAGGATAATGCGGTCCTTTTTTTTAGCGTGTTTTTAAGCCCTCACTTTAAACACGTTAACAAGGATTGACCATTTATTGATCTAGTGAGTGCGTCATATCTCATCCTTTTTCTTTTTTACAAAGCTTACTATCTAAAGTTTCTTACGAAACTTTCTATCATAAGCATTGTAAAAAGGAGGGCAACTGTTATAACCCATTCCCGTTAAGGTAGAGATTTCCTCACAAAGAGAGATCTGTCTTAGACCTTAGATGAGACTAATGAGAAACTTGACCTATAAAAACAATCAAACAACAATGCAGCTTACCTTAGGTAGGGTGCACTGGGGGTAATGCGTCTTCTCCTTACACAGCCAGTCCTTTACCCAGACTTTTGCACACCATAGGTTTCTAGTAACAATAATACTAGGTGACGACTCCTGAACCTTAATCATAATTAAACCCAAAACATTTTCCTTCCGAATAACATGATTCTCATGAAGGCACCATTTTTTCAGCAAGCCAGCCATATCGATGTCACCGCCCACTTGAGACAATTGGTATCCTTTTTTTTCTCCACACCCCTTTCAATTCCCACGCCAAACCCTCTAATTTTTCAAACCAGCCTTTCAACTTTGTTTTTCTTTGAATTCAGTTCGTGTTTTTCTGATTACTATTTGTTTTATTTGAAATAATTTATAAAATTGGAATGTTTTTTCAATTTCATCATTCTTCAAAAAAAAATTTATTTATCAAACTTGGTCTCAGTTCTTTTAATTGCCTTTTTTTTATTTTCTTGATTTTTTTTATTTTTCAATTTAATCCTTCATTCTTTTATCTTATTTAATATTAATACTATACTTGGTCCTCATTCTTTTGATTGCTATTTTTTAAAAAAATTGGATGGTTAGGATTTTTGCTTCGTGATTTTTCTTATTTGCCTTTCATGGGGCAACCCGATCTCATGACCCGAGACACACGTGTTCAAAGATTAGCCTGATTTGACTTCTATCTTTTTTTAGGTTTTTTTTTTACCATTTGTTATTATATTATTGGACCTTCAGTTTCATGAGCTTTGTTGCTTTCCTTTCTATGAGGTTATTCCAATCTCATATCCCAGGTCGCGGTTTGGTCGAGTTAACCTAGGTTGAATCAGTTTTTTTTCTGTATTTTTTATTGATTTTTTTTAGTTTTGCTTTTAATTATTTTGTTCACCTAAACATTCACCTCCGTTGTTTTATTCAGTTTCTTCTATACAAGGTTATTTCACCCTCATAAAATAGTCGAGTGTTTAGCATGCTAACTAGAGTTAGGTTTTTTATTATTTTTTGAAATTGATTTTTTTCCAATCTATTTTTTATTGTTTGCTTTGTTGGTGATTGAGTTTCAATTGTTTTATGTATTTTTTTCTTTAAAAAGTTGTCATGTTCTCATTTAATTTTTTATTTGCTATCAAATAAGATTGTTGATAAGCACTTTTTTTTTAATATTGACAAGCACTTTTTTTTCTCGATTGGTCATTGTTCTTTTTTTTAATTGTTGTTAGCTTTTTATTTTACAATTATATTATTAAATTAACCAATTTTATTGAATCTATTTGAATCAATGATCTAATTTCTAAGTTTTTATTACTATTTAAAAAAAATATTATCATTGCTTGAACATCTTCCTTTTATATTAAAAAAAATTGATCGCAACATAACACGAACACCATTTAATAGAGACAGCGTTTGAGAGTGTGATAATAATTGCTTTTCAAAATACTTCATATTATAAATATATTAAAATAATATTTTTTTTATTTATTAAAAATTATTTATGATATATACACATTAAAACAATTCAATAACATAAAAAAATTAAATATTTATTTGCATTCCTAGCAGCGCCAAAGAGGAAACGTATGTGGCTGGACTGCGTAAACACACCCGATGTAACACCGATTCTTCAAACAACACCTCAAATAAAATAACCTAAAGCTACCTTCCTTTTTTTCTTTTATCAATATAAATAAATACAAGAATTTTGTTATGATGCTCCTTAAGCAATCGCAGCAGCCATTGTTAACCGTCTGTATTTGATATAATGGTGTTGATTGATTTTTAAAATAATTTTTATTTGAAAATATTTGAAAATATTTTTTTATATTTTAATATTAAAAATAAAAAATAAAAAATAAAAAATTTAATATTTTTTTAAATAAAAAACATTTTTTAAAAACAGTTAAAAAAACTACACAAACACGTGAGCGATGGCTGCTGCGATGGCGGTGGCTTTTTATTGTGACAAGACCATCATTGATGTGGATAGTGATGATTGGGTAATTGATGAGTTGGGTTTTACTAAATATCAACAGGGTATTTCGTAAATGTTATTTTTTTAATGTTTTTAGTAGTAATTTCAGATTAATAATATATTTTAGATGTTAATACTATTTAATATTTTTTGTTTTCAAATAAAAATATTACAGTAATTTTATAACAATAGCAATTTTTTTAAACCTCGTCATTATTTTTTAAAATTTTAGCTAGATTTTTTTTTATTATGTATTTTTTTATTATCATGTAATTAAATAAAAAATATTTTAAAAAAATAATATTATTAAGTTTAGTCGGGTATATTATTGGTGTTGACAAATTAACTTAAGTTGGTTTCGGTTGATTAAAGATGTTTTTGTTTTGATATTTTAAAAAAAATATTTTCATATATATTAAATCTTGAATTTATAATAAAAGTTTTTACTTGTATATAAAAATATATTAGCAATACCATGTACTCACGTTTATTCTTTTTTTATTTATTTATTATTATTATTATTTAATATCGGTGAGAACCTAATTTAAGTGCGTTTGCAATTGAATCTGATTCCCTACGAATATCCCCTTATTCCCCGCGTTCTTACTTTGCCGCTAATCCAAAACCTCTTACACGCAGGATATGCGAGATCAAGATGAAAAGTACAGATAAGACAATTTTTTTTTGTCTTCAAGCGTTACTTTAAGGAGGCCAAAAGGAAACAGAGATGGCTGGATTGCCACTGGCCTACTACGACAGACCACAGAACACGCGCACCTTCTTGTAATATTCCTTTGGCATCTCAAATCCGAATGTAACACTGATTCCTCAGACAACATAAAGCTAAAGCTTCCTTTCTTACCTGTATAAATAAACACCCCGTCCTCTAGTTTCCAATACCCTCATCCCAAGAATTTTCATAGATTTCGTTAGTTTAGTGGTGAGCAATGGCTGCTGCAATTGTGGTGGTTTTTGATTTTGACAAGACCATCATTGACGTGGATAGTGATAACTGGGTGATTGATGAGTTGGGTTTTACTGAATCGTTCAACCAACTCCTTCCCACCATGCCATGGAATTCTCTCATGGTCAGTACAGCTGCATTATTTAATTTTATGCACCGATGTTTTCATGTGTTTTGTTCTTGCATTGAAACTAATGTTTCAAGAGTTGCCATGTTTCTTGATGTGTTTTCTTTCTTGTTTTCATGGCATGCACATGTTTCTCTTTTCTTTTTTCCATTCCCCTCTCTCTTTTTATGTTTATGTCTTTGGCTATCTTGAAAAATCTCAGGATAGGATGATGAAGGAACTTCATTCAAATGGAAAAACCATGGAAGACATTGCAGAGGTTTTGAAACGTATTCCTATCCATCCCCAGGTCATCTCTGCTATTAAAGCAGCCCATGCTTTAGGGTAACACGCACACCTCATTCTCTTCAATTCTTTCTTTTCCAGGATGTATATATGTTCATGCTAAGTATTGAGGGATTTAATGTTAATTTGTTAATTTGCAGGTGTGAGTTGAGGATTGTAAGTGATGCAAACATGTTCTTCATCGAGACAATCCTGAAACATCTTGGATTGAAGGATTATTTCTCTGAAATCAACACGAACCCAGGTTTTGTCGATGAAGAAGGGAGGCTAAGGATCTCTCCTTACCATGATTTCACTCAATCTTCTCATGGTTGCAGTCTGTGCCCTCCGAACATGTGCAAGGTATGATATCGTCATATATATCGACAAGATCATAAGATTTTTCTTTAATTTTAGGCATTAGAAAAGGCCATCCATATTGAAGTTTCCTAGAGGATTATATATTTATGAAAATAATTACAAATAAAAAGCAAAATAAGGTTGTTATCATGAAAGATTCGGGTAACTTCTGTTTTTCAAAAATACTTTCTAGATTTTTTTTTCATGAAAAACATTAAATATATATGTTTTTAGGTATCTTTTCATGGTTGTAATGCAGTGATGTAAAAATTAAATATAAAATATAAAAAGTATTTTTAATTAAAAAATATTTTCAAACACACGGAGAGAGCGTTACTCAATTGGATCCAAAAGGTTTGGAACATATTTTCTGATTGGGCATAATTGGTCATATAAAAAACTATTTCTGGGTCCAATAATTAAATCAATTCCTCATTTTATATATACCACGCTGGATATTTCTGCGATCCCACCACATGTATGATCTTGACATGTAAGTAAAAAAATTGATCATAATTAATTTGTATTTTGTATGTAGTGCGGCGAACATGTTTAATTTTAATGCATGATTTATTAGGAAATTAAAATTTTATTTCTTTGCTTTCTGTAAAATAGGGTCTTATCATTGAAAGAATCCAAGCTTCTATATCGAAGGAGGGAAGCAAGAAAATCATCTATCTTGGAGATGGTGCTGGCGATTATTGCCCGAGCTTGAAGCTTACAGAGGCAGACTACATGATGCCAAGGAAGAATTTCCCAGTGTGGGATTTAATTAGCAAAAATCCCAAGCTTATCAAGGCAGAAATCCATGAATGGAACGACGGCGCAGAGATGGAACGTGTTTTGCTCCAAATTATTGAGAGAATTTCCAGGGAGGAGATCAATAGCAATTCTGCTAAGTTGTTCTCAGCCGATTGCAAGTTACAGACTATATCAATTGCTGGCCATGACGCCATGCCTCAAGCTCTCTCAGTTACTCAGTAGTTAGCCTAAAATGTTGGGCAAATCAATGCCAGCCCTACCAAGTTAACCATTTTTTTTTGTTTTGTTCACATCTTGGCTTTAACAAGAAGGATGTAAGATAGCGATTTTTCATCTGGATCCGTAATATGATGAAGGAAACGTTAAATATATAGTTTGCTTCAAACTTCTTCTTGTTGCTTGTGCCGTGAGTCCTGTTATCATGAGTAGGGCTGGAGGTCATAAACAAGTTTCCACAAGAAACATAAATTCCGCTAAGAATAGAAAATCAAGGGAAGAAATAGCTGATAATTAAGCTCCCAATATAAGCTATTAATGTGTACTTGCTATCCATTTTGTTACAATTTTTACTACCGTTAAATATACTAAAACATATATATAGATAGAGTAATTTCGGCATTCTATGCCTAATCTTAAGAGTAATTTACCAAAATCTTTTAAAAATAGATAGAGTTCGAACAAAGGGAGTCAAAGTATAAAACAATGAGATATCTCATGGGCAATCTAGAATTTGAAGGAAAAGTTTGTTTTTGCCCTCAAACTTTCATCTTTCTTCCTTTATAGCTCCTGCATTTTTTTAAATCAATTTTAATCTAAAAGTTTATTTTCTTAACACTTCAATCCCCAAGTTAGAGAGATAAGAGACAAAGCCGCTAATAACAATGAGAAAAAGTTATTGTTTAACCACTTTTTTTGTCAATGAAACTCATTGTTATTAATATCAACGGCTTTCATTCAACAAAAAGATTTCAATGATTGTTGGTTTTCATGTAAACATGCTTGAATTGATAGGATAATGGGCTCATATATTTAATAACAAATTCTTTTCGGACCCAGACAACTATGACCTCCACCCTATATCGAAGAGGCACTAAATTTATCTAGGTCTTGACTTTTACTTAAGTAAATGTAAAATGTCCACTTATACCGAGAGAGTCATGTCATCGCTACATTATATTTTGTTGTTTTTTTTTAACGAAGATGCTTCACATTCTGATGATATTTAAAAAATCCACTATGTTCAGGAATGAGAATCTTGAGTGTTTGGATAAAAGATGATTATGTATTCATTTCCATATTTTCTTCTCCAAAGTTCACAAAATTATTGGTTGATGACAAAAGACCTAACACCTGCAAAATAGTCTCTTTTGGTGGGATTTAGGGACTTTGATAATAAAATCAGCGACTTTTTATAAAGGATTAAGGACAAAAATGTTTATTCTTATTTATATATGATAAATGCTCTAAAAATAAGAATATGAATAATATAGATAATAAAAAAAAGTGTGAACCCTTTACTTGGATAGTTTAGATGATATTTATAGCCGTTGAACTTTGTTGTTTTGCTGAAAGGGTGAAAAATCATTTCCTATTAAAAAAAAAATGAGAAGAAACATCTCTTGCACAATATTAATGTTGATGAAAACAACCATTACATCAACATTAATATCGATGGAAATACGGAGGATCCATATAAAATTTTTATATATTATTTTGTACGCAACATTAATGTTGATGAGAATAACCATTAATCAACATTAATGTTGATTGGAACATAACAATTTTTTTGCAAGACTTTTATACTAGAAGTGTAGAGAAATTACTATCCTAGATTCTTACCGTAGAATGTTAAGAAACTACAAAATAGCCTTGTGATGCCTATAAAGACTTTTAATTCCATATGTATTTGGATATGGACTGATTCGAAATCCAAGGATACTGGGCATAATATTTTGTTAAACTCATAGGTAATTGAGCTCAACGCACCTAAGCCCTAAAAGTTTTGATTATGATATCTTGTGAGATTCACGTGCACTCAGGCTCAGCACGTAGCTGAACACAAGGGTGTTGAGTCTGTCATCTCGCCACACCCATAAGCATTCGGGCTTAGCAAGTAGCTGAACCCAAAGATGTTGAGTTTGACATCTTGTCAGACCCATATGCATTCGAGCTCAGCACATGACTAAACTCAATGATGTTGGGTATGATATGTAACACCCCCATTATTTTATCCGGGACAATTTCTCAGTTAAATATGAAAATTTAGGGTAATTCTTTTTGTTTATTTATCATTCTAATATTTCTAATCATATGAGCAAACATTCTAGAACGCAATTACTAAATTTAACACAAAGACATTCTTAAATATGACATTCACATTAATTATATATAAAAATTTTGTCCTACAACTAAAAGGATTCATTCAACACCTTTTATACTATTCATTAATCCTATAATACATATTGATCAACATAAATATACAAAAAATATCTAATATTCAAACAAGATCTACTCTACTGCTGCGAGGGTCATGAAAATAAGATTGACATTTTATCAATATATTTATCAATAAATGCAATACATCATTTCATTACACTCATATAAAAATATTTCTCCTATATATTTTATGATGAATCATTAATATTTTACACATCCATATTCATCCAATTAATCTCAATCCTAGTCATTTCACCGGGGTGCTACTTCCCTATTAGGGGCGCTAACCCATCCACCCAAATATCGGGTACTAATTCACTTGTCTAATTGCCAGGCACCAGTCCTTTAATAGGGACAATAGTTCATCCGCTCAATTCTCAGGCACTAGTCCCTCAATAAAGACTCTAGTTCATCCGTTTAATTACCGAGCACTAGTTTATTCGCCCAATTGTCGGGCACTAGTCCCTTAATAGGGACTCTAGTTTATTCGCCTAATTACCGGGCACTAGTTCATCTGTTGACATCAAATATATAAAGTTGCAGAATTTCTAATTAAAATTAACGCATGCTTTCAATTAATCTATCTACAAAGATTCAAAGTGTCAATCACCTACTTACCAGCAATGCTCGACTAGTTTTGTTGCTGTATGAAGCCTCCAACCTCTCCTATTCCATTTAAAAGGTCTCATGATTTAATACTTAATCATTCAATAATTTACTTAAAACTTCTTCGCATAATAAAATTTTAAATCAATACAATTTTGACACCTAAGATTATTATTATTATTATTATTATTATTATTATTATTATTATTATTATTATTATTATAGGTTTTATATTCTTTAATAATCCCATAAATATTTCATACAATGTTATATCCACTTAAACTTTTAATTCACCACAATTATAAGGGAATTTTATATTACTATAAAAAAAAATTCCAACAACTAAAAGAAATTTAATTCCTTCACACCTAATTCAACACATCATTTTTTCCACTATTTAAATACAATTCATTAATTTATTCAAGCTTAAAGTTTTATTTATTCCATAGGTCATTTGGCCAAAGCTTCCCTGCCTTAAAGGAAGTTCAATTTCATTTCCACAATTCCTTTAAGGTATAATTTATTTATCCATCACATAATCATTTCTACTTATAATTAATTTCATTTAAATCAAAGCATATATTTTTTTCATGGCCAAATTCACATTTCTAAGAGAAGGATAAATTCCCTTTCACTCTAAATTCTAATTCATCAAACAAAATTAATTCATTCATTTAAGTCATGAAAAATCTCTAATTACATCAATTCAACCCACCTCAAAATTCTTTACCCTTGCCAAAAATTCAAGTAAGAAGAGTAACATGATAATTCTTCAACTTTTCACTTAATTAACTTTAACCCATTTATTTTTCATGCCAACAAACAAGATTCTAACATAACTTTATAAATTACATCAACCATTTTTATTAATCTAAGAATTTCATAATCACACATAACAACAACTAAATATCCATGCATGAAATTTCACTAATCAACACAATAAGATCATATTTTCTTATAAAATAATAAAGGATTAATAGCAAACCCAGAGTGGAACCACTCTTTATCCCCCTCCTCCTTCTTCTTCTTCTTTTTTTTTTTTTTTAATAATTACACATTCTTCAATCACTAATTAATCAATTAACATAACTAAAAATAATTTGCTTGTCATTAATTCAACAACCCAGTCACCTTAAAAATTCACCATTGGCTGAAATTCCCATTACCAAGAGGAAGGAATTTTATTTATTTTACAAATTAACCTAATTAATGACAAGCCCAATCATTTATCCCCTCAACAAACATATAATCTACATAAATCCATGCATTCAAACCACCACAACATCAAGAACCCACCTTCACATAATACCAATTCTACTCAATCCAAGAACAAACATGAAAAGCAACACAATGGATCATTATGGAGAGTTTTTTGACCCTTATGGAATGAAGAATCAAAAGCCAAACCCATATGTAATGTGACTTAATGTGTAGTTGAACCTAAGGATATTAAGTGCCCGTTTGGCACTGCGGCTGCGGGTGAGGTTGATTGTCTGCCACTTATATTGATGTTTGGTTAAGTTAAAAAATAGATTTTTGTTTTGGTGGAACCCACCATACTTGCGGCTGTGCCTCAGGTTTAACAAAAGCAAAAAAATGCTGCTTCATTACCCGCGTTCCATACCGTCTCTATGTGCAGAGTGAAATATAATTCACTCTCCGGCCGAATTGTGCAAAGTGAATTTTTGATTCACTTTGCACTGTTCGGCTGAATCCATTGTTCATGGCCGGACCGGGTCCAGCCTAAACCTAAATATATTAGACCGGGTCCAATCTAGTAAAAAAAACCAATTTTTTTTAAAATTTTAATTGTGTTTTATTTGAAAAACTAGTGTTTAACATTATTCAATGACACTGCATAAATTAGAAGGAGATTGTATGATGGCGTAATATTTACAGAATTTAATCATAATTCCAATTTTATTCCTGATGATATTTTACCTGATTTTGTTACACACTCAAAAAACCATGGAAACTGTAGTTCTTGTCGGATGAATTTATATAAAATATTATTTATTTTGTGAAGTAATAACAATAGTTAAATCTACAATATTTAAATTAAAAACCATCAATGTTAATATATATCCTTTTTAGTTATTTTATAACCTCAATTTGAAAAGTATATTAACCAAACACATTAAACTGTTTTTTATTCAACCTCAATTTCAACCACAGTTTTAACCAAACATATATAAATATCAAACCAACCTAAAAAAATTAATTTTTATAAAATAACTTTTTTCAAATCACAATCATAAAAACTACCACACTATCAAACAGACTCTAAAGTTTAACATCTTGTCAGATCCACGTAGTACATAACCAAATCAATACACACTTGATATTAACATATAACTAAATCTAAGAATATTAAGAACCTGTTTGGCTACGCAGTTTGTGTTTTTTCAAAAATGCACAAAGCAAACGTTTGGTTAACAAAACAAAGCTAATTACTGTGCATGGTCCCACAATAAATTGCGTGCGAAACGCAGGAAGATGGAAAGCAAAAAAATGCTACTTTCTTGCGCGACTAAGAAATTCAACCATGATACACTGTTCAGTGAACAGGGGAGGCATACTTTTTTTAACATGAAATTCTTTTTTTTTTCCAGTGTATTAATTTTTTTAACATTAAAAAAAAAACACTAGTATAAAGTGAATTAAATTCACTCGCACTGTAATATCAATTTTATACCTGATAATATTTTATCTACGCTCAAAAAATTATGAAAACTGTAGTTCTTATCGAATGAATTTTGTACGTAATAGAATTATAAATAGTTTAATGGAATAATAAAAAGTATTTTTTATAAAGTATTTTTTATTTCATGATGTAATAGGAATAATTAATTCTACAATATTTAAATTTAAAACTACTTTTTCTTCAACTTTAATTTTAACCGCAGTTTTAACCAAACACCTATTTTTTCAAACCAACCTCAACTAAAAGTATTTTTTATAAAATAATTTTTTTCAGACCACAACCATAATAACTACCGCAATATCAATTACATTCTAATTATGATATCTTACCATTTCCACGTGCGTATAACCTTAACATATTACTAAATCCAAAAATCAAACCCAATTATTTAGATTTGATATTCTGTCAGGCTCATTAATAGCATGCCTGGGCGCTTTTTACAATGCACTTCTTAAACAAGGAATCGTGAATAAAAATTATTGATCCATCATCCATCACCCTCCAACTCCCCCGCACGCCATCTCCCACCAAAACCTCAAAATTCAATTTGCATTGAGGTAGTGGGCAAATTATATGCACATTTTGCGCCTTTTAGATGTGAAAACCGTTATCAATGCCCCCATCTTCTTCATCTTTCCATTCCATTCATTTTTTTACTCCAGTGATATATATTGTTGGAATGCAAATTCAGTCACCACAAAATGAAATGTTTTTTTTTTTAAGATTAATATACTTATGGATTTGATATAAATTAATTTTAGTTATTCTTTTTTTTTTACAACACGATTTAATCCTTTACATGCTTTTTTAATAAAACATTCTATATTAGTTATCATTTGGTTTTCCAAACATGGTTTTACGATGATATTTTTTAAATTTATGATATATTTGTGTTATTTTTATTCATTAAAATTAAATTCATTCCTAATTGTCGTCCAGGCCTTCATCAACATTTTGTTTATTGCATCCAGGAAAAAAATAATATTTTTCTCAATTGTTTTTAAAGGATTTAAACAAAAGATGCGGATGATGGATGTATTTAGAAGAATGGTTACAATTATTTTTTAAAGTGTTTTTTATTTGAAAATATATTAAAATAATATATTTTTAAAAAAAATTATTTTTGATATCAGTACATCAAAATGATCTAAAAACACTAAAAAAATATTAATTTAAAATAAAAAATTATTTTTTAAAATACAAAAACAAATATAAAACTTTGCCTTCGTAACTGTTTCTGTAGAGTTTGATGATTCATTACAGTTCAATATATATATATATATATATATATATATATATATATATATATATATATATACATACATTTCAATTTCTCAATAAAAGCTTTGATCTCTCTCACACACACCAGGCTTTAGCTAAACTTTTTCTAGTTCATTTGCCACTCTTTTTTTTTATCTCTCAGCTAGTGTCCGCACAAAGATAATTTTTGATTCTTTTTATTATTATGTTCTTTTAATTTCAATAAATTATTGTTTTTTGTTTTTATTTAAATCATTTGAAAATTAACCGATGCATTTATAAAAGTATAGATACTCAAATAAAAATAAATAAAAATACATACACCCAGATATAATAAAAATAAAACTTGGACCATGAATCCTCCACAACTCCCTTCCCTGTCAGCAAAACAATCTCACTCATTAAAAAGAACACGGCGAGGGCTTGTACGAAAGATGACCACAGCATTCTATTCTACACTGATATTTTCTTCGAGGATACATCAGAAATTGTTGTCCGCCTCCGATTTCTGTCGGGAATTGATACTTTCACAGCTGCTTTTATGGTCCTAGACACCGTGAAATAGACTGGCAGTGTCATCTGCGCTGCTGGATCAAAATATTGTGTCTCTCTCTGCCCTCTACTTTCCGGTCTCCACCTCAAGGATAGTATCTCGCCAGTCCCTGTACCTAAAAGTGAGCATCGATTGATTTGGTTCGGTTCGTAGAAAAAAATCTAACTAACCGACCAATTCAAACCAAACACCTCAATTTGGTTTGCTTTTTTATTTAAAAAATCGAATTAGTTCATGGGTTTTTTAATTAGGTTTTTTCAACAGGTTTTGATGTAATTAACCAGACTCTTTTTGGATTAATTTGATTTTTTTAATTTATAAAAAATTAATTTGGTTTTCAATTCGGTTTTTTTTTATAAAATCAGAAATTAAACCAAATTGAATTTATTTTTTTAGATTTTCTTGTCCATTCTTTCAATTTAATATCTTAAGTAAGTTTTTTCACATTTTAGGTAAATTTTATTTGACTATTAACACACTATTTATTTTCACATTTAAAACTATATTTATGTTGAAAAAAATTAAATTAACATATTTTTTAATATTTTTAAATAATATTAATATATTTTAAAAAACTATTTTAAAATCAAACAACAATAACACATGTAAACTCACTTGAGATGTAAACGTTCGTTAAAAAATAATTAAGAGTGTAGTAATAATTATTTTTTAAAGTATTTTTTATTTTAAAATATATTAAAATATATTTTTTTATTTTTAAAAAATTATTTTTGATATTAATATATTAAAATAATATAAAAATATAAAAAATATATTAATTTAAAAAATAAATATAATTTTTTTAAAAAAACCATTTTTCAATGGATTATCAATCACTGCCTTAATGGTAGAGACATGTCGTCTTTTCTTCTTGACGAAGACGCTTCACCTACCACCTCCACCACACGCCATATCCCCCACCACAACCACACGCCATGTCCCACCAAAACCACAATTCAATGAATATGAAGTGCTCTTTTTTAAAGTTATTTTTTTAAAATATATTAAAATAATTTTTTTAAGAAATATTTTTAATATTAATACATTAAAATAATTAAATTTTTTTCAAAATTTCACACTCTTGTTCGGAGCACAGTACCATACAGGAGTGTATGCACATTTTTTGACCTTATAGATGTGAAACCATTATCAATTCCCCCGTCTCCATGTTTCTATTGCATTCAATTTTTTACTCGAGTGAAGATGCCTGTTGGGATGCAAATTTATTCACCACAAAATGGAAAAATAATGTCTCTGTTATTTTTTTAAAGATTAATATTTATTTATGAATTTGATATGGATTAATTTTAATTATTCTTGTTTTTACAATACGGTTTAATCTTATACATAATGCTATTTCTTGTCAAGTATAACATAATAATAATAAAAATCTAAAAATCTTAAAACAACGATTATCCAGAAAAACAATCAAGACATGTTTAAATATGTTTTAGGAGTATTTAAAAATATGATAATAATTATTTTTTATTTAAAAATATATCAAAATAATTTTTTTAAAATAATTTTTGATATCATCACATTAAAATGATTCAAAATATAAAAAATTAATTTCAAAAAATCATACCACAACCCCATAAATCCCTTAGTCCCGCAAAACAATGATTTTATTTTTTTTTCTAGAAAATTCAGACAAACCCAATTGTGAGGTTATTAAAATCAATTCAATTTGAAAAGATTAATTTAAAAAATTATCGATTCAAAATTTAATTTAGGTCATGTCTAAGCTAAATTAAAAAATATATTAATCAATTGAAGGTTTGTTTTTGCTTTATAATATGCTTTCCAGCTGAAATGATGTTTTTTTGGAGTTTTTGATGTGTATAGGTTAAAAAAATAAATAAAAAAAATTATTTTAATATATTTTTAATTAAAAAATATGTTTTAAAAATACCATACACCACAACTCCAAACATATTTAACTAGACTGATTAAACATATTTTTTTGAGTGTGTTTTTAAAATATATTTGTCTTGAAAAAAATATTAAATTAATAATTTTTAGTATTTTTTAATAATTTTAATGTGTTGATGTTAAAAATAAAAAATATAAAAATTTTTATTTTAAAATATTTTTAATTTAAAAATACTTTTAAAAATTACTTATACCACTTAATCATATAAAATTTAATAAAAAAACTATTTTAATAAAAAAATATGATTCAACGACTTCGAGCCGCCAACTACCCTACCAAAAACCCAACAACCGGACCCCCTTAATTTTCGTCTCTTCTACGTCTACGTCAAAAGTCCCCAATTCCAAAAACCTTTTTTAATTTTTTCTTAAATCTTTATCTCCTCTTCTAATCATGGAAACCTCGTCCCCTTCCCCTCCCGCCCCTCCTTCTGCATCACAACACGGCGGCGACATGGAAATCCACTACCCTCCGATCACCACCGATTGGGACTGGAGCGATCTCCTGGACTTCGCCGTAGACGATCGAATCCCTCTCTCTTTCGATACTCCTGGTGACCTCACCCAAACTATTGACAATCCAACACCAGAAATCGAGTCTCAACAGGTTCAGCTTCCTGTTCCTGATCGGGTAAGGAAGCGAGACCCGAGGTTGACTTGCTCCAATTTTCTAGCGGGTATAGTACCGTGTGCGTGTCCGGAGGTGGATGAATTATTACGAGAGGAAGAGGCTACTTTGCCTGGTAAGAAACGGGTTAGAGTTGCTCGTGCCGGGTCGAGTATTGCTAGGTGTCAGGTACCCGGTTGTGAAACGGATATTAGTGAACTCAAAGGGTATCATAGAAGACACAAGGTTTGTCTACGGTGTGCTACTGCTACTGCTGTTGTACTTGACGAGCAAACTAAAAGATACTGTCAACAGTGTGGCAAGTTAGTATTTTTTGCAAAAAATTCTGTGCTTTATTAATAAAATCGACGTCTTATCGTACGATATTTGATGCACATTTTAATCTGGCAGGTTTCATGTGTTATCGGATTTTGATGAAGGGAAAAGGAGCTGTAGAAGGAAATTAGAGAGGCATAATAATAGAAGGAGAAGGAAGCCAGCTGATTCTAGTAAGGCGAGTGCAGGTGATAAGGAAGTTCAAGGGGATTTGCTAACTGAAGATACTACTACTTGTGATGCTGAAGCTGAGAAAGGTTTTTCTCTTATATATAGTTTTTTTCTCTCTGCCCGTGTGTGTCTGTTTGTTACTCGCGTGTAAAGGTCTTCTTGTTTGAATTTTATTCGTTGATCATTTGCTTATTGATGGCTGACTTTAGTTTGCTCTGGATCCTGGACCTGGACATGGAAATAGGATCCCGATACCTATTTTGATAGGGTTCTTATTCTAATTCTATTTGAAATTAAATGCGCCAGTAGTAGGATCATAATATTAACATAGGAAGGGAGTAATTTCCTACTTTTATACCACAGTATCCCAGCAAAAGATTTCTGGTCAAGGAATTGGAAAGAAATTTGTGTTCCATTTCCAATTTCTAAGTGAACCAAGAAGCCTAATGTATTTATTCTATGCGGTGCAGATGGTTGCTCCAGTGGTCAGATGGCGGAGAAAGAAGGGTTGGTTGAGTCTGAAGATGGACATGTTTCCACCATGAACTCCGATCCTAATTCTCAAAATGTTACTAGTGATAGTGGAGTATCTTTCACGGCTTTTGGGGACATGCTAATGGATGGGGGGAAAGATGATTCCAAATTTTCGTTTTCTCCTTCGCATTGTGACAATAAGAGTGATTACGCATCCATGGTTGGTCTCTATTATTGTGTGGATTCCATGTTTTGCATGCTTGATTTTGTTCATTTCTTTTTCTCTTTATTATTATTATTTCATTTTTAAAATTTGTGGAGTTACTGATATGGAATTTTTCTTGTAGTGTCCGACAGGTCGGATCTCATTCAAGCTTTATGACTGGAATCCGGCAGAATTCCCTCGAAGGCTTCGACACCAAGTATTTTAAAGAATTACTATTACAGTTTAGTATTTGAATGAGAAATAATTTATATGCAGTCAAGGGTATCAGGAATCAGTTGACAGGTGTAACTGTCTTTACAGATATTCCAATGGTTGGCCAATATGCCAGTTGAGTTGGAAGGATATATTCGGCCAGGATGTACAATCCTGACTGCATTTATAGCGATGCCAACATTTATGTGGGTGAAGGTAATATACTAGATGTTTTCTACAAAAATCTCTTTGAAGGTTTAGATGAATCTAGAGTTTTTGAAGAAATGCTATCTACAACAATGCATATGCATGCTCTGTGTTATATGTAGATCTACACATAGTAATGTTTGATTGCTCCACTTAATTTTAGGTTTCATTTGAAGCATCTTTAATTAGTGAATCAACAAAACTACAGGGTTCTCTATTAGTTATTTGGATTTCTGTGCATGCACAAATGTCTAAGCAGATATATATGGTGATACCCATATTCTCAAGCCTGAGAGTCTGAGAGCACTCATTTATTTTCATACCCATATATGTTGAAATCTCCGAGAAGGCTGGTGTCTACAGTTTCTAATTTATGCACATTCCCAATGAGCACAAGCAATCACAAAATTTCTAACTGTTGATCATTCACAAATGCATCTACCTCTCCTCTGTTTTCTCCTTTCTTGTTCCTCTCAAATCTGAAGTTTTCTTTTCCCAAGCATGGTTGTCAATTTTCATCAGGAATAACTTGCGCTCCACACAACTTTGAATTTATCCTTGCCCATAGCTTATGGGAAGCTTGATTTTACCATTCACAGTGTAATGTGTTGATATTCATCCTATTCTACTTTTAAGAATTTAATTGGTCTTGCATGTAATAACTAATATTTTTTCATCTGCTTTAACAAAATGGTTGTTATTGATGCATAATTGCAGAAACCATTAATACCATCCAGTAAATAGTTTATTTTTAAATTTCTAGACTGTCATAAATATTGCTCTCTTAATCTCCGTTTTTTTTTTCTTTTTCACTAACAATTTTCTAATTTTATTAGATTGTACTCAATATTTGAACTTATACATTTACCTGTATGAAGCAGTTAGTTGAAGATCCTGCGTCTTATTTGAACGACCTTCTTGGTAGTGGAAAAATGTTGTCTAAAAAGGGCCGTATGCGTGTTTATGTGAATAACATGATCTTCAATGTCACAAAAGGTATGATAATTGTTTCATTCTTAATGTTTGTATATTACATGAGTGTATTGTTCCTAAAGGATGCAAGAACAAAACTAATTCAAACAACCAACCATAATTAACTGAAAGTCCGCTCTTAAATAGCCCTGTTCTTTATTCCTTTTCAATCATTTGTTCATTCCATTTGTTTAATTACTGAACATTCTATTGGCCTAGATGGAAATTCTGTGATGAAAGTCAACGTGGAAGGACACGCCCCAAGGCTTCACTATGTTCACCCTACATGTTTTGAGGTTGGAAAGCCCATAGAGTTTGTTGTTTGTGGAAGTAATTTGTTGCAGCCCAAATTTCAGTAAGGACTTTTTTATGCAATTAATCCATTTTTTTAGCATTTACTAAGTACCATTTTGCCAGAAGAAGTTTTTTTTATTTTTCATTTTTTATTATCAATACATAGAAAGATTTTAACCAAATGGGGCTCTTCAAGGGATTATATGCAATGTGTTATAATAATTCATTTCATTTTGAATTGACCCCTTAGTGTGTTTCGTGCTTATATGTGATTGCTGCTTATCAGTCTCATTTTTAGTTTGTTGGAAAAGTTGCATTGAGGCTGGATTCATTGTTTATGAGCTCTCATAGTTCCTCATGCTTGATCATATCAACCCCAACTTCCTCAATTAGTGGATAACAAGTCAGATCTCCATTAGCATGGTAGAGAATCTTCTGGTTTTGAACTATTTTCCTTATAAATAATAATTGATTTGTTGTCTTAAGGATGAAATCAGCTTCCTGATGTGAACAACCTTAACTCAATAAATGCTGATTTTGTTTCACAAGGAAACCAGGAAGAAGTTCTTATCACTTGCTGCATCTCTGGTGCATGCAGATGATGCTATCAGAACTGAAAAAAAAAAAAGGAAAAAAGTTGCAACAATTTCTCTGGCTTCAAACTATTTACTGATGTGGTGGAGCTCTTTTTACTGGATGCACTATTATTTCCCTTAATAGTTCCCGACAACTGCATTTCGTTTTCTTTGCAGTTAATGGATGAATGTCTTCTATTAGTTTTTGAATTTCTTGTTTCACTATGCTGGAAATTCATTATCATATATCAGGCTTCGGTATTTGTATTTCTCTGCGTGATAATAATAGCCTTGCTGCTCAGCTCCAAGCCAAAAACATACAAGTTGCATACTGGAGTTCCCTTGAGCATCTCTACTAGTATTAAGTAGAATAACTGAATGTCTGTAAGATGATATCAACCTGCTAACCATAGTGGGAAAATAAACCATTTGTCAACCAAATAATTGATATTAGATATTTCTGTTTTTGGTGTATCATCACCCTTCGATATCTTAATATACCAGTGTCAAGTGTGCCTGAATCTAATGCAGTTCAAATCATAAGGTGAAGGATATCTGTTTTTAAACTCTTTGGTGTTGTCTATTTTAACTTTGTATTTATTAACTTAAACTTGCTATGAATCTAAAGAACTGCATCTTTCATTCCTTTTCTTTTGCATGCTAGTATATGGTGTGAAATTTTTTTTCTGCCCAGTTCTATATTTTCTGCCCCTACAAAAATGATTTTGATGGCAGGTTTCTGGTATCTTTTGCTGGGAAGTATCTTGCGCATGATTATTGTGTTGCTTTACCACAAGCTCATACCAAAGGAGGTCCAGGTCTTCACCATCAGTTGTACAAAATACTTACACATTGTAACGAACCTAATCTTTTAGGTCCTGCATTTATTGAGGTATGTATCATGCTTTATTTGGGTGTTTCGCTGTCTATTGATTCTTTTAACAAAGGATCATCTGGCTATGTTTGTGAAGTTTTGCAGGACTTTCCATTTTGCATTTCTCTTTATATAATGATTTTTTTATTTGCTGACATATTCAAAATGAACAAGGGGATTGTATCTTTTTCCTGTGTTGTTTTTTGCAATAGTTTCTTTTGTGGTTTATGCCCTTTGTTTTTCTTTTCTGGAATCGAAATCATTTTGTTCTGAGATGCCAAAATACCACCTGGAGGCCGAGGTGTGAACTGATAATATGATTGTCATGCAGTTCCTTAGCAGTTCCAAATTTCAGACTTCCGTTAAATTTTTAAAACGAAAGTGGTTTATGTTCTTGGTAAATATATAATTTCTAATGGCCCTTTGTTGAGGTCTGATGTGGCATTTTATCCAGTTTGGTAAGGGCAATAAATTCGAATTTATATCTTTATGAGTAATAGTTAAAAAAAATACTGGATTTCAAAGACGAATATGCGGGACGCTGGTTTAACTACTTGTACCTATGAATTCTTAAATTCACCACCAAAATCATTCTATGTTCATGGAACCTCTCTACAGCTATTTTATATGGTTCTTGTTTTGCACGAAGCTGGTGATGAGGGTTGTTCTGGTATTGGGATTAGGTTGCTGCATCATGTTATCTTGTGCAATCACTTGCTATTGGTAGCATCATTGGTGCTTAGTATTATTGACTTCCTGAGCCTGAAACTATGTGTAGCTGATTTTGTTTTAAAAGTATATTTCTAGTTATAGAGGTCAATATGAGTATTTTGGAAAATGGTTTTTAACTATAAATGTGTTTTGCAGGTCGAGAATGAGAGTGGCTTGTCAAACTATATCCCTATACTTATTGGGGACACAGAAATTTGTTCTGAAATGAAAATAATTCAGCAGAGATTTGATGCATCTCATTCATTGATTATTGGCTCAGAGTGTGAGGTTTCTACAATGAGACAAACAGCATTGTCAGAGTTTATTGTGGACATTGCTTGGTTACTAAAGGAGCCTTCAGCAGAAAATTCTCAACAAATTATGACTTCTTTCCAGATTCAAAGAATCAATTCTTTGTTGAATTTCTTGTTACACCATGAATCAATCATCATTTTGGATAAAATTTTAAAAAACCTGAAGATCATGATGGACAAAAAGGAGGCCAATGGTATGGTTAATGGCACTAGTGACACTAACATGAGGCTATTGCAGAGTTACATGGATTATGCAAGCAATATTCATCATGAAAAACTCCAGAGAAGTGAAGTTTTGAAGCATCCCTTGGAATTTTCTGGAAAGGAGAATAATTGCATTTCAGGAAGCTGCTGTGGAAACAAGGAATCAGTTGCTCTCTCCACTGAGGTAAGAATGTCAATGTTGATCACTTCAAGTTTTTAGCATTGTGTTTGGTTTTGTCATTAAGGATTGAAAGTTATGGATTTTTACATGAATTTACTATTCCATTAACCTTTATTGTTTACTTTTGTTGGGTTTTTGGTTAGTAACTTGATATATTGAATTTAAGAAACAAACTGGTAAAATTGTATGCACACAGAGCAAGCGGCAAAAGAAACTTTGGTTAATTTCTGAGTGTTGACTCTTCCAGTTTCTGGAAAATGCATCACATCACTATGATTCATTCTCTTAAAAGTTCATTGCAGTGATTTTTCCTTTGCAACTTGGAATCTCTTTTTTTATATTGGAAATCAACTTGTTTTGAATAGTTTGGCAATGGTGTCTTGTTTGGCCCTGATTTTCAGCCTACGTTCTCGATAAGTGTCCTTATGGTTGCATCGACAAGAAGCATCCAGAGTTGCTTAAAACATGCTTTTGATCTGCTTACGTACCAAAAATTTTAAATTTTCAACTGGTTTGAGAAAAATATCAAGGAGATGTTTTTGCCATAAGCAGATGCATCTGCAACCCATGAAATTTTGAGGTTTTCTTCTTTTTCTTTCTATATTTTTTAAAATTAGTCATCGTTTTACTTTCTTCTAGCTGAATTAACAGCATCGTGCAGCTGTATATTACTGTTCAATGCAGTGCTGTATCTACCTGCCATATTTTGGAAACTTTTGAATAGGGAGATCTTTGTCTCACCTTGTTTGACTGTGCAGTGCTTTATTGATGCCTTTTATGTTCCTTGAAGGATCATATGAGTTTTCTTTATTTGCAGAACTTGGAGCAAAGACCAAATGGTGTATTGGGAGTAATGGGAAACTCCAATTCTATTGCTAGAAGCGATGAGTTTCCACTTTTGACTAAAGATGTCGTCATGAGGATGAACCTTGTCAATGAAAGGCCAAAGAAGTCATGTGGTGTCGTTTTCTCTAACAGAGTCTTGAAGTATCGGCCTTCATTTTATGCAATTGCTCTTATTGCTGTTTGTTTTGGAGTATGCGCCATTGTTCTGCACCCTCATAAGGTTAGCAAACTCGCAGTATCCATACGCAGGTGCTTGACAGACAGATTTTAGATGTTAAATAAATCCAGACTAAAATGCCATCTCTTGATCACTGGCTCTGTACATCCCCTTTACACTGTTAGATTAAATTGACCCCCCTGAAGCTCAAGGATGGGGTTTGATTCCTGACTTTGGAGTGTCCAAACTGCTATTTCTCCATGCTGCCTTGATCTTGCCCTTGTAGGAGTGTCAAGATAGAACTGCGGCCTTCCCAATAGTTGGAGATATCTGCTGTTTTTTCCCAGTTGGATGAGAATTCTTTGTAGGCAATGTCTAATATTCTTGCATCTTTTGTTTCCTTGTACTGACAACAGCTTTCACCCCTAAGTTCGTGTATTATCTTTTTTTGGCAATGATAATGATGGAATAAATTACTCGGGAGATCTCTTTTTTTCTTCCTTTGCTACCGAAGTGAAGGTGTGATCACATTAGAATGGCTCCGAAATATATAGCTCCTTAGGTACCTTTTTTTTTCAAGTTTTTGGTTCTGTTTTTCGAAAACCAAAGAGTGTTTTATATATTTTTTTTTTTGAACATAGTTTATTTATTTTAAAAAAGATATACGATGTAAAAATTCTTATACCAAATAAATATAAAAACATATTGTTACTTGAAAATATAAAAAGTAATGTCATGAATGTAAACCATGCACGTAATCCTAATGCTATGAATGTAACTCTAATTAATCAAAATCATTTTAGTTGAGATAAATATAAAGAAATTTTATAGTTTAAAGAAAAAAATAGATACAAGGAGAGAGAAGTCTTATGAAAATATATTTTTATTATTTTTAATGGGTCATATATATATATATTTGTTTTTTGGTTGTATATGTTTTTTTTTTTAAAATAAATTCAAATAATAACTAATAAAATGTTACTGCTAACTCTTGTAATTGTAGAAATTTTCGAATAAAAACATTGAGGGGTGTAGTTTAATTGGTCAGGCTTTGAATTTGCTCTCCGGAAATCACTAGTTCAAGTGCCACTGGAGGCTTATCTGATTGTTAATTCCAGGGTCTTGAGGGATTAGTCGAGGTGCGCATAAGCTGGCCCTTGAATTTGCTCTCCGAGAGATCACTAGTTCAAATGCCACAAATTTTAGGACCACTAGAGGCTGACCTCGATTATTAATTTCGGGGTTTCGGAGAATTAGTCGAGATGCGTATAAACCTGGTCCGAATACTTATATTTACCAAAAAAAAAAAAAAAAATCTCAAATAAGTAGTTAAAAACTTAAAACCCATTGCGCGCGCCTGTGTGATATTCTCGGACTGGATTTGTTTTTCTCGAGATCTACTCTGGTTATTTTGATCAACACTTTTAAAGACGCAGTTTGTGCAAGGAAGATCATAAATGATTTACTCTACCTACTTTAGCAGCTTTGTAATAATTACTACTCTCTCTATAATCTATTATAAACAAGTCAACAACACACTTATTACAGAAAAAGGATTGTTTTAGGAAACAGTTTTTTATTTTTATTTTTTTATATTCAAACTTGAAATAATAAGACACGTAATTAACTATAATCTAAAATCTAAGCTGGTCTCAAGAAGTATCTAATCAACTATCCCAGGAGCCACGAATACACATGTTCATAGCATCGAGACCCTATTTGGTTGCGTTGCTGCATTTTATTTCAATTATATATTTGAAAGTGATTGCCACGTGTTATGGTTTTATATGATCTGAATTAAAAAAATAAATATAATTTATATTATTTTTAAATTTACTTTTTCAAACTCTAACTTAAAAAAACCTACCATAATGACAAATACCCACGCTAGACAGTATGTACACTTCCCTGTCTTCGGTCCCCGTCTGAAGAACGAGATGCATGGAAATTGAATGATATTATTTTTTATAATGCTACTCAACAATCAACATACTCGGCTGACTCACATACAGCTGTCTACAGTTTATTTTTTATTCTTCTTTATTACTCCTTTGTCTTTTGCTTATTATTCCTTACTTATAATAACAGTGACAATAATATTTTAAATAATTATAAGTTATTAAAACTCACTTAGCCAGGCTGAATTTAGAAAACCTAAGCGGGAGTTGACTTGTTTAATTAATTGGATGAGGTAACTCGGATTTATTAACCCAACTTGTGACTCAAGCTTTTAAACAAATCATGAGTTGAGTTTAGTTTAGTTTTATAATTATGATTAATAGTGTATACATGAGACTTTAAGAGATTAATATAATGATTTAAAAGTTTACTTTAATTTTTGATATTATGGTTTTGAATATGGGACCAATATTTATAGTGATTTACTAGGTTTTTAAACAAACAACACTGCTTTTATTAACTTTCACTATTAATTAGGTTTTTCACAAGTTATTTGCAGCCAAGCAATATTAAATTAAAAAAAAACTAAAAGAGGTTGAGAATTCATCGTACATACAGACTCAATACATTGCGGACGGCAATAATATATTTACTCTTTTGCTCTTTAAAAAACTCATTTATATTACTTTTAGGGGTACAATTGTAATTGCATAGGGACTAATAGGTTATTATCAATTTGATTAGTGTTTAGGATGTATTTCTCTTTCTATATTATACAGTGTAATGACTTGGATGCTCTTGACATGCAAAAAAAAATAAATTGCTTTGATTAAGAGGTGATTTTGATTTTTTAATTCAAAAACACATTGAATTAACTTTGTTGCCCCTTTAAACAAATATATCTTAACTAGGATCCGAGGGCTTATTCATATTTTTCTTTTGGTCTTTTTGTAATTATTGATTCAAGATAGGGGTGGGTTAGTCTTTTACTTTTTAAATGAACAATAAATTTACTTAGTTACCTCTCAAGTTAAGAGTTTTTAAACTAGGATCGAGAATATATATATATATTGTAGGGTCAAGACCAGGAAAATTTGGTAAAAAGTATTTAAAAAAGAAATCCAGCTAGCATGTTTTGTTCATGTGCCAGCGTGTTAAGCCACTCTATACACTTTAGGCGATGCGTGCCGAGAATTTATGTGGTGAAAATTATCCATTCGCAGTAATGTTAGAAAGATTACAATGTCTTCTTCCAAATGAGAGGGCGTGTGTGGTGGTCCGGTCGGTGGTTTGATTCTGACGATCTTTTCTTTTTTTCTCTATCTTTGCCTTGGAAAGCATGTTGTCCAATTAGAAAATCCAATGTTGTCCTCTTATTTTGTCTTGGTATTTGATCTAATCCTCTTGCTTTTGATTGTATGATTTTTGTCTTAATTTCTTTTCATTTTCACCCTTGATTGAAATGTTATTTGTCCTCTTATTAAAATGAATAGAAGATAATAGAAACAAAAATAAATACAAAACTGATTGAATAAAATAATATTATGCAAGGCCAAACATATGAAAAATATTATTTCAGAATAAATATTTTTCTTATAAAATAAAGCTCACTTGTTTAAAATAAAATGAGTTATTAAAAAATTAAACACAAACAAAATTATTTTTTAAAAAATTTTATTCAAAAAAGGTTTGCAAAACCCACGGTCTAGGTCATGAGAACATGCTAAATTGATAGAGAAGAAATTAAAGATAACCATAAAATCTTCAACAGCCGAAGGATGAAATTGGAGAAAAAAACCACACAAAATTTATGATTAAAAGAATGAGGGAGAAAATTGAAATAAAAAATAAATTAGTAGGTGTAAAAAAAATTAAATTAAAACGTTAATTTGAAAACAAATAAACTTTAACAAGAGGAAAATTAAATCAAAAGAATAAGGGTAGATTGAAAACAATAAAACAACATAAACTTTGATTGAAGGATGAAATTGAAAACCAACAAAACTTTAACAAAAGAGCCAAGGAAAAACAAATCATAAATCAAAAGAATAAGGATTGAATTTGAAAAATAATATATGACAAATTGTAATTCAAGGACTAAATTGAAAACATTTAAAACTTTTATAATAGAACCAAGGATGAAAATAAATAATAAAAAAATATAAGAATTGAAATTGACAAATCTAAAGATAAGAGGATAAATATGCACTTTCTCTAGAAGAGATAGAAAAGAAGGAAGAAAAAAAATGACCATTGACAACAAACCGAATCCATCGCCACACACCACCTTATAGAGAAGAGGACACAACAGTGCATCTAAGGACATGATGAAAGGGCAGGTTTAACCACTGGATGGCGTCGCACACGTCACCCAAACACTGTGGACGACACCCACTCGCTAGCGTGTGAATGTCACACCCTAACAGCGTTTTCGAATAAAAAAATAGTTTTCCAACTAAAAAAATACCTGAATGCCCTTCATAAACCTGTGAATCACAAAAAAACCATTGTGAAAGTACACAAATGCCCCTATATGCATGCCTTGATTTTTGTCTTTTCTAAGGGTATAATCACATTTCTACTATATTCTAAAATGTAAAAAACTAAAAAAAGCTCTTAGTCAACAACTCTAGTTTTTTTTACCTCAAGGGTAAATAAGTATTTTAACTATTTTAAAGTTTTTAAAAAGACTAAATCACTCTTTGCCAACAATTCAAGAAATTGTTGATTTTAGAGGTAAAATCGTATTTTAATTGTGCAAAAAACATTGGAAAATACAAACATACCCCAAACAATATTTTAATGACTAACAAACCTTTAGAAAAGACTACATTACTCTCAGGACCAAGACACGTTTTATTTCAACTTAGGAATATAAAAATAATTTTACTGTAGCAATCCACAATAAATTGTATCTTGTGTTATAGTGAAAAACCCATACGCTATATATTTTTGTTAATTGGATACTTACAAACGAATGGACGTTAGCTTGTGGAGCACCATATTTAAAGCACACCTTTATATTATAGTTTTAAACTTGACTCAAGGTTAACTCATAGTAAGGCTCAGGTTACAACTTAGGAGGATTGACTCAGATTAACTCGTATTGACTTTTTATATATATATTAAAAAATCAAAATCACTATGCTTTGACAATTTTTTTCAAAAAAAGTCAACGGATTGATAATCGAGTTGACTAGGTTAGTTGAATTTTTGTCATTTTCTATTTTTTTTTGTTAATTCGAATTAGTCCCTAATTTAGATTAGTCAGGTCTCAGGTCAGCCTACTAGGTTGATCAAGGTTTTTATATATAATTTACTATATTTTTATAAGAAAAGTTTTGTTTAATTATAATTTACTATATTTTTATACTATATTTTAGATTAAGGAGTCAAGAAATTATAATTAAATTTAGACGTAATAAATTTTTATGATAATTCATATTGATGAGGCTGAAATATGTCTATTAGAAAGATTAGAGATGTTTTTTATAGACTAATAAAACTAGATTCAAAGGACTTGGTGGGTCGGACAACACCTGCAAGAAAAACACTCCAAAGCTTAAGTCAAAATAATGTTTGTTCAGGTGACAAAGAGAATAAATATTCTTTAGGCTTAAATGTTCCTTAAATCTTGTTTAAATCTTGTATCGGATTTGTGTCTTTTTAAACATATATTGTCTAGAGAGATAGAGTCTAGAGAAATAAAATCTAGAGAGATGAGCTCTAACAAACCTTTCATTTACAGATATAAAACTCTGTTTATATAGATATTTTAAAAATAAATATATTAAGAAATATCTAAGATATTTTATATAAATATCTCATAAATATTTAATATAAATATCTTGTAAATATCTAGAATATTTATAGAGATATTTACGGTGATGTGTACTTTATATAAAATATCTACATAGTTTTTTAATGTATCATCACATATAATTTGTTTAATTTATTTTTTTCTCATTTTCCTTTCTTTTTATTTCTTCTTCCTCTTTCTCTAATTCGCTCTGTATAGATGGAAAAAAAGAAGCAAACAGGGGCGCCAAGCAAAAGAATCCATCTACTTAGGGGGGGAGATCATGGGTCGTGGTTTAGAGAAATGATGGTTGGTACGATTGGTGGTGGAGATTAAAGAGAGGGTGTATGATTGGACGGCTGGGTGAGCCCGAAGAGAAGGAAGGGAAGGGTGGCTGGCGTGGGCGAGGCCGAGGAGAAGGAAGGGAGAGAGGAAAAAAAGGAAGAAAGGAAAACAAAGAGAAATGAAAGAAAAAGAGAACATATTTTTAAATATAAAAAAAATTATTCATGACATTATAAAAATATATTACGAGTATAAAATTAATCATCCTTTGCTAAGTTTTTATCTAAAAAACATAAAGTCATTAAAAAAATACTATAAAAAGATATAATAAATTTAAAAAATTCATAAAAATAAAATCAAATTGTGTGTGAGTTGCTCGACATGACCCAGTTATCTTGGTCAATTCAAAGACAACCTAGCCATCCGGTAAAAAAAATCCGATGATGAAATTGAGAAAAAAGGATGAGATTGACAAGAAAAAACCTTTTGACCCAACTTTTTGCCTTGTTCGGGTTTAAAATTAAATAATATGGGAGGTGTCCTGACATGACCTGGTCAACTAGGTCAGTTTAAAGGCAACCCGATTGAATGGTAAAAACTTTTTGAGGATAAAATTGAGAAAAAAATAAAATTGACAGGAAAAGAACCTTTTTACTCGACTCTTTACTTAACCCGAGTTTAAAATTAAACTATATGAGAGTTGACTTAACGTGATTTAGTTAACTTAACAGGTCCGAAGATAACCTAAACAACTTTTAAAAAAAGCCCGATGATAAAATTGAGAAAAAAAATTAAAATAAAAAAAGGAGCTTTCCTATTCATATGAACAACAAAGCTGTATAAAGAATGTTGTTTTGTTTTAGAATAGACTAGCTCGAGTTTAAGCTTTAATTACGACACTATCAACATCATAAGAAAGATCTAGACAAGATGAATTCAATAACACCAAAGAAAGCCATCAACGATAACTTAGGAAGGCCACACTTGTCGCCTAAAACAAGAGAGCCACACTTGCAGCCAAAAGCAAGTGAGCCACCCTCCACCTTTCGATGACAAATGTGACATACTCGAGTCATCATTATTGATCTTTCATGATGTTATTTGATTTGTTTCATCGAGATATTTTTTATGGTACTAGTGGTATTGTAATCGGAGCTTCAATGTGCCTCTATTGTTTTTTATTTATTTTATATCTCTCCTCTCTTCTCATGTGGAAGCCTATTTCATAATTTTTTTTAAATGTCGCTATCTTAAATAGCGACAAGTTATGGATGTCATGTTTTTCAATCGCAACATGTATAAAGTGTGCTATTTCATTGATTCTTTTTCAAATTATATTATTTTGTCTAATATTTAAAAAAAAACATGCTAATAAGAAAAAATAGCCAACATTTTTCATATGCAACGCAACGTGGTTAATAATGTGGATGGATATTTGCAAATTCTCAATTTGAATTTATAAATACATCAAATGGATTCTCTAGTAACTAGCTAGCTACTCACGTCAGTCACAGCTTAACCCCACATCACCTATACTCATTTCCTTTTCTTGATCAATCATGCACTGCTGCCAGATTATATAAATATCCCGGACGCCATGATGCTCAAGCTAGCTGATGCCGCCTCGCATGAATATATATGCTCACTCTACTCTTATTCTCTCACATACACCTATCGTTTTATGTCCTTTCTAACCAGGCAATGAGAATGTCAGCTGCCCTCTGCATCACTGGATGGCTAGCAGTCTTCTTCTCTAGAGTAAATGTTATTGTAATATTGGCAGTTCATTGCCCACATAAATTCTATTACACAATCTTGAACATCAGTAGAGTTCATATGCTCCTTTATTTTCATTGGCCTTTGTCCGATGCAGGGACCTTTGTCACTCGACACGGGGAGGATTCTAACAGGATATAGCATTGGATTTTTCTCTTACGTTGTAATTACTTGATAGTGTTGTGAAACCTCCACAATTATTGATCAATAGTGTAATAGAAGAAAAACTAGAAATAACATTAAATATAATGTGATTCGGTAATATGTCCACGTCTGTGAATGAGGAGCTTTTATTTTTATTATATTAAAATAGAGTTACATAATATTTATTTATAGTAAACTCTAAACTACTCAAGGAATCCTAGTCATCTAAGTAGTATTAATAATTTTTTCTATAATACCCCTTTACATTACCGTGGGGTGATGCCCACACCCCCAACCTATTAACCGTCTCTAATAATAAAATAAAAAATAAATCATAGAGAAGTAGATGATGTCATTGCACTTCGCTTCGAGATTTGCCATTGAGCCACAAACCATAACAGATACTCATAATTATCTTTTTACAAAAACTTATATTAGGACACTTCTAATCTAATTGTAGAGATTTTTTTACCTGGTTTTGATGATAATATGTAGGGGTGAGCAAAAAACCCGAAAAACCGATTAACCGAGAAAACCGAAAAAAAATTAACCGAAAAAACCGAACCGAGAAAAAAAAAACTTTACCGATTAGAAAACCCAAAAGAATTTCCGGTTCGGTTCGGTTCGGTTTCGGTTTTAAATGTCTAAAACCGATTGAACCGGAATGAACCGAACCGGTTCAACCACATAACTGGCTAAAAACAAATAGTATAAATAGTCACTAACTAAACCTTAAAGCAACACACACTCGCAGCCACCCCCCCTTCCCTTTGCCTCCTTGCATCTTAATTATTTCTCCATCACATTCTCTTTTCTCCCTAGCAACAAATTCAGCATCCCCTCACTCCTTATTTTTTCTCTTTGCCTCCCTGCATCTTAATTATTTCTCCATCAAATTCTCTTCTCTCCCTAGCAGATCTATTTTTCTAAAAACACTAATTTGAGCCTTCATTTGGATCCAACTCGCTCACTATGGACATATCTGTTTTCCTTGCCATCTTGATTAATCTCTAGTTTCTATTTTCCTTGATATTTTGTGGGTTTTTGCTTTTTTCATTATGTTGTAATTTGTGACTTTGGTTGTAAACTGGAACAAGTTCTTGAAGAATAAAAACGAGATTTGATTCTCGGTTTTACTGGTTTTTGAACAACAAAAACCAAACCGAACCGAAACCAGTCGGTTTGAACCGGTTTCGGTTTTAAATTTTAAAAAATAATAATTTCGGTTTGGTTAATTTTTTCAAGTGAAAATCGAACCGAACTGAAAATGATCACCCTAATAATATGTCCTATAAAAAAAGGTTCCAATATTTGTAGCAGAAATAGCTCTAAAAAAATCTCATCGGAGGGCTCACCACATTAAATTAGGTAAGACATCATAAAGTTAATATGTATGCAGTCATTACTAACCTTTTGATATCTTCGTAGTAATATCTATTGCTTTTCAGCTCCTGATCGTTATTGGGTCATCCATTACATTCTTAATCAAATACGTCATACCATAGAGAACATTAGCTCTAACTGGTAAGTTAAAGTCTTGCAAAATATTATGTTGTTTCTTTGATGATGACTTCTTGTTGAACTAAAATATCAAAGAAATAGTAAATTTTGTTTTAGAGGTCTTATGCAATGCTGATTGTCATTTTTTGATGTGTTTTGAAAGGTTTTGTTCCCTCCATTTTCCTGCTTGTTGGTCTATATTTCATTCCTGAGTTAGGAGGGTTACGATTCGATATGGGTGATTGTAGTTAGGTTAATGAAATCAACCCATTTTCTGCCAGTTAAGATTATTTATGGATATGCAAAATTGACGAAATTGTTAATTAGTAAGATTGTGCGATTGCATGGAGTCCCGATCTTGATAGTTTTGGATAGAGGTTTACTATTCACATCGTGGTTTTGGATGAAATTTCAAGAAGCTATGGGACTAAAGTACAATTGAGTATATTTTTTCACCCTCAAACAAATGGTCAGTCTGAGAGGACTACTCGGATATTAGAGGATATGCTTAAAGATTGTGTTATGAATTTTAAAATTGGTTGGAGTAGATTTCTACTATTAGTTGAATATGCTTACAAAAAAAAAATTATCATGCTAGCATTGAGATGACGCCTTACGAGGCTTTGTATGGTTAGATGTGTAGATCGTCTAACGTTGGTGAGAAAAGGCTAATGGAACCAGAGTTGATTCAGATTACCTCAGAGAAGACAGATGAGATAAAAAAGAAGCTTCAAACATCTTAGAGTAGACAGAAGAGGTACGCGGATATGGGAGGCGTGATTTAGAGTTTTTGGTAGGTGATTATATGTTCTTCAAGGTATCACCGACCAAATGAGTATTCAGGTTTGAAAAAAAAGGCAAGTTATATCCTTGATTTATTGGAACGTATGAGATTCTCGAGAGGGTTGGAGCAATTGCTTATAGGTTAGCATTACCATCAAACTTGTTTGTTATTCTTCTGGTATTCCACGTTTCTATGCTATATAAGTATATGTCAGATCCATCTCATATGTTATGAGTTCAACCAGTTGAATTAAGAGATGATATGACTTATAAGGTGCAATCGAAAGCTATAGTGTATTGGTAAATAAGGAAACTTATATCAAAGGAAATAACTTTAGTGAAGGTGAAGCGGAAAGGCCATTCACGCGAGGAATAAACATGAGAGCTCGAGGATAAAAAGTGTGAGGGGTATCCTCATCTTTTCGATGGTTTCAGTAAGTGTTCAATCATTTCTGTCAAGTTTCGAGGACAAAATTTTTATAAGATGGGGATATTGTGATGTTTTGAAATGAATAGAAAAATAGTTAATAGGAAAAGGCAACAATGCCCTTGGAGGCTTAGAAAATAGGTATAAATAAATGAGAGGTATTGTGGTTATTGAACAAATAGCTTGGTAAGTATAAATAGAAAGATAAAAAAAAAGAAACATGAAATTAGAGAGAGAACCATGAGGGAAAGAAGGAAGAAGAGAAGGAAAAACTAAGTAAGGAGAAGAGAATTATAAGAAATAAACCCCTAAGTGAAGGTTTACACTTTGGTTATGTAGAATCTAGTATTTAACTTTGATTTTGGTTTGTTAAGGTTTAAGGTTTTAAAGTTTATGTTTTAGGGTTAGATTGATGAATTAATTGATGAATTGGTTATTTAAGATGAATTAATTAATTATAGTGTGATGGAATGAATTATTATAAGTTGATTATATTGGGTTTTTGAGGTTTTGGGTTAAAACTCAGGATCTGCCATATTAGGTGAAACTAGTATGGAATTCCTTACCAGCCAGCCACCAGTTAGGGTTGAACCGTTAGACCGATTGACTGCTATATTTTGTTCGATCGGTTAGGTTACACCAGTAGACCGATTGGTGAATAAAATTTGATCGACTGGTTGAGTTAAACCGATAGACCGATAAACTTGACAATGAGGTTAAATGATTCTTTTAGGTTTGATTAGTTTAAGTTATGTTTGAGATCAATCAAATGGATTGATTCCAGTTTATAATTACATGTTAGTTCTTAAACGTGTAATGTTATGGGTTAGACCCTAATTTAAATGTATTAAATAGATTTTACATTCCTTTCAAGTTCATTTTAAATATATCTTCTTTTGTATTAAGATATTCATAATATTCCACATGTTAGACATCAAGAGTTTGAAGTACATCCTTTAGCTGATGGATCTAAATTTGAGGCAAAAGAGATAGATGGAGCTGCTAAAAGATTATAATTATACCATACAATACCACCTAAACAGAGCAAATATAGTTGCTGATGCTTTGAGTAGGAAATCATCAGGGAGCTTAGCTCATATTTAGGAGGTACAAAGACCTTTGTTTAGGGAGTTGCATGGGTTAGTAGATGAAGAAGTTAAATTTGACTTAACTTCGAAAGTGAAGCGATCAGCTTTCAGGTTAAGTCAGACTTGTTTAAAAAGATAAAGGCAACTCAAAAGAGAGATGACTCGCTACTCAGGATCAAAGATGAGGTTGAGCAGGGAAAAGCTGCAGATGTCGTGATTGATGAGGATGATGTGCTGAGGTATGAGAATAGGCTTTATGTGCCTGATACAGATGATCTAAGGAGATAATTAATGACAAAGGCACATCAAACATTCTACACAATGCATCCAGGTTCTGCCAAGATGTATAAAGATTTTAAGGTGTGTTATTGGTGGAATAGGATCAAGGCTAACATATAACAAACTTTGTTTCTAGGTGTTTGACCTTTTAGAGGGTAAAAGGTGCACACTAGAAACCTTCTGGATTGCTGCAAACATTATTGATTTTAGAATGGAAGTGGAAAATGATCATAATGGACTTCGTGACAGGATTGTCTAGGAGTTAGAAGGGTTACAATTCGATATGGGTGATTGTCGACAAGTTAACAAAATTAACCCATTTCTTGCCAGTCAAGATTACTTATGGATATGCAAAGTTGATGAAATTGTTCATTAGCGAGATTGTGCAATTACTTATGGATACTTTTGTTGGACTTTCAGAATCTATTCTTTCATTGTAATCAATGTTATTCCATTATGTTTAGTTAGTGCTTAACAATTACAATATTTGTATTAAATCTTGTATTAAGATATTGATTTATATTATGGACTTTAATTATGGTATTAGAAGCAACATAAAACTCTGGTTTGTTTAAATGGTAAAAAATTTGTATGTAAATCTAGCTTCATATAGGTAGGGAAACCTAGGGGGATCTTATATATATGCCGGTCATTAAACACTAACCATGCCAACCTAATTAGTGACCAACAACTATGCTTTTTGTTCATAAAGATCTCTGCAACTGGGACATGTCTAGGCTATTTCTTAGCAGTAGCTTCTTTTTTTCTCAAGGTAAATCACTAAAAATCTTACTAGTTCAATATCTGCATATTTTGTTCTTACTGTTTGCATTCAGGTCTAGAATTTGTTGTCATGATCATTGTGATCCAGGGGCATGAACTGTTGCTTGAGGAGGTACTGATATGAGCCGTCTCAAGAGTGCTTGTATATTTCCTATTATATAACCATGGTGTTTTTTAATGACTGCAAATCAAAATTTAAACAATTTCGGCTAATTTTCCTATGGAATCAGATTTATATATCAGCATTCTCAATTGGAATGGAACCAGTTTCTTGGGTGGTCATGTCTGAGGTAGCTATTTTTACCTGTCAGGAAAACTGCTAAAATATTTAATCTAGATTTATGTATAGAATGGAATAGGAGTCAGCCACAAGGCACGGCAAACCTAGTCTTGCTTTATCTAAGACCTTTTCCTGTGGTAGATTTTCCCAATTAACATAAAGGGGATTGGTGGGAGCTTGATGGTACTAGTGACCTGGTTGGGTACATGGGCAGTTTCTTTTACGTTCATCTTTCTTATGGACTGGAGTAAGAAACTTCTTAAGTCAAGCGCAAAATAGAAGTTACATAGTTCGCGTTGTCATGCAACTGTCTTCATGGATTATTTGATGGTTTTCACATTTTCAGGTACCTTCTTTGTGTACTCTGGATTCTCGGTGCTAGCGAGTTCTATACGTGGCCAAGTTTCTACCAGAAACCAAAGGAAAAACACTGGAAGAAATTCAAAATAGTATCGATTCATAGAGTGTGGAAAGTTCTGAAGGTTGATAAGATACTTTCAGGATACGCTTTGAAGATATTGTTGTGTGATGTTGGCTCAATCACAGTCCCTACTCGGAAGCGAAAAGGCTAGATGCCCAACATGGCATGAATACTCTCATCTCAGAAGTGTGCGATCAATTCTTAGGGCTCATTGCAATATTCAAATTCTTTTGTCAGGAAGTATATAGAGTACTGGTAGTTTGGTATCTTAGCATTATGACAACATTAGATGTACGTGCTTTGTATTCATGTAAAACGTATAGTGACAGGAACCACCAATTTATTGGATTAATGAAGAAGAATTTCCTTGCTAGCGTAATTTCACCTTGCTAGATGATATTGATAGGACAGGACAATACACAAATTTCTTGATGAACCGAAGGTTCTGAGTATTTGGGTTAGGATTTGTTATTATTAGATGAATTTATGATCCATATAGACTATTTAAATGACCTAATATATGTTTTTATGGACAAGTTGGATAGATCTAACTCTAAGAGTAGGTTTGGTTGCGTCATACGATCAGGTTAACATTTTAAAACTATGATAACATGAGATTCAACCATTAGATCGGACTCAAATTTTTCAAGTGATTGAATGGGCAATTTTCCTATGGAAAGCTATTGTGTCACTTATCAAACCATCAGATCTTTCAAAATTAGGATTTAGCTCAAATGCTCAAGTTTTGGCAAATTTTGTTTTCATATGTTTTTTTTCCCTTCAGATTTTATGTTTTAATTTCAATTTTTGTTTTATTTTCTTTATGTTTTGGATTTGTAGTTGTTTTTTTAGTAGAGGCTAGCTTTGGTTCTCGCGCTTTGCTGCGGGGCTAGACTATTTTTTTGTACAAAAAATGATATGTAGGTATTGAAATGAGGTTAGAAATAACATAAAAAATTGACCATGACAAATGTATAACAATGCTAATTATAGTTAAGTCAACACTATATAACAAATGTTTATCATCATCATCATCATCATCAATAATACTATTATTTTCATTACAATTTTTATTTCTATCACCACTATTATTATTATTATTGTTGTTGTTGTTGTTATTGTTACTATTACTATCATAATAATTACCATCAACAATATTATTACCATAACTACTAATATCATCACAATTATTACTATTACTATTACTATTACTATTACTACCACTACCACTATAACCACAATCATCATTTTCATTACTATTATTATTTTCATTACCACTATTATTATTATTATTACTACTACTATCATTTTCATAATTAACATTACTATTAGTATTATTATTAATACTACTACTGCTGCTAACATTACTATTAGTATTACTACCACTACTGTTGCTATTAGTATTATTATTATATATTCTTTTGAAATAATAAACAATAGTATGACATAATATGAATACCAAAAATCTGATTTATAAGATATAAATATCTAAATTTCTTATCTGATAAATAATGTATATGATATAAATAAAGAGAAATTTAAGCCATGGGTACTTAGTTATCATCTATATTAAGAGACTGTTTAAAAATAAAGTAATATTCTTTTATTTTTTTGAAAAAAATAGAGTTAGAAAAAAAAAAACTAAGACTTATTGTTTAAATGTAATATTTTTTTGAAAAAAAAATAAAAAAAGTATTTTTTTTCTAAACACACCTAAAATATCTAAAACTAAAATTTGATAATATTATTACTTGACAAAATTTTATTTTCCTTTTGAAAAATTGATGGAGTTATTTTTGTACTTTGGCTTTTGACTTTTCTTTAGTTTGGACATGGAATAAATGAGCTTAATTTGGAATCTTTGTATCTTTAGTGTATTCAATGAAATAATATCTTTTAAAATATTAATTTAATACTCAAAATAAAAATAAAAAAAAAATAAAAAAGGACAAACTTTCTTCACCGGTAAACCTATTTCTAGGATTAACTTTTGTTTGACTAGTGTACTAAAATTTAAGTGTAAAAGTCAATCTCCCAATAAATAAAGTTGTAATAGGATATGATAAATAGGCAAGAGAGTGTCTTTTGCATTTTATTTAAGAAAAATTATAAATTATCATTTTTATTTTATAATTAAAGTTTTAGAGAAAATATTTAGTGAGAACCGTGCACGACGACTTTAGTATATATTAATTAACCAAACACTTTTTAATATTGTCATCAAGGCTAAATATAATTTCAATCATATTTTATTACACTACCAAACAAACCTTAACAAAAAAAAGAAGAAGTAAAAGGACTCAATTCATCAAATTAGAAGGAGAAGGACTCAATCGATTAAATTGAATAAGTAGAGAGATGAAGTCTACCATTGACCACACATAAGACGATCATGTCGTTTATTATAGTAGAATGGGTGGCATAAGCAATGATCCTTACATGTTGAAGAAGAATAACTCGTGTCCCTATATGTTTCTAGTTTATGATGTTCCAAAAAATCCAAGTAATTTAAAAGTAAAGTTTATGTATTGAATAATCAGTTAATCTTTTAGTTTTAACAATTTGATTCATTCTCTTTAGTCAAGATGGTTGGTACCTAGTGTATGGTAAACCAAGATGATTGGAGGCTGATATCTGCAAAAGATTTCATTTTGTAGATTTTGGGATTCTTATATATTTAAGTAAATATTATTTTTTAAAATGTAAAATGATATTTTAGAAAGAGATTCTTTGAAAATATATATTCAGTTGAGTATAAAGATTGTGAACTTGAAGTTTTGAAGGATTCATGGTGTATTTATAACTCATGAATTTTGTTTTTTTTATAGAGGAGGGGCTGAAGTGTAATTTTATCCTAATAGTTTTAATGAGGAAACATATCTCTGACATATGCATTAATGAGAAATAAATATTTCTTATACAAATATTAATGTGATGGAAATATGATATGGTCTTAAAGAACTTTTATACACTATCTATTACACAATATTAATATTGATGAAAATATAGTAAATATATATATATAAAAAAATTATACTTTTAAAGATTTAGAAAATATATCTAAAATACAGCTGAGCACACAAGAGTTAAGTTTTTATTTTCAAGTTGAGTTTTGACTTTTTTTTTTTTTTTTTTTTAAGACTGGCTCAGGAGAGTAGCTCTTCTTTTAAACTGAGCGTTAGTTCCTTTTCTAAACTAGTTTATAATACTGGATTCTTTTTTAAAACTAAGCTCATGAGAGGGTAAGTTTTTTTTTTCTAGATGGAACCCATGAGTGCTTGGGCTCTTTCTACTGGAGCTGGGTCTGGAAACGTTGAGTTTTTGAGTATTTAAAAGGTGTTTCTTAGTTCAGTTAAATTTAGATATATCACTGGTTAACTGGGACTGCTTCTGCTCTTATGACTTGTGCCAGGCTTCCTTCATTTCAACTGCTGAATCCTGATCATCAAACACTAAAGAGACAACTACGGTCCTACTTGTAACTTGTTTAATATTTATTTTTACAATTAATTATCTCAACTAAATAAAGGTATTGAATTATTTTTCTTCTCCACTTTATTTATTTTTCATTTGATTTTCTCTTACATGCATATTGATTGATTGATTGCCAATATGAAGTGGGAATTTTAGGTTCAGTTCACTACTTTAATTTCATTTTTTTTCAATAAAGTTGATGTTTGGATGCTAATTTATGTAATCTGTTTGCTTTGAGTGGAGAAAATTTCAAAGTTGTAATCTTTTCTTGCCTTAAGGTATTGAATTTATACAGTTCGATGGTTAGATACTCGTTTGATTCTTCAAATAATGAATAACTTCCTTTTCATTTCTTTTGCTTATATGGTTCTGTTTCGCAGGATTTGACGGACAGTGGGGCAGTTGATTTGTTGTTTATGCTGATAATAAGTAACTTCATAGGGTTTCAGCATCCATGGCTGTAAATTAGAAGTGGGTTATTGAAGGAATTTGAGGATAAGGCTAACATGAATAGGATACATAAGATTACTGATCAATGTGATGATAAAGTTGCTGCCGAGGGATCCTCTTCTAGTCAAGGACCCAATGAGATTTTTTATCATGAGATTGCTCAACTCACAAAGCTTAGGTCACGGCCTCATGAGCTTTTGAGCAAGGACATGCCTGGCAGGTCGAGGCTGCCCGTCTCAACTATGAAAATGTTGGTTGGTCGAGAGGGTAACTATTCCGGAAGAGGGAGATTCTCATCCGCAGATAGTTGTCATGTTTTAAGTCGATATTTGCCTGTAAATGGTCCTTGCACGGTAGACCAGTTGGATAGTAGGACTTATGTTTCTCAGTTTTCAGATGATGGTACTCTTTTCGTTGCGGGATGTCAGGTATTGTTCATTTACTTGGGGCAGAAAATAAAGTTATTATTCTCGACCAGGCATTATTCTTCATAAATAGTTGGGGATACTTAAATTAATGGGACTGTTTGTAACGTCATTTTTTGAGTAAAAACTTTTCTTGTACAACAGGGAAGCCACATTAGGATATATAATGTGGATAAGGGATGGAAAGTTAAGAAGGACATTTTAGCCAAAAGTTTAAGATGGACGATCACTGATGCATGTCTTTCCCCCAATCAGCACTATCTTGTAAGTTTCTGATGATTCTAGATGGAAAAAAGATGTTTATGTATTACTAAGATAGGAAGTAAATTATTGTAGTCATATAGTGTAGTTCAATGCATTAGTTCTGGTTCTCTGGGTTTACTGGAGCCTTTTCATCGCTTATTATACTGTAGTTCAATGCATTAATGCAGGTTCTCTGGGTTTAGTGGAGGACTGTCTCTTTGGTGGACAACCTCTTTTATGACCTGCTACCAAATTAATTAAGTACCGAGCAGAAATTTTCTTTGATTTTGTTTAACATACAGGTTGGTGGATTATATGCCTGCTGAATCTTGCTATATTGCGCATATCATGTCCTGTCTATGACATGTGCCCCTGTTGCTCTTGTGTGTGAGTGTGTCTGTGAGAATCTATGATCATCTCTCTATGCATTTTCAGATTCAATCTCTTTGAATTCCGGATTGTGTGGATATCATTTTTTTTTTTATGGACACGGCTCAAGTGCTCCCTTGTAAAGTAATTTTTTATATTGGCATAAACAGCCTTAAAAAAGGGTTACTTGGTTGTTTTAGGTCTTTATATCTTTTTGGTTGTCTACAATAAGTCAATTTGTCTTATGGCATACTGCAACTTAGCCCAACTTTGGAACTGGGCTTGTTGTTGGCCAGCATAATTTTATTAATTGCTTACAGCTCATCCTTATTTTCCTGTCTAATGGCTTTTACTGTTGCTGTTGATTTTACCAGGATTTATGCAATACTTGAAATAGTTGCACCATATAGGGTAGAAGATAAAACTTGGATTATTTTTTGGGCTTCTATACTATCGCAAATACAATTTGCAGGATCTTCCACTTGTGTCTAACCATGCCACTTTTCATTGGGGACGAACTGATTTGTAGACTTGACATGCAATGAGATTTAATTTTATAACTTGGATACAGTGCATTTCTTTGTTGATTCCATTTACCTTCAATTTTAATGTGCAGGTGTACGCTAGTTTGTCACCTGTTGTCCATATTGTGAATATTGAATCTGCTGCAACAGAGTCACTGGCAAATGTAACGGTATGTGTGCCACGTGCCATGCTTGTTGTGGATTTTTTTTTCTTAGTTTCTTATATATGTTATCGTTCAATGTAGGATGAAAAGGCTAAAATCTTTTCAGTTGTTCTCATATTAGCTTTCATCTTACATAACTATGCCTTTGGATCATCATCTCAGAATTAACATGTTGTATTGCTGTTACAAACGGTAATTTTATTTATTTAATTTATGCAATGTGTATTGGATGTTCTACCCATGGCCTGAATGTCTGTATGATGTGTGCTATTTGGAGTGCTATAGGGCACAATTGTTTGGCTAGATGCTATTTAGCACTGTGAAGTAGTCCTTATTCTTGACGGGTGGCCATGTTATCATGGCTATTAAATATCAAGTCATGGTCATGATGCTTGTGATCATCCGATCTGGTAAATGAGATCTCACTGGAGCACACCATTTTGTGCTACAAAGAGGCAATCCAGCACCTTGAGCTATGGCTCACTTAGCTGTCCTCTTATAGACAGCCATTGATTTCCTAGGGAATTTTAAAGAATATAACTTGGTCCTATGCATTTTGTTTCTTCATTGTTTTAGTGCCACAAAGTGATCAATTAAGATTTGAGCACTTAAATCTTACAAAGAGAATATGGTCATTGGTTTCATTCACATCAAAGTTTCCATATGCAGGAAATTCATGATGGTTTGAATTTTTCTGGCAATGGTTACGATGATGATGACTTTGGGATTTTCTCTGTAAAGTTTTCAACTGATGGGCGAGAGCTTGTAGCTGCAAGTAGTGATAATTCAATATATATTTATGATCTCGAAGCAAATAGTTGCAGCCTCCGAGTTCCTGCACATAAGGTATCATACTTTTACATTTCATCATTCGTGGTATATTGATTTTTTGAAACTTAGAATGTGTTGTTTGTTGGGAATTTATTAAGTAGGTTTGAGTTTCATCTAGACAATCTGTAAGCGACTTTCCTTTTGTATTACTGCCTCTCAGTATTTTTAGTTTATAGACATAAATGCAATATAAATTGTCTAACTGATTCCTTTGCAACCAAAAACGCAAACTATTGCCTACCTATTGACTGATAGATCTATTGTGCATTGCAAAAGACAATATCTTGTTTTGTTCTCAATTTTAATTTGTTAGAAAAATTTGTCATATGGCATATTCATCAGTCCATATTTTAGAGTAAGAAAGCAGCAAGCGAAGTCTGTTGCTTTTCATACATGGGTTCAAGTGAAGTTTACACTAAATCATACAGTTGCATCATTATTTCTCTTACCTGCACAAAAGTTGATGCTTTCCTTTCTTTTTTGTGCTGTCTTTTCTCCCCGTCTCTATCATTTCCCTTCTTTGAATGCAGGGTAGGTCTTATATTCAGTGAACTTTTACATGGAACATCTGTGAACCTATTTCTTGGCAAGAGTCATTAAAATGCACACGTTAAATTTTTGCAACTTACTCTCAAGCAGGGCTTAGTGTTTTTGGGTATGTCACAATCTTATTTTTGTTTCTCATGCAGTCTGATGTTAACACGGTATGTTTTGCGGATGAAGCTGGCCATCTCTTATATTCTGGAAGTGATGATAACCTCTGTAAGGTAAAAGCTATCCATTTGACTTTGAAGATTTAGGTCATCATGTTCCAAAGTGCTACACGATATTCTTTCTTGTTTAACCAGTTTGCAGCTGCCTCACTGTAGGTCGAGCAGAATTTTTATTACCGGTGCCTTGGTAGCTACTGTATGCTACTACAATTGTCAGTTTGTCTCAAGCCATATAAAGCTAACAAGAAACTAAGCCATTTTGAATAAATAATGATGCCTTTTCAAGCCTGCAGAAATTTAACTTGGCACTAATTTTGCATCTCTTAATTGGTATTTTTTTTTAATAAAGGAATTTTCACTCATCTTTTATTTTAACTTCTACAGGTGTGGGATAGGCGATGCTTTATCTCAAAAGGGAAAGCAGCAGGGGTCTTGATGGGACATCTAGAAGGCATTACATTCATAGACAGTCGTGGAGATGGCCGGTATTTTATTTCTAATGGAAAGGATCAGACTACCAAACTATGGGATATTCGAAAGATGTCTTCTAACGCCAAAGATTAGTAAGATTATTGCTTCCTCTCCCCCTCTCCCAACACAAACTTGCACACACATCCCCTAGATTTTTGCTTATATGCTCTTTAATTGCTTCAAGTCTTTCCTCCATGTCTATATTACTATGCTATATTTTTAAACCGTTCTAGTTAGGAATTGATCGTTTCAAATTCTTATTCCATGTGACAAACTTGTAGTTAATACTTTTGGTTGATGGTGAAGCTTCAGTGGAGCCAAGTAGATATTCAAACTGATCGATGCTAACAATTTTGGAGTTGCATGTTGTTCAATTTATCATATATGGGTTGGATTGTTAACAGGCAGCTGCAATAGCAATTTTCTATTTTGGTTTTGCAGCTTAACATAAACCTGAAAAAAATGAAATCTAGTTTGGAATTAGGTCAGAATATGTTTACTCTTACAATATGTCATCTCTAGTGTGTAGCATCCTCCAACTTGGCTTTGGAGGCCTTGTTCTACATATTTTTATAAAATTATTTTTCCGAATGAACAAACCTTGTCAGAAGATTGGATTTTCAATAAAAGTAAATGGACTTTTGATGATGAATTAACATATTAAAGATTTTGGGTGGGGGGTGAGCATACGTATTTCTAATTTACATTGCTTCATGCACCTAACTGCATTGCTTGAGCGTGTTTTGAGATTATTGTGTGAAATGACTGAATTTTTAACCCACCCAGATTTTGGAAAGGATTGGAATTACTTGTATCTGAATTGATTGACGCTCTCCTGAGATCAATTTTGCTACTGACTTGTCTTTTCAACCAGCACTCCAAAGCGTAGATATTCTGACTGGGATTACAGATGGATGGAGTGCCCACCCCATGGAAAAACATTAAAGCATCCTCGTGATCAGTCATTAATTACTTACATAGGTCATTCAATCTTGCGCACGCTCATTCGCTGTTACTTCTCTCCGGAATACAGGTACTAGTCAATTAAATTTGGCTTTGTTGCCTCAGTGCAGATACATGTTTTAATTTTGAGCCATTAAAATTCATGTTCTCTGTCTTGAATTTCCCATGAGCCAGGCCTGATGTCAGTCAAAGGATTGACCCAAGGTGTTATTCTTCCTGTTTATCTGGATTTACTGTTCAGATTACCCTAAAATTAGCTTACCAGAAACAAATAAATAACTTGGAGTCTTATTACCTAGTTGGCAGCTGTAAGTTTTCCATCGGTAACATGTTTTACTGTGTCAATATTTGGCGAAGTAAGATAAAATGTGTCTGTTGAAATTAGCTTCTAGGTGAAATGGGACAGGACCTATCCAGTACACTGCCTGTTCAACAGTTTGTCTGATTTGGGACATTACTTTATCATCATGATAGTTTGTTTCTATGTACTGATGATTGCAAGGGTTTCACCAATTTGATTATCATTTGTTGCAGCACCGGCCAGAAGTACATCTACACTGGATCTAGTGATTGTTCTGTTTATATTTATGATCTGGTATGTACTTGAATCGGCGCACTTCTTCAAAATCAACGTTGTATTCCTTTGGTAATGTTTTATTTCATAGTTGATGCAGCCAAATGAGATAAGTTCGATATTGTTTGTAGGTGAGTGGAGCCCTAGTTGCAACACTTGATCATCATGAAGGTCTTGTTAGAGATTGTAGTTGGCATCCTTTTTACCCTATGATCGTCAGCTCTTCATGGGACTGTGTCCTTGCCAGATGGGAGTTTCCCGGCTGTGGTTAAGCACCTGCTCCATCAAGATGAAGGTCTACAGAGGTTGGTTCTCTAGGAATTAGATAACTAAAAGTTGATTGTTTTGTATACATGATTTTGGTTCTCTTCTCGATAGCATGTGATCTATTGCCATTAAAACAAAATGATACTGCCCAGTTGGTGAAGGTAAAACAGCATCAGGTTCTTTTTTGTTTGGTGTGATTGATGGGGCTTTTATATAAACCTAATTGTGACAATGAGTTCAGCAGCTTCATAACATTGTTTCTGGTTACAAACTGCTGGGTGCTGCAGCCACCTTTCTATTTGTAGCTAGCTCATTACACTCCTGCAGCCTGCACATTCTGTAATCGTACTTGCCCTTTTCCCCCTCAAATAAAGTCATAATCATGTAATGTTCGTCCATTTTCCTGCCTTGGAATGATAAGGAATAATAATACTTTACGTTCTTAAAAAACTTTGAAACTATTCTTGAGGGCAATTCGAATTCTCATTGAAATTTATGAAAAAATTCAGCTCAAAATACTAACATAAATGAAGGGTTTTGGTCAGAGGTGAAAATAAGCTAACACAGGGCTGATAATTATAAAGAAATCTACCTTATATTAAATAAAATGGAGGCGTATTTTTATATATCATTATAAATTGATATTTTACTAATCTTTGTCGGTGTCATTTGAATGTTTTACTTTTCCATGGTAATTGATGCAAGGTTTTTATGTAATGAAAGTTGGCCTCTTGGTGTTGAATAAATAAGAAAAGTGAGAAGAGAGATGAATTAAAGATATGTTTTTTATAAAAAATAAATAAATTAAATGTATTAATCCATTTCAAGAACCTCAATTAAATCTTTTTAAATAAAAAAAAAACATCAAATCATTCGATATAATTTATAGTTCTTTTTTTTCAAAAGTCAAGTACCTTGAGAATTTTAAATGAATGTCCAAATATTTAAAATATTTTTTATTTATAATGATGTTATACACGCACACGGGGGTTTCAGTCGGTTCCAATTTCCAAATCCAAGACGACGGCAACACCAAAAAAAGAAAGTAAGAGAAGATGGCATCAGCGACAACAAGAGTGATATTTAGGGTAGTGGTGGGGATTCTAGCCATCCTCGTTCTCTTCTACGTGGGTCGTCCTCTCTACTGGAAAATCTCCGCTACTGTTCAAGAGATCCGCGAGAACAAACGCACCGTCAAACAAGGTCTGTCTGTCTGCATCATCATCATCTCCTTCATCTAATCATTTCTGAGATTCCGAATCTGAATGAATTGTGTTGTTATTATTTTTCACAGGCATTTCTCAGATTGTCTTCGAAGCCCAGAAATCGGTTGGCTGGTTTCACGACGAGTCTGGTTCTGGAGCCCGCCAGAATCGGCGAGTCAGGTCGCTCTTTTAATTTTTAAACCCTTTTCTTTTATTTTTTAATTAGTGCTTAATAAATTATTATTATTATTATGTGTAAGATCTGCTTCTTTGGTGTACTGTAATGGTTTACGAAGGGTTTTATTGAAATAATAAAAGAGTAACTGAACTAATTAGAAATAAATACATCAATAAAATTATTAGTGCTTGCTTTTGCTTGATTTAAGGTTAATTGCATTGATGATTCTTGAATTTTGATTAATTGTATTTTATTGCTAATATTAGTCCGAACTCTTCAGATACACCCATTTATTTATAGATATCATCTCTAGCTCTTAGGCTTGATTCATTAATCCACAACATTGCAGCCTGCAAATGTTAGAATGATCTTTGGAGCATTGCTTTGCTTTTTGTTGAGTGAGTGAAACATCATAGTCATGAAACTCGGTCTAACCTAGCGGATCAACTTGGTGACATACCAATCCAAAACATAGTCTAGGTTGTACTTCAAATTGTTTTTTTTTAGGTCATTTTAGTTTAAAAAAATCATTCCCTTAAAGGGATTTTTTTTTAAAAAAAAAAAAAGCATAGCTTGGGTTGCCCCACTAATTTGCTAGTCAATCTGCTCAACCACGACATGGATTTTTTTTGGGCTGAGTTGATCTCGAGTTGGGTTTTATAACTAAAGAAAGAAAACAGACTTGCTTCAGATGCATCTTCTATGCACAAAAACATGGATTCGCTCGGATTTTGACGATCAAAATGCTCAGATTAACTTTCTCCCCTTCTGGTATGAGAAAGTAAGTTTTTAAATACAAAATTTTACCATCTACATATGTATACAAGTGCTCTCAATCAAGCAATCCCATCCTGATATTAGAAAGCTGACAAGCTATATGTCCTTTACCCACTGGTCATTCATCATGCTTGCGAAGGTAACATTGGAAAAGAGGCAGCCATTTACATTTTCTTTTAACCCAACAAAAAATAAAATGAAAAACAAAATGCTTTCCTGATTTATTAAAGAATTATTGAAGAGTTTTAGCCATTTTATGGCCGAAGCAATAAGGCCTGTAACCTGTCCGGCTTTCAAAAGTGACAGGGAGATACTCAAAGTCGAAGTTCAAATACTTGATGTTAGAGGATTTAGAGCCTGCTTGGCTGGCTATGTAATGAATGCTTTTGGTTTCTTTTGGAGCTTGGGGCCTTCTCAAAACCCTAAGAAAGAAGAATTCAGCAACGATCCTATATTTGTTCCATATATATATATATCCTCTCTTTGAAAAATCGATAACAAAACTTGAACTTAATACTTTCGAACTGAATTAATTCCCCCCCCCCCTCCCCCCCACCTGAGCCAACTCTCTGGGAACGATTGGGGCGTTACGAGCATGCTAGGGTGTTATGCCAAGTCCCCTGAACTTCCGACCAAGCTAGAGTGTTATGCCAGGATCCCTTAAACTTTCAACCAAATTACGCTACAGATTAGCTGTGTCAATTATTTCAAGAACATCATGGAGACAAGACGATAGAATTGTCTCGAATCTCAATTTGCCCGACCGACAACCCAATTAATCAAAGAACAGGAATGCTAGTTGACACGGCTTGGGAAATATCAGATCAAAATTATTGGGGCACTAGATTTTGGTCGGAAGGTTATGTGCAGTTGCAATTCTGAATCCAATCACATTGAGAAGTTAGGGGCCTCATAAATCTGATTTGACCAAGGAGATGATATTTCGAGCTGGCCTTGATGAACATGCCAATGCGGATCTAATCTCAAGTTAACCTCTACTTATGATTTGGTTTGAAAGGAGAAATTTATTGAGCAAGAATATTTCAATTTTTTTCCCACGATTAAGGATCGGTGCCTGTCCCCTCGGCTTCGGAGACATCCAATGACATTGGAAGTGGTATTAATCTCTCTAGTTGATTTGGTAGATATATTTATAGAATAGATAGATAAGATCAAGTTCAAAAAAAACATGGACACATCAAATGATTTTTGTAATAAAAATAGATGCAAGTTATGATCATCGTTGAGTTGAGATAAAATCTATCAAAACTTTCTATAAGCTCTGTTTTTGTTTTTTTAGAAGTTAACATTAGTCGAGATCGAGGAATTGCGTTTTGAAAATATGTTTAAAGTTTTTTGAATTTATTAAAAAACTAAATAAAATGGGTACGTGCGCAACATCTGTTTCCCATCACATCCTCAATTAATTAACATTCGTACATTCAATGAATGAAGTCAGAGAAGTGGAAGTACTAACTCTTTACGATCACATGGGAGAAGTGAGAACGATGATTACACCTATCTATGGCAATGAATGGCCAGTAGCGTTCGAGGGAACATACATACAATCGAAGACTCTGTGGGTACGATTGGACGATTATACATGCATGCTAGCATGTTGTGCCAAGATCCCTCAAGACTTTCAACCAAACAGATCAATGAGAACGATGATTACACCTATCTATGGCAATGAATGGCCAGTAGCGTTCGAGGGAACATACATACAATCGAAGACTCTGTGGGTACGATTGGACGATTATACATGCATGCTAGCATGTTGTGCCAAGATCCCTCAAGACTTTCAGCCAAACAGATCAAATTATTTTAAGTACTTTATGGAGACAATATGATGGAGTTGTCTCAGATCTTAATTAATTTGCCTCACCGACAACCCAGTTAATCGAAGAACAGGTGCTTATTGTCACGGCTTGGGAGATGTCAGAACAAGATTATTGGATTTTTATAAGAAGGTTCGCCTGTAGTTGCAATTCTGAATCCATTCACACTGAGAAGTTGATGGCCCCGAATCTGACTTGACTAAGGAGATGATCTCGGAGGGGGGGCTGGACTTGATGAACACAATTAAGGATCGGTGACTGCCTCTTCAGCTTCGGAGACATCCTCTAACATGGAGTGGTAGTCATTACACTCTCTTCGAGTATAATTTTTTTCAAGATTCGAAGATAATGAATGCCCGGGATATTCGAAGACTATTTATATAATAACTAGGGTTTGGCATAATTTTGACGGGTTGAGGGCGATGCTATTGTTCTTATTCCCAGCGATTGTTAGTATTTCGATCACTCTCGAATAGCGATTGTGAGGTATTTATGTTGAATTTTTAGTATAGATTGACAAATTAAGTTCAGGAAGAAATCCAGATGTAATGGTGGGGTGTTTGGTTCGGAGACGTGCTTAGTTTTTTTTTAGTGGAATCTATATAAAAAATATGTATTTTTATTTTAAAAAAATATTATTTTTATTTTAAAAAATTTACAATCTTAAAAGAAAACTATCATTTTTTCAAGCCAAACACTATGAAATAACACATTATTCGAGGAACCTAGATGCTGTCGGGAGTAAATGATATCGCGGTGATAATCTTTGATTGTTCAAAGGCAATGAATGGACCCACTAGCATTGGAAGGACGAAAACAATCGAAGACTATTCACCACATGACAATTTACGAGCCAGACAAAAATTTCAATTTTGTTTTTTAATTTGGTTCGATTGAATGGTGTTAGGGAGAGTTGAAGGGTTTTTTACTTAAAAAATATTAAATTAATATATTTTTTAATTGCTTTAATGTGTTAATATAAAAAAATTAATTTTATATATTTTTAAACGAAAATAACTTTTGAAAATTATAGTCCACCGGAACGTCAAACACATGGAGGAGTCCATCGGATAAGGGGCCCGCATTCTATTTTAGTCTCATAAAAGTTTGATGGTTTCGAGATATAAATAATATATTTTTTATTTTATTTTTATAGTCAATATTTTGGATTTAACGATGTTGATTATAAGGCCTGCAGAGTCGTTAGTAAATCAAGTCCTGCGTGATGATTACGTGTCACCTACAATATTAATTAATAATCTCCAAGCTCCCATCAGTTATTCAAAGGACACCTTGCACATCGATTCATCTCAAGGCTCAAGCTTCCAGTTTTGGCTTGGAACGCGCTTTTTCTTCGGCTCCATGTTGCCCTCCATTAATGTGTATGCACGTGGTCCTCGAAGTCAATAAAAAAAATAATACATAGATATGGCCTAGTTTTTGTGAATCTAAGGAGAAATGTGTAATTATACTATGCAAGTAAAAACAAAAATACTAAAGCATCCTTATCCGTTAGTTTTTTTTTTTTTTTTTTATAATAGAGTTATTTTTTATATTTTACTGTTTATAAAAAATAAAATCGATGAAATATCCTTAAATAAATCAATAATAGCTAGTATGTTGTATAAAAAGATTAAAATACTCCTAAATTAAAGGCAAATAATTTATTTTAATCAAGATTATTGACATCATTTTACTATTACAATGAATTTTCCTTCTCCTTTAGCATTTTTTTTTTCATATATATTGATTTCATAGTAATTAGTACATTAAAGCTTTTATTTTTATTTTTTTCTATTTTGAACTCCTGGATCATCACTTCATACATCCGGTGTTACTTGTTCTTAATTTCTTGTTAATTTCGTTGAACAAAAAGTGATTTTGAGGACTCCAAAATTGGAAGTGTAGTAATTAAACTCCGAATGTATTGAATCTATCCATGAACTTATGGACGCCATGTCGCATAATCACTCGTCAACACTATGAAAATCAGAAACATGATTTTACTTGGATGTTTTTTTTTTGGCAATGATCGAGTTTCTCTCTGTGATTAATGATTCAGGCACTCTATAATCTAAATCATCAATTTCCAGTAAATTAGTTAAAAGTCAACTTTTAAATTTAAGGTCAAACTCATCAAAATGACTAGTGATCACTAAAGAAGTGAGTAATGGTTCAAACAATCCGGTTTAGATGAAAAATCTAACCCAACCAATTTTTCTTTTCAAGATTTTTGATCGAACTAAACTGAGTAAAAGAATCAAACCAGTTAGTTTAGTTCGGTTTTGTACTTAATTCAGATGATTCATAAATTATACCTGGAAAACAAATTAAGAAATTGATGCATCTTCCTTTTGTATAGAGTTAGCTCCATCAAGGTCCCACGAGTTTTTTTGTAAGATGAAAAAGAAAAATCAAACAATATCGAGATCATTTTTTTAAAGAGCCTGAAGATATCACCGCATTATTTGTTTTTGTATTTAAAACTATGTTTATATACATTTTAAAAGTATGTTTAACTTGAACAAATATTAAATTGATGTTTTTTAATGTTTTTCAATTATTTTGTTATGTTGCTGTCAAAAATTTTAAAAAATATATATTTTAATTCATTTTCAAACAAAAAAATACTTTTTGAAAAAACTCTACACCATATTACAAAATACACATTGTTAGTCTTATGGCTACGATGATGATTTAATGTTGTTTTTCATTATGTTTTAATGATAACATAAACATTGATTTGATATATGGATATCATATCGATAACTCATGATATATTCTTATGATATATTCCATGAAGCTTTTAAATGTTATGATATAATGCTTAAATGATTTAATAAGAATATGTCAATATGTTACATGTAACATAATTGTGTGCCTATATATATATATAGTTGTTGTACACACCCTTGCTATGATTTAAACAGGTTAATATCTTTCAAGAAATCATCAAACAGGCAAGGAAAAAATTCACGAAGGTCAAGAACGAAGAACTTGTAAATATAATGGTTATCGACTTCACTTATCAAGTTTTTGTAATTTTTAATTAAAAGTTACTGTAATTTTTAATTAAAAGAAATACTGAATTTGTGTGGAAGCTAGCTACTAGGTACTTAAGAATAAATTGGGCAATTAGGACCCAAAAAAATAATTAAATGCCGGAATAGCACAAGATAAAAAGGTTTTGGTGAAATAGCAGATATCAAGGTTCAGAAACACGACATTTCAATGATGTCGCGGTTCAGAAACGTGACATTTGATACATGTTGTATTTCAGAATCGCGACAATTGATATCATGGTTCGTAACCGGGACATTAATAAAATGTTGTATTTCTAAACCGCGACATTCTCAAAAAGACCGTTTTGAGAAAAGGCTGGATATTTGATAAAATAGTTAGACTGTAGCCAAAACGGTCAGACCATTTTTGCTACTGTATGGTTTTGGGTCATTTTCGTGTTTTAAGCCTGAAAAAGTTTATAAAATCATAGTTTTTGTTAATCTAAAATTTTATTTACTTTATGATTTTAGAGAGTTAAAATATTTACAATTTTATCAAAATTTGGACAGAGTTTCCTCTATATATAAACTATTCCTAAAATTTTAACTTGTTTAAAAAAACCAGCAAAAAACCACAACAACTGCAATCAATAAATTCTAACTAAACTCAACATATTCTCATATTCCATAATCACAAGTAGCCATAGGAATGCAAAAAAAAAAAAAAAAAATATATATATATATATATATATATACATGCAAAATGAATATAAAATAATTCAATAATACAATATTCAAGTAATCTTAAAATATACGAGCATAACTAATCTATCTATCTACGTTTACATCGTTTACTGGATGATCTGGTCTCATCAATAGCATTGTCGGATCCATTTAGTTAATGTCGCGCTTCAAAAGTGCAAAGATATAGTTTTCGCGTTTTAGAAACGTGATATTTAGTGGATGTCACGCTTCAGAAGCGCGATAAGGTCAAATTATGTCATTTCGCCAAATCTTTTTCAAACAATATCTTTCCCCTAATTTTTTAGGTTTACTATGGTAATTTGATGGAAAATAAAACAATGCTTCACGTGGTACAATTATTTTGCATAGTAATAGGTGATATTAGTTGGTTGGGAACCTATTACTCGTACCAAAATGCTAGAGTTTAAGGATCGATTTTGATGAAGAAAAGCAACATTTCTATTATATTGGGATTTTTTTTAAAAAAAATAAGATAATTTGTTAAAACTTTTGGTAGAATGACATAATTTCATAAAGCATTTGGAAAATAACACAATTTGAACACAATCATGTTTTTCAATATTACTTCTATATAAAACCGCTCTTTGGAAATAGCGGTTGAACACAACTGCGTTTTCTAATATCAATTATGTACCCAACTGTTATTGAGAATAACAGTATTTGTAGTGATGTTTCTTCTTCTTCTTCTTCAAAATAATTAACATTATTAAAAATCAACTCAAAATTTTATGAAAATTTAATAGCTAAAAATTAAGATTTAAGATCCAATGGCTAAAGAGATAAGGTGATATAGCAGGATAGAGAAATTAAGGAAGAAAAAAATGAAAAAAAAAAGATCATTAGGGACATGCTAAGGATCTGTTTTTGACACACTCTGTACTGTTAGAAAGATCTCAACAAGATGTTTTTAATTACATCTTGGAAGACCATTAAACGAGGTCATAATTAACCCTGAATTAACCTCGAACAAATCCTTAAGAAATTAGGACCACAATTTGATGGTCTTTTAATGTGTGGTTAGAATCGTCTTGTCGAGATCTTTCTAATAGCATTGAGTATGTTGAAAACAAAGGTCCGATGTATTCTCAAAAACCTTTTTTTCTTAGGTATTAGATCTTGAATTTTATTTCTTGATCATTGAATTTTTATAAAAATTTGAATTGATTTTCATAGCTGTTAATTAATTTGATTCAGAACTTATTTTTAAAACAATTGCTATTTTTAATAGTGGTTAAATTCAAACTATGCTATTTCTTAATCTATTCAAACTATGCTATATTTTTTAAAACATCATACCTCACAATACCCAACACACTTACTGTTTTTTTGTGATCCAAATCATATTATATTATTTGTTTTTATTCTTACCTTTCACTCTCCATTATTACCAAACCACAAGTCAAAGTTTCTTTTTTTTTTTTTCACAAAACCCTAGAGAGTTTTGAATACTCATCGAGATGTATTCTCCACTCCCAAATTCTCAAACTAATGAAATAGAAGTGTCAAGCACCACAAGCAGCACGACAGACCCTTCTCATACACAGCAGCAGCTTGCACCAAACCCTTATTGCACATCGATCGTGCCCTTTCTTCTCTGTTTGGCCCAAGGTTTGGTCAATAACAGCGACAATTTCCTAGCACAAAATATTCATCAATGATAATGGTATCCCATCATTTTTTTTTATTTAATTTCGATTATGGACCAAAAGCCTTCTCCGAATTCTTAATGGAAATGTTTTATTCAGTGACTGAGTCCTTGTAGGCCCACTTTTGTTTACTATTATACAGTGATTTTTCTAAAGAACAATTATTTTCCTTGAAGCACAAGGAATTGAACACGTGCTCTCAAAAGGAGCTAGGTCACTTGTGTGTTGCCATAATTGGTTTCCAAGGAGGATAGTCTAGGACCAATTACTTGCTTAATACACTCTTCAGCACTATTTTAGTGGATGTTTACTAGCTAGTGTTACCCTCGTGCGTATGATATCACAATCTAATGATCATGTTTCTAATTTTTTTTAAAAAAATTAGATTAAAATTAATTTTTTTTATAGATTTATATCGTTTTAATATATTAATATTAAAAATAAATTTTAAAAAATAAAAAAAATATTATTTTAATACATCTTCAATAAAAAATTATTTAAAAAAGTAAGTTTTACTAAACTTCTCGCACGTTTTTAGTCAAGAAAGGGCTAACCCTTAACCTAAAGACCACTCATAACTCTATTAAGTGTCCCATAACTCCATTATTAAGGATAATAAGTGAGGTTTGACCGAGATAAACAACTTGTACTAGTGGTAGAAAGCAAAGCTCCTTTTAGTGCACACACCACAACAAAAACAAATATTTTGGTTTCTAAAATCTTCCGATCTCCCTTTTTGATCCCCTTTTAAACACTCTACTTATCCCCGAGATGTTTTTAATCTTGGACTTTTTCACATTCCACCATTGAGAAAAGGAGTGAGTGGGGCTTAATCTCAACCCAATAAAGCCAATATACTCATTTCAATGGCTGGGAAAATAGAATTTATCATGTTGGAGACCCCCTTTAAGCCAATAATTAATGGGAGGAATACGCTAATTAACATATACATAATGGAGGGAACATTCAAATCAACTCTCGATGCTCTTAGCGCATACGTCCCTTTTGAGCCTTAGGGTATTATATACTAATTAAACCCAATTTGTAATCTTTTTTTTTTTAAATGATGGAGTATGGTTGCGGTTGCTTTTCAAAATGTTTTTTACTTGGAAATGCATTAAAATAATATTTTTTTTATTTTTTAAAAATTATTTTTGACATCAGCCCATTAAAATGATTTGAAAACACCAAAAAATATTAATTTGAAATAAAAAAAATAAAAAAAATTTAATTTTTTTCAAAAATATTTTTAAAATATAAAAACAAACAAGGCATCATCAAAATGACCGATCCTCTTATTTAACTGACTCTTATTTAACTGAATTATTATTATCAAGAGGAGAGAATCTCTAATTTCAAGTTAAATATTCTGCATGCCCTTCCTAATCTTCTAGACGTGGTGGTCGGCAAGATTCTCAGTCCTTCCAGGCATGGTTGAGTAGATAATTTAATTTAATTTAATTTCTTCGTTTTTTATTTTTCGGTTCTTGAAGTCTGAATCTGTTCTTGTAATTAAAGCAAGAAAAATATATAATTTTTGAATTCATCACTCCTTGATTGGCCGACAAGAGTGAAGTATATGGATCATTCGGCGATCATAATTTACAAGTCGTGCAATCATCCTATCGGACACAGAAAACAAATTATTTTAATTGATCCTGAATGGGCATTAAGAACATATATTAATTTATTAATTTATTTATTTTTGGATACTTTAATACGTATGTGATATTCCCTCCACGATAACAATCAAAGGGCCGTTCAAGTCTCTTCACCTCCAACCGCCAAAACCGAAAAAACAAAACGGACAATCCACGTGGGAAACGCATAACAAAACGACATGCCTACGTAGGAGCGCACAAAGTCTTCGGATTGCCAGTCGATGTCAGGATTTTTGCTGAGGTGTTTTGGACTTGGGCCCCACAGATTTAAGCATCGCCTTGTCAAATTAGAGTACGTGTCTCCTGTGGACAACGTGGCATAATGAATCCCGGGACTTTTAACGGAGGCCCCACGCCTACTTTTCTCGGATTGCATCATAAAAACAAAGAAATAAAGATTATTTATTACCCATCAAGGTCAGTTCTTGTCTTTTCCTTGTGTCAGAAAAAAAAAAGAAGATTGTGACAGGACAGAAATAATTCTTTTTCCTTACTTTGTTATTTAAAAGAGATAGCAATCAATCCAAAATTGTTGATTTATCTATTTTTTAATATGTCAACTTGTTAAATGCTTTTAGTAATAGTTTTTTTCATTAAAAATGTTTTTTTATATATTTTTTAAATAAAAGGATATCTAAGTTAATTCATAGCTATACTATCATTTATAATGCACGTGAACTTTTTATTTTTTATAAAAAAATATGGATGGATCTGAAAATATAAATTAAAAAAAATAAAAACAAAATCCTTATCTTTATCAATTCAAAACTCAATCTGTTTATTTGGGTCAACTCTAAAAATTAACAATACATGGCTTTATTTTTTTTAAGGTCCGGTTTGTTTTTACATTTCAAAAGCATTTTTGAAAAAAATTGAAAATTTTTTATTTTTTTATTTCAAATTAATATTTTTTTGGTGTTTTCAAATCATTTTGATGTGCTGATGTTAAAAATAATTTTTAAAAAATAAAAAAAATATTATTTTGATATATTTCTGAGTAAAAAATATTTTGAAAACAAGTGTAATTATATTTTTAAATTTTTTATCCTTAAAAAAAAATTATAGCTACGTAGTTGATCTACCAACCAATGGACCTTGATCTACGGAGAACTCTAAAATATATAATAAATAATTGATACAAATTGTTGATTATTATAAACAAATATAATTGTGTACATGTTCCCTTAAAGTGTGAATGGTCAAATTAAATCCAGTCTTGATCCATTCACCAAGCCATAACGCGGCGGCATTCAAGGCCAACGAGATGGAGCACCCACAGCTGAATTTGTCAGGATCAAAGAAAATTATAAAATAAGAAAGGAACCAGCAAAATAAAAACCACAAGTCAAAGCACACCTCACACCAAAAGAATTCCGATCATACTAGCTCATTGACAATATATATAGAAATGTTTTTGCGGCATGATTATCTTGCCCACAACAGTGCATTCACACGTTTCTTCTAGGGCTGAGCATTTCCGGTTCGGTCCGGTTTTGAACCAAAATAAACAACCAAACCGATTTTATTTTTTTTTAATTTTTTGAACCGAACCGAACCGAAAACCGGTTCAAACCGATTAATTTCGGTTCGGTTCGGTTTTTTTAACATAAAAACTGGAAAAACCTATATTCAAACCGACCGGGTTTTTTTAACAATCTTCTCTATAGCTTCTCCAGCTTCCCTCTTGTTCTTCCCTACAAAGTACAAACCCTACAATTTCGAAGTTCAATTACTCAACAAACAACAAATCTCAAACATGTAATAACTGCAAGCGGATAAAATACAAACAAAGAACCATTCCATTATTCTAAATCCATCTTCAGTAACCATAAAATCGTCTCCACGCATTACAAAATGGTTATGAAAGAAACTAAACAACCTTAGCAGGAATTACATCAGGAGCTGCGTCAACCTTAAAAAAGAAAAAAAAGGGACCCAAAACCGCGATGAGAGGAAACGAACATTGAAGCCATGAAGATGAAGATTTGAAGCATACACTAAACCGGTCCCCGGGTCGTTAGATTTGAAGATGAAGATTGAAGCCTTGTTGAAGTTTTGTTAGATGACTAGAAGTCTAGATCTGGCCATGAAGTTTTGTAAAGTGATGGAGAATTAATTTTTTATCAGGTCGAGAGTGAGAGAGGTTTAGATTTGAGAAGATTTGAGAGAGAGGTTTAGATTTGAGGGCTGGGGGCGGCTGGATGCAAGGGAGTGCTAGGGTTAAAAGTTTAGATTTGAGAAGATTTGAGAAGAGAGGTTTAGATGTGAGAAGATTTGAGAGATTTGAGGGCTGGGGGGGGGGCAGCGGCTGGATGCAAGGGAATGCTAGGGTTAAAACTTAAAAGTTTAGAAATGGCTTTTATAGTTTTTTTTTTTTTGAACCGGTTCGGTTCGGTCTTTTTTCGGTTTCGAGGCTTATCAAACCGAAACCGAACCGAACCGGCCGGTTTTTTAAAAATTCTAATCGGTTTAATCGGTTTTTTTTTTCGGTTCGGTTTTTTCGGTTATTTTTTTTCCGGTTTTCTCGGTTTAATCGGTTTTTCGGTTTTTTTGCTCACCCCTGGTTTCTTCTCTACCTTTTACCACCCCATGGTGGATTCACAGTGGCTTAAAGGAGTTCCACAGCTAGTTCAGGTCTAGCAAAAAAGACTTGCGAGGTGCAACATTCTATTACCTATCTCTGCAGTTTTTTCATGCCAAGAGAGCAGTGATTTATTTACTTGACACCTTTTCTTTTCTTTTACCTTGATCTACACCGGTAAAATTAACTGTGAAATTTAGACATGACCAATGGTTTTTTTCTTCCCTGGAAATGAGAGAATTCAATTACAGCAACAGTATTGTCTCGGCAATACAAGGATTATGTCTGCCAGCCCTTTCTTGGAAATAATAATAATAATAAAAAATCTTGATTTAGAGAGAAAGCAGGTAAAGTTAAAATCAGTGAAAAGTCATGTCAAGATATATATAATCATACAAAATCATGAATAGAACATTAGCAGTGATCTCACATGGTAACAAAAGATGACATAATTAATTTGACTCACCCCATGATAGCTACCTACTACATGTATGGAATTTGACTCTTCCATATTTTGTTACTGATACTCTTATCTCTTTTTTTTATCTTTTTTTTAATCTCTTGTGATGGCAAAAGGTCCAAGAATCTATTATAGTACTGGTAATGAAGACATAATTGCATCTTCTTTGTCTCTTCTCTTGCTGCTGCTCACAGAAATTAGTCTTGTCGATGCTTTTTCACATGTGAATCTCACCTTTAAAACCATTTCAGACACCAATTAGCTAAACCTTCAAGTCCTTGTCTCCCTTCTGTGTGCTCTCACCTCTTTGTTTTACGGCCTCCATTATATTCAGTAAGAGTACTGTGCTTTTTGCTATCATGTTTTTATGTATTTGTTTTTCTTGTTTTAAGGTATGGAATGGATGTAACAGTTTGTATTTTCTGTAGTTTTTGGAGGGAAGAGACTTTGAGGATTGTGATTGGAACAGAGAAAAAATGTTGCGGAGATATCTTTTGGCAGTTGTAGTGTTGATTAATGTTCTTGAACTTGCCAGAGCTAGTCTGTGCACTGATGGGGGAAAGCCACATCGGATTCTTTTGGATACAGATGTTGATACTGATGATTTCTTCGCTCTTTTGTACCTCTTGAAGCTTAACAGATCAGAATTTGAATTGGAGGTGAGTCCTTTTGCTTTTCTTGTATCTGTTGTACATTCATTTTCCGGCTTTTGGATCTGTTGCATAAAAGTTAAGCTGCATATGATCAATGGAAAAGTTGTTAGCTCAGGGTTGAGTTTTGCCTTGATTCTAGAATCATTAAATAGTTTTCTTCTCTCTTTGATCACATCAGAATTATTAGATAGTTGGATCAGAGAATTCTTTTCATTCTCTGAAATGGCCAAGTAGTCGAAGTACCTTTTAATCCTAAATAGAGCTCATCTGGATGCTTAAAATATGACTTTAGAGCCTAGTTTCCTGGAATTACAACAGAATTATTATATTTCTTTTAGTAACAATGCAGTTTCTGATATCTTTGACAAGGCCTGCATTTTTCCTTTTCAAGATTTTTTGCCTGCTCCAAGATATATATAGGTTCATGAACACTTGATAACATTGGCAGTTATTGCCTTAGTCCAGGCAGTCACTATCAACACAAATGCATGGACTGATGCAGGGCATGCCGTGAACCAAATCTATGACATTCTTTACATGATGGGTCGTGACGATTTATCTGTTGGAATGGGAGGTGAGGGTGGAATAAAAGAAGATGGTCACATACTTCCGGATGTTGGTGGTTATCTTCCTATAGTTGAACAGGTGCGTTCAACTACCCTCTTCTGCATTTAAAGATGGTATCCTTTTCTTTTGATCAAGTTGTACTTTTATGACGATTTGATTTGCTAATACATGCTTAGGGAAGTCAACTTAAAGAAAATTTCATTGAGATATTCACTAATCTCTCGTTTTCTATGATTATGTTAATCGACATGGTAGTACTGATGTCTAAGACTCCATATCAGGGAAATGCAACTGCAGGAGGTTGTAGATACAGACAAGCTATTCCTGTTGGTCTAGGAGGACGGCTAGATATTGATTCTAATTATGGCATAAGGAAAGCATTCCTGCCTCAGGTACAAATTTGGTTGAGTTGCTTGTAGTTTTCAACTGCAGTTTAAGCAGATTATTCTCTTTCGCGCGCGCACTCTCACACACTACATGCCAGTGTATTTTGTTTGGATTGATTATTCAGAACAATATGTTAAATCACTATCTAGCAGGTATGTGGTTTCTCCTTTTGTCAACAAGAATTTCCTGTGGAACTGAATCCACGAGCTTAGCATTTGTTGTATTTACAGTTGAATTTGAAGATCTGCTCTTTAACGTTCCTCCCAATAACATTATATTCATATATGTCACATACATTTGTTCATGAACCAGGGCAGCAGGAAGTATTCTCCTCTTCAACAGCCTACTGCCCAGCAAGTGCTGATTGAGAAAGTATCTGCAGGTCCTATTACCATTTTCATAATAGGAGCTCATACAAATATTGGGATTTTTCTTATGAAGAATCCACATCTCAAGAAGAACATCCAGCATATATATGTGATGGGCGGTGGTGTGAGGTCAAAAAACCCAACTGGTTGTTGCCCCAATAATGCAAGTTCATCATGCCAACCAAGACAGTGTGGTAACCCTGGTAATCTGTTCACTGACTACACTAGCAACCCTTATGGTGAATTCAATATCTTTGGTGATCCTTTTGCTGCATACCAGGTAAACCAAGAATAGACTTTGGATACTTCTAGATACAAAGAATGGCTGAATTCTACGATGACACATTTGCTTTTAATTCAGGTGTTTCATTCTGGAATTCCAGTCACCCTTGTGCCCCTTGATGCAACAAATACCATTCCAATAAATGAGAATTTCTTTGAGGCATTTGAGCAAAACCAGCACACATACGAGGCACAATACTGCTTTCAGTCCTTGAAAATGGCTCGTGACACTTGGTTTGACGACCAATTCTATACTGTAATGCTTGTTTCAAGAACTTTTACCAATTGAAACCTTATATTAAGTGTCATATATATCTTTTCGTGCGGCAAGGGAGAACTAAAACTTTTATGATCATAAATCTTAATGCATCTTTTGCAGAGCTATTTCATGTGGGACTCCTTCACGTCAGGTGTAGCAGTTTCTATCATGCGTACTTTGCATAACCAAAATGGAGAAAATGAATTTGCAGAAATGGAGTATATGAACATAACTGTGGTGACTTCAAATGAACCTTATGGGATAAATGACGGCTCGAATCCATTCTTTAATGACCGTAAGGTTCCAAAGTTTAATCTAGTGAAAGGAGGAGTGCACAGTGGTCATGTTCAGACTGGTCTTCGAGATCCATTTTGCATTGTGCAAAATGGGAAAGGGAGATGCAAGGTAAATCACTTTCTTTAGTGGAAACACACCAGCCAAATTGTGTTCTTAAAAGACCATCTATCATTTTTTTTTTCATCTCACCCAACAAAGATGTTGCTTGTTTTCTTCAATCCAATGGCTTTGGCACTAGGAAAATCAATTTCAGTCGCTTGTTTTAGTTAATTATATTCAAATCTTTACATGTAGGACGGCTACACGGAGGAGGTAACCAGTTCAGATGCAGTACGTGTTCTTGTTGCTACAAGAGCAAAGCCTAATCCGGACAGTAATAGCATCCTTGACAGAGCATACTTCAAGAGCTTTTTGGATGTAAGTTCATTCAAGCATTGTTTCTCTATATAATCATCAATGTTTATACGTGTTTCTGATGTATCACTTTAGATATCTTCCAATGATATACTAACAAACGTTTTCGTGTATACAGGTTCTTAACCATCCTCATCAGACTGGAAGGTTCAATTTTACTACACAATTTCCTCATTACAAGGAAGTTTTCTACAAACCAGACTTCGGAACCAAAAGACTAGGGAAACCTGTTGTCTTCGATATGGATATGAGCGCAGGGGATTTTCTGGCTTTATTCTATCTCCTTAAAGTGCCAGTAGAAATAATCAACCTCAAGGCAAGTGCTTTCAATTTTCCAGATTCTTTACAGCAGGCATATGCTATTAGTCCTGTAAAAGCCAAGTTCGAAAGACTACAACTCTAGTTACCATTTTTATTTCAGGCGATAATTGTAACTCCAGTAGGCTGGGCAAATGCTGCAACAATCGATCTTGTTTACGATTTATTGCACATGATGGGTCGCGATGACATTCCAGTTGGTCTAGGAGAAGTATTTGCAATGAACCAGTCTGATCCAATTTTCTCTGCAGTTGGAGACTGCAAGTACCTTAAGGCAATCCCTCACGGGAGTGGTGGACTTTTAGACTCGGACACTCTCTATGGGCTTGCTCGTGATTTACCGCGAAGCCCTAGAAGGTATAATTTCCCTCCATAGATGTTTATGCCTTTTCTTTCCTCTTATTTGAACCGTGATCTTGCTTTATTCGGGACTCAAATATCGAGGGCTTATTTTTCTTCTCAAGGTATACTGCAGAAAACTCTGTAAAATATGGAGCTCCTCGCGACACAGATCACCCTGAGCTCAGGCAGCCTCTAGCACTGGAAATCTGGGATTCCATTGTAAGAACATTGGATCCAGGATCCAAGATTACCATATTGACCAATGGCCCCTTGACCAGTTTAGCCAAGATAATACAGAATGAGAATAACACAAGCTCTGTGATTCAGGTAAGTGGACTTTATCTGCTATTTTCAAGTAACTTGCAACTAATGTTGTGCCACGCAGTGGTGGTACACATGCTCATGATGTTTCAAATGTCATCGCAGGATGTTTATGTTGTTGGAGGACATATCAGCCATAGTGATACAGACAAAGGAAATGTTTTGACTATTGATAGTAATGAGTATACAGAACTAAATATGTTTCTTGATCCCTTGGCTGCTAAGACAGTTTTCGAGTCATCACTTGACATTACGCTCATTCCACTCGGCGTCCAACGTAGAGTCAGTTCCTTTCCTAAGATCCTAAGAAGTTTACGCAGCAAGACGAAAAGAACACCTGAGGAATTGTTTGTGCGGCGTTTGCTATCAAGGCTTTACCGCCTGAAAGAAACTCATCACAGATATCATCACATGGTAAGGGTTCTAATCTTAGCCTGAAGGCAAGCACCATTATATTGGTTATAGATAGTAACTGGATCATTTCATAGACTTTCTGAATATTGAAGGGCTTAAATTTGTTTGCTAAGAGACAATAGTTGTGTCCGGGGAGTATGCTTGATCCTTCTCTAAAGGAGAGAGTCTTTTAGCTGCCACTACTGAATGAGCTTGCTCTGCAGGATACATTCTTGGGCGAAATCCTTGGTGCAGTAGTCTTAGCTGGGGATCATTCCAAGCTTGAGCCAATCTGGCTAGCCAAACCTATCATGATCCTTGCTGAAGGTGATGAATCGAAAGATGGACAAGTTGTGATTGATGAAAAACAAGGAAAATTTGTCAAGATATTGGAGAATGTAGAGCCTGAGGCACATTATGATCTTTTCGCGAAGCAACTTGCCGTTAAGAAGCAATCTGCTGTCGTTGGAAGCTTTGGTGAACAGAGAAGAATTTGGGGTGTGCCACCAAATTGAATCAGAGGGGTCTCCTTACTGATACATTGGTCTGAACATTATACCCTGACAGCAGTAAATGATTTTTTATTTTTAATACTGTTATTAGTGGAGGATTTCACTGGATCAATCATATTTCCTGCAAAAATAATTCTTTCTGTTTTGTACTTAGCACATTGAAAGAGAAACAAAAAAAAGGTAGATTATATAGTAGAAAATTGAAGGTATACATTGAAAAAATGGGTGCTTTCTTTTGTCGGAGCAAAAAAGTATTTTAAACCTGTGAATTCGCATTTGGAAACCATGTGTTCTAAGTTTTAAATCAAGATTTTGATGAAAGTCTTTGAAATCTTCTTATAGGATGAACTTTCAAATGGCACAATAGCTAAAAAGACTATTTTCTTCTTCCCCCTTCTCTACTCAGATTTTACCTGCTTGCTATTTCATATTATGATGTTTGTGCACGTATCCAGTGCTTGGAATTTGGAAAATATCTTTAGTGACGAAGCTAGATTCTTTTTTTTTTTTTTTTTTTTTTGAGAAATGGGGCAAATCTATTCTATGGTAAAAACTGGAAAAAATATATTTTATCCATATATATATTATTGCTTTGAATTATTTGTTGGGATTTGACCACACTAAATGTATCCCAGAGATTATTTTTTAAATAAATTTAGTATCGGTTGACTAACGCAAGGCAATCCAAGATATCTCTTACCAGAAATCAAGGAGGGAGGAAAATAGCGCTAAATATGGCGGAGAAAAAATTAATGCACGCATCTTTGAAAAAGGAAGGTGCATGCATGGTAGGAAGATGTTTAATTACATAAATTCTTTAGAACAAAATCGGATATCTGTAGCCATCATAATTACTGAGAAATCTATCAAAACGCCTATATATAGCGATCTAGTCTCCCTAGTCTCTTGTTTGTTTTTCAAAGAATGGAACTTGATCAGTAAAATATATCGTGAATCGGAGGAGAGAAAATGATCCAGCAGAAGAATCTCTGGGTGCTCTTGGCATTGATTAATACTATAGGACTTGTTGGATTTAATCATCTGTGCCATGCAGAGGGAAAGGCACACCGTATTCTTTTGGACACAGATGTCGATACTGATGATGTCTTCGCTCTTTTCTACCTCTTGAAGCTCAACAGATCACGATTTGGATTGGAGGTCAGTCTGTCAATTGATCAAGTATGTGTTTAACAAATTACATCAATCGAGTCTGCTTTGATCATCAGTCTGCTCTATGCTTGCTCCAGGCAGTCACTGTGAACACGAACTCATGGACAGATGCAGGGCATGGTGTGAGCCAAATCTATGACATTCTTTACATGATGGGCCGTGACGATGTGTCTGTTGGGATGGGAGGTGAGGGTGGAATAGCAGAAGATGGCGACATATTCCCAGATGTTGGTGGTTTTCTTCCTATAGTTGAACAGGTCGGTCTTCCACTGTGCCCCCCTCATGATCTTCTGCTAGATTTCACTGCAATTTTTACTATTCTTTCGTTGTCTGTGAATTTATGGACTCAATGATACCTGAGGCTGTATGATATTACTCAGGGGAAGTCAACAGCAGGAGGTTGTAGATACAGACAAGCTATTCCTGTTGGTCCTAGAGGACGGCTGGATCTTGATTCTAACTACGGCTTACGGAGAGCATTTCTGCCACAGGTACAGAATTAGTCAGAGCCCATTTGAAATTGCGGCGCGCTGCGGCATGAAAATCATAATCTTAAACAAACATTAGCCGAGTTTGCTTCTGGTATAGACATGGGATTTTGTTTTCCTATATACTTTACTCATGGAAATAATTGAATGAAATAAATAAACAAATCATTTTTAGCTGCCTTTTGAAAATCATAATCAATATTTAGTAAATGACTTTAATGATATTGATTTTTATGATATTATTAAATTTAATTTCTTAATTCATATATGACTTGTTTATTTATGGAACTAATCAAATAAAATTCAATTAATAAAGGAAACAAGTTAATTATTTTATTTATGAATATAATTGAAATATTTCTTAAATAAATTATTTATTTATTTGTTTATTCTTTATTGAAATTCAATATAATTGTTATTTCTACGACTTGAGAATAGCAAATTAATTTATTTATTTTTAGAAATAATTATAAAATAAACTAATTAGTTCTTAAAATGAACAAAAGAATTAGTTCCTTTTTTTTATATAAAATTTTGTTGATAAATTAACCAGGGCAGCAGGAAATATTCTCCTCTTGAACAGCCAACCGCCCAACAAGTGCTGACAGAAAAGATATCTGCAGGTCCTATTACTGTTTTAATTACAGGAGCTCATACAAATATTGGCGTTTTTCTTATGAACAATCCACATCTGAAGAACAATATTGAGCATATATACGCGATGGGTGGGGCCGTGAGGTCAGACGGCAATCTGTTTGCAGACCTCTATAGTAATCCTTATGCTGAATTTAATATATTTGCAGATCCTTTTGCTGCATACCAGGTATTTAATTAATTAATAAGCAAAAACAAATATATATATTAGCTAGGTAATAAATAAGAATTGTTGCCTGTGATTATTAATGGAGAGTACGCAGATTTGCTTCTAGGTTTTACATTCTGGAATTCCTCTCACCCTTGTGCCCCTCGATGCAACTAATACCATTCCTACAAATGAGAATTTCTTCAAGGCATTTGAGCAGAACCAGCACACCTACGAGGCACAATACTGCTTCCGGTCCTTGAAAATGACTCGTGACACTCGGACTGACGACCACTTTTACACTGTAATCCTTCCGTATCTTCCTTCTCGTTTTGTTCTTCTTCTTCAAGATTCCTCAGCAGCAAGTGACAGTTTCCTTTATACGATTGTCGATGGGATGTGTGTTTCAGTGACTGACAAGATTTTTTGCAGAGCCATTACATGTGGGACACCTTCGCAGCTGGTGTAGCAGTTTCTACCATGCGTAACTCGCAAAACCGAGATGGAGAAAATGAATTTGCTGAAATGGAGTACATGAACATAACAGTAGTGACTTCAAATGAACCTTTTGGGATAAGTGATAGCTCGAATCCATTCTTTTACCACCGTGAAGTCCCAAGGTTTAATCTAACGAAAGGCGGAGTGCACAGTGGTCATGTGCAGACAGGCCTTCGAGATCCTCTTTGCCTCGGGGAGAATGGGAAAGGGCGGTGTGAGGTAATCTTTCTAGGACCCCTGCATGCCATCTTCTGTACTTCATAGAGAAAGATGTATCATTTCTTTAAGGATTTACCTTGTAATTTCCTTTCCGAAATGTTAACTGGCCTTCTGATGCAACATAATGGTCGATATAGGATGGCTATACAAAGGAGGTAAGAGGTGCAAAGGCAGTGCGTGTTCTTGTTGCTACGAGAGCGAAGCCTAATCCTGACAGGAATAGCACACTTGACAGAGCATTCTACAAGAGCTTCTTGGATGTGAGTTCACCAAGGCATTAATCTTGTTCTTCTGAATCTAAAGTTCTTTTTGCTTATTCCTTAACTCTAGACCAACAAAATCTAATGCAATGGTAATACAGGTCCTGAATGACCCTCAACAATCTGGGAGGTTTAATTTTACCACTCAATTTCCTCATTACAAGGAAGTTCTTTACAGGCCAGACTTTGGAACGAAAGGACTGGGGAAGCCTGTTGTCTTTGATATGGATATGAGTGTTGGAGATTTCCTGGCTTTATTCTATCTCCTTAAAGTGCCTGTAGAAGAGATCAACGTCAAGGTAAGTGACTTCAATTTTCCAACAAGCATATGCAATTAGCTCTGCTTGTCAAAACCAGCTCGGGATCTAACCTGAAAAAGGACCAAGATCATTGAGTTGTTAGGTCAACCTGGTTCAATCATTTCTTATCAAAAAGACATTGTTTTGTTCTTTTAAAAAAATTCTTAGCCAATTTAAACAAGTCAATGTTGAAACCGACCAGCTAAGACCAGATTAGGTTTGTCGAGTTATTCTATAGAATTGTCTTCGAGTTACCCCCTAGAGTTAGAGTTGTGTTGGGTTTAATAATTATAATTGCGACTACCAACACATTGGTTCCAGTTGTACAAAACACAACTATGGTGCCTTTTTCTGTTCTCTTTCCCACCTCTCGAAAGCAGTGGGTCTAATGTCATATCCTCTTGGTCATTTCATCCAGGGAATCATTGTAAGTCCAACAGGATGGGCAAATGCTGCAACGATAGACATTGTTTATGATTTTTTGCATATGATGGGCCGTGATGATATTCCAGTTGGTCTAGGAGATGTATTTGCAATGAACCAGTCTGATCCTGTTTTCTCTGCGGTTGGAGACTGCAAGTACCTTAAGGCCATCCCTCACGGGAGTGGTGGACTTTTAGACTCGGACACTCTCTATGGGCTTGCTCGTGATTTACCGCGAAGCCCTAGAAGGTATAATTTCCCTCCATAGATGTTTATGCCTTTTCTTTCCTCTTATTTGAACCGTGATCTTGCTTTATTCGGGACTCAAATATCGAGGGCTTATTTTTCTTCTCAAGGTATACTGCAGAAAATTCTGTAAAATATGGAGCTCCTCGCGACACAGATCACCCTGAGCTCAGGCAGCCTCTAGCACTGGAAATCTGGGATTCCATTGTAAGAACATTGGATCCAGGATCCAAGATTACCATATTGACCAATGGCCCCTTGACTAGTTTAGCCAAGATAATACAGAATGAGAATAACACAAGCTCTGTGATTCAGGTAAGTGGACTGTATCTGCTATTTTCAAGTAACTTGCAACTAATGTTGTGCCACGCAGTGGTGGTACACATCCTTATGATGTTTCAAATGTCATTGCAGGAGGTCTATGTTGTCGGAGGACATATCAGCCATAGTAATACAGATAAAGGAAATGTTCCGAACATCGATCTTAATGACTATGCAGAACTGAATATGTTTCTTGACCCCTTGGCTGCTAAGACAGTCTTTGAGTCTTCACTTGACATCACGCTAATTCCACTCGGCGTCCAACGCAGAGTCAGTTCCTTTCCAGAGATCCTAGAAAGGCTACGCAAGATTAACACAACACCCGAGGCATTGTTTGCGCAGCGTTTGCTATCAAGGCTTTACCACTTGAAAGAAACTCATCGTAGATATCAACAAATGGTAAGGGTTCTAATCTTAGCATGTATCAGTACTTCTGAACATCATAATCCTAGAAGAAAAGAATTGCTATCATTTTGGTTCCTGTTGTTTACTGTCTGATCAGAATCAGCCTTTTACACAACGTGTAATTGAAATTGTTTCGTAGACTTTCTGCATTTTCGAGAGCTTAAGATCTACATGTGAGTGTTGTTGAATACATGGAGTATCTTTGATCTTTCTCTGATGGAGAATCTTTAGCTGCTATTGCTAAATGATATTACACTGCAGGATACCTTCTTAGGGGAAATCCTTGGTGCAGTAGTGTTAGCTGGTAATTTTTCGAAGCTGGACCCAACATTCCGAGTCAAACCCATCAAAGTCCTTGCTGAAGGTGTTGAATCAGAGGATGGACGAATAGTAATTGATGAAAAACAAGGAAGATTGGTTAAAATAGTGGAGAAAGTAGACTTGGGAGCATATTACGATCTTTTCACAGAGCAGCTGCGCAGCAAGGAACAATCTGCTGTCATAGGAAGCTTCGATGAGCAGAGAAGAAATTGGAGTGTGCCGTTAAATTTAACCAAAGGTAAGCTTAGTTTATTGGGCTAATTATTTCCAGACAGCAGGAAATGGTTTCTCTTTTTTTTTCAACTTTTTTAACTCCGATATTTTTTTAATTGTATGCTTAAACTCTTATGTGTACAGGATTTCGCTAGACCAATAACTCACGCAGAAATTATTAGTTCTGCTGTTCTGTACTTGGAATAATGAAAAAAAAATAAGGGAAACAGTGAATATATACATTGAAAATTTGGGTTCTATCTTTTCTTGGAACAAAATATTTGTAGAAGGTTGTGTTAGGTTAGAATTTTAAAACAGATATAATAAAAACATAAACATATTTGGTTGGAGAGACATAAAAATATTCAGCTGTCAAAACAATTTTCCTTCTCTTTCGTTCTACCAAACAGAAGCAGAGACCAAGATGTTTGGTGATAGTGATCGGTCCTCTACTTAGAGACAAAACAGGCAATGGCAACGAAACCTGGGTAGTTTTTTTTTAATCACAACTAACCTCCACGTTTGTGTCCATTGCTTCGCAGCAGACAGAAGAGACAGCCTCAACAGATTACAGTTGACCTTAAAAATCAAAATCTTTCCAGTTGATTTCATTTAAGTATTGGCTGTCCAACGATTCAATATCACGGTAAACTTCACACCCGCTTAAGGGCTTTGTTACACAGTTGCCATTTACAACTGGCAACTTCAGAACTTGAACAGAACTTTGGGGTAGGAATATCACTATTGCTTCACTATCTGACCATTGAAATTGTGTACTAGTCCTGTAAGATCTTCCGTATCAAACTGAGCGTACAGATTGCAAAAATTACTACGGTGACAATGAGAAACCAATTTTTAATTAATTAGGAAATGGGGTTTCTTACTTCTACAAACAACACCAATATTGCACTTGATTGAAAGATAAATGCCCCTGCCTATTAAAAATACTGTCACTCGGTGTAAACCAGCTTGTAAGTTGTAGATTGAGACCAAAAAATAACGTCCCTAAAACCCAAAATCAAGTTGCCTAAATCCTGTCAAATAAATGATCTTGCAGTGATTACTGTATCGACATTAACCTCTGGGAATATTGCATGAACAAGAATCCATGTCATGAAATCATATCGGATGCAGCTCTTGAATTATAATAATCAGCAGTCAAAACCATTAGATTGTCTAGCATGAAGAACAAAGGAAAAGATGGTAAATAAAAGAGAAGCATGAAGAGCAATGGTTGTCTGGATTGAAGCACATAATGATAAGTTGTAGTTCATGGGACTTATCTTCATGAATTAATACAAGCACAATCTCATTAGTTAAACAGAACCTTCCAGTGAGAGTAGTAGAACGCGAAAAAACCCAAAAAAGCTTCTCTACAGTAATCCTCCCACTTTTACTTGCAGCTTTCCTTGCATTGAATTGATAGCCTTAAGAACTCAATTCTTCCATAGGAATCGTCCCGCAAGCTGCCACGATCTGTTGCTCCAACTGTTATAGAAAACATTTCATTTGAAAAACAAAACATGAATACAAAAGAAATTCAACAACTAGATTTCTTTAAACAAATGAGCATGTTATTAAGCAAAAGTAATTGACTCTACTCACCCTGATTAGAGCTTCAAGCTTGCTCTTCACAAGATAGTAATCCTGTTTCAATTGCTGCAGGCATCTCAGGCACCTGCAATCCAAGTAACCAATCACTTGTAATTGTAATATTAAACATTGTTTCACTTGAAAATACTGATCCTGAGATTCAATTGCTAAATGAGAAAAAAAAAAAAAAACTAGGAAAATAATTTGAAAAGATGAAAGAAAACAATATGGAGAATGCGGTAGAGGAAAATAACTCACCCCTCAATGTTCTGTTCCTCACAGAAGTTGCGAAAGGCGATGCAGTCGTTTTTAACTCTCAGTGCACCTATGCTATATAACACAAAATCCAATCTTGTAATCAATCATCGAAAAACTGAGTTGAAGAGAAGAATTCATCTTTATTAAATCAAACAAAAATGAACTAAAAAGAAAAACAAACAATTTTAACAATTCCATGTCTAGTTTTTCGAGGCCATGTGTATTAGATCTGAACTATTTTTGTAAGGTTCAATGCATTTCATATCCAATATGGAGAAAAACGAACCCTCAAGAACGCTTTTTTTTTTAGTTGTATAGGAAGCAAACATGTACCTGGAGCTGCTACCCTTAAACTGGTGAACATGAGCATCAACCTTTTTGAAGTCTATATTTTGCTGTTCTCTATAAAAGGAGAGGTAAAAAGAAAACCCATTTAGTTAAAATACAGTCAGCTAGATAGAATCAACCATAACCAAAAGGAAAGCTCAAAACTTTTAATCAACATCATGCAGTTTCAGATGTCTGAGAGAGGAAGTCTCCTTACAAGGCAGAGGTTAGATCAGTCAGAAGCCTCTCTGAATCTTCAAAGAAGAGAGATACCACTTCAGCAACAAAATCTGGATTGCTCTCATCTTGCAGAAGCTGAAGCTGTTGAAACTGGGCATCCAGAAAACCCTTCATCCACCCAAAAAAAGAACATACAGAGATGAAAACCCAACACAAACACTGACAAAACTCAAAAGCAAAACAGAGACAGACTAAAGAAAGTTAACAACTTTTTTTTTTTTTTTGCACTACCTCCCTGAACAAGGACTTGGTATATTCAACCCATGCTCTCTGCATCTGGCCAACCTCCATGCTTTGACCCTCTCTCTTAAAAAGTTGGAAGAACACAAAACAAAGTGGGTTTTTAAGCTACGGTTAAACACAGCTTTGTGGCTTAAATTTTCAGATCTTGTGGAGTTACTGCACAATCAAAGTGGGTAATAACTAGAGAGCATAAATGCTATGGAAAAATTAAATGTGGAGAGATTTTTGCTTGCTTTTTTGGTTATTAAGAGATTGACTAGCCACCTTTCTTTATCCTTTCCTCTCTGGATTTGTGCTTATGTTCTGTTTTCAGTATTTGTTTTTTGGCTCGCACTCAGATTCCAGTCACAGTCACAGCCCCACCAACAGCATTTGCTCTTCTACTATATCATCATTTAAATGAAGGAACCTCAACCTGACTCCATCTTCATCCTAACTTTACTTGTGCCAAGGCTAATGTATTCCTTCAAGAATAAAATTATTTTTTATGTGCACTACAAAGTAGAAAGTGGAAAACTATTGGCTCTGGTTAAAATTATTTGACTCCGACTTCAGATCTTTTTTTTTTTTTTGCTTAATTTCACGCAACAGTTTATTTTCGTTACTTTACATGTTAATTAAGATTAAATTTATTCTTCTGGCCATCTTAAAGGTGACACCACATGAGTAAGATAAATTTAAGTAAATAAATTAATTTTAATTGCCATTATCAAAGATTGAGTTTATTATAGATTTCTGATGCATTGAAGCATCATTGTCGTATCTCATCCATAATTTGACTCGAAAAAAACCTCAAATTATCGAGTTATTGGATTATTAGATCAATTTATTGAGTAATAAAATTAATATTTTTTATTAAATCACTGTTATTTTTTTATTTTTAAATATTAATATTAAACTTGTAAATTTTGGATGAATATTGTTGGTTCAATTAAATCATTAAAATTTCATCTTAGTCGGTTTAGTCATATTAATAATTTTTCAATCAAATTAAAATTTTATCTAGATTAAAATTTATATAGTAATCTTCTAGGTGTTTACTCGATAATCCAAATTTTTTTTCAAGTCAATTCTCAAATCAAGTCTACCAATCATGTTGTAAGTAAGATATGTATTTAAATTTTTATCCATCAAGCAAAACTATATATAGCAGTTGTCATGGTTAAATTATAAATAAATAAAAAAAGTTTAGCGTCATAAATTAATACAAGTAACCAGTCCACCAAACATAGTAGAAAGTCATTACAAGCTGTTGTTGCTTTTTATTATTATTATTATTATTAATATGAATATCCGGATCAGCTTGTACGTATCTCAACTAATTCTACAAATCTTAAAATTAACGATAATCATATAAATTTTTAATAACTATTATATTAATAATTATTGAACTTCCTTAATTACCCGCATGACAACTTTCATGAATCAATCAGCCTCCCGATTCCGCCATTGTTGCCACTATCAAATTTTTACTGAAGCTCTCAAAGGAGACATGATCAAGAAAAAAAGAAAACAAAAGGGTCAAACTTCAAGAAATTCCCTGCTTTTAGGGTAATCTCAAGTGGTTCTCAAACATTTTATCTTTATCTATTAGTTGTCAATGTATTAATAAATTCTCTTTGTTAATTTAAGCTAACATAATAGTTAGATTGTTATGTAAAAATCATGAAATCTCTCTTTGCCTCCATGAAACCTATTAAATTAATTAAAATCTTTCATGTGTTAAGGTAGACTATAGAGAAAAAAGTAAAAATTAGGATTTTTTTTATATAGTTTGGTTTATCTCGTGAATTTTATATCATACAAAATAAAAAAAAATTATAGAATTAACTAGTTTCTTATAAATAAATAAATAAAAGAGAGTAAAATCATATGAATGTTATGCAACTATTTAATAGTTTGGTTAACTAAAAACGAATGCATGGTATGATTGAGAATTTATGGATATATTGACGATCTGATAATAATATCTGTAAAAGTTAATTATTTTTATAAAATCTATCAAAATAATTTTTTTTTGTTGTTTTATCTAGATATTTTCACACCTTTTTAAAAAGTGAGACGTACAAAATCTATCAAAACCTTTTTTGATGTTTTATCTAAGTAAAATTGTATTTTTAGTTTTTACAAAAATATAATAGTATTTTAACTGTTAGACGTACACTTCATTAATTTTTATCAAAATAATATGCAGCGTTGGCCAATTAACATTGCCGTATTATCTACATCTAAGTCAGCAAGGTGGAGAAAGATGATTGGCAAGTTGGCCAAACTTTGAAGTTTATTTCATTTCGTCGTGTTTTATTTTCCAATTACAATGCGTATTTATTTTTAATCATTGTTTTAAAATTAGGATAGGCTCGGCAAGTCACCTAGGTATCGAATAATTTGAGTAAAAAAAACCTTTACTGAATAGATTAAAAACTTGAATTGATATATAATTAAATTGACTTGAACCCGATAAATCATTATTTTTAAAAAAAATTAATTAAAATAATATTGTTTTCATTAGAAAAATAATTGAATAAATCCTTCCGATTAAATTTCAAGTTGAATTTTAAAACTAAATATATTTCCAGTAGATATTATGGATTGATTAAAAAACTGAGTTGTTGTGAAGTGTCAACGTATTCTCTTGCTATCTAGTTGTTTCAATTATTATTTGGTTTCCACCTTTCGGTGTTCTTTAAAGTATATTTATCTAAAAACATTAAATTAATAATTTTTAAAAAAATATATTTATAGATATTTTGTCAGGAGAATGGTAAAATCACAAGAAAATAATATTAATTTAGTGCCTTAAAAACACCATCACCCTTACCAGACACGCACCCAACTTTAATTAATTATTTTCATAATCTGAAAGGGGACAGCTGGACAAAACAAAAGATACGACTCAATTCTCAAAGGCCAAGCCCCCAGCCCCCTTTCTCTCCCTCAAAGCCGAAAGAAAAAAACACATGTCACGTGGCCGGTTTGGCTTGCTCGCCTTGTGACCTGTGAGGTGTTGACACCAGACGTGGAGAGAGAATCCTTACCAATTTTATTCTCTTTGTTTTTTGTTTTAAGGGATGGTGGTGGTGTGTGTATCATTAATAAGCTTCATATTCTTCCCTTCTCCTCTTTTCTTTTCATTATTCGTATGCATCGTTGAGGATATTGTCTGATGCGAGATTTGGGCATCCTTTTTACTCTCTCTTGATACGACGGGAATCCGAACGGAACACGACTTCTTCTTTTTCATTAATATTTCATTAATACGAGTGTTTGGTGAGTTTGAATATACCCTCACTAATCTTATAAATCCTGAAATTAATAATCATATAACTCTTTAATGACCCTAAAATTTACGAGACTCAAATTGATGATTTTTAAGAAGCAAACCTAAAACCTAACCAGTTAAACTATACCCTTCAAAATTACATGATTTCTTCTATGCATTTGAGTCAAGGTGGCCAAATGAATAGTGGACTGACTTGTTGAACCGAGACAAGTTTTATAAAAAACACCAAGGATTTAACCCGACATATTAATCCATAAACCAATCAGAAAACCAGTAAATGTTTTTGTTTTAAGAAGACAAAGCGACATCGTTTTGATAATTATCAAAAAAAAAATCTGGGTTTGGCCTACAAAAGCATATCATCCACCTCGCACATCTTCCAAATCACTTCTCCTTCCTAGTACTCATTCAAATGTTAAGCTTTAAAAGGGCGTTGGGGGGGGAGCAAAAAACCATTATTGCAGCACATATTTTTAATGCATCCTCTGTATTTCAATTATTTTCTAAGAAGCTGGCTGTATCTACAATGAAAGGAAAATCACGTTTAAAACCGTCAGGACATGATTACAACTTGTAAAATACAAAATGGATCATTTTTCAACAATGTCTAGTAGAAGATTGTAATTGAAAAGAAAAATCAAGTACAGCCCACCAAAACGATCGACAACCCACAGCCACAAGTAACATACAAGGAGCGTGGAGGGCATACAGTGATCTGCTTAACATACCTTACAACTCCTCCTACAATATCCAGGAAGACCTGAAGATCCAACCATGTACTCGACGTTTTTGGTGCATTCACCAAGGGCGGCCCACCTCCCACAACTTTCATTCTGATCAGTGCAATTCCCACCAGCTTCCAAGTTCTTGTCAAATGAGTCTACATGAATCCACTTTGTGGCGGACCATTTCTCACCTTCAATCACAGGGCACCCTGCGTGGATGCTGCTTGTGTCTGGAACAGCAGTTGGATAGAGACTGAAGAAAAGAAGCGCGTCCCCTCTACGTGGTTTCACTAAGTATTTCCAAGGTGTGGACAAGAAGACAAAGGAACACATTAACTGAGTGCAAATGCAACTCGAGGAATACAAGTTATAAAACCATTAGTAATCTGTGTGGTGGCTCACCTGCAATTCCTTTCCTTGCACATTCAGAAAGGTCTTCATGACTAACAGAAGCTTTACGACGGGGAAGTTCCTGATAGCAAGTCATTTTTTGAAAAACTTGAGTTAATTCTTGTAGAGTATTCTCTCTGCCTCCCATTCTCAATGTTACTAACTTCAATTTTAGAGAAGTGGTTGCCCAATTATGTCAGTGAATGCAACCAATATTGTAGTTAATCCAAGAGATATGTTAGGCCTATCAGCATGTGTCTCATGCAGACAGCCAAATCCAGAAGGTATTATAGACAAACAAATTCTTTAGCACCGTTAAACTGAAAGTTCTTGTAAACTGGAAGAGCACAAGCGTATCCACAATTAAAAAGGACAAGGAGCTTGAACTTACCTCAGCTGAGGGGAACACTGTTTCACCACCCTTTTCCACATCTGTAAGATACATGAGTACAGTTGCCACCCGGTGTCCACCACGGGCAATATTAACCTTGTCAGAAAAGTAATCATAGTGGGGATCATATTTCTGCCCATGCTCATATCTCAACACTTGTATGTCTTCACCATTCTCTGACCAAAAGAAATACAGATCACTGTTATGCCATTTGTTGAAAAGGGAGGGAAAGAGTAAAAATCTTAATTATTGCATATGTTACATATTATTACATATGATTAAAAGATGGTTAATCTTTCTTGTTTGGTAAAGAATTTCTTGCACAAGAGTACAGCTGAGAGAAGCAAACACTACAGTAACTTCAGGATCTCATAACCCGTATACCAAGGAAGAACAAACATTTAAATGATAGACCACAACAAAAATTCAAGTGAATTTCACATTCTTTTTTTTTTTCCTTGTTGCTTTACCAGTAAATTATGATTCATGTATTTGAAAGCAGAGCTTTCTTTGGAATTGAGAGTTCTTTGGCAGATCATTTACTCATTCTAAATCCAACTTCCCTTTTTTAACAAACTTCAAACCTTAACCCCTGTGAACCACCGAACCCCAACCATCTATCATCACTTGCATCCAAAACATAACCATCTATCATCACTTGCATCCAAAACATGTTCTAGCATGACCGCCGAGTATCTCCGCAGGTCAATGACAATCAATTTTGGGATTTTGAATGTACAAAAATCTTAGAGATTGGATAGCACTAGGCATCAAAAGTGAAAGGCATAGTCTTGAAAGGAAGTTTGTAACCAAGAAGCATCCTGATAGGCTCTTCTACGACACTCAAAACAATGTATCACAATGAGCAGCAAGCATCTCCTCACAGATAAGGCTTCTAATACAAAATGCACCCCTCAATCTTAATCAATTTTAAGTGGCACAACATTAAGGGAAAAAGAAAATGGAAACACCCCTTTTTAGGGTTCTAATGAAGTGAGCTTTAGCATGCCAATATGACCTTAAAGAGGCGTGGGGCTTGGCATTACGTTTTTCTCTCTTTGGAAGCCTGCATCCAGGCATCTATTTTTAAGAGACAGAGGAGTGCATGCATAGCAAAGTAGAAATCACATCAAGAAAGAATTCCATCACTTCCACTTGAAAACAAAATGTTGAGCTCGACCACTAGAATTTTTGGGAGCAAAAATGCTTTATATGCATTTTTATAGAGGTAATGAAGGGTAAAACAGAATTGACTATATGCAAGAGCACACATTTTACGTTCAATAGTCTTGCCCGCATGCGGGAAAATAGTGCTTTTGGTGCAGGCTAGGTATGGTCTTGGCAGCAAGTTAAGACCCAGGCTTTGAAGGCAGGCACAGCTCTGGCAAGTGTGAGCCCTAATATGCCCTCATTGAGACCTAGCCTTGCACGGCCGTTTTCAAACACATAAAATTGCACAGAGACAATCCCAAATTCCTAAACAAGCAAGAATTACAGTGATGAATTCATAACTGAAACTGACACTGTAGTATGTGAATGTTGGAGTGAGAAATTAAAAAATATCAGTAAGAGTTAACAAATGTGTCCAAAAAATGAAAGAAAAAGACTATGATACTGAGATTCATTATAGTGCACTGCACACCTCTTGGAAGAAAAGTCCATGTTGCAATCTTGTCCTCTATACCAGCAACAATTGGATCCTAGAGAAGGATAAATTAAAATAAAAGGCAAATTATAAGGCTTAATTTGACAATTATCTTACAAAAATAGGACTATAAAAAACAAAACCTTTGCTTTAGTGATAAACATTCCAGAACTGGTTCGAACTTCGCTAAGTTTACTCTTTCCACTCTCATTATCAGCCACTGCTGATCTTTTCAACTCCGATTTGGCCTTAGTTTCACAAAAAAATCAAAAGTCAATTAAGAGAAGAAGATACTGTTTTCTTGAATATATTAAATTAGGACTCACCAGAGAAATCAAGTGATCGCATTCCAAGTCTGTTAGAAATCCTTCGTACACAAATGCCCTGCAAAGCCATCGTCATTATTTTTAATTTCATTTTAGATTCTGTTTCACTAAGGAGATGAATGTGTGAAATTTCTAAATCTGAGAGAGAGAGAGAGAGAGAGAGAGACCTTGGCTTCCAAGAGACTTGTTTGACTTTGGCAGGGTTGATGATGGAGCTGGAAGTACCTGGATAAGAGATGGATTTATGGAGAATCGAAAAGATCGACAGTAGAAACAGGAACTGGCGAGGGTAGATCGTAGTAGCCATCAAATTTGAGAGAAGAGAGGATAGAGAGATTTCCTGGGAAAATGTTTGATTTTTCTAGTTCCTTTACCAACTCTCGGCTCGTATTTATGCGTTTTGCTTGGAATCAAAACGGCGACGTTCTTTCCTTTTATAATTAGGGGTCACCACTAACAAATCTAATAAGGGGACAAAAAAAAAAAAAAAAAAAAACCAAGGCAAGGAACTCACACGACTTGTCATGCTTCCAGTTAAAATCACGATCCAATTCATATAATATTCTTGAATTCTTTTTTCTTAGCTATAGGTTGCGAGTCGAGTTATTTTTTTAAAATTATAAAAAAATATAAAGATATTATTAATATATTTTTTAATATAAAAAATCAATAATATATTAAAAATTTAACGCATATTAGATAATATTTTTTAAAATATTAAAAAAGTGACATTTCAAATAACTTTATTTTTTTTAATATTAATATGATGATATATCGAATCAATCAGGACTAACCATTGCTAACTTACAAAACTTATAACCCGGTGAACCTGCTAAATATATCATAAAGCTCAATTCTTAATAAGCAAAAAAAGTTGAAAGACAAAAAAAAAATAGCTTGAGTCAACTCAAGTGAACCTGCTAAATCTGTGAACTGAGATTACCTCATATAAAATAAATTGAAAAAATATACAAAGGGCGACTCTAAACCAAACCATTGTTGAAGAACAAAATTTAAAAATAAATACTTAAAAAAAAACAATTTGAGTCAATCCGTGAAAACTTGGCAAACACATGACAGGATCATATGACCATAATAACTTCACAGAAATCAAATAAAAAAAATCATGAAACTCAATTCTCAGTCAATCAAACCTCCAATCTTAGCCATGAGAGTGAGATTAGCTCATAAAAAAACAAATTGAAAAAAAATTATAAAGCTCATTTCTCACCCAACTTATTGTTAAATGACAAGATAAAAAAATAAACAATTTTAAAAAAGCAAAAAAAAATATTTTGAGTTATCTTGGGTTAATTGGATAAACCCACGATCTAGGTTACGAGACAGAGATAATATAATAGAATAGAAAGAAAATAGAAAAAAATCACGAAGACCAATTCTCAACCAATTAAACTCGTGACATGGTTTATGAAAACATGATTATCCCATAAAAAGCAAATATAAAGAAATTATCCAGCTCATATCTCAATCAATCAATTGTTGAATGACAAAATTGGTAAAGAAACAATTTTTTAAAAAAAATTATGTCATCCTCAGTTAACTCAAAAAACCCATGACATAGGTTACGAGACCAAAATAACTTAATAAAAATCAAATAAAAAAAATCATGAAGACCAATTCTCAACCAACTAAACTTGCGAATTGGGTCATAAGAACATATTACCCCATAAAAAGCATATCAAAAGAAATTATGAAACCCATTTCTAAACCAATTCATTGTTGAAGGATAAAATTGAAAATAAAATAATTTTTTTTTTAAAAAGACCCCAAAAAAAGAAGGGAGAAAAAAAAGAAAAGAAAATGTAGTGTTATGAGATCATGATAACCATATAGAAAGTAAATTAAAATAAATCACGAAGGCTAATTCTTAATCAACCTAATGTTAAGGGACATGATTGAAACAAAAATATTAAATTAAAAAAGGACAAAAAAATAACTCGAGTTAACATGTTAAACTCGCAATCTATTTTATAAGATTAAGATAACTCCATAGAAAGTAAATTAAAAAAAATTAAGAAACTTTATTTCCAATAGTTCTAATGTTAAATGTTGAAATAGAAAGAGAGAGAAAAACTAAATTCATGAGCTTGGCATATGACCCTACAGGAAAAAAATAACAAACTAATATTAAAGAATAAAATTGAAGAGAACACTAAACAAATTTTTTTTAAAAAAACCCACAAAATACTATTCAAATAAATAGGTTTTTTTAGGAGTGTAGCTACAGTAAATTAGCCACTCCTTTTTGTTTTTTTGTTAATATTTTAATAATATTTTAATATTTTATTTATTTGACAATAATATGTATTTCTTAAGCTAGCCTACACTAAATCAAAACTAAGTTTCATTCATAGATGATTTTAAAAACATACCCCTTCATATTGGTTTGGTATATTTAGAAAAATTTAATAAGTTATTCTTGATAATAGGATTGAGTTTTAAAAATTATGATAATATATATATATATATATATTATTGTTTGATGAAGTTAGAAAAAACTTCAGATTGAATTTAGGCTTTTCATTTTCATTAAACTGAGGTGTCTAAGGTTTGATCATTCCACCCTCTTCTACATAAACAAGCCATCTATTAATATAATGGATATTTGAATGCTTAAGTTAATAAGTTGGTAGTGGGAAATAGTGCGTATAAAGATAACAATATCGAAGAGTGTATGAGGGTGTATGTTGTGTGACCTGTTTTGTGATCTTGTGTGATCTTATGTGTTGTTATTTAGTGACTCAAGATATTTATATATCTCAGTCACATTAAATTACCTCGTAGAGCATGGAGTTGTTGATACCGTATAGAATAATGATGAGAAACAATTATTTATAGCATACAAGTAAAGTTGTGTAGGCATTATACTGAAAAGTTAGATGTTGTGGCCATAGGTAGAAAAGGTTTTTGCCCTCAAGTGATTGACTAGAAAATTTGACATCGTACTTACATAGCTAACGATGAGAAAGCTATGTGTCATATTGATTTTTTGAAGGTCATAACACTATTATTATATGTGATAACATTGAATTCAAAAATTTATGTGAAATTAGGATTCGAATTTAGTGGTTCGAGTCTTTAATAATAGTTGTTCGATGTTTATTATTGGGAGCTCAAAATATAGCGTGCAGGGTTGACTATTTTTTATTTTTATTATTGTTGTTGTTGTTATTATGTGTTACGCCATTAGTGCTGAACTTTTAAACTTGGAAACGATGAATTAACACAATATTTGAATTGTGAAATCCAAAAAAATGAATTAATTGTCAATTATATAACAAATGCAGATAAGTGTTCACAAGAACACGAGTATAGATTATGGCTGAGAATGGATAAGAAGGGAATCCCTAGTAATTAAAGGTGTGCTCTGTTATTCGTTATCCATAACTAGTTCTTGAAATGCAATGGCTAGCTGGAGACATCTCACCGCTAAACAAATTCCTACTCATAGCTAAGCAACTAATTTGTTGTTTAAGTCAATGAACATAATTCAACTGCTTTACTTTTGATTAGTAAAAGAAATGTCATTCAGTTTTGAATTGTTCTTAGCACTTCTACTCATAGCTAAGCACACATCTCCAGGACAGAAACATGTTTGATTAATATATGGTCTGAACAAGTATTTCCTTTCCTGGCTTCATTTTGTTTTACCGCTGTTCTTCCAAACTGTTTGTTTTAGTTCCATAGTTTTGGCTCCAATGCTTATGAGTCTTGTCAGAATAAAGATTTAGAGTGTGGAGAGAAAGGGTAATGGATTCAATTTCGGTGTGGCCTGGAACCACCTCCACCCTTCTGTTGATTCCGATCAGTTGTTGATCAGTCGTGGTCTTCAGACTTTTCATTACAGTTAACCAAAACCACCATCTGTTGATTGAGATGGCTTAGATACTCTGTCGGATTGTATTCATCTGCATCAAACAGATCCGCAACCGAGGGTGTCCTTTGGTGTCGAGACCTTTGTCGTAGCTTCAACTCTATCAAACTGCTTTCATCTCCTTCTAAAACCCTTACACCCTGCAGAGAAATCTTAATTTAACAGAATCGCATAAGAACTTTGTTGAAGCATTTATAGAGGAAGAACTATACTTGGCTCATCTGGGGTCTCTCCGAAGGAGACTGGTCTATGCATATGCAAGCTGCACATGCCACATGATCCATCTGTTCTGAATCCTAGGCATCTCCACGAGTTGGATCAACAAGCTCCTTGATGCTGTTTTTCATTAGCAAAGGCTTGGCCTGACAACAACATTGCTCCAAACTGCATAAATTCTTGCTAGAAATACAATACAACGGACTTGAAAGAATCCAATCACTCAGAAAGAAGCTTACGTACCCACATTACAAGACTTTGCTGTGAACTATCTAAAGCTTGCCTTACGGTAATGGGCTATAACAACAGAACCCCATAAGCATAAATATTCGTCTTCTCATCTACTATGCCATGCGTGAAGAATTCAGGAGGAAGTTGACTGTTAAGATAAGAAATGAGATCAGATTACAAGGCAAGATATCTTGAAGATTTAGAGATCATGCCAAGTTTTGGATTACAAACCCAAATGTGCCTTCAATTTTTGATACAGTGTGATGAGACCACTCCTCTGGTAACCATTTTGCAAGCCCGAAATCTGAAATCTAAAATAATTCGAAGTTCATATGTTAGAGATTAAGGGGAGATTTAGGTGTTGCATATTACAGCAGCAAGAAATTAAGTTTCTGGCACTCATGAAGATACAGAAGGCCCTGAGCAGTTCCAAGAGCAATTTTATATCTGATTCGCCAGTCCAGCTTTTCCTTTGGGCCTGGAAACATTTGGTAGGAAACAAATTGATGGTGGAAAACTTGTGAGAGGATAGAACAGACCATAAAGTAAAATGCTAGGCTCCGTTGGCGGACAATTCAAGGACAAGATGCATTCCTCCTTCAATTCCGTACCCAATCACTTCAGCAATATTAGGATGGTCAACATGGACTATAATCCCAAGCTCCGATAAGAAATCAACATTCATTTCTTCCGGTGAGCCTCTGGTCAGCCGTTTAATTGCAACAAGCTGCCCATCTTCCAATTGCCCTTTGTAAACTTCAGCGTAGCTTCCTTCTCCAATCAATTTTTCTTTATGAAGGAAGACAAGGTATCGTAAGCATATTGAGATCGAGACTAGTACAACTACATAAAAAACAGATCATTGCATTTGGAGTAGTTTCATGCTTAACCATGGCATTGGCTAATAAAGTTTCCGAATCGTAACCCCAAGAAAGTGAAGAAAAAAAGAAGCGTAAATCTAGATTCTGAAAGAAGCATAAACCTTTGCTAAAAGTATCAGTTGCAGCCTGGAGTTCTGAGAGCGAAAAGTTCTTCCATGAAGATTTGAAATGGCAGAATTCACCGTCTAGTGGAGAATTTAGAGTAGGAACAATGGCCTCTCTAAATTTTCTGCTTCTACTTCTCCTTTTACTTTGCTTTGGTACACCTTCCTTTAGGGGAGGGAGGGTATGAAAGCTCGGTGCAGGTCCCTTTCTAAATACACGAAAGAAATCACGCCAAGGGCAGGGAGCTGTAGTGGCATTCGGTTGCCCTTCGGAGCCTGAAGTGCTGGCCCTGGGAGAAGTTGTTTCAGATTCATATCTATTTGAAATGCACGAAGAAGTTTTAGATTCTGTGCTCACAGAGCAATCTTCTAGAACTCCCCCTGGAGAACACTCTTCTGTACCATCCTTCCTCTCCTTTTCCTCCTCCTCCACACTGAAAGATTTCATATCTGATGCAGAAGCATTCAAATAAATAACAATCGACAGAGTTGCATCAAGACTAATAAAACTAAGTATGATACCATGAGGCGAAAAGGAGTAAGAAAACCTTGATCGCGTTAATCGCTTGCGCCCCACAAGAATGATAGCTTTCTTTTCTTGATTTTCTTCGAAAGTGTCCTGGGAACCATTGCTGCTAACACAGAAGAATGTGAGAAAATCCAGTGGGTTAAAACAACTCATGATAACAAGAATTAATGCTAAACATCAGCAATTATAGATTAAAGGCCAAGAATCTCCCATGCATGACACAAACTTCATTCCTTGAAAAACTTTTCTAGCGCCAGCACCAAATTTCTATCATCATCTCATCTTCAAAATTAAAAATGGCAACTCTATACAACTAGTAATCAAAGGAAAAAAGAAAAAAAGAGTGATATAACGAAGCATAAACACGATTGGTTATAACATTCTTAAATTCCAACAAGAACCAAGAGAAAAAAAAAAGCTGTTAAGGATATGAAAACGTACCACAAAGAAGTAGAAGGTTCTTGGACATCTTCCATGATGTTTCTAAGAGGTCACCAAAGCATAGAGACGATACAAAACAAAAAGGGAGACGGAGGAAACGCGTGTCGAGAGACAGACAAGACAGAGAGATGAAAGTAGCGGTCGTCATGATTTCTCTTTGCTTCTCTAAATATTCCCATTACTTGACATTTCTTTGCTAATTTTATGCACAAAATTTGGCTTTTATCTGCCATTATTTTCACTCTCTGATTTTTTTTTATTGTTAATTAATACAATCCTTGATAAATAAATAAAAATTAAGCTAACCAGCTTAATTTTATATAGTTGAAAAAAAATCCATAAAATTTGTAGATTGAAGAAGGCTTGTGAGTAGGGTCGATTCCAAGGAGTGGCCCTGGCCTCCCAAGGCTCAAAACTTTTGCTGACTCCCCTTGTCAAAGTATAATATATTTGGTCCTTCTTGTTTCAAAACTCTTAATTTAACCCTGAAAATGTAAATATTAATCTTTTTTTTCCTTGAAAGAATTATTTTCTTGGCAAGTTTAACCATACAAATATAGAAATCAGCTCTCCATCTTGAAAGATATCAATTTGGTCCAATTTTCTCAAAACAACTTTAGTCTAAGATCCAATATTTTATTTTTGTATAACATATTTATGTATTTTCTTATTAGGGGAAAAAAAGTTGACTCCCCCGGTCCCCCCCCCCACCCCCCTGCACGTCAGTATTTTCCTCTCTGCTTGCTCGGGAAAATCTCTCGTCTTCTCTTCAGGTCGTAAAATGCCTATCTCGCAGCAAAATGTGTACTACTGCTGTATTATTTATGTGATTCTTTCCAGATCTCATCACCAAGCATGGGATCACTCTGTCAAGCCAAAACATTCGAAGGCTTTTTAATCAAAATAGCTAGATTGCATAACCATTCCATTTTTTTTATACAAGTGCACAAAATTTCCTCCTGATCTGGGAATTACAGACAGTCATAATTTATCTTCTTAAACAATTATGATGCTCATGTTTCCTGCCTCAATAAAAGAAGAGATTTTCATGAACGGGAAAAACACAAAAGAGCCAAGCATTTCTGCAGCCTAATTTTATACAGAGGGGAGATCGCAACAATGACAGTACTAACTTTTTTTTTTTTTTTGGATTTGAGGAAACCCACCCCCGAAAAGCGTACTTTGTGGGTCCAGATGAGTGAGTAAAACCCCGGCTATTCCAGGCTCTTACTGCACGTCCTGACTTGAACTCGAGACCTGCTGTGCAGATCTCAAGTTCTTTGCCACCACGCTACGCCCCTTGGGGACGACAGTACTAACATGCTCCTTTATAAAGACAGAAATTGTGCATGTGCTCCAGATCGTCCAACAACGTTCATCAGAAGTGATGAATTTGTTAGGTATAAAGAATCGGAATGTAAGCAACCAGATAAATGTACACAAAAGACCTTCGTTGGCTTTTGCAGCGAAAAAATAAAATGAAAAAAACGAAGAAAGGACTCTCCTTCCTGGTATAACTATGGTTAAACGGAAGCTATAGAGTGGCTTGGCTTATTTTAGAGGATGATTTGTTTGATGCTGTTTTCATATTTTCCTTTTATAAATCTTGTAGGTGTACATGCTGAAGGTTGAAGGAGCATTTCGATTTTTACCCCATCCTGTTCAAGTAAAGAATGCATTAGAGGTCGGTTCTGATGAGTTGGTTATCAAAGCACTGCTTGTTAACAGGGAAGAAAAAACAATATCAAAAGGAAAATTGACAAATACAAATACAAAAGAAAACACTTATGGAATTTTTCTGTTGGTATATTAGATAACCTTTACCAATATAATTTGTTATCCCTATATTCACTGGTAAACACCAACAAAAAACTTCTCACGGTATATACCAAGAGAATAAAGAATGAAAAAAAAATCAAACAATACGATAACATATAATTTTTATAAATGACATTACCAATGGTAAAGTACATCATAAATATACTGATGAAAAACTTTTCTTGGTATATACCGAGGGAAAAAGACAAATCATACGGTGACGTGATATTTTTACTAATAGAATGTCGTCAGTAATGCCATCAATGATATTTAATTTATGACCTAACGATAAACCCTCCTCTCCCCTCCCTCATTTCTCCTCCTTCGTTATGTATTTTTTTTTGCAACAAACAATCACCCCCTCCCTCCAATCTCAACAGAATTCAACCTCTCACAACAAATTCGGTCACCACAACACTCAGTTTTTCAGCATTCGTGTTTTGATTCAAATTTTATTGAGAATTCTTCACTTTAAGTAAGCAAATCTACCATTTTTTTTATTTGAATTCAATTTTAAATTGTTAATTTTTTTTCATATTTTTTTGTAGTATATGTATTTTGTTTTGGTGTTTACTTGTTTTATAGTTTTTTCTCATACAAATTGGTTGTATTGATTTATGATTTGTACATGTTAGAGTTTGTTTTAGATTTTGTAAAAAGAAGAAACATATCCTTTTTGTCTTGACTATTTTCATCTTTTCTATTTTCAAATAGTATTCAATATTATATTAATATTAAAATTTTTCCTCAATTTATCTTTGACGAAGGTTATGTCATTAATAAAACCTAAACCACATGAGAAAAAACATTATAGATATGTCTTAGATTACTGTGGATTTAATAATAAAATTACGCTTTTGCCCTTGACTGGAAAATCAAATTAATTGGCTTTGAGGGGTAAAATGGTATTTTCACGGGGTTAATTTGTCATTCTTATTTGTTTCGGGGCAATACTGCCTTTTAATTTTTTTAATAATAGTAAAATTACTATATTAACATTAAAAAGTTAAAAATCAAAACCTTTGATCTAAGGGTATTATAGGAATTTCATTTCCCAATGAACAATGTAATTACTCAATTGCCTTTATCATCCAATTTTTTTAGCCTTGACTTTCAGGGGCTTAGATGTAATTTCATGATGATTTTTTTGTTATTATTATTTAGTCCTAGAGACATTTTAGTATTTGTATAAATAAAAAAGAAAAAAGTTATTGACACGTGATTGGCACGCGTCGGCTGCTCTGTTGCCTTCGTGCGTCACGTGTGATTGAATCCAGTGGTCTTAGCCATGATTTTGCCATTTCATTTAAATCACATCGGCATCCTCTTTCTCCCTAAGTGTGCATGGTGGTTCGGTCCGGTTTGGTACAAATTTGCTTTTCTTTTTTCCCTTCTTTTCTCTCTATTTCTCCTCGATTTACGTGTTGTCCCTTGAAAAATCACACGATCCCTTTATGTTTTTTCCCTTTAGATTTAGTCCATCTTCTTTTAATTGTGATTTTTAAGTTTGAAAAAATTATTCTCTCAAATTTGATCGTCATTCTTTTTATTGCTATTTTTATTTTATTTTAGATGATTTATAAAATTGATTTCTTTTTGCAATTTCATCCTCCAATTTTTTTCTATATGAAATTTGATCCTTATTCTTTTAATTGCTAATTTTTTTGTTTTGGTAAGTTTTTTAGATTGATTTTTGTTTTTCAATTTTATTGTTCAACATTAAATTGGTTAGGGATTGACCTTCTTAATTAAACTAGAAGATTCCATTGGTTGCGATATCGTTGTTTTATATATATATAATTTTATCCTTCAACATTAAATTGGTTGGGAATTGACCTTCTTGATTAAACCCGAGTATGAGATTTCACAAGTTGCAATTTTTCAATATTAACTCAAATTTAAGAGATTCACCCAAGTTTTATTTGTTATTCATGTTGTTAAATTATGGTTGTTTTTTTATACTATTAAATTAATTGAACTTATCTTTTGCTTCTTTCATATTATTTTGGAATACTATCCTTGCTTCGCCTTAACATTTTTCTTCTTGCGTCCAGAAAAATTCACCCCAACTTGCGCCTTTGTGCCTGCCGTCAGTGTAGGTTAATTAGAGTTACTTTTTTTGTGTTTTTTTTTTAATTTTAATTCTTTTTTAACCTTTAATATTTGGTTCATTATAATTAGGCTTACTAATTTGTTTTGGTATGAGTTCCATGGTTTTGTCACTATCTCTTATCCCATTTTGTAAGTTTCCCAGGTTAATTATGGTTGGACCGAATCAATTTGATATATCGATGTTTTAATATTATTTTTAGAAAAATATTTCATTTAGTGTGTCACCAATTAAATATTTTTAAAGTGTTTCGGCTAGCATACTTTGAATTTTTCACTTCCTAATATTTTTATAATTTTTTTAATGTGAAAAAAAATAGTTCGTTGAATAGTTCAGCTAAAAAAAAAACTAGTTGTTATTAAGCTATGAAGTGGACTTTGGATACGTATTTTTTTTTACCTAACTACCTAAGAGGCAACCTATGCTTGCCTTCGCAGGTTACTAGAAGCCCAAATTCAGGCTCCAAAATAAGTCTAGAGGTAGAATTTTCACATGCCGGCCCGTTCAAAGATTGTCATCCATATTTTTCAAGGGTCCAGAATTAATCAGATCATTGCGTCGATTTTTCTCGGAAATTGACTACTTAACTAATCAAGACTCTTTCTTTCCTGACCAAGAACCGATTGTGACTTTTGATTTCAATGAAATGATCGATCATCTTCGCCCTCTAGCAGCTGCAATTGTTGGTGCCATAAAGCAATGGCTTCAACTATGCGTTCCATGCTACCATGGCATGCAGAAGGTCTAATAATGGAGTTGTATCTTGGAGATTTGGGTTTAATTATAAAATTATGATTATAGAGTTTAGGAATCGCTATTTAATATTAGATTAATTATACAAGGAGAAGACATATTATTTTTAGTGCACTTTATAATTCAATGTAGATCTTTTTTCGTGAGAAAGTCTATATCTTATCAGATTAAATCATAATAGTTCTAAAACTCTAATTTTAGCATCACATTTATTTTCTAGTTTATATCTTTAATATTTGAGGGTATATTTTACAGTGTAATTTTATACTCTCAAATATTAAAGTCTACGACTAAATCATAACCCTCTAAATAACAAACTAATTGTTGTGGGATTTTTGGTATTTTGGTCAAACCCTAATAAATAATCATAAACTGGTTGCGATATCCATTTTGTATTTTTAAAACATGATAAAAATACTATTTTATCCTTTTTAGAAAATATGCATGAGAAACTTTTAGGATTTGACTGTATGTACGAAAACAAAATATTATTTTGTTATTTTGAAATGAGAGATTTTTTATTTATTTTTTTGGATTTTTTGAAATTTCAAAGAAAATCAGATATTTTTAATACTGGATTTGTATCTTATAATGTAAGTCTATGACCCAATATTAGATAAAATTATTGGAAAAATACGTGACGAACCCACAAATAATTTCAAAATGGTCTTTGAAATTTTTTAGAATTTTTTTTTATATATAGTTTATAATTATAACTTTAGATCTTCAGAAATCTTATTTTTATCTTTTTGTTATACGCTGTATCACACACCAATTAAATTGTTTTTGTTTTTTTTGAAGACATTCAAAATTGAAATGATTAGAAACAAGGAATACAAAAAAGATGTGACGTACTAGTTTATTCTCTTGTAGCTAAATATTATAAGGAATAATTATTTTTAATGAGTGAGTTCAAATATGGAAATTAATGACGCATGTTAATTGTATTAGGATGATGATAATCACACTGTGATTTGGTGAATTTCCATTTACTAATATATCTCTCATTGTAAAACCAACATAAAAAAACACTTCCCATGTGACGATATATCATTTAAATAATTATAAAAACAAGAATTAAAATTAATATAAAAATTAAATTTTAAAAGATAAAATTAAAAAAAAAAATTAAACAAAATATATAGCAATAAAAAATTTGAGGATCAAATTTAACATAATCAGCAAATAATATGATTTTTTTAATTTTTTCACAACTTCTGAAAAGTGTTTTTCATCCAAAATAAAAGGAAAATACTTTTCTAAAAATAAAATTAATTTTTTTTACATGAAAGTGTTTTTTGTTGATCGAAAAATATTTTTTGTTGATTAATTTTTGTAATGACAAACAAACACAAAAAAATTTTAAAAGTAATTTTTTAAAAAGAAATTTTCAAGAAACAAACGCATCAATCTTAATCTTATTGAAGATTTTATGCAGAGGATTCTTCCATCATTGATTCTTGAATTATGCAATCAATTAATTTCTTTTTAACACAACTTTACTTGGTCAACATCTATATATATATATATATATATATATTGGAAATTAATTTCAGGAAATTACGTCCCTTCTTCCACCAAAAAAAGTAGTTGAGGTATATTTTTTTTTGTCATGCTTTCTTTTTCATATTCCAGTGGTTGATAAGAAATTTGTCGTAAGCTCCATGGCTTGTGAGCTTTGACTGGAACATCTTCCTGCTTGTTTCCTTGCTCAAGCGTGTTCCCATCTTTAGCAGGTTCATAAACAGCCATAAATTAAACATGACAATGATTGAGAGATAAATGCCTCATCTCAGGGTCTCTTTGGTTTTAATTGTTGTGCCTGTGTTTTATTTTTAGCTACATATTCATGTGTTATTTTGTACTGCGATCCATCTGTGTCCTTGAAAATCTTTTTCTTTTATTTTTTTTTATTGTTTTGATTTGTTGATGTTAAAATTAAATTATAAAAAAATATTATTTCGATATTTTTAAAGTGAAAAAACACTTTAAAAAACAACATCTACTATATATCAAAAAAGCATCTCAACCCAATAGCTTAAACTTTTTAGATGAGACGAGATTCATACTATCTTATGCTTATTTTTTATTAAATAAATAGGGATGTTGAGATTCGAACTCGTGACTGTTTGGTCATTAAGGATCCGATACCATGTCAAAGAATCATCTCAATCCAATAGTTTAAACTTTTTAGATGAGATTCCAGGATATGATTTATATTATTCTCTAACGCTACACTCTCAAATAAACACTTAATCTTATTTGATTATTAAAGCTTTTTGTGTAGTTTTACCCGGGTTGCACTAAAAACTCTTCCATTCAACATGATTAATAAAAAAAGCTACAATTTGTAGCCTACTAAACCAAGCCATTGATAAATTATTAAACCATGCATCTACAATTTGCAATTATTTTCAAATATAATTTAAGCCACTAGCATCAAATTGGTATAATAAATTTATTTACACATGATAGTTATATGTTAATTATATATTGATGTCAACTCCACGACAGTGTAGTAGTACTAATGTACTATATAAATTACAAGGGATCCATGCCCATGTACATCCCCTCAAGGGACCAAGTGATTTTGAAAGGGAAAAAAAAAAGAAAATAAGATTCCTGGATTCTCATATCTTTTACTTTACAGCATAGTTTTCAGACCTGATCTGATGACAAGCTTAGTTTAAGACTTGAATTCTAGATTTTAATTAAATTATTGACTTGTTCGGGTTATTTTTTTTTTTAATCAAAATAACTTTATTTTAGTGGGAAAAAAAATCAACGGGTTGCAACCGGATCATCGCGTTACACCAAGTTTTTATTTTTTTTATTTTTTTTACAATTCGACTCAATTCTAACCTTAAATCATTTGAATTTCAGACCGATCTACCGGGTTAGATCGAATTTCAAAACTACGCTTTATAGTTCTCATGGATTTTCTTCCTTTTTAAAAGGATGTTTCCACTACCCCTTCCCAACGTACTATTCTATAAAAAGGCAACATGGGTGGGAGACAACGCACCATCCTTGCTTCCTTATAGTTTACTTCTCCGAATAAGAAAACTTTTTTGGCCCCACTTGGAAAAAGCTCCTCTCTTTTTCTTAAATATTCCATCTTTTTTTAGTGGGAAATTAATTCCATGGGGTCAGATAAATTAGGTTTGCGTTTTGAATGGCTTGTTCTTATCGGGTAAACAAGGTGCACAGTATTACCAAACAAAGCATATCCACTTGTATATTCTTTATTTGATGAAAAGGGTGTGTCTGGATCAGTTTATACATACCTCGACTAATTTCACGGATCTTAAAATTAACAATAAAATTCAAGACCTGACTAATTAACGACCATGTAAGCTATCACTTGTATATTCTTATTAGATATAACAGTGGCAAACTATTATAAATTATTAAATCCACCCAGCTCATGATATAATTTAAAATTTTGATTATGAATTAACAGTTGGATTAATCAAAATGATATTATTTTAATTTAAAAAAAAATTAAATTGGATTTTGAATAAGTCACCGATTGACTGCTAAGTCAACTAGGTTAAACCAAATTGATATTTTTAAGACTTTATTTAAACCGGGAATGAGACCTATTGAGTTCCGAATCAACCATGTATGCCGGTAAGGTTTTATACCTGTTACCAGCACTGCAACTTATCAGCCTCTGTGATCTGAGCACCGTGCACAAAAACTCAAAAACTGCCCTACCTTGAGCTTCAATGGATGAACCCATTTTAAGACGTTGTGTTCGAATCACTAAGGCACCCATTTTAAGCTCACTTTACAGGGAATGGTGGTATCTTTAGAGGAAGTGCTGGTTAACTTAGTGGATTGAGTTATTTGATATGGTTTTAGCCGTTTTAAATTGAATTTATTTAAAATTAAACTAGAAAGAAAATCGAGAGGATGTTTGGGGGAAAATGATGCTAATTACTTTCAAAAAAATTGTAAGTAGCAGTGCACAATTTTGGAAAAAACTCTAGTAATTTATTATTTTAAATTAAGTTATATATATTAATTGATAATCACAATTAAGTTGATATAACATAAATGCTTTATTGAAACGAAATAATACATGGAATTAAAAACCAAAATCATATCAGTTTAAGTACAATACTAGTTTAAAGGTTTGTGTTATTATGCGGCTTGAATAAAAAAAAATTAAATGTAAATAAAAATATTGAGGTCATAAATAAAAAGTTATTTTGTATCGTTGTTAAATTCTATTCAATAGATCAATTTTAAAATTTCAATTTATAATTTAACATTAAAATAAATCATTTGAAAATTAACTCGATATGATTTGGTTGACTTGTGGAGTTCAAAAGCAACTCAGAAAACTAGTAAAGAGTGTGGTTTGACTTTTCAAAAAAAAAACTCAAGATGATTTTTTATTTAATATTGACACAACAACATATTAAATCAACCTGAGTTTCGTATTGTATTTTATTTTTAGATTAATGTTTTTCTTCAATTTCATTCCTTAACAATAAGTTGATTGAGAATTATACTTCAATATTTATTTTGATTTATTTTATATAAGATTATTTTAATCTTATGATTTGAATTATAATTTTAATAAATTATTATAAATTAACTATTTAATTTTTTAAATTAATTATTTATAAAATTATCTCGATCTCGTAATTTTCATCATAAGTCTACCTACCTAGTGCATTTGTTGATAAGCACTTCATTAAAGAAACAACGCAATCTAAACAGAAGATTTGCTTACTATCCTGCAATGTTTTGAAGTAGGTTTCCACCATTTAATTAAAAACTCTGCAACTAAAACACTCGGTCTCGATTTGAGTAAGCATGAAATAGATGGGAGAATCCTCGACCAACTCAAAGCACATGGACTCCAAGTTATTTTATGAAACAAAGACGGAAAGAGTTCCTTTGTGTCATAATTATTAAATTTTGATCCAATTTAATCATATTCTAATTCAAAAAACTCGCAATTCAAAGCTTTACTGGTAATGAATTTTAATTTTAATTTTAAAAAATATAAACTAATAAATTTATCTAATCAAATCAAACCCGGCTAAATATCTTGTTTTTTTTAAAAAAAATTATTAACCCAAATCAACTCAATAACTCATAAATTAACCGGGCAATACATTTATATTGTTACAAGTGAAATCTCAGATAGGATACTACAGCTATGCCTTGGTGAGCTTTTCTAAAGCATAGCAATGATTTCCTTACTTTATAAAGTTACGATTATAGTTTTGAAAAAAGAAAAAAAAAAAGGGTGCAAAGCAAGTGGCCATATTTCAATGCTCTTTGGACGATGAAACACACACATAGATAGACAAGAATGATGACAAAAGGAGTAAGAAATCATTGCTTTTGCTTGAAAAAATGAAATGCTTGAATTGAATTAAATTAAATTAAATAATCACAATTAAATAATGTGTATGGTGTAATGTCAGCATAAGATTTTATTTATTTTTGTGTTTCAAAAATATTTTTTAAAAAAATTGATTTTTTTTTTATTTTTTCTTTGTTTTAAATTAATATTTTTCTGGTGTTTTCTAATTATTTTGATGTCTTTGGTATCAAAAATAATTTTAAAAAAATAAAAAAACATTATTTTGATACATTTCCGAATAAAAAGAAAAAACAATCACAACTACACTCTCAAATAAATCTATATGAGGAATTTGGCGAACATTATTATGATTTGTGCATTCATTTACTTGTTAAAAAGGACCGTATTTTTCCATGAAGATTATTAACAACACCAGGGATTTTTATTGCAAATTAAATTTAAAAATAATTTTTAGGAATTATTATGCACTCAACTTACATGTAAATATGCAATCACTAATACATGCATTTCCAATAGTTTAGTTCTTGAAAATAACTGCTTATTCATAAAAAAAGTATTTTGGAATGTACACAGTGCAAAGAAAAGGAGAACTAATTTGGCGACCAATCTGTCCTTGTAATTTAAGCTTTTTTATTTTTATATGTTTAAAATATTTAAAAAAAATTAAATTTTTTTATTTTTATTTCAAATTTTTTTATTTTTGTATTTTTAGATTATTTTGATATATAAATATCAAAAATTATTTAAAAAAATAAAAAAAATTATTTTAAAATATTTTTTTTTAAAATCATATTAAAAAACATCCATTCCAACACAGTAACTACACCTTTGTGGCAGTGTAGGCAGCTGTTGATGCATGGGGCATTTTCCAGTTCTTTGTATGCATGCTATAAAGCAGCTAGGTGCGAGATGCGAACCCATGACACCAGGCATAGCTAAAGATTTTTAAGAACTTACCGAGTACGGTTAATTTTTAAAATATTTATTTTATTTAAAAATATATTAAAATAATATATTATTTTTTTAAAATTATTTTTGATATCAGCACATCAAAATAATCTAAAAATACCAAAAAATATTAATTTAAAATAAAAAAATAATAATAATAAAAATTTTCAAAAATTTTTTTGAAATGTAAAAAATTATTAAATGCTTGTCAATGGGATGATGATCGAGAATGGTGTATATTATTCTACATTATTCCACGTGACAAATAATTTCTAAAAATACTAATAAAAAATATCTTAAATATCAAAATCTAAAATAAATGATAATTAAGAAAAATCCTTATAAAAAAATAAGGTAAAAATAAAAGATAATTCCACATTTATTAAACCTGACTCATCTCTTGAATGAACATAAATCATAAAAAATTTCAACATAATTAATCTAAATTGAGTCGAAGGATCACTCTTGATCCATTTGATCAAGTTAAATTTAGCTAACCTCACTCTTTTTTTTCTCTTCAAAATAATATAGTTTTCGATTGATCTTAATTAACTTTAATTAACTTACTCAACTTATGAACTAAGTCTTGAATAAGGTTATGTATCAAACTAATTTTAATAACTTTATGTTATTCAAAAACATGATATTTAAGTGATTGTTTAACATTGTGTTAATTACTGTTTTTTAAAGTTTTTTTAAATTATTTTTTATCTAAAAAAATATCAAATTAATATTTTTTTTTATAATTTTAACATGTCAATATAAAACCTATAAAAATTAATTTAATATATATTTAATTAGAAAATACTTTAAAACATATTATATCCTACGTATTAAAAGATGATTTTTATTTTATTTTATTTTATTTTATTTTTTGCTAGGGAGCACCACCACAACCAAAAGGTTAACCACACCAGAAACAAACCTATCATCATTCAAACCTATTAATTATCAAACAGGCCCCTCTGGGCCCCACCTTAAAATAATTTCCATCCACAGATGGAAACCGACAACTAACCCTTTCCTGGGCACCCGCAAACGCCGTTATCCTTAAAACAGATAGCCCCCTAGTTTCCTAACAGAAAAATATAAGAACAACTACAAATAAATCCACAACTATAGCACATTTCACAATTCAGTCCCCCCATTCCTTGAAATTAATTCCAAATTGGATCCATCTTTCAACAAGCTTTCTCCTATTCTTTAGATATATGATTTTTAAAAAATTATTTAAATGAAAAATATCATAATTAAAATAAAATAGCATTTATTATTTTATCTCTGGATCTTTGAGTAAACCAAACTTCCATCGATTGTATATTTTGATAGCATATTTGTTTTTTTATATGTTTCGAGTAATCATTCCATGTCGCCATGTAAAAAAGATTTTTTTTCATTTATTTTCTCTTAAAGCAAAAAAAAAAATCCTGTTTTAACAGAAAAAAAATTACTTACACCCCTCAAATAAAAAAAATGATTTTTTGGTTAATATCACCAATGCATTGTCGTGAAAAGTTTAAAGATCGGGGAGCATATTGTAAATTGTAGACCTGTTTCATAGCTGTCCAAACAAAAGTTTTTGCCTTCTCATGCTTTGCTGTTACCGTGTCCGTCAACAGGACCCCACCCAATTCCAACAAAGACGCAGTCAGGGTCAGCTCTGGTACACCGGTCAAACCAGGCGGCCCTAACCCAAAAAAAAAAAAAAAAAAATCATGTAATAATAGGGAAGGCCAGGGCGGACTGCGAAGAAACTCTCCTTTGCCGTTTTTTCTCATTTTCTCCCCTATATAAATAGGACACAACCCCCTCACCTCTCCTTCACAGCCACATCTTTTCATTTCAAAAAATCCCAACCACCACATCCTCCTCCTCCTTCGCCTTCTCTGTTCTTCCTTCCTTTCCCTTCCATGTGATAGAGGAGAAAGAAAGGAAAAGGCTTTACAGACATAACGACAATAACCCTAACAGATTCTTGTAAATTTTTCATCTCTTCTTGTTTAGTCTAGTTATTATTGTTGTTGTTTGTTTAAATTTACTATGGGGACTGAGGTTTTGAGACCACAGGATTGTCTGACTGAAAGAACAAGAGTCTCTCCCTGTCGGAGGAGGAATTATTACTATGGAAACGGGAACGGAAACTTTGCTAACCCTAACGTTTATAGCTCTAACAACAACCGCAACAATCCTAGGTTCAACAGAAAACCAACAGTGGTTCGGTCTGATAGATCGGACCAGAGAAAGAAACAATCAGAGCCGTCGGTTTCAAAGAAATCACGCTCTGTTGATGATTTTGTCAAGATCTACAAGAATAACATCAGCAACAACAAAGTGATGGAGAAAGTGACTATTTTGCGGCGAGGAGAGTCGCTAGATTCGAAGATCAAGAGCAGCGAGACTGCGTCTGCGACTGTTTCCTCGAAGAAGGAACAAGGAAATGGTGGGGATTTGGTTGTTACTAGTACGGACAGATTGGGTCCGGACCCCAAAATGGTTTCAAAACAGATCAGGATCGTGGATCTTAGGTCTCCGGTGGCTGGGAATTGTGATATGTACGCCGGATCGGCTTTTTCAGTATCTCCGCCACCGAGTTCGCTTCCTTTACCGTTGTTCTCAAAGAAGAAGCATCTTTCGGTTGATGACTCAGCCACCAGAGACCTCAGGCGTTTGCTTCGGCTCGATATTTGAGATCCGAGTAGAATCTTTCGGGTCCGGGTTGCCTTTTTCTCTCCATGTTAATCTCTCTAGCCTCTATGATTCGTCTTTGATACGCTTCCCTTGATTTCCGGGATCCTCCCGTCAGCTTTTTACAAAACTGGAGGCAGATCTGGAAATCAGGGAAGAATAGGGGGCGAATCAGTTAAATTTGTGGTGGTGTTATGTAATACTGGGTTAATCCGAGGGCTGTTTTTTAAAAATGGTTTGTATGGGTAATTAGGAAGTTGTCTAGGGTGGAGAAATGAAAAGGAGGAAAATGGGGGGGTGGATGTTGTAATATTTGGGAGTTAGGGTTGTGAGAGAAGGAATTAGTGAAAGTCTTTGTTAGGCCACCACCTAGACTTCCCTTCTGTACTTTAATGTTATGTGAAGAGAGATCAAAATCAAGTTGAATTCAAGCAAGGAAAATATATTTATAATAATTGATCTTTAATATCCTCTAAATAATAATAATAATAATATTCCACTGATAATTACTGGGTTTGTTTTTCTACTTCCCAAGAATTTGCATTTTTCTGATTGATTGATTTCTGATTTACCTAGTTTTGTGAAGGAAGGGAAGATGATTAGCTTTAAAGAAATTTCATCCTCAATAGGACAGATAAATGGGTTGTCGGAGGGATGTTCCAGGCAGTTTCCCTGAGCTTTTGGACAGGGTAATCTAGACCAGAGCCGGCAGCCGGCTTAAGCTAAGTTAAGTGCTAGCAATGATCCAAGAACTTTCACTTAATAAAAATAATGATATATTTATTAATTATATTTTATAAAATGAAAACTATCTAAGATTTTATTTGCCACACAAATATAAAAAATAAATAAAATATTTTTTAAAATTCTATTTATAATTTTGTTTAAAATCCTGTTTATTTTAAGCTGGCTCTGTCTAGAACACTCATATGTCATCATAGTATGTTTGTCCCAGAAAAGATATGAGGTTTAGGTTATTGGATCAATTCTTAGTTTATTGAATTAATTAAAGTTAGATAATTTTACTAAAATGTTCATTTTTCAAAGTATAATTTCTTTAATATTGACCCTACATTTGAACTAGACTCGGACAAGTCACTAAAAATGTGGTTGGTTAATTGAGTTTTATTAGATAAATATTTAGTATATTTCAACATAAAAAAATTAGCTTGAGCCAAATCTCCGAGTTTTGAAGTGCTTGTTTTATAGTTTTGAAATCCGGCCAGACATGTCGATCTGAGACTTGGTTGAACCGGATCTAAAAACTATAGCTTGTTTAACTACTATTGTTTGTTGTGTAAAGGTATCTAAGCCAAAAAAAAAAAAATATATTAATTTTGTTTTCCAATGCATGTTTTACATGATTAGATGCTAAACAAAATGTGAAATATTATTTTTCTTATAAAAATATTATTTTTATGTATTTTGCAAAAATTCTAAAACTTTATAAAACACTATTCATTGTAATAATGTTTTTTTTCACTAGTTTTTTTTCTTTGATTTATTTTAATCTATGTTTTTTCAATTTATTTTTTATAAGATTATTTTAGTCTCATGACTTATGACTTATGAGTTTGACGAGTTTATCTGGAATGACTCAAATTATTTTTTTAATTGAATTTTTTTAATTTTATTTTTTAATATTAATTTTTAATTGAGAATTATTTAGATTGTTGTTAGACCTATTAGGTTAATCGGATTATATTAAGTTGTTAAAATAATTATATATTAAATATATTAAAATATAATTAACTTTTCTAAGCATGAATGTCTCCTTCTTTTCTTTCTTTTTTCCTGGCAAGACAGAGTCGCAAGAGTGATCAGAAGTGAAAGTTTGGAGTGTTTTCCTAGAAATGATCTCTCTGGGCTGGACTGCATTTTCTGTGGAGGAAAGGCGGTGGAGCTGTGGTCCTAACTCCTACGTATCTGTGCTCAAGTGCTGCGTAACGTTAGCCGGAAGACATAGAAATCTCGTCCAGTTTGGCATTGTGGGCTTTCCACTACACAGAGTGATGGAATATAATTGATAAAGATGGAAAAGCTAAGCCGAAAACCATCAAGGCTGTCAGGAATATCTTGATTTCACAAGGTGAATCCATTATCCCATGGGTGCGCTAATTAGGGTTCTGGGAAACTTGTGTCTCTAAAATCACACGAAGGAGAAAGGAGAAAGGAACTTGTTCCTGGAGAACAAATCCCTTTTGGAAAATGAATTTTGTGGAAATGGATTGTTTTTTATTTTTATTGTGTGGTTCAAAAATTAATTAGTTCGAAAACATATTCTGTTATTTAGTGTACATTAAAAATAATTTAATAATGTAAATACATTTACTTGTTTTCTGTAAATTTATACCAATGACTATTTTAAAAATCCTTTTATTTTTGTATTTCAAAAGTATTTTTAAAAAAATTTTAATTTTAATTTTATTTTATTTTTATCTCAAATTAATATTTTTTAATGTTTTCAGATATTTTATGAGTTGATATCAAAAATAATTTTTTTAAAAATAAAAAATATTATTTTAAAACAAAAAAAACATTTTTAAAAATAACTGAGTAATATTTTCACACCTCACAAGTCCTCGTCAATTTGGACAGCCCATTAATACGTTCAGTGCTGAAAGATGGAATACAAGGGTTAACTCACTATGGAATTGCAACCATGAAAGGCCTTGGCCATCTCTAGATATTCTGCTGGCTCTGTCGACTTGTCAACTTCCAAGCTTCGAGTTGGTGACTTTGTTAATGCTTTCTTTTCCTTGATCGTGTTTTCAGTGTTGGTCCTGTTGGATAGCTACATGGTGGAGAGCTTCTATCCTTGTTTTGATCGTCCACCGAGAAGGTTTTGCTCATGGCGTTGCCTCCTGGTATTGGTGCAGTCTCGGGCACCGTGTTCATGGTGTCGATAGAAAGCAGGCCTAACCGGAGCATCCTTCAATGCGAGGAAAGTGGGAAAAAGGCTATCATTTTGGGTAGTCTAAAGCTACTTTAACACAACAGTCTCGATCTTTATCATGTGTAGCAACAAGAGGGTAAACAAATAGAAAGTTTCGTAGTAATATCTTCGTTATATATCCATCTATAAATAACATATTGAATTTGTCCTGTCAGAAATTTGTGCAAATAATGCACTTCGAATTCGATAATCCATCAGTAAAATCAAATCATAGATAATTTTACTACAAAAATATCAGACATTTATCTTATCCATGAAGATTTTCAAGTGTTCAACTTCCATACACCTCTAGAACACCAGGGATTTGTTATTCTTACAACTTTCTGCTTGGCTTGCTGGGGTTCTCCAATTGCAGTCCCTTGATAACCCTCCCCTGCTTTTATGATATCAGCTTTAACTATGTGATGATCAGAAGTTCCTTTGGATGAGATCACCGAGTATGATCCTGGAACAAACTTGTATGGTGAGTAGGGTGATGCCAGCATGTAATCCACTCTTGTGCCATACTTGCATGTCCCTTGTACATCTATTTCAACAAAATTTATGACACGCACAGTTTATGATCATCTCGAAAGAGAAAAAGGAAAAAGAAGTACAAAAACTGGTTAAATTTTGGCAAAAAAACCAAGACAAGGTTGTTCAATTACTTTGGCCTTTTGCAACGATGACTACTGGCTCGCATTCCCCTGCATATTCTTTTGCATCTACGTATCCTTTTCCCTTCAGAAACTTTGTCACTTCGATTCTTGGTGTTGGCTTTCCTATGTCCTCGTAGTACTGGAAAATCCATACTGGCGGGTTAGAAGGTGTAGAAAACGCTAGCATTAATGTAGATTATCAAGATATTTTTTGTTGAAAATTATACCTTGACAATATCCATCCATCTCTCTGATGAGTAATCTGATCCATCAAGAGAATTGATACCTCCTGCCAAGATGTGAGGAGTCATGTCATTTGATTTTATCATTGCTCCTATCTGTTTCATTCTCCAATTTTCATCCAAGTGGTCTAATTGGGTGCAGTAAAAGTCTACTTCTCCTGCCCATGGCACATAAATTGTGGCCTTCAGCACATTCCTGCATTAAAAAGACAAGGTTTTGCCCGTTGCGCTTTAAGTTTGAGATTCTCAAGGAAGAATGTTTGCAAATATATTTCTAGAAAATAAAGCTGATGCTTGTACAGAGCAGTAATTCATCTGTTTAAGTGATGACAATTTGTCCTAGAACATTCAGACAGATAAGCTCTTCTAACTTAGCTATTCATAAGAGAAGCATACAACTTTGAATATGGTCCATGATCAATGCCTGTCCATCAGAAATCGCAGACATCTGCCTTTATAAAAAATGAACTTACTAGTTCCAAAAAAAATAATCTGCATGTTTAGTATAACAGCAAAAAAAGCAGTACCTGAAATCTTCATCATTGGCAATCTTCTGAACTTTCCACCTTTTGATTGGCCACTTTGACAAGATCGCATTTCCATATCCCGGTGCCCAGCTCTCTGCAAACACGTATTTCATCCCCAAGGAAGTAGCCAAATCTGATAGAGGACTCATGCCTTTCTCTTCATCTGCCTTGACATCTTGCAGGGCCAAGATATCAGAATCCACTTCTTTTAAGACTTCCATAATGCTTCTGCTGCTTTTCCAGCCTTCTTCACTTATGAACTGCGTCATATTAGCCGGCAAGCACACAGGAGACCTCATCACAACATTGCTTCTATAGTTTCTGCTAGCAACAATGTTAGAAGACCCCCCCCTTTCATCCTCCACAAAGCCAAGCAATTTACTATTTGCTAATGAAATCTCATTATCAGGAAGATTAATTGAAACCTTTAGTTTTGATCTTGAAACCTTCTTTTCTGCCGGGAATTGCTCTGCATTTTTCAGGCTATCATGCAAGGGAGATTGCTTGAGTATGCTCTTGGGATAATAGCTTACGGAGTTTACTTGAGTATCGAATTCCACCGGACTCTTGTATGCCATATAGCCGTCATGTTCTTGACTGATCATGATCGATTCCTCAGTCTTGGGAACTGCAGGTGCAAGAGAGAACATGGCAACATTGAATGTGGCAATTCGAATTGGTCTCTCAGAGCTAGAATTACCATGCTTGCCATTTAGATGAATTGAAGATTTACGAAAGCCTGGACGCCATTTACATCGATCTTTGGAGCTTATTTTTCCAAACCTTTTGATAATAACTTTTGGCCTTGGACGCCTCCATATCAGCAACCGTATCCTTGCACAGAGCTGCCGCAACTTCCTGCCTATCAGACCCAACATGTAAGATGCTTGTTGCACAGATCCTTTTAAAAAATTTGCAATGCAACAAGTTTTAGGCTTTTAGCACTGTGTCACAGCAGTATAATTAGATACGAGACTAACTCTGGAACTAGAAGGGAGAGGTAGCAGGGAACACAGGCTTGTTGCGTAACTAACAATGTGGTAGTGAGAAGGTAGTTGTAGAGGCAAAAAAATGCTTCCTAGTCCAAGTTTCAACTGCTCCAAAGGAGTGGGGTAGTTTTTGACAAATTAGCAATGTTGTTGAGCTTCTTTTGAAACCCTCCAAAAAGCATACCAACTGCTACCATTGAAACTAAGATATAATTGGAAGCCACAAGATATAAAATAATAAGAAGCAAGACTTTCTTCAAGTCTCCAACACAATAATGACACAAGTGGCTTCCGAATGGCTTTGCGTATCAGTGCAGCTGAAATTAGATTTTCTTTAGCAAGTCTGATAAAGTTTCAAAGGATTTAATCCAAATTTGTTGACTAAGAAGTACGAGTTAAGAGATGAAGCAATCACACATGGAGTTTTCCTCTATGCTGATTCCTTCAAGAGGATTTTGTCCACAGTGGGATATGAAGGCCCAACCACAAATGGGCAATAGTCAAGATCAAACAGGTAGATGAGTGTGACTACTGTTCTTGGGTTCTTGTATTATAAGTTTTACGTGTCAAATGACGTTTTTTTTTTAAATAATTTTATTTTATAAAATTAATATTTTATTATGTTTTTAAATCATTTTAACATAAAAAAATAATTTTTTTATTAAAAAGTATTATTTTAATATATTATCAAACAAAAAAATACTTTAAAAATTTAAACACTCCTTTCTTCTTCATGCTTTGTCAAAGAAAACAATCACAACCTTTACAGGCATGAACGTGTGGAATCAAACTGCCGTCCCAAGTGGGGAGTCAATGTTCAATGAAGGCTGGTTTTTCCAGTGCTTTCGTATCTTATTGTTCATTTCCCCTTTCTCCTTGAAAGCTTCTGGATAATGGATTCTTCGAACATCCAAAAGACGTGTCGTGGTAAAAGGAGTCTCGAACTGTTCTTTATAATGATGATGCAGAAGGAAGTGCAACTGGATTAAGAACACACCAAATTAGTGCCTTTTGCATTTCCAATTATACTAGACCACCATGATGACAGATTCACTTAATAACATGTTTTAACGCAGATTAAAACCTGAAAGCATGAATTGCTATTTCACTGCTAACAGAGACGAAACAAGACAACAAGTCAACTTCGTCCAGAACTTGAAATAAAAACGGACATATTTAATGCTGTCAGCTAATCATGGTTATTGCTCAAGCTCCAGCATTTTATTACAATAGTAACCCTCAAGGGTTTAACTTACAAACCATTTCCCCAGACAGCGTATAAGATTCTTCCAAAGCGTAACTCACAAATCTTTCTCCACATTGGGCTATTTCCCAGCAACCCGTGCAATGTCATAACATCACCCACATTTCATACCAGTTTCATGACATCAATTTGCTCTACAAGAATGTAAGAAATAACATCTATTATTTCGTCGATCATTCCTCAGTAAACAAGGTATCCAAAGGGCTAGAAGTTGACTCTGCATTTCTGGTCTCATCAAAGAATCCATTAGATGCATTTTCCCTCCTAGATTTCCTTTCCTGGATTATAGATTCTTCTGTTTCTGTGCAATATTTCCCCTGTTTCACAGGTCTCTCGGCTACAATAAACTTATGTCCATCTCGGCTTCTTTCAGAAAAGCCTGCCCAAACTGAAGACAACCACGAGTGAGAACTAGGACAATTGTATACAAAAGTTTGAATCTTAGTTGTTTTTTGGTTTTTTGTTTGTGAAGGGAAAAATATCTACTTCTCTATACTAATTTAGTTCTTGGTGCTATTAGGTTGTCAATACCATTCATTACATGATAATGGTGACATATGCAGCTGAAAAAAAAAAACAAAGGCATGTGGAATGAAGACGCAAAAGATATTCGTCCATTATGTAATTTGTATTTAAGAAAAAGTTAAATGCGAAAAAGAAATGACAGAACAGAATGTACAGGAAGAAGAGACTTTCTCAAATTCTATAATTTGGAATGGATGGGTTCAATATATGACATGAAACTTTTGACACAAATTACTTGCTAGATTATGGTCGTTTTATGGTTCATTGGTTTATCCTCTTGGGATGTTCCTTAACATATAAGACCTAAGAGATATTCAAGAAATCTTTATCAGAAGCAACTACCATGGTGTAAGCCTACAGAACATTTTCAAGAGTACATTTTACTTCAAGTGTGGAATTTCTTAACCATCAATAACGGTGATGAATGCATTTAAATAATCACTTCTGCCTTCAACGACTATCTGAATCCCTACATAAAGATTATTCTCAAACGAAGGGAGCACTATGCTCCAGAGTGTTCAAATTGCAATTACAGTATTCTAACATCTGAGCAATTTTTACTTGTTAAAGGAGACTAAAATCTTGCAAGAAATAAAAAGGGAAAGAAATGTTGTGCATTGATTTCTTCCATGAGAGCCTGAAAACATTCAAAAAGAAAAATAAAGTACGAAGAGAGTAGAAAATATCATAAATTTACACTACACAAAAAACCAGAGTCATCAAGCAGGCCTAAAACCTAAAAAACAATCCAAGTGCAAGCATCAATTTCATGCATACCTCCAAAATGATGCAGAACAATAGAAGCTGCAACAGTAACATTTAATGAAGCCGTACCACACCCATACTGTGGAATATAAACAAAAAAATCGCATATCTCACACTCCTTAGTCGAAAGCCCAGTTCCCTGCAACCAAGCCCTATTCAGAAATCCAGAACCACACCATCCATTTCCATAAAAAGCAAGCAACTTTTCCAAAGAAACAAAGAACAAAAAAAGACCCACAATCATGAATTCAATGATTACCTCGTTACCAAGTAAGAAAGCAGTACTTCTCTTAAAAGGGTGTTCATTAACAGGAAAAGCAGAATCCGTAATCTCCACGCCGCAAATATCACAATCTTTCTCCTAATTAAACAACATAAAACCCTAAACATCAGATATTCGTGATAAAAATCTGGAAAAAGAAACAAGATTTGGAAGAGAGAGAAACTTTGAGGAAGTTGCTGGCATCAGAGAGAGAGTGGAAGTGGCGAAAAGGGAGGTGAGAAGTGGAGCCATGGCTGCCAAAAGAATTGAAGTCTCTGCGGCCAACAAGTATAAGCTCTTTGACGCCAAATGCAGTAGCACTTCTTGCTAGTGTACCCACGTTGTGTCTCTTTGCTATGTTGTGTACCACTACATAGCTTTCTCTTACCATTTCTCCTCCTCTTCTCTGCTTCTCAGTTTCGTGAAGGTTTTTAGGGTTTTGCAATTTTTGCCGGTGCTTGAAACGACAACGTTTGCAACATTACCATTTCATTTCTTTTACCGAGTGATATTCATTTATAAAGTTAAGACTAGGGCTCGGCCTGAAATTGATTAATGTGTTCAAGCTAGTTTATATATATTTTAATTAATTTTATAAATATTAAAATAAATAATTATATAAATTTTTAATGGTTCAAAAATAATTCAATTGAGCTTTAACATTAATTAAATATTAGCTTGAATCAAGTTAATTAAAGAATAAAATTAACTAATTTAATAAATTAACTTGTGATTTAGTTAATTTAAATGATTTTAATGTTTTTCTAATTAAAATTGAAGTTTAACATGATTAAATCCGAGTGAGACCCAATCAAATTAATCACAAGATTTTATTTTTATTTTTATTTAAAATAATATCAAATAAAAAAACAAATCTATATTTTAAGCATAGTATAAAGAAAAATATGTATAAAGATAAACTAGACATTATCTTTATTTTATAATGTTTGGATAAATTTATATTTATTTCATCAAATCATTCTCGTCATTTCATCTCATTAATTTATGATCTGACTTTTCTCTTCCATCTTGCACAACAATTAAACACAACATAGAATATATTTGATAGTGTGATGTTAGGTGGGAGATAATTGAGACTGTGTTTTGCTTTAATTGAATTTTTAAAAATATTTAATTAATTGATACATATCATAATTTTATATAAATCAATCTTTTCAAACAATAAATGCAACTGTAAGAATTATTACAACAACAGTAATGAAGTGATGGACTACACTAGTGATGATGAACAGAAGAAGCGCAAGCGCAACCAAAAGGTAGCCGTAAAGCAGGCCCATTACTGTCCCGTTGGATTGCCTCTCTGTCTCAGGCCATCGGAGCACCTCCACTGGCAGCAACTCTTTGCCTCAGAACTCAATTCCCTTTACTCGAGCTGAAATAGCGACTCTATTACTCGTCCAACATTGAGTATTTCAACATTCGCAAATGGATAATTCATATCTTCCAGACTGCCAACTGACAGAAAAGCAGTCAGCAGACGCAACACGAAGGGCATGTAGAAGTCATTTTTCACCTTTATGAAGGAAGAACAAAGTTCACCATTCCCATCAACTTCTTTGGTTTTTCAAGTTAAACATCCCTAGTCACCCCACGGCATTTGTCTCGCAACTGTTGCAGGACTTCCATCCACATAGAGGACAAAGCAATTTAGTCTTTTAGCATTTCATTTCAAGCTTTTCTGAGGTGATTTAAACAAGGCAATATTCAGATTTCGACATGAATTTTTTTATTATCTAATTTTAACGTATCGGGTATAATTTTTAGCTTGATTGTTGGATTGGGTTGATATTTTTACAGGAGTTTCTATACATATTATTTTATATTGAATTAAAATTTTAAGTCAATCAAAATTTTAAAACAGATTATTTCATATGATTAAAATTACTAGACGAATCTTATCAATTATGTTTGTCTGAACCTTCATCTACTGTTTGGACTATATCTAGAGTTACAGAAGGAATTCTACTAAGATTATAATTGAGTTGGAAAATAGACATTCACACATTTCTGGTAATATATGACAGGCCTGCTAATTTATACGGACAAAGAAGAACGACGTGTTTGAAGTCGGAACTGAAATCTGTCAGGAATGTATCCAAATTAGAGAAATATTGTTTCCTTGTATATTATGGATTCCAGTCAATACAAGAATTCCTTAATGATCTTGGAAGCATGTATAGCAGCTATTGATTTACATATTCTACAAGTATTCCATGTCAAATAAGAAGATATTTATGATAGCAACTATTATCCATAATTTGCAAGATTTTTATATCCATTATGGATTGTATGTGGTGGCAAAGAGGTTTTGGATTCTTTTGTCATTTTTTTTTTATTTTGCAGGATTTTCTTATTAAAAAAAATTATGAGAGGCTATTTAAAGGAGATATATATGTCACTTTCCTTTTTATTTTTTAGAGTATACTTTCAACTAAACAAGGAAAGAAACTTCAACATTCAAGACAATATTTTTTAAGCATGGAAAGAGGCTTAATGGACAACACAAAGGGATACTCTTTTATCTACAAGTTTCATATTCGGCTATATGGGACCCAATGCAAGGAGATACAGTTTTGGTGTTGTTTTGACAACTTGTATAATTTGAATATTTTTTAAGGTTTATTTATTGTTTTAATTAATATTTGAGATAATTATATTTCAGTTTTAGGGTTTTTATTTCTGTTGGGTTTGTTTTGGCCTAAAATTAATGTTTAAGCTTGTTTTAGACATTAGACTTATGCTTAGCTAAGTTTTTAGTTAAGACCTATTAGTTTGCAGTCCAATTTAAGACCAATAGAGTTATTATTTTAGAACTATATTATGTTTTGTTTTACTACAAGTTTAGGCAGTCTTAGAAATTAAAAAGATTCAATTTTTCTTGAGCAAATTTTTTTTTCTTTGCTGGGACAAAGTAAATTCAACTTATTAAGATATAACTGACCTTGTGGCATTCACAATTATTCAATACCTCTAGTTCTTAATTACAAGTTAACTCGGGTCAAAGTTCAATCAAACCTGATTATTCAACTTTCTTGGGGAAGTTATCATGTTTGTTTTGCGTTTTGTTACCATATAATCACCAGTTTCGCTTCATTTTCTTTTATGTTGTAAGAGATTTAAGGGGAAGATCGCAAAATATGGGAAAAGCAATACTGAAGAATAAACATTGCACTGTATGCCAATTTGAATGTCTTAAACTCTTTCAATAGGTGTGACTCGGACGCATTATTCAACTCAAATGAGTCCCGCAATTGTTGCTCAAAACACTCAGCTCAACTCCATAACAAATTAAGAGCGAGCATATCGTACAGGAATACGCTGCTGTATGGGACCTCTACACGAGGGGCAGTCCTTCATCCCTTGTTTCTCATGGAGCTCATTGCATGTTGTGCAAACCACCTGATGAGCACATGGGAGAAATACTACAGCCATCTCTTCCGAGAGGCACATCACACATTCCCTTTCTCGTTTCACACCTCCTGTCTCAGAGTAGTCATGGAAATCGTTGGCCACTTCTGAGATCCATGGAGTCCTTGACTCCTTTTGAGCAGGACTACTTTTTATATCTGCAAGTCTGCTAGCATAGCTTCCATCAATGCCCCTACGAAGTGCTGCAATTTTTGAAGAATCAGTCTTCAGTCTCAATTGGGAGATTTCTTTTTCAAGCTTCTGAATATCATCCTTGTACTTCTGTAAATTGGTTTCTGCTTTTAATTTGATCATGCCCTCCTTGGATTTAGCTGAAGCCTCGATATTTTCTATTTCTTTTCTTAATGAACTGGCCTGCATAAGCAGTTCTTCCTTTGCCTTCTCTTCCTGTCGCCATCTAGCCTGTGATATTTTTCACTTTCAATGAGAAAGGGCCTAGTAATAAAGCATGCACGAATAGAATGTGATGTGTCGAACCAATTTGACAAGCACACTATATACTTTCCAAAAATTACATATTAAAACTCCACAATCGAATACAGATGTTTAACATTACACCATCAAGCTTCTGGGAATTATGCTTCAGGGGTAAGATGGTCAGGCAAAGACAAACAAAAATGCTCCCTAAAACACAGACAAACAAAGGATAACGAAATGACAAATAAATAAGACCTCAGTTTAAAGAAAGGGTTTGCAAACCAATTTGAAGGTAAGAACATCTAGAGGAGAATCCAGCAGGACAGTGCTGCCAGAAATAGAAGGATGAGAGACAAAGAAATACAGTTGGAAAGAATCTGCAAACAAAATTTTGATCACTATACACAGTAACCCTGACATTTTTTGGTTAACAAAAATCAACAGGATGTCTACAAAGGATCAATATATGAAGTCCATCTTAACATATATTTACAGCTCTAGTGCCAAAGCATGCAGATGCCAGCAGAGAAGTGTCGTTCATTCTGTTATCAGCAGTAGCATATATTCTAGCCTAAATCATTACCTCTACATGTGCGCTTACCACATCAACTAGCCTTCTAATAGAAGTAGCCTGATAGTGTATGTCGTACACATGTCAATGAACACAACTGCATGTAACACATCACGCATGCGCATGAAAATGCAGTAAAGATTCTCAGACCAGGTATCAACCTAATTGAGCATTGTTCACCATTCCATCCATAATTCTTTTTTCTGAGCAGTGAAACAACCTATATCTCAACCAGCTAAGCTATGAACCACATGGTAAGTTGCAATGTTTTGAAATGGTCAATAAGTTGGCAATGAGAAACCTGTCACTGGCTGCACCACTCAATGATTGATCAAACCCCCCCATGCTACGTAAAATTCAAATGATTAGCAGACGATTGTTACAATATATCCAGCGTGTAGCCTCTGAAAAAAGATGGAGGAAAAGGAAATTGGAGCCAAATTCTCAGAAGCATACCTCATGCTGTTCCTGTATTTGTCTAGCCTGCTCAAGATCCTGTAGTAGCTCTAAAACCTTGTGTCTTTCGGTTGCAAACTCTTCCTGGAGCAGAGCTTTTTGCTTTTCCCATGACTGAAACTTCATTAGTGTTTTCTTCTCCCTCTTTGATACTTCCTGACAGCTTGCAGCTGACTCAACTGCACGTAACTTAGCGGCCTCCATTTCTTGCCTCAAAGCAGCATTCTCCACCTCCAGCCTCTGGACAGCAGAATTCGCTATCTCCACCTGCCCGCTTGCCTTGCACAAAGCGTTTTCCATTTCAGTAAGCTTCTTCATGGTGCTTTCCTCAAGAGTTTGCTTCTCTTTCTTAAGCCTTTCAACCTCTTCCTTCTCTTGTCTTAGTGACTTAAGTTCAGCCTTGTCCTTACCCAGCCTTCGAGCAGCCTGCATAACCTTTTGATTTGCCCATTCTGTCCATTCTTGGAGCTGATTTTGTAGTTCCCGTGCCCTTGGAATAAGCTTCATAATCATCTCATCCTTCTTGTCACGGGGGACCCACTGTGTTAGAGACTTGTCATACAATATCCCAGCATAACTAGACATAGGTGCCTCAGCACTGCAGCTAGTAGGCACTAAAGTTGAGTTGCTTTTTGCAGGCAGTGAAAGAGAGAGCTCGGTATCAGCTGCTAATGATGCAGGTGGGGTGGTGACTGTAGGTAGAACTGGAAGGACACTTACTGGGGGTAATGCGGATGAGATATCAGTCTTAGGGATCGAAGAGCTTGTACTAGAACATACTGAATTAAATGTTACATGGGAAGAGGGATTGCAAGGAAGATTCAGGTTCCTGTTATCTTGAGGCACATCAACTCCCATTGCCTTGCTTAATCTTAATGAAGCATTCTTTATGTTAACAGAAGTAGAGTCTGAAACAGATTTCAATTTTTTATCCAAGATTAAACCACCCAAGCCGCTTAGTTTCCCTGCTCTCGAAGCTTTAGACCCATACGTCCTATAACTCTTCTCCAAATGAACTGACTTCTGTCGAAGTATGTATTCTCTCTTATTAACACCAGAATGGACCTTCCTACTGACGATAAACTTTTCTTCCAGTATAGTAGATTGAGATGATCCTGCAATGTTGGAGGATTTATCATCGACTGTAGAATTCAATCCCTCTTTATCTGATACCGGTCCATTGAGAACAGCAGAGTTCTTAGGTTTTGTATTTTTGGGAACTCCTGTCACATTGGTGCTTGTCTCTGATTGAGAACAAGGATTTGGAAGGTTTAGTTCAGAACATTTAGCTTCTGGTTTCAACTGGGGTTGAGTAGAAACAGATGCGGTCCCATTTGAAGCACCATCAGTAGCAAAGCTGCTCAAGGGATCACCATCCATTGCACAAGCATGAGAAACATTCATGTCACAAATCAACAAGCACCACATTGCATCTCCAGTGCTGAAGAAAGGTCTGACTTCCCGAAGTACACAAACCAATTCTGCCAATACATACCTCCCCAGCTGTTGTAAATCCTCAAAACAGTGCTCTCTTGAAGGTTCAATATCATGACCATTCCTAAGAAGTGCTAAAGTATTATCCACTATATTTGACACGGTGTATTTACACCCATAACAGAGACCAGACCTCAAAATAGCCTTCGTAGCCTCTTCCTCAGTATAACCACAAGCAACAATTTTCTTAATTGCACCCTTAAATATTGCATCCAAATTGCTCAAAACAAGTTCTTCTAGCTGAGATTCTGTAAGATCACTCCAATCAGCATCATGGGATTCCTCTGACTCTACTTCCCCTCTAGGCTGGCTTGGCCCAACCTCAGATGAACCTAAGGCACTAGACAATCCAAGGTCAAGTTTTAACCCATCAGAATGGTATTGGTTTACACCACACAAGTCACAGGCACTGGACTGCCCATGACCTGGGGCGGCTTCAAATTTCTCAGCAGAGAATTCATAACCTGGACACTCATTCTGAGCTGAAGACATAATTTTACTCGGGTCACCCAAAGGTGGATCCGCACGGAACTTCCTCTTATTCCTGCTTCCCTTTTCTTGGATAGACGCCATTGGCAAAACTTGAATGGGACAGCTACTACTACTTGCTTTAGCAACCATTGACGCCATTTTAATCTGTAAATAAACAAAACCAATATCTTTATATCACTCAAACCTTACCGATCATCTATCCGTCAACCGGCGATGCACCCCCCCCCCCATTTAATGTATCAAAATCAACAGAAAGAACATTGAAATAATCATAAAAAAAGCAGCTAAATCAAGAATCAATACAAATCAAGCAATCAAAAAATCATTTCTTCACCATTTTATCTCACTAACAAACAATAACCCAAATCAAGAATCGCAAAATCAATCAATAAAAAAGAATTCCCAGATACAAAAACGAAGAAGAAGAAGAAGAAGAAATAATCAATAACCAATGAATTAAAAATAATCCCAGTTGACAAAAACATGATATCTCAACACCAACCATATAAATTTGAGCAGGAAATGGAACAAAACAGCTTAAAATAAAGGAGATTTATCGATTGAGGCAAACACAAATGATATAAATTGGTAGATAGATAAAACATCTATAAAAGAAATAAAGATTTGAGACAAGAATGGAATGATCGAGGCGTACCAGAACTGTGAGCTAACATAAAAATCAAAAGGGTATTAAAAATTGGAGACCAATCTCAAAACATCACAGAAATGGCAGAAATATATGTAGTTATTTCTCCTCTCTTTTTTTTTAGTTTTTCATAATTGTATTGTTGCAAATTTATGTAGTCCTAGAGTTTTTTTTTTTTTTTTTTTTGCCTTTTTCTCAATAATTAATTTTAACCATACCAACTAACCATGGTTATATATATATATATATATATATATATATATATATATATATATATAATTAGAGTGTTTTAATGTAGTATTTTATAAGCATTATTAAACTCGACTTGATATAACAAATTAAGATTTAATTTAAAATAAATTAAAATATTAAATAAAAAATAATATTTATAAATTTGAAAAGAATAATAATTTGATCAAAATCTACTTAGATATTAAAAAAACTAAAACAATTTTATTTTATTTTTTATTTTTAAAATTAAGATAACATTATCATGATTGATTCAGGTTATTTAATTAGTGTGACTTGAATCATAATTTTTTTTTAATAAATTTGGTTTTGATATATATGAACTAATACTATAATCTTTTGATAAATAATAAGATAAAAAATAATAAAATTATCCTATTCTATTAGAGTTTAAGTTTCACCATTAAACTTTTAAAAAGATAATATAATATATGTTCAATTGATACAATTTTTTATTATTTAAATGCAACATAAATATGATAAGATTATTCTAAATATGTGTTGGTGAAGACAACATAAATTAAGTAGATATTATAAATATACAATATTTCTTTTAGAGTGTGGTAACTTCAAATCTATTTTTATTAAAAATAATAATTACATGTGGTTAAGTTAAAATTTACTCAATCTCTTAATTTAACAAGGGCACCTACCTATTCTTAAAAAAAAAAAATTCCAAACATGGCACCTACTCACAAATTGTTGTCTTTTTATTTTTTTATTTTATTTATTATCCTTCCAAATATTCATGCAAGGAAAAGAAAACGGAAATGTCCTATCAAAACGAAAATGTATTTTTAACTCTCGAGAAAAATTAAAAAAAAAATTAGGAGATTGAATGCATTTCTTTCTTCTTTCTAATTGCTGGTATCAATTCCATCCACGCATCAAGTTTGTTGATAACTTATTGGAGTCACACAAAGAAACACCATCTCCTTTTATTTGATTGTGATGCATGTTAAATCATAGTCATTAAGCACGATTTGAACGATATGGTTAAGAGGATTGATCCCAAAAAAAAAAAAAAGCCAGGATTTGTTATTTTTATTATTATTAATGTGGGTATTCGGCTAGCTTGTATTCATCTCGACTAATTTTACAGGTTTTGGAGTTAACGACCATATAATTCTTCAGTAACTCTAAAGAGACTCAAACTCGTGACCATTGGAAAACAAACTCAAGGCATGACTAGTTAAGCTACCCCTCAAGATTGATGATTTATTATCTTATTTAGGCTAGATTTATAGTTGAACCAAATAAAATGTTATCTGGGTTGAGTTTTAGGAACTTGATTAATTTGATAAATTTTAACGGGTCAATATATAAAAAAATAGAATAAATAAAATATAATCAATTTATTTTAAATGATTGTTTTAGTTCATGGATTAACCTAGTAATCTAATAATGCAGGATCCTTTTTAAGATAGATTTTAAATTGGATCAGATAACTAGTACCGAAAATTTTGTTGCATTATTTTTTTTTTCAATATGCTTGCTAATATGTATTTGATAAAATTTTTTGTGTATGTTTAATAATATGATGCACGATACTTTTTAAGAATGATTTTAATAAAAAAATATTAAAACAATATATATATTTTTTATTTTTTTGAAATTAACATATCAAAAACATAAAAAAAACCTAAAAATACATCAATTTAATGTTTTTCAGACAAAAAATAATTCAAAAAATATTTTGAAAGTAGTAAAAGCTACCACAATGTTAAACAAACATTTAATTTAGAATTTAGTTTTCAAACTATGATTTGCATCTAAAATCACGGTTTAAAAAAAATAAAATCAAATGATACCCTTTCCAAACTCAAGTTCATAAAACTATACTTCTAAATGGATAATGAAATAATCATAAACTTATTCTTCTTTATTTATTTGGCAAATTTAACCATGAAAATCAAAAGGTAAAGAGTGTCTCTAATTCATATAGTTGGAGAAACCAAAAAAGCACTTATTAATCTTTAATCTTGGTTACCTAAGAATATTTTTTACCAAATGCAAACATGTTTTTAATAAAACTTAATGTAATAAAGTAGTGAGATAATCATAATTGTTAAATCTAGTCTGGTGTAGCATGTTGATATAGAAAATAAAGATTCATAATCTGATTTAATTTAGATTTTTAATTAAATTAAATAAGATATTGATTTAACTCGTTTCATCCGATTACATTTTTTATGATCTAGTTAATCTAGATAAACTAAACCTTGTTTATAAAAAATAAAATAATATTATTTTAATTAAAAAAAATAGTTGATTTAGTTAGCCAAGTCTTTTATCTAGTTGGAGTGCATCCAAGAAATTATATTATTTTTAATCTAAAAATTAGAAAACAACATGATACACGTGAAATCTTCCTTCCACTTTTCAGAACTTGCGCTTTGTTTTTGTTCAGAAAGGAACATGATACACATTCCAACTATTTTTCCTTTTCTTTTTAGTTTGATAGTTGGAAGCATCGGGAAGCAAGTGAAAAATACATGGGAGTGTGAATTGGAAAATGAGACTGACTGATGAGCCTTTGACCCCCCGCCCGGCGTCGCCCCTCCTTACTTGATGGGGTTGAGCCCCCACCTTTCATATGGTAGTAGGTGGGAGTCTAATTTCAACATTTTTAATGGACTATTAACCATGTTTTTAAAACCTGAACAAGGAAGTAGATTGATCTAGAATTTGATTGACTTGAGGTTAAAATCGAGCTGAATCTAAAAAAAATTAGGGAAACAAAAAATCTTATTATAACCTATTAACTATTTATTTTTTTAACCAAAATAATATTGTTTTGATTTATAAAAAAAAATTAGGGTTGATCCGGGTGATACGGTCCAAACTCATGACCCGAGCCTTGAACCGGATTGACCACCAGACCGAGTTTAAAAACTCTGCTTCTAAGCATAGTTGTGAAATTTAAATCTACTCAGTTGGTCGACTCGAAATTTAGTTGATTTAAGATATTAATTAATCAAAGTTAAAAAATAAAAAAAAAACTTTTTTTTCTAATTAAAATTTGACTTGATGATATGATTAATTCGGGTCAAATCTAGTCAAAACTCTTATCTCATTGATATTTTTTTTTAAAAATTAATCAAAAGATATCGTTTTGATATTTATTTTTTAAATTTTTGTTTAATCTAGAGAGATGCTTCTAACCCGTGATCTAAACATTATTCTTGTCACATCTCGGGTTGGATTTTACGTCAATGCTTTGAGGTCATGGATTTGTTTTTGTTGGAAAATAAAATTGTAATGCTATTAGTCAATATAACAATCATTATAGGAATTAAAATGATGTAATTATACTTTGAATTTGATATGGAATTATAAGGGTAATTATCGCCTCCATTAATTGTGTTTGACATAATTTATTCGATTTGTAAATTTAATATTATTTTTTTTCTTTTACAATACTTATTTCGGACTACAAGTATAATATTATCTTTTTTTTTATAACATTACTTAATTTAAATATTAATTTGATTTATATTAAAATTTAGTCACTTATTATTTTTAAATGGCTCACCCAAACAAATTTAGGCATTGAGGATAACCGACCCCACAATGGCTGAGCTACCAAAACAAGCATCCACATCTCCATTTCCACCACCTCGTCAGCAACCGCTTCACCAGAGCGATGCAGATGAGGATGATGACAACGTTAAGCAACTCAAACAATGCTCCTCTCTCTACCTATCCCTACAGGTATTATGTCCCGCTAAATTAAGAAAAAAGGAAAGGCTCTAAAACCCTAAACCCGGCAAGGGTATTTCTCAGTCACTGATTTGAATATACTCTTTTTTTTTTTCTTTTCCTTTTGCTTATAATTTTCAGGATTGCCTTGTTAATTCTAATAGAAACTGGAAATCTTGCCAAAAGGGTATATGCTAAACTTTATTTGTTGTTCGGGGTTGCATCGTTGCTCATGAACAAGTGCTGACACTCGTCCTGCTTGTTAAAATGTTTCACAGAAATTCAAGCTTTGAAGGCATGCAATGATAGGATGAAGAATGACAAGGGGAAGTGAAGATTCGTCACTCAGAAGCTCCAAAACCGTGACTAACTCTCGGCTCACAATAAACTCCCTTGACTTCAGCATTCATAACTCTCCGATTGGCAATATTTGTAATACAATGGATTGCTTCAAACATTTGAGCTATTCAAGAATTTTGGAATGCTTCTCGTATTGGGATTCAATCCAAAAGAAATATAGCATTTGCTTCTCTTGGTTCACAGTGGTGTCATACAGTACTTTATTGTTTCCAATAAATAGGCAAGTAAGAGATGAGAAAATACTTGTGTTGTACAGCAGAAATAAATGGGCACTGGGAATTACGTGATAATTATTTGGACTCAATACTTTATCAGCTTGTAGGCTTGCAAAAGAAGAGAAGAAATTGATAGAAGAAAAAACAGTAATGCTAATTAGCAAGTGTGTTTCTAGGATTGACTCTCTGCTGTTTCCTTTTTTATGCCACCAGTTAACATCTTAATTGGCTCATAAAGTCCTTGGCAATCAAAGTAATGCCTGCCCTTTCTTCTCTATTGAAGATGGTCATGGTGGACAATCTTCATGTTCATTTCGGTATGGTTGTCCAATCCTAGCCCCACATACGCAATTGAGAATCATTGTTTTTCTAAAAAAATCTCTCTCTCTCTCTCATTCTCTGAGAAATCATCATAATCTGAGGCATTTTGGTGACTGTCAAAAACTGCTCTGAGTCTTTAGAAACCATGATTTCTGAGACGGACATAACCATTTGTAGAATAAAAACCCTTAGCTTGGAAGGGATGCGTAGGCAATTCCATCTCATTGCCCGAATGCCCAGGAAAAAGTAGATTATTTTGATGGAAAAAATGGAGATCCTTTTAAAAAGCCTTGTGTCTTGAAATTTATTCACCAAGTTCCTAATAAAATAGGATGCCACATTATGTACTTTTACACAACAACACCTCAGAAAAAGGGCCAAACAAGGGTGACAATAGATATAAGAAATGGAGGCTTGGGCTGGGATTTGATTTCACATATTTTTTTGTGCTTAGACTGGTTTTGGTGGCAGGCAAAGGGGCTGGGTTTACACTGGAAAATGAAAGCCTTTATTAATTAACTCCAGAGAGGAGATCACTGAGAAGAAACAAACTTGATAGAGATGCTGTTGACGCAATGGCGTTCGTCTGTTGGAGTCTTGTGACCCTCGCCCTTGAATACATGACCCAGATGCCCCCCACAGGCTGCGCATGTGATCTCAGTTCTCCTCCCATCAGGGTCCGGCTGAAACTCAAAAGAAGAAGAAGAAGAGGTTACAGATCGATTTATCGCAGCAGCAAGACCTTCATAGAAAGCAGGCCGAAGAAGAAGAAGAACTTACAGATCGATTTATCGCAGCAGGAAGACCTTCATAGAAAGCAGGCCAGCCACAGCCAGAGTTGAATTTGGTGGTGGATTTGAAAAGAGGTGTCCCACAACCAGCACAATTGTAAACTCCTTGCTCAAAAAACTTATCATATTCTCCACTGAATTTCGGCCTGCATGTTTGTGTTTATATTTATATATCATCAGATCAAAATCACTTGAAGGTAATATGATGAGAAGAGAAGGGAGGAGAGGATCCATGACTCACTCTGTTCCCTTGTCACGAAGGATGTGAAACTGCTCGGGGGAGAGAACAGCCCTCCATTCTTCCTCGGTTTTCTGCACCGAACCTCCTCCTGCCATCACTGTTTTTTATTCCTATAATGGAGCTAATGCAGAAAAATATGCTGTTATGACTGTATATATCCTATCCTAGCTTGTATCAAAGTAGTATTTTAAGAAAATAATCAAAAGTAAATATTTTTAATTATTTTTTAATAAAACTTAAAAACAAGAATCAAGAGAATATATATATAAATTATCAATAATATTTTCTTCCATTATTTCTGGAGCAGCTAGTAGTGGGTGGGTGGTCCTGGTCATGGAATGTACAAAGACTGAATATAGAACCAAATTCATTTTTATTGTCAAGCCATTCATTGCATCTTCGTACTCGTCATGGGCTTGGGTTTGGACCCCCATACAATTTTGCTCTCAGCTACTCTCGTCCTACTGCAACTCCTCCTCACCAATCTGTTGGGAATTGCAGCTGGTAAAATGAAATAGAAGTGCAGGGAAGTTGAACATTTGAAAGGCTTGTTCATTGTCTAATCTGTATATGAGCTTATTCTTAGCAAACCAAGCCTCACTAACGAATCGAAACACCAGAGATTTCCTCAACTTTCCAAAATCTAATTGTTATTTTGAAAATGATCGAAGAAAAAAACATGCGTACACACTTCAAAACTGCTAACTGAAGTATGTTCTGCAGTCCTGGTTGCATGTTTACCTCATAAGGGATCGATCATCTTCCACCATTTGCTCTACCAGGAGCTTCCAAACTATCATGTGGAATCTTTTTGGAAGGAAAGGCAATCACTAACATTAGCAATGCAATTCATGCAGAAAAGTTGAATAATTGGCAGCACTAATTCACATCTTCAAATGCTTGATGCGTACCAAACACCCCCAGATGATTTCTGCAGGCTGAGATGTTTCCTTAAAATGTCAGAGATGTTGGGGATTCCAACTGGTGATGTACTGATAATTGCCCATTAAAGGCTAAGCACACTGACATAATATTTAACGTGGTTTGACAAATCGTCTATATCCACGGGAGAAGCCATTTGATTATATAGAGAGAGAACAAGATTTACAACAATAGAGGAGGAGGAATCTTTCACTCTTTAACAACTCTCAACCTTACTCTATTTCTCTCTTCTCAGTGCTGCAATGGCGCTACTCTACTACTGGTCCTATATTTCTCACATCTTTGGCTGCACACTTTCTCTCTCTCTTATTTTGCTCTCAAATAATGCCTTTATTTATAGGCAATTCATGACAGACAAGAGGCCATAAATTATGGCACAAATGGTGGCAGCACATGGGTTGCACCATTTTGTCAATGGTTGGTGCAACTACCATTGTAGCCTTTTGACAATGGCAACCCTCTTTCTTAGGGTAGGCTACAAATGTTCTATGATTGCTGCACATTAATGGCAACAATCCTAACAATCACCCCCTTTGCCATTCATGTGGGCAATTGTCCTCTTGCTTCTTCAGCACATGCTTGCATCCTGCAGCTCTTCCAAGCTTACCATTCTGAGAGCGTCAGTGGCCAAGTTTACAGGTACTCGCCAAACCTTTCAATCACCAGAGTCACCAAAGCACCCCTTTGCTCACTCCAAAGGATCACTTCAACCAGATGATCTCCCACATCACATTTGAAGAGTGTTAACGCTTGTCTTTGGGACATAACATTCCCCTTCGAGCGTATTAACCATGCTCGGTCCGGAATGATTTTTCAAGCCTCACACCAAGGCTTACAACACCCCCTCAAACGAAAATTTCTATTTCCAAGTGCGACAATCATTATCTGAGTATTTTAATATGATCATGAGCTCACCACTCTTCCAAGAGTCTACTCATCTCGGAGTTGCGTCTGCCCTCTGTTCTACTCTAGGAACCACGCCTTACTTCTCCGTGAGTCTCTTGCTCTTAGTCCCAAGAGTCTAGGTAGCTCTCCACCTTAAACAATGGGGGCAACTAAGGGTGGAGCCTTTTACAAGGTTAAGGAGGGCTGTAACCCAGGTAAAAAAAACTTAATAACCCACTTTCCCTTTTAATTTTTACACAACCAACCTATGTCTCACTTTCCCTATCTTTTACACAGCAAACATAGTGTCCCACTTTTCCTTGCAATACAAATTAATTACCAGCCATTAGTCGCCCACTTTACTTTCCCTAGCAACACTAATTAATTAGCCACCCACCTTCCCTTGCAATACTAATTAATTAGTTATATTTTACATCAAATCTATCTAAATATAAATAATTAATTGGTTCACATATCATCCAAATAACTTGGAGTTTTAGCTATTTTTCTTCTCAACAATATACAATTTTAGCTTAGATTTTGAAGAAGAATCTATACAAAGAGCCGCAAGAGTGTAAAATCATAAGGTAAGAATTTACAAGCCCTGACTTTTTATTTTGAATTCAATGTTTCACATTCATTACAGTAGATTGTTAGTGGAGTAAACAATAGACTGTACTCTAGAAATGGATGCATGCTAACACACTAGTAGTCTAATACTAATAATTTACTGGTTATTTCAAAGTTAAGTTCTCCAAATCTCCCAGTAGTTTGCATCACTAGTTTATCCTTGTATATTCTGTATTTTATGAATATTCTATTGTGGCATTAGTATTTTTTCATCTTGCACCTGACTTCCCTAATCCCTTTTACTTGAATAGGTTATAAATTATAATGGAAAATCAAGGAAACAAGAGAGGAAAAACTATGTTTTCATTCTTTAAACCAAACGAACAAACATCAACCAGAAAAGGACATTCTCCTTCCAATGTTGATGTCTCAAATCGTAGTGAACAACCCCTTTTCAAATCTCAAAGAGTTGAAATTGATGTTAATACTCTTGAACGAGATCCTAGGTTACTAATTCCAGTGTGGAAACATCCTATTAATCAACAAGATGAAATTAGAAGAGCTTATATCAAAATGGGTCCATATCAACCTAAGTTAGCAGAGTATCCAAGGATTGAATCAGGGAGACAATATCATCGATTTCAATACACTTGGTTTGAACAATTTCCTTGGCTAGAGTACTCTCCATCAAAGAATGCAGTATTTTGTTTTCCATGCTTTATCTTTGAAAACAAAGTGCCTCGTCATCTCACATTCACCACCGAAGGCTTTAGAAGTTAGAAGAGGGTTAATGACGGGGTTAGATGTGCACTTTTGATGCTTGTGGGAAGTCCCACTTCACCACATAATAATCTTTGTGAAATCTGTGAAGATTTAATGAAAGTAAGTAGACATATTGATAAAGTGTTGAATGCACAAATTGCCGAAGAAGTTCAGAAAAATCAGTTGAAACTTATGACAACAATTGAAAATGTTCAATGGCTTAGCTTTCAAGCATGTGCATTTAGAGGTCATGATGAATCTTCAGCTTCTAATAATCAAGGCAATTTTTTTGGAGATGATAAGACTTATGGGGAGACTGAATGTTGACATTGATGATATTGTCTTAGAAAAAGCTTTGAAAAATGCAAAGTATACCTCGCCCACTATTCAAAAAGAGATTTTGCATATTCTCGCGAACAAAGTGAGGAAAAATATTTGTGAAGAAGTTAGAGATGCAAAGTTTTGTATTTTGGTTGACGAAGCCAAATATGCATAAAATAAAGAACAAATAGCTATTGTTTTGAGATTTGTTGATATTCAGGGTTTTGTACGAGAGCGTTTTTTTAGTATTGTACATGTTTCAGATACTACTTCTTCAACACTTAAAAAAGAAATTTGTGATGTGCTTGCTCGATATAACTTGCATATTTTCAATATGCGAGGTCAAGGGTATGATGGTGCTAACAATATACGTGGCGCATGGAATGGACTACAAGCTCTATTTCTCAGAGATTGTTTTTATGCATATTATGTACATTACTTTGCTCACCGACTACAACTGGCATTAGTTGCAGCAGCTGGAAATGAGATTTCTAATTGGTTATTTTTCTCAAAATTGACAACCATTATCAACCTTATTTGTGCTTCTCCCAAACATCATATCGAGTTACATTATGCTCAGGCTATAGAAATTGCACATATGGTAGCTACTGGAGAACGTGAGATTGGTATAGGGGCTAATCAAATTGGTAATTTACATCGAAGTGGAACTACTCACTTGGAGCTCTCATTTTGATTCTATTTGCAGCTTAATAGATATGTATGGTGCAACTATTACTATGCTTGAAAGTATGGTTCAAGAAGGATCTTCTAATTCTATACATGGAGAAGCTAATGGTTGTTTGATTGTGATGAAATCTTTTGAATTTATATTCATCTTATATTTGACGCATAAAATAATAGGGATTACTGATTTACTTTGTCGAGCTTTGCAAAGCAAAAATCTCTTGACATCTTAAATGCAATGGATCTTGTATCAACTACTAAAGCATTGCTTCAAACTTTGAGAGATGCCGGATTTGATATTCTCCTTGCAAATGTGCAATTTGTTTGCACAAAATATGAGATTGACATACCACATATGAATGCTTCGTATAAAAAGGCTACATGTCGTTCATGTCAACAACAAGGTTCAGTGACAGTTTACCAACATTATCATTATAATATATTTAACTTAACAATAGATTTTCAGTTGGAAGAATTAAATTCTAGATTCAGTGATGGGACAATGGAACTCCTTATACTTAGCTCTGCTTTAGAACCTAAAGACAACTTTAAATCATTTAAAGTTGATGCTATTTACAAGCTTGCTGAGAAATTTATTTCTAAAGATTTCAATGAACAAGAGATGAATTATTTGAGATCTCAGCTAGAGCATTATCAGATTGATGTGATTCATCATGAAAGCTTTCAGAATATGTCTACCATTTCTAAATTATATCGAGGATTAGTTGAAACAAATAAGTTGCAGCACTATCATTTGATTGACAGGTTGATTCTTCTTGTTTTGACTTTGCCTGTTTCCACTACCATTATAGAGCGGGCATTTTCAGCTATGAAACATGTTAAAATTGTGCTTCGCAATAAAATAGAAGAGGAGTTCTTAGCAGATTCTATGATGATTTACATTAAACGAGAGATTGTTGAAGATATTGATTCGGATTCGATCATAGATGTATTCTATTCTACAAAACATCGAAAGGTGTAGCTTTGATAGTATAATTTATTTCTATTTTTATTTTGAATTTTATGTACTTTAAATTTTATATTTTATGTTATGTATTTGAATTAAAACTTTATTGTTAACTTGACAAATTTATATATCCGAGTGAATGATTGATCTTAAAAAATAATTTATGTGTATTTATATCATAGCCCAGGATAGGAAAAATTCCTTGCTCCGCCTCTAGAGGCAGCCCATTAAAGGTTGATCCATATTTGTCTTCATACTCTGAGTATTACAATGTCATTACCGAGCTCACCACCTTGACATGAGTTAACTTGTTCCCGGAACCTGCGCATGGCCTCTGCTCCTACATAGCAGTTGCGTCTTAATGCTCCGCAAGTCATCCACTTATTATCCAAGACAAATGTCTTCTAGCTCATTGATCTTTAGCATAGGGGCAATATCCATGAAAGTCAATCCTGCATTTGTCTTCATACTCATCATAGCCTCTTCATTGGCTATACACTTGTCCACTTATATCCAGCCATCATATTGGCTCTGGGGCGTTCTGAAATTGGGCTCCTATCATGACCCTTACACCTTCTCCTGAGGTGTCTCCGCCTGTTATCATGAGACAGTCTGATCTTGGACTCATATTATGGTCCTCACACCTTCTCCTAAGGTGTCTCCACTGTCGTCATGAGACGGCAGTCGAACATGGACTCATATCATGGTCCTCACACCTTCTCCGATGTGTCTTCGCCCGTCGTCATGAGACGGTCTTTAACCTGGGCTCATATCATGGCCCACACACCTTCCATCTGAGGTGTCTCTGCTCGTCGTCATGCGACGGTTTGTACTTAGGCTCATATCATGGCCCTCACACCTTCTGTCTGAGGTGTCTTCGCTCGTCATCATATGGCGGTCTGAATTTGGGCTCATATTGTGGCCCACACACCTTCTGTTTGAGGTGTCTCCGCTCGTAGTCATACGGTCTCATGGGATGACTCCTGTGGCTCCAAGATTCTCTACCACCATGTGGAATTGGGAGAGATCACTGCTACTGATCTCATAGAAAAAGAGAGTTGCGGTGCACTCTTCGCAATCTTCCATCTCATTTTCTATGTTTGGAGCTTCTATGTCTTTCTGCTTGATAACTCCACCCACACCAACTCTCTTTTGGTGTCTTCACCTTTCATCATAGGCGGTCGCACCCCCTTAATTTGGTGCTTCTGCAACAACTCATCTTTCCATCCTTGTATGCATTGGAAAGGTCCTCGCCTGTTGTCTTCATCAAGAGCACAAGAGGCTTCCTGTTGTACACAACTTTTACACAGTCTCGCTTTCTGAGCTTCATTTGGGAAAACTTCTTCTCCTTGCACCTGTTGTCTCATTATAATACCTTGTTGGATCACGGGTACTCCTGCACAATCTCCATGTGCCCTCGTGCAATTTCTGTTCTCCAGATTTCTCCTCATTCCTTGCTTATGTTTGACAGCAGCTCATCTTGTCACAACACCTATCCAAGTCAAAATAGGATGCCAATCTTTATCCCTTTGCTGTATTTCTCTTCCATTATTAAGGTCTTCATCAATTCTACCCTCAAAAAATCACAGTCACTGAATCTAACTTTTTTGGAGAAATCACCACTCCATCAAATCCTTGAACATAGGGAACCCAACTGTTCCTTTGTGCCGTCATCTTGCTAGTCTTCAACAGTTTCATTTCAAACTGTTACATATACGAAAATAGTACCGTATGGATAATCCTTCAACTAAGCAAGTTCCTAGGAAAGATTGGAGGGGTCACACCGGTTCCGTTTAAAACCCAATCTCCTAGACAGAACTTCTTAGGTTATATATATCCATCGTACTGTCTTTCCGTATATACAATCATTTGCTAGCTTTGTTGCGACTTTCCTTTACAAATGATATGGGGTATCCTGTTTTATACCTGACTTCTCAAAATCTGGCGAGACTACCAGTGCTTAGATTCGTCTAGATTGGTCTTCATCAATTTCCACTCTCCACCTCAAATCATCCACATGATCGGGTGTCTAGAGTGTCCCAATTTTGCCTTCCCTCAAGGCAATTAAACATTACTCACTTAGTGGTTCAACACACATAATTGGGAAAACATGTGTGACTTCTTCTTCTTCTTCATCTCCATCGACCACCATGATGACCTTTAGATGCCTCATAATCAGGCAATCTCTCTTTAATAATTCACCACCACCATTTTCGTTCTCAATCTCAATGATCAGATCGTACCATTGCATCCAGAATGATTAAATTAGATGGAAACAAGTCTGAAATCGTCCAAATAGCATTTCAGACGACTAAGATTTGATCAAAACAATTCTGACATGATTCGCGGCCCAGATTCAATCTCAGATCCGGTTGCACCTAGGATCAGCTACACTGAATCCTTTCCCTTGGCTCGCGGTTGATGACGTGTTGTCAGGTGGGTCCCATTGTGTTGACGTGTCACCGATCAAGTTCTCGACATGGCATGCCCACTATGCATGCTGACGCAATGCTTATGTCATGATGATGTCATCCTCCATCCGGGTCAGCCACATGGGTCAAGTCATCTGGTATTCGGGTTGGGTCAGCCCATCCGGGCGAAGAAGATGCGTGGCACGTGTCTGTGCGCGTGAGCAGCCACCTCGCTGGCACGTGATGGCCATATCCGACGTCCGATTTTTGCGCCATTTTCACCAATGTGCTCGTCTCTTTCTCCTTTACACAGTGGTATGGTCAAAACACAATTTTGACAACTTTCATTTTTGAGCAAAAATCAAACACCACTTTAAACCAAATGCTCTGATACCAATTGTTAGGGATTCCGACCAGTGATGTTCTGATAATTGCCCATTGGAGGCTAAGCACACTGACACAATATTTAACGTGGTTCGCCAAATCGCCTACATCCACGGGAGAAGCCATTTGATTATATAGGGAGAGAACAAGATTTACAACAATAGAGGAGGAGGAATCTTCCACTCTTTAGCAACTCTCAACCTCACTCTATTTCTCTCTTTTCAGTGCTACAATGACAGCTACTGCTGGCTGCCCTTAGCAGCCCACTCTCTCCTATATTTCTCACATCTTTGGCTGCACTCTCTCTCTCTCTCTCTCATTTTGCTCTCAAATAATGCCTCTATTTATAGGTAATTCATGGCAGACAAGAGGCCATAAATTATGGTAGCACATGGGTTGCACCATTTTGTCAATGGTTGGTGCAACTATCATTGTAGTCTTTTGTCAATGACAACCCTCTTTCTTAGGGTAGGCTGCAAATGCTCTATAATTGCTGCACATTAATGACAACAATCCTAACAAGAGAGATGCACAAATTGACAGTTTCTTGATCGATTGCCGCTCCTAGTATTTCAAATCAGGAGACGGAAAGCATATAAAAACACTGTTGTTCTGAGAAAAAAACCTACTATGCGTATGGGATTGCATTGCAACATCACAATCTTTGCATGGAACCACTCTGGCTTGTGGACGGGAAAGTATGTTTCTTCTTAAAATATGGCTGTGACCATCATAGTTACATACAGCATCACTATAATTACCGAGATGGCTTGTCTTTTCCAGATTGGATTCATCATGAGAGGACCAGCTGTGATTTTAGTTACGAGACTAAACATGGTAATAGGATTTAGGAGATATACAGAATCATACCTGGAATAGATTTAACTTGAATTCCTTGCTGCTGGAGAGAATCCTGTTGATCAAAATGATACATGTCACCAAACCTCAACTACAAAGCACATGGCATTGCATTCATTAGCTAACACAACTCGCTCGAGAAAAAATCGAGCAGTTCATGGATCTTCCCCTGCGAAATCCCCATGACGGATCAATGAACAGAGCTTGTACTGATAAACATAAACTCTAAATCATTGTTCAATCCAAACACGCACGTATCAAATGGATAGCTCCTGAACTCATAAATCCAGCTAAATACCAACAGAGCTCAAAACACCAATTTAATGAAGGTCAAAATTATAACGATCCGAATTGGAAAAGAAAATCTAGCAAGTAAATAAACTGCAACGAAAAGAATTATTCACAACCTGAAAGAGCATCACAAATACATGTCTCGTAGCGTGAGCGTAACGAGAGAGTTTTCTATTGAAATCAAGCGACGTATCGAGACCTTATCTTTGTTATAGAGACCGTACTAAATCTTCATCTACCATCTCTGTTGAAGATCAAGCCGCCCGCCGGTTTTTAGAAATGAAACGAGAAAGTAAGAAAAGGAAAAGAAACTCCGAGGAGACAAATGATTGAAATGTGACAGTTAAAATCAATAGTAGGGCACCTAAAAGGTTGAATACCATATTAATGTAATTGGCATATGCATCTTCCATAGAAAAGAGTTGTAATTAGCATATACATATTCAAGACAAGCTCACTGGATGTGGTTCACGAAGATCCAGATACTTGGAAGGAGCAAGATGAATTGTCACCAGAATGCTTTTCAACTGGGGATACCCCATAATGTAAAACTCTTCAAGGCAGGGGTAATACCACAATCGCATCTCCTCCTCCTCCTTGAGGTACCTTCCACTCAACAAAACTCTCCATTTTTACTAGAGACAATCTTTCTAAAGCTGGAAATATTGGATCCGTTCCGCTTCTTCCACCACTATAGTACTCATCGCCTATTATCTTCACACCATCCATTCCTTCTATCTCAAGAATTTTAAGACGAGAAAGATGTCCTGCTGTAGGAAGTTTCTTACACTTCTCGAGCCTTTCAATTTCAGCACCACCAAATTATTGAGTATTGGCATCAAAAGCCATGGTGGGAATTCATCACCCTGATAATTCTCAATCTCTAAGCTTCGTATGTTTGGGTGAGGCTGGAGGCCTTCCAACACATCCTTGTAGTTGATGCTGGAGCTGCTGCTTTCTCTTTCTGAACTCCATCCAATACCAATGTGTTAATCTTTGATTTTCCAAAGAGGTCTGCTCCCTTGGCTTCTTCTTTGTCTCTTACATGCACCAGATTGACTATTTTCAATCCCCCTCCTAGTTCCTTCAAGCTTCCCAGCTCTTGAATTTCGTAGCCCTTATCCTTACCCACTTCAAAGAATGGCAATGTTCGAAGACCCGTTAAGCATCCAACATCAGCTGGCGTATGACTAAAGTAAATATGTCTCAAGCTCTACAAATATTTTATTTTGTTGGGAAACTTTTTGAGTGACTCGCATTCGCTGAATCTTAAGGTCTCGCAAATGGTAGAGCTTTGTGATGGATTTCGGGAACGCTTTGATAAATGTTCGTGAAACGTCCAGATACCTCAAATGCTTCAGCCAGTAAATTGAATCTGGCAGCTCTGTCATATAAGCATCATCTTTTCTTTTTTTTTTTCTTTTTAATATCATGGACACACTCCTGACGCAACCTATAGGTGTACGATCACTTTTAAGAGTCAAACCACAAGAAAGAACTAAGAGTTATGACCTCGAGATTCCAGTTGATCGCACATTTATATATGAGTATGAGTAGGAGATGCAAATGTAGGATTTAAACTAGGAATGTCCTCTCTCACTAATTATCTTTTTGCCACTTGACTATTGATAGTTAAACTACTAGCTCAGCATTATATAAGCATCATCCAAGTTCAGACTTCGGCAAACCTCTGAATTTCCAAGACATCTTGAGGACATCATCACTTGAGAATAATGTTCGCAATTTTCTAGCACCATCCTTTAGAAACACTTCTCATAAGAAATGAGATTTAGATGTCGGATACGAAATGTGCCGTCCATAGCTGAACCAGCCTCCCAAATCACTGTCTCCGATTTTAACAAAAGGAAGAGAAATAAATCACAGAGAAAGAGGGAGAAAAAACAAGAAAATTTAACCATTGAAATTCTTTTGGTAGAAAGGAAGTGGAAAGAGAGAGGAAGAAGGCATAACTTGCAAGTTCAAGATTAGAAGTAGAGATACCATATCTAGAGTTTGAAGAAGGAAGAAGTTCCCAGCTAAAGAAACTACATTGTTGGACAAAGTATATTTTCAACTTTGATGAAGGGGTGAAGCTCAATGAGCTTACCCCTTCATTTTTATTTTATCTTTTAAATTTTTGCTTAAATTGTTTGTTATGTATCATTTAAAACTATTTGTTAGTTTAGATGCCATGAATGTTTGTTTGATTTAATTATTATTTTAGATGTTTAGTTATGTCATAAATATATATGTATCCTTAAGTTTTGCTTCAGGCCTTTTTGATGTTTAAGGCTTATTTTGATGCTTAAGATTATTATTGAAGTGATAAATGTTAGTTTGAGATACATTTTAGCATGTTTTAATGTTTACAATAATTAATAAAGTCATTATGGCAGAACATGTTGAAAATGAAGTTGCTAATTTTTTGTTGTTGTTCTTAAACTATTATCAATGGCTAGTTAAGTTTATTTGAGCTAAAAACATGTTATTTATGGTTAAGAATAAGGGAGTTAATCAATAGAACAATGTTTGTATATAAGGAAATGCATTTCTGGTTTGCTGCAGATAATATGATTTTGCTTCTTGGTTTGATTTTGCTTTTTGTTTCTTGTTTGTTTGGAATGATTCAAGCAAGTTATGGTAGACATTTTTTAATTATGGTTGCAAGATTTAGGCTGTTTTCTGGGCTCTTTATACTATTTATGAATTTCTACTCTTTTACGGGTTTAAGGATGAATTTCTGGGTTTTAGTTTTGAATGTTCTTGAACCTAGATTTGGGTCTTTTTATGTCTTAATGTTTTAGCCTCCCTTGTTGAGCTTCAAGCTATAGCTTATGCATGATCATTTTATATATATCTTTATTTGGTCCTTTTAAATCTTATTTTGGATCAATTGATCATTTAAAGCTTTCAATGCCGGGTTTAGTTTTTTTTATTGTCAATGTCGATTTATCCATATTAGAGCTCATTGATGTTGTTTGATGCATGATTATGTCTTAGTTTTTTATGTTGCATCTCTCTGTCTTTTGTTTAACGTAATATGGTCTGGATTAACATTTTAGTTTCTGGGTTCATCATTTGTTCTTCAGCGAGATTCAAATGTTTCTCCTCTTTTGATCTTTGTTCTTTCTTTTTTGATTTTGGGTCGTGTTTTTAGGCTTGGGCTTTGGGTTAGGAAGCCTTGACCATGTGGTTGGGTCGGGTCAATTAGATTAAGGCCATGTTTGGTTTGTCAAAATTTTACCAAAGAAAAAAAAGGTTTTTTTGTTCTTAAGGCCGTGTTTGCCAAACAAGGCCTTAAGACATTTTTTTTCTCTAATTTTTTAATAAGAGGATGTTTGGAAAATACACCCTACAATTTTCTTTGTTGAATCTTTTTCTTTTTTTGCTAAACAAACCCCAAATGATTTTCAAAATATTCTGAAAAACATTCAAGGACCATTTTAAAATAACTTGTGGGTCCCTTGCATGTTTTCCAACTATTTCGTTTAATATTTGGGTTGTGAACTTACAGTGTAAGATATCGATCCAGTATTAAATATACATGCTTTTATTCAAAATTTCAGAAAAATACAGAAAAAATCCTTATTTAAAAAAATACAAAAATATGTTTTTTTTTTCATACCGTCAAATTCTAAAAGTTATTATACTTTTTTCTAAATAAAATAAATTATATTTTTATCATACTTTGAAAATACAAAAATTAATTAATAAGTATCATAACAAGTTTGTGATTATTCATTAAGATTTGACCAAAAAAACACCACAAAACTAATTTGTTTAATTAATATTTAGGGTATGAATTTTATAATGTGATGCATATTCTAGGTATTAAATTAAATGAATTGATAAAAATAAAATGTTAGGAGCTAACGTAGACTTTAATATTTAGAGTTATAAAATTACACTATAAAGTATATTCTCAAGTATTAAAGATACAAAATATAAATAAATACATTTAATACATACAAATGCATGTGGTCCAATGACAATTTATGCTACTAGTGTATGTACTTATTTCATCATATTTATTGATGATCATTTTATATATAGTTATGTGTAATTAATGAAATACAAGTTTAAATCATTTAAAAGATTCAAAGACTTTAGAAATAAAGTTCAAAACAAACTGAAAAGAGTATCAAAATACTTTGATCAAATCGAGGTGGTGAATACTTGAGTCTAGTATTTTAGGACTATCTAAAAGATAATAAAATTTTCTCACAATGAATACCTCCTGTAACACCACAACTTAATGGAGTTTCTGAAATGAGAAATCGTACCTATTGGATATGGTACGCTCAATGATAAGCTATGCAAACCTTTCACCTTTTTTCTAAGGCTATACTTTACAAATTGTTGCTTACTTTTTAAATAGGGTTCCATTAAAATTTGTTAATAAAACTCTATATGAAATATGAAATGATAAGAGACTAAACCTATCATAATTAAAGATTTAAGGATGTGATACTTATGTAAAGTGTATTGTATCTGAAAAGTTAAGAGCTAAGTCAAATAAATGTAAGTTTATGAGATATCTAAAAAAATAAATTGGATATTATTTCTACCATCCCATTGAGCAAAAGGTATTTGTCTTAAAATATGTTACCTTTTTGGAGAAAGAATTTGTTCTTGAAATAACCAATGAGAGGAAAATAAAACTTAAAAAAGTTCAAGAACTATAAGTTGACATTCAAATAGAACCATAAATCAAGACCATAACATTGGATGTTTATTTTAAAACTCAAGAAATACAATAACACAATAAATTTGGGTGGACATGTTATACACCAATGAGATATCAACTTCTCGTGGAAATTGATGATGACAAGTTGCTTATACTTGATAAGCCTACCAACTATATGGAAGCAATATCTAATATTGATTATAAGAAATGGTTTGGTGCCAATAAATCTGAAATGAATTTCATGTATACCAATTAGATATGGATTTTGGTTGATCTACCTGAAATGATAAAACTCATTGGATGTAAATAGGTCTTTAAAAGAAATACTAACATGAAAGACAATGTACAAATATATAAAGCTAGACTAGTTGCCAAAGTTTACAGACAAAAACAAAGGGTTGAAACTTTTTCACTGGTAGCTATGTTAAAATCCGTAAGGATTTTGATTGCTATAACTACATACCATGATTATAAGATTTGACAAATGAATATCAAAACGACATTCCTAGATGAAAGTTTTCACAAAGATGTGTATATGAAATAAATTGAAGATTTTAAATCTAAAAAATTTACCAACAAAGTATGCAAGCTATACAAATCCATTTATAGGCTTAAACAAGCTTCAAGGAGTTAAAATATCTATTTTAATGAGATAATCAAATAATTTGATTTCATAAAAAATAGAAAAACCTTATGTTTATATATATATATATATATATATATATATATATATATATATATATATATATATATATAAGTTAATGAGAGTAGAGTTGTTTTTCTTAATATATATGTAGATGAGATAGTATTGATAGGAAATAACATTCATTTACTATAGTCAAGTAAAGATCTGTTGTCCAATAATTTATCTATGAAGAATATGGAAAAACAACTTATATATTAAGAATAGAAATCTATAAAGATATATCTAGAAAGTTACTTGGATTATCTCAATTCATGTATATAGACAAGATGCTAAAATAATTTATCATGAAAGAATTCAAAAGAGAATACTTACCTATTTCATAAGGTATACATCTCTCTAAAGATATGTGTTCTAAGACACAAATATATATATATATATATATATAGAGAGAGAGAGAGAGAGAAGATGGAAATGATTCCCTATGTTTTGGTTATAGGATCCATTATGCATAGATATTATGTACAAGACTAGATATATCTTATGCTTTGAGTATAATGAGTAGATACCAATCTAATCTAGGTGAGAGTTACTGAAAGATAGTTAACAATATTCTGAAGTACTTAAGAATAAATAATAATATCTTTCTGATCTATGAAGGACATGAACTAGATGCTAGTTTTTAATCAGTTATTGATAATAGAAAATCTTAGTCAATATATATTTTTACTCTAAATGATGATGCTATGAGTTTGAAGAGTTTTAAATAAGAGACCATAACAGATTCTACAACTAAATCTACATATATCTATGTGTTTAAGGCAACAAAAAAAGTTGTTGGATCAAAAAGCTCATAATTGAACTAGATATGATTCCTAATATTGTTGATCTAGTAGCCCTATATTGTGAGAACAATAAAGCCATTACATAAGCAAAGAAATCAAGGTCTCATCAAAGATTCAAACATGTATTTAGACGATTCTATTTGATTAGATAAATCATAGAAATAAAATATGTAAAGATAAAATGAGCACACACTGAAGAGAATCATCCAAATCCTCTCACTAAGGCACTTTCCAACCAGAAGCATGATCGTCATATGGAGAGATATGATATTAAATATATGATCGATTGACTTTAGTATAGGTGAAAGATTGTTAGTGAATATGTCTTGTAACCAATCAGCTAGTTACATGTAATACTAATTTTATTTATGTAAAATATATTTATTATTAATAAAGGTTTTTTTATCTTTAATATTTATTTATATTTGATTAATGAATCTAATGTTTGATTAATGAATCTAATAGAGTTTATGAGACAAAAATATTTTGCAAAGAAAATTATAAAGTTGTTAAAAGTATAAGATTCATATTATATCAAAGTATTGTTTTTAAATATTCATAGTCAATATTTTATAAAGACTGGATATTAATTAAAGTTATTAAAACTGATACATATTATATTTCTTCTTTTATGAAAGGAAGCAATTGCTCTCATAAGCTGAGGTATGAGAGATACCTGAAACTAATATACAAGTGTTTGTTAGATTACATGTACACTAAATTGACTCATATGAGAATTTCATATGGAGAGATCACTTCTATTTATGGAAAGCCTTACATGACAATTATGTAAATGATCTTTAGACTTAAGATCACTAAGTTATCTTATATAAAGAGTATTATGCTTTGATCATGACTCCATGTTGTCCTAATCAAAGGTAATAAATAAACAAATATTGAGTATAATATAAAGTATATTAAGGTATTTGAGTAATCAATAGAGAATTCATCACCCTAGTGAATTAGGGAAAATATTTCATATGTTCTCAAAATAGTATTGATTGTGAAATCCTTGAATAAGATGGAATGATATTTGAAAAGAGTTTCAAATATTATTTAAATAATCAATGATTATAGTATTGAGAACAAAAATGATTTAACAAAAAATTTTTTTTATGCTTTAATGCCTAAATCAGAACATTCTTAATGAAGAAATAATAATTACACTGAAAATCTAGTCACTGAAATTTTAGAGAATCATAACAAGTTATGATCAATAGAGGTATTTGAGTAATCAATAGAGTACTCATCACCTTGGTGAATTAGGGAAAATATTCTATATGTTGTCAAATAATATTAATTGTGAAATCCTTGATAAAAGTGAATAAGATTTGAAAAAAAATTTCAAATCTTATTTAAATAATCAATGACTATGATGTTGAAAAAAAAATGATTTAACAAATAAGACATACTCTATGCTACAATGTCTAACTAGAAACATTCTTGATGAAGGGATAATAATTACACTAGAAACTGGTCACTGAAATGTTAAGTCAAACCATTTATGACTTTTCTAATATTTAGAGGATCATAACAGGTTGCTAGATATTGTATTTAATCTTCAAATATAAATCAATCAATTATTGAATTGATAATAAATTAATTTATTTAATCATATTTTATTTAGGATTGTGATTTATATTTGGATGAATTTATTAGAGAACCTAATGGGCCATATATATAAGAACCATTAGTCAAAAATTAAAATATGATGATTAATCAAGTGTGACTTAATTGTAAATAAGTTTTAAAAATTAAAGACTATAATGTAATTTGTACATGGAATTACAATTATAGACTTAGAAAAATCAAATAAGGACTTGATTGAATAAATTTATAAAATTATCATGAAATAGTATATGTCATATTATTTAAGGGGAAAATGATTTTTTTTAATCATTTATAAGGCTTTCAAGTTTTTCTATAAATAGAATATTATGTCTCTTATTTTATATATAGAAAAAACTATTTTAGTTACAAAAACACCTACAACACAAAAAAGGTTAGCACTCACATGATTCTTGGGATTTTAAAACCCTAAATGAGTTAAGAGATTTCTCATTGGTGGTTTGTGTGGATTACCATTAGAGGCCAGGCACTTGAAAAATTTGTGGTTTGTGATAACCCAACCTTGAAATAATTATTCAAAGCCAAAATGAATATGTAATCTTTGTTTAAACCCAAAATAACTTTAGATTTGTCTAACATGATTCTTGAGATTTTTAAAATTTTTAAATTTACAGTTTCCGCTGTATATATGTCTTTTGGGAAACCTTACATTAATGATGATTAAATGGCTTCTTCTGCAACTCACATCATTTGTTATTTTGCTTATAGAACTAGTTTAACTGCTTCATTTCATGACCTAAAAAGGCCTTCATTACCTCTTTCATATTCTATACATAAAGGTCTTTACATGAATTCCATTCAACTTTTTTTTTATTTATAAATAAGCATTTTATGAAAAAAAAAGCAATAATTATTTATTGAGATTACTACTTTTAAGTTATGGAATTTGGACCAGATAATTTCCCATTGTAGTTATTCTTAGAACTGGTATTGATTGTCTTCATACTTTGCTTAAGTCTACTACACTATACCCATTATATGTTCAACATTTAGAATTGTCTCTTATAAGAAGCTAGCTTGAAGACATCTTTCTTAATTCTTTGAATTCTCACTCTTTGTTACTCTTTGCATTGGCCAAATGGAAAATTATTAATATGTATAAATTATGTGATATTTAGGTTATTAAATGAACTAATTAAGTAATGAATTCACTATACATTTACATATGATGCACCACGGATAAGAATAATGTAATTATCATTTTGCTCTTCCAACAAAAGAACAATAAGCTTAGTATTTGGTGTTTTTCATTGGAGTAATTAGTTATTATAGGATTTAAAGGATAATTGGATTGTTTTATTTTTTAAATGCATAGTATAAAAACTATATTACCCCTAAAAGCAAGATATTTTAAAAGATTAATCAGGGTAATTAGATATTTTTACTCTTTTATATGCATAATGTAAATACTATATTACCTTTACAAGCAAAATTATTAAAAGGTTTATAGGGTGCTACTATCCTTTTAGAAGTATAGTGTAATGACTATATTATCTTTAAAAACAAAATTTATAAAGCTTGCATCTAGTGGCTTTTTGTATTTTTAAATTGGTTTTTTAGTGATTAATAAGTGGATTTGAGGGCAATTTGATTTTTTAACAATCATGAATATTATTTTAAAAAACTATTGGTATGTATGGCGTCATGCCACACCTAACAACTGCCTTTTAGGGTGGCGGCATTTGAAGTGTCTCACCATGATTTTTTTTGTTGGTGCCACATGTATTCACATAGAAGTAGAGAAGTAGTAGTTGTGATATCAAATATATTAAAACTATTTCCATTTAGTTCTGATATTAAGCAACATATTTTTTTTTAATCTCTGTTCATAACCTTGATGTTAAAGGGAGGGTCGGTCTTGAATCTCTAGTTCTGTAGTATAGCTGCGATTCATTTGTGAAAGGTAAAGAATATTTAGCAAAGAATTTCCTGTTTAATTGCCCAATAGCATGTGTGACAAGAAATACTACAGCATTGGCCCGGCACTGCGTCACAAGTGAAGTAATTTTTTTTTTAACACTGAAAAAAAAAAGGTTTAGGTACTGCTAATATATTAAAAAAAAAAACAAAAGATTTAAACCATGAATTTAAAATCTGTTGTATATTTAACAATATTTTTTTTAAATATCAAGATGGTGATACACTAAATGATTTTTTTAGTTAATATTAAGACAATAATATATTAGATTTATCTAAATCAATTCAGGTTGACTTGCGAAACTCACATGAATAAACTTGTAAAAATAAATAAATTGAAAAGCTCAATCCCTAATTAATTCAATATCGAAGAGTGAAATTAATAAAAAAAAATATACGTAAACTTGAGTTAACAATCCAAACTCGCAACCCAAGTTATGAACGTTATTGAATTCAATAATTTTTTTTTTTATCTTAAAGATTATTTTTCATTTAATTGTATGGTAATAAAGTGCATGCTAATTTTTTATTTTAGAAATATTTTAAACAAAAAATAATCATAACAAGTGTGTGGGCCTAAGATAGCAAAAATAAGCATAATTTTTTATGCTAAATAACAAAAAGAGGTCCTTTTTATTTTAAGTAAAAAAATAGATTATTGATAACAAATGCTAAAATTATATTTTTTTCAAAAAAAAAGTTAAATCATTGATAAAAAAAAATGTGAAATTGTTTTTTTTTAAATTGAGGGACAAAATACATTAAACAACAAAAAAGAAAAAAAATAATAGCTCAGGCATTATGGTTTAACCCATTAAACCTGTGATTCGGGTTATGGACTTAACTAGATTTAATACATTTGTTTTTTCTTAAATTTATTTTTTACCTAAATATAAAAGAATAAAAAAAAGAAAAAAAATTGCTTAGGCACACACACTTAAGCCTATATTTTTTTTATCTTGTTAGGAGCGGACAACCGTGCTTGGGCTTTTTTTTCTATCTTTTTAAAGGACAAACAACCTTTTTTTTTAATAAAAAACTATTAATTAGATAACATGTTGTTTGCTTGAGGTAAACAATATGTCATTTGTCTGTCTAAATTTTGGGTACCATTGTGGTGGCTAGATAATTAAGACAAAATATTTTTTGTCCTAAAACCCCTTTTTATCCTAAAAATATCTTATAAACACCTTTGAAATATCTAGAAACTAATTTATCAACCTAAAAAACCCAAAAAAAAAATCCAAAAATACAAAATCAAACTAGGTAAAATTTTGTTTCCTTAACTATGATTTGTTTTTTAGGTAATATTGAGATTCTAAATAACCATCATCAAATTCTTCTCATCAAATGAAAACTATGGACACCTAGATTAACTATTTTAGTTGTTGAAATTGGTGTTAACAACTTTCTTTCTCTACGTCGCAACTCTTTCTCCTCTCACAAACCAAGGATTGAAAAAAAAAGTTTTATACCACAATTTAATTTCAAAGAACTTAAAGGATTGAAAAGGTATAATTTAAAAAATTAGAGGATTAAATTGAACTTTTCATAACAATTTTGAACCACCACCTATTTTCAACACTTTTTTTTTATCCTGTTCCTCTTATCTTTTCATTTTGCCCTTGGTTGGAAAATAAAAAGCGACTGTCCTTCAGTTTTTCAGTTGAAGAACTGAGTCGGGGAGAAAAAACCTTGGAGAATCAAAATGAAAAAAAATAGAAAAACATCACTCTCCAGTGCATAGTAATTTATAAGAAAGTCAACAATACACATGTATAAAGTGTTTTCACCCCATGGTTTAGTGTTCTTTATAATATATAATTTGAGCTTGTTCTTAACAGACCCAAGGCTCGACAATTTTTCAACTTCCTTTCATTTTCCTTCATCGAAAATGACAATATTGTTCCTGGATAGTGGATTGCCTGGGACCATCAAATGGAAAAGATTTTTTCTTTTTCTTTTTCTTCCCCTGCTGTACTGTGATTCGTGAGCTCTGTGGTGAACTTGTCACCAAGTAATGGGTTGCCGCTCACTAACTCCATTGAAATGAATTGCCGACATCGATCCAATCTTTCTCCAAGAGGTGGGGGCACTTGACTTCAAACCTTTGTCACTTACTGAAGAAACAAGAACACAAGCACGAGAAAGTCACATCCTGTGGAAAACAATCCCATGTCTCGGGCATTAATTGGATCAGACAGCTAACCCAATATCATTGCAGGAACTTCGACGTCCAGAGACAACATCTAATCTTTGAAGTCATTGAACATAGTCTATAGATTTCACCGGATCTGTTTATTGTTTGTCAGCGGATACCAAGCATGGTAGCTGCAATAACAATATTAGATATCATGTAGGATATGCATTATTTATACATTTACTTTGTATCTTTACATGCCTACTCTTCACAGAGATATCAGGAAGATCTAGGATTACAACTGAGGCGTTGAGCTTCCAAGCAGAAACCTGATGAAAAATTTTCTTTCTTGATACAGCATAAAGAAAAAGGAATCTTCATGGAATTCATGATTATCAGCCTGAACATCCCGGAATCTCTCCAAAGTTTGTTTTCCAACTCCCCTTAAGTTTATATTAGAAGGGGAAAAGTTACAGCAAAAAGGGGAGCATTTTTCTCACTAAGTCACGTGTAGTTAGTAACCATGTTTTAGTAGACAAATTGGTAAAGAGCTTGCAGCCTGGAGATCCTTGAGCATGCAGACCAAGTTGCCTTCTATATTGGCAAAGGGTGCCACTAACCCCCATCCTGATACAAGCCAAAAAAAAGATCATTGAGACTTCAAGGAATAGATTCCTCAGAACCAAATTTGAGGCAAATGAAGAACAGGCAGCATCAAATGTATTAAACAAGTGAAACTACATAGAAATAAAATGAATGTGAAGCAGCTTTCTAGAGGTAATTTGAAAGATTTACTATAGTAAACAACAAGGGAACATCACCCAGTCAATAATATAGTTGTAGCTCAATTGCACAAGACAGTATATAGACCCACCAGCTCCAAGGGCTTCTGGTGAGATGGAGATGGAACAACAATAGCTGGGCTTCGACTCATGGAAAGTTGCAGATCTGTGAATTCGCTTCTTATTGCGCGGTAAATTTCTGATCCGGAGGTGGTGGAGCCGTCAGAAGATCCTCTTCCTGCCCTTGAACTTGCAGGGTTCCTATTTGCCCCAGTGGTTCCATCTGTATCTCCAGCACCTGTCTGTATTAATAAGAATAGACATCAAGATCAGCAAATCATCAGCCAGTGACAGGCACCTCAGAAAAATAATTCCACTAGTACTTTGAGATTCTATGAATAGGATGCCCAGCTTAACCTTACTGAGCTTCCAAAGGACAAGCACCACTTAATAATCTTAACCCAAACACATCAACAGCCCACCCCAAACACAAGCAGTTGCAGCATTCTTCAGGTGGTACAAAGCTTATTCTTCAAAAACTGAAGGTTGTGAAAAAAAAGACAAGCCTCTCTCGAGTACGACATTCTAACACTAACTCTACTGATAGACATTAGTTTAAAATGAAAACATGAGATTCAACTAGAGCATTGGAAAAAGATATATAAATAGTAAACTGCAAAGCCAGAGGATTTTTTTTTCCTAATCAAACTTACATTAGACAAGCCCTTAATGTGAACAATAATGATTGTAATATCATCTGTCCTGCTTTCATGTTCCAACCATATTTTGTATGACTCCCCAGCAATGGCAGCACAAGCATCTCGGGGGTCTGTGCATCTTGCCACCTATCAATAGAAAGAGCCAGTAAAATATCAAGGACAGAAATAGCAGGAATGAGAGTAAAAAAACAGAGATAAAAAGTCTACAACCAACTTGACTAGAATTTCATCACGGAAGAAAGTGATAATCAATTCAAAATTCCAATGGAATCCATATTTTTTTCCCTCTGTTTTTTCCTTGGCAAGAATTATTTTTTACATGATTTCAGTGGACATATATTACCCCCAGTGGCTTCTGGCAAGTGGCATGCAATGTTTTTGCTATTTCAACAAAGAACATCATTAAGTTATGTTCCTTGCAATAGAATTTTAAATGGCAATTAATTAAATTTTGGTTGCTTGTTTTAAAAATTCAAAAGCATAGCAATAGCCATGTTTTACCTTAACAAGATATCATTTCTACTATGCTGAATTTAATTAAAAAAAAAAACAGCATTTTAAGAAGATTGAAAATTTTATTAGAACATGCAGCTAACATCCACATGTACCTTTTTCATTTCAAGAAGTTATTAAATAAATACAGTAGTTGTTAAATCTGATCAAATGTCTGACCATGGCTCAATATAATTGTTTTACGGTTTCTAGAGGAAAAGCAAATTTTAGTACACTAAATTCGCCAGCGAGCAGCTCAGAAATGTTACTGGTAATTCTTCTATTGCAGCACTTGATGGTATAGTTCGATGAACTAGGCCAATGAACCCCTATTTAGCACTGCAGTGCAGAGGCAACACCAAACACGTCTAAAGACAGTACAGAGAAAAAAATTATGAAGAAAAACTATTTTCATAAACAAAATTTGATGCCAATCAAGAAAGAAGGTAATTTCCTTTAGTCTATTTTGATCGGTTTCTATGATAAGCAGGCACTCTTTCTTCATTCAAATGAGAAAGTCTGGATGCAGATCAAAGTCAATAGTTGATACAGACTTAAATATCTGTACAACTCCGTGTAAATTCCACTTCTTCATTTCCATCAAATTATAAACTTTAATGAAAAGGAAAAAAAAAATATCAATTATTACTGGACAACAAAAAGCAGCAAGCAATCAGAGGCCTAACTATATGAAGGCAGTCGAAAGGCAACCACTAAATCATAAATGCAACGCATAGAAAAGAAAAATACAGAAGGGTCATAATGCCATACCATATCCACAACAGTCTGGCTTGAGAGGAACTCAAAAACTCCATCACTTGCAACAACAAAGAACAAATGATTAGGAGTAAGGCGAACAATAGACACCTCTGGAACAGAAATGACACCGATTTTCTCAGCTGTACTATCCCCTACACTCCTCGAAAATGCTGTTCCTGGATACATCCCGTTTTGCACCCACAATCTTGGAGGATCACCCCCGTGACTTTCCTCATTACCCCACACCTGTATATCAGGATCCTCAAGCCCTTCGACTTGATCAACAGTCAGAACCCTAGCCCCAGAAAGCTTAACTCTCTCATACTCATCTTTCCTAAACGGTGTTTGATCACTAGACAAATCCTCTGCTACAATCCTATTCCCATTTTTAACAGCAATAACTGCTCTCGAATCGCCCACATTAGCAACATAAATTGTATCTCCAATCACAAGAACTGTTATCGCTGTTGTACCACTCATTGAATCATCAATCTCACTACTACGTAACTCATTGTTTGCCGTTGAGAATGCTGAATTATAAGCTTTAACAGGGTCATCCAACAACGTGGGATCATATGCTAATATTTCAACTAACCTATCCTTAACAAACTTGGAACATTCAGTACCAAAATGACCATGGCCATCAAACACACCAAAGAAATGTACATTTGGGTTACCTTGAACTTGTTTTCTAATGCAGAAACTATCCTGGTTTTCCTTATCTGGCGAGTCAGGATAGTAACCTCTCTGTGTTAAGACAGAGTACTGCAATTCATAGTTACGTGAAGGGACAGGAACAATCTCTAGTGATCTTTGTGTAAGTATATGCTTGCTGGTGGCATTCATATATGAACCCATTTCACCGTAGTCCCCTGAATTACTCTCTGTTGACGATGGGTACCTGCTACAATACTTGCCTTGAACACAACCCATATTACAAACGTGTAACCAAATAGCTAAAAAGAACAAATTTTGAACCGCACGCTTAGTGTTTGCAAAAAAAAATCCAAAGAAGAAGAAAAAAAGGGGGCCTACAAATTGCAGGGATGCAATTTCTGGTGGAAATAGCGAAATGGGGATCTTATAAATTCAACAACGAAGCACTGTAACGAGTGATTTTGTGGGAAAGACATGTTCATGACAAAGGAAATTGAGAAACAAACCCTAAAAGGCAAAAGCTAAGAAAATGTCTCCAAAAACCTCTCGGTGTTTAAAGAGGAAATTATATTCTCAAAATGACGATGAAAGATTTGAATCTGGGTTATACCCAAGAAAACGTTTTACAAGAGAATTAGAATAAACCTCCAAGGAAGAAGGGAATTATCAGTTGAAAGAAGAAGCAAAAGAAATGCTAGGGCAGACCCTAAGCAGAAGCAAAAGTTGAAAACTTTTTTCAGTCTATCAATGATCACACGATGACGGTGGATGGTTTCCAAAAGAACGAGAAATGCAGCTGTTTAGGGGCGCACAAGATCGCTGCTCAAGAAGATGAAAGAACCAAAGCAAGCAAGCGTGCTTGTACTATTGTTGAAGACACAGGAAAATTAAAGATAAACAACATGAGAAAGAGCAGGAAGAGGACAATGAAGCGTCGATGATGACGCAAACGAGAGAGGGGTTGTGTGCATGGATGGGTTTTCTTTTTGTGCTCAGACAAAAGTCCATCTTCCAAGAAAACAAACAACTCTATACAGACAGTAAAGTGATAAAAACAAAGTTACATGTTTTTCCCTTTTTTTTAATGAATCCCAGATGAGTGTTTTGGATTATTGAGGTAATATATTTGAATAAGGATAATTAAATTAAATAATCACACCCTTGTACATTGCCATAATTAAATTTAACTCCTGTATGATTGATATTATGATAATTTTTTTAGGTTATCGTTTAAAAAAACAATTTTAAGAAAAAAATATATATTGTAATTTTTTAACTAAAGAAAACAGATTATTTCAATACTGATTCTAAAATTTAGATTTATAAAATGTAAGAAATAAAACATATCTCTATCATTGCACCTCTCTTTCTTGAATCCAATAACTGAGTGAGAAAAAAAAAAAAAACAAACAAACCAGTAAAAACTTCCAATTGAGTAAGGCTTTCTTGATATATTTCACCATATTAGGACAGAAGTCACTGTGATTGTAAGGAAATTGTGAAGAGTGATGGAGTTGTAAATATGGCAAAGTTGAAGTTAGCATTGATTGGCTAAAGATTACGTCTCCAGAGATTTCGTTGTTTGTTTGGATCGTAAGTTTATGGCTTTTACCGTTAATTAACTATCCTGACATTATTTTTTAGATGAGTTGGATGATTAGTTTTCACGTTATTAATTACTTTCCCTGTGCTTGTCTTTATATTTTTACAATTTCACTCTCACAGGTTTTATATTTTCTTGATTTTACGTGTTGAATTTTCTTTTTTCACCTTCCATGTTTTCATATATATATATATATATATATATATATATATATATATATATATATATATATATATAAAAGTGTCAAAGAAAATTTCAATATTAAATTAAAAGTTGATGATGTAAAGTAAAACTTTAGTCTATAATATTTTTTTAAAAAATCAAATTTAACACATGAAAAGGCACAATTGTTTTTCATTTTATCCCTTATACATTACAACATCTCATATAAAAAAGCAAGAGAAAAGGTAATATATTGATATGTATTTGGTTTTGCGGTAGTTTTTACTGTTATAGTTTGAAAAAAAATTATAAAAAAATATAAATTATAGCTTTTTCTTTGGTATTTTAAAAGAAAATTCATGTAAAATTATGATGTACGTTAATTAAATAAATATTTTTAAATCTATAATTAAAAAAAATACTGTATCACGGAAATAAAGGAACTTAATAGATTAATAGAGTAAAATAGGTAAATGCTTTATTTTTGCTACTCTTAATATTCAACTATCATGGCAAGTAATTCAATATTCAATCAGTTTAGCATTTCTTGTTTGCACGCCAGGCTATTTTGGATGCATAATTTTTTATTTTTTTTTCCATTAAGAAGAAACCAGGAAAACTCATCAAGTGGGAATCTCTGAACATTAAGTTAGAACAAAACAATAGTTCTACTAATTGGATGGTGAAGAAGAAGAAAGAGCTAGGAAAGTCATAAAACGAGAGGCGGCCTTTACTTTCTTGGAGGTCAAAGTCTGAGATGATGCCCCAGGCTGCTTGCTTATACTACTCATTTGTCCTTAATCTGTTTGAAAGTTCCTGTATAGTGTGAGGAGATAAAGATAGAAACCCACTACCAAGAAAACTACTCTTCATCGGCGAGAGAAACTTGGCAGAAGATGCAAGGTAGGGATGTTTCGAGAGTGTTTCCAAGCAACATTCCTTCCTAAAGTGCTTTTTCATAAAGGTTGAATTGGCAACAAAATTCTAGATGATATGCATGTGGGCACCCAAATGAAATGACCCTTTCTAGATCTCTTCATCAACTTTATTGTATAGCCCCATGGTGTTTCTCCACGTCGACATCATCATCGTTATTATTATTGTTGTTGTTATGTGGTGAGAATATAGTTATTACTAAAAAAACTTTTAATTAATATTTTGTATGGTTAATTTGCTGGTTATACTTAAAACTGATTTTATTTGTATAAAATATATTTATTATTAATAAAAAAAAATTTCATCTTTAATACTCATTTATATTTGATTAATGAATCTAGAATAAATATAAAGTTAATGAGATAAAAATGTTTTGCAAATGAAATTATAAAGTTTTTATAAATCTAAAATTCATGTTGCATCAAAACATTGTTCTTAAATGTTATTGGTCAATGATTTGACAAAATAGACATACTATATGTTGTAATGTCTAAATAAAAATATTCTTGATGAATGGATAATAACTACATTGAGAGGTTAAGTCAAACCACTTATGATTTTTCTAATATTTAGGGGATCATGATAGGTTGCTAGACACCGTACTTGATTTTCAAATATAAATTAATTAATTGTTGAATTAATAATAAATTAGATTATTTAATTTATTTAATCCTATTTTATTTAAAATTATGATTTATGTTTGAGCAATATTATTAGAAAACTTAATGAGTCACACATATAAGAACCATTGGTTACAAATTAAAATTGAATAATTAATCAAGTATGACTTGATTGTAAATAAGTTTTAGAAATTGAAAACTAGAATGTAATTAATATAATTCTAAGACTTAGAAAAAAAATTAAGTTTTAAGGGGCAAATTAATATCTTATCATTTATAGGGTTTTCAAATTATAGGGGTTTTCCTATAAATAGAATGATATGCCTCTTATTTTCACAACTAAGAAAAACTATGTTAGTTACAAAAACTCCTGAGACATAAAAGGGAAGAGTTAGTACTCAAATGTATAATAATCTTCTCTTCCAAAAAGATTTAGGAGATTTTTCACTGCTGATTCATGTGAATTATCATTAGAAACCTGACACTTGAATGATTTGTGATTTGCGACAACTCAACCTTGAAGCAATTATTTAAAGCCAAAAAAATCTGATCTTTAGGAAATATTCGTATGAAATCTAAACAACTCTAAATCTATCTAACGGGATTCTCAGGACTCCTAAAAAATTTTAAATTTATTATTTCTGCTGTACATATATCTTTCGAAAAACCTAACAAAAATAACCTAAAAAGAAAAGAGAAATAAAATGAACTACCAACCATCAAAATAATTGTCAAGGAGCTTCTTAAGTTTGTATGAGCCTCTATGTTAAAATTGGGCACATGTGTACAAGGATTCACATACAATGATGAATATCACCTTCAATTTAAAAGCTTGAAATAATATGTCTTGACTTTATCTTATATATAAGCACTTTAGTTTTTTCTATTCATTTTCAATATAGGATATCTACCACTCAAATGTACACCTTACAAATTTCTCCTCACTTGCAAGTTTGACCCATTCAAACACAATTCTCAAGTCCTCTTTCAACAGAAGTATTTAACAATTCAATTTTGATATGTAAAGCTTGGAGTTCAGTATTTTTGCTCAACTATGGGGAAGCAAACAAGGTAATAGGAGCCCAACCACAATTTCCACTATTCCCGAACCAAACCATTAATTTCAATACCATTTGTTAAGGAGTTTTATTTGTTTTATGGAGATACACATGTTTCTGCGTTCATATTAACCTACATGTATAGGAACTTATATATAATAATGGACACCACCTCTGATACAAAAAACCTAGACTAATGAATTATGTGTTTATCTTATATAGAAGCACCTTTTTTTGTAATTTTTTTAATATGAAATACTTATCACTCACATGTGCACCTAATAACAATGATGTCATTTAGCATTGCCTCCATATATATATATATATATTGATTGTTGTGAATGTTACTTCAGATCTAAATGATATGTTTAAACTCAATTCAAAAGTAACTTGTTTTTGTGTGAAGTCTAATCTAGTATTGCATTTACCATGTTTTTTTTTTTAAAAAAAAACCTCTTCTATTTAAGCAAACCAAAAATTTTAGATGGACAACGACAATCTTAATTACTCGAGTCAAGATGAAATTTCACCATTTAAAAACCCTTTAATATTGAACAATATTAATGAAAGCTATTTTATATGTGTAGATATGGAGAGTTTTCTTTCTCATAAAAACTCCATACTTTCTTTTCTTTCTAGCATATCATGTATAATTAAATCTCTAAAAATTAATGTAAATGAGATCATGAGAATTTATTAATTAATCGAGATATTATTTAAACTTCAATTTCAAATCAAGATCAAACAAAAATATTATTTAATCAAGCTTATTAATTTATCGAGATTATATTGTATTTACAAAAAAATAAAGTTAAACAAAGCCGCAATTTTAATCTTTTGTTTCTAGATTTTAAAGCACCAAGAGTAAATGATGCTAAGATTCATTTACTAGTTATTTATGCTACGCTTATTTCTTTTGTCCCCTACATCTCAAGTTATTCTACGAGTTTATTACTATTATCATTGCCATATGGGAGATGATGGAAATTCAACTCAAAGTCGTATCCAAATTGCGAATTCAAGTAAGACTTGATCAACTTGGACGATCACCTCAACCAAAAGTGTGATTAAACAACTATATATTTTAATTTTCAATGCATTGATTAAACTCCTCCAAGATATGTTATAATCGAGTTATCCAGTAAAACAATGTTATTGTCTAACGATTATCCTATAACCAGGCCTTTACCCATTGAAGTTTCTTAACCCACTTCATTAACACAAAGTTTCTTAAGTAAGAAATTATTCCTTTAATCTTATGAGTGAAAGGTAATTGATGCCTACTAGCTAGCATTTTTAAAGCAAGATCTTGAAACAATATTGATAAACTCATATTTAATGGGCAAACAACCCCCCCCAAAAAAAACCACCTCCCTTGGGTTTAGCCTAGGAGAACAACTTAGTTCCATGGGCACACCTACATTTTGGATCTTACTCTCCCTACACTCTTAGCTGTATAAAAGTCTTCTAAGAGCCTACCATATTTTCATCAATATTAATACATATGTTTGAGATATTTTCCCTTATTAAAACTATTAGAAAAATATTACGTTATAGCCCCTCCTTTCTATAAAAAGACTCATGGGCTATAAATAGATCACGAACTCATTAACCAAAAAAGATTTAGAATCTTTATTCTCTACTGTATATTTATTTTTATAGTATCTTTCTGTAATATTATTGTATTTTCTCTCAAAACGTTACTAACTTAATCATTAGAGAGTCTTCAAATTCACCAAAGAGAACCCTTTATTACAGGTATTAGACACCCGTCTCCAGCTACCTTGACTAAGAAAAATGGCTCAGATTGCTAAAATCAAGAGATTAATTGATTATTCAAGACATAAGTCTTGCCCCCAAGCTACTTGGAATTTTTTAGGACTTCATCATTGTTACCGTCTATGGAAAACTAATCAAAAAGTCATTAGTTTCTTTCTAATGAAATTTCCATGTCATTTCATGGAACACAACCATGACACACCTAAGTTAGAACACTTGATGGATCTACCCGTTACTGCGAACACTTCTTCCCATTTGGACTTTCTAGGCTATGTGAGGATTTTGTGTATAGTAGTTTAAAATAATTTAGAGGATAAATGTTATTTTTTGTTTGACTATTAGACATATTGGTGTGAAGCTGCTTTTAGATTATTTCTAATGAGTTTTATATTTGATAAACACAGTAATCAATTAATTTATTTTAAAGGTATCACGCATCTCAACAAACTCGGTAAGCAATTCAAAACTCACCACTCTCATCATGGCTAATCTAGCAGGACCAATCAACTTTGGGTTTAATAAGTTTCTTAGTATTTGTAGCTCTTAAAGAGGACACAACTGGTCCTAAAATTTAACTTGCTATGTTGGTATGCTTATTTTTTTTTTCCTAAACTTTTCCTTGTTTTCTATGTGTCTCTCTCTATGTCAATAACATTCTTCAAGCATGTATTTGTACTTGAAATCTTGAATAGGTCTATTTGATGATAATTATTAACTTTGTGAATGAATTTTACTAAGAGGTGCCATTTGAATTTTAGTTGATAATGAATAAAATTAACATATAACCTTGTTTTTAGCATGCGATTGTTAAGTTTTTATATTCGAGTTTAGTTTGTGAGCGTGAATATAATTGGTTCCATATTGTAGTTAGGATTAGGATAGTGTGATGCAAAAAAGCGCATAGAACGCAAGCTTGCTAGACTTGGTTGTTGAAAGAAAGTATCTACTGCACTAATCTTGTTTTTCTTTCTATATTTCAGTAACTTTATTTCCCTATGCACGTTTGAAAATGCCCTGTGTTTACCAAACTTTATATATCTTGCATTCCATGCAAGAATTCGATTCCAGGTGCTAGAATAAGAGAAATCATTACTCAAAATAACTTTGTGTATGATCTTTTTTATCTTATTATTGTGAATTATTTAAATGAATTGTGAAATTTGTTGTAGTAAATTTTGTTTTGGAGATAGTCTTTGTTATGGCTGTGGTTTATTGTGATAATGAATAATAAGATAAAAAAAATTGCAATCTTTGATGGAATTACTCTAGAGAATTATGTCATGAGACTAAATGTTGATGAAATTGAAAGTTTGATGAGATACTTTCCGACGATGGTTGTTCCTTGACAATGCAATTACCTATAAAATTTTGCCAAACGCTGACGGAATACTTTGTTTTTTTTTTAATTTTTTGTAGTGTTATGATTATTTAAAGAAAAAAAACCCATGACACAATGTCATTTCAAGAGTTTTTTTTTAAAAAAAATAAAAATAACATCTTTTTATAAATAAAAATATAATTTAAAGAAAAACTTAACTTGGGTTAGGCTAAGAGTTACAAGTTGACTCATAAGCTGGGTTAAAATTTTAACTATGACTAAAACTAATAACCTGCTAAAAGACAAGCATCAAGGACTTCTTATCTTATATCAACCTCACTAAAGCTGCTTATTGAGAATCGAAAAGAAACGAGGGAGGGTCCATAAGCTTCTCTTTTCTCATTTCGTTGACAATTCACTTGTACATTAATATTAGCATTCAAGTCATCGTTCTCCATGAAACAGTGAGAGGAGATCAAAGTCCATTTTACTTGGTAAGCTAGCTTGTTTGTCCACGATTCAACCTCCTAGCTAGGAGTACCTTGCCTTCTCATGAAATATTGACACGTGAGCTTACAAATTCTTCACGTATATAAACAGTGGTGCTGAGTATTTTTGTTGAGTTTTCTAGTCATCCATTATATTTCATGAGACTATTCGTTATTTTTCCTTAAAAAAGAACCGTGTCTTGGAGATTTATCCTTGCTATAGAGAAATTGCTTCTTTTTTTTTAAGTATAAAAAGTATTAAATTGATATTTTTTATATGTTTTTTTATATAATTTTGATATTGTAATGCCAAAAAAAATATTATTTTAATATATTTTTAATTAAAAAATACTTTTACAAAACTTCATACATTAAATTGCTAAATACTAACATAAGCTAATACCAAGGTTGAGTTTTTAAATTGCAATTAAGCCCAATTAAATGAACGAAGCCTTTCATTCAATCATCCAAGAAAAAATCAAACATGCTAATAAGAAGCCCGATCTGCTTTTTAAAGAGAACACAAAGGCCTCGAAATAGAACCGTTCAAGAGTCACTAGTGACCCTAAAGTTGTCGACTCTTGAAGCGTAAAACAATATATCCTCCATTCCCTTGGGAACTAGGCTGTTCATGTAAGCCAGCCCCCATTCATTATCAAAACAGAGTTTTATTCTAAATCATTTTGGATATTATTTTGATATTGAAATGATGAGTTTGATTAAGTTAACCCAATAACATAAGAGTTGAGTTTATAATTTAATAAACTAAATCATATATCGTATGATCTTGCAACTTGTTTTTTATATTAATATAAATATTTGAATCAGTTTGTGTGCATTTTAATTAATTTCACGGTCTTCTTAAAGGTATAAACTAATTGTCTTGCAACTGTGATATACACTGTGCATGCATGTAAATGTAAGTGCACATACATTAAATAGAAATCTTGAACGGGCAGTAATAGAGAGCTACGGCTAGCTAGTAAGTTCTGGATAACCTTAATCTAGGAATTACCAAAATTATCTTGATGTGTAAAAATTAAATGCCATGTAAAGGGTATACTGGCATGGTCATGAGGTGAGGTATGGACGTAATTTTGAGATATAAATTGCAGTAATATACATGCTTTAAGCTGGCACATGCGATCTCCATACTTAATTTCTGTGGCAAATGATTCTTGGCCAAAGTCAGTAAAAGTGAGAGTGAACAACACACATTAATCTGGCCACTCATGTTCACGTGTTTGTAGATTCTGTGTATTGTAATGCGACAAAGCTGTTAGATTGCATCATATCTAAGTGTGGTGACTTCCACGCCAGATGCAACTCAACTATCATCGTAAACAAAGCGCATTTACACTTCCATGTAAAATGTTCTAACCCCATGCAAGGCATCAAGACTACATGATGATTCAATGCTTGATTCCCCTCGTCTTTGTTTCTGTATTTCATTGCGGTGCCTCTGTATTTTTCATTAAATATACACGGTTTTAAAAATATTTGGTTAATCAATATACGTACGTACGTACATCGTAATCTTGGGTATGTGCCGAATTAATTAAACAATATAAATAATTGATCATGCATCATGAGGGGAACAACAAGATTTTATAACTTAAAAGGTGTTGATTTGTTCTTTGATAAACTAAAAACATAGGAGACAATTGATTGATCAAGGGGGGGAGGAGGGAAAAGAACAGAAAAAACAAATTAAGTGAAAGAGAAAGTTCCATATAAACCTGAAACACATTGAGCACCTTTTCACCCCCCACTACTACACAAGCTCAAAAATCTTTAGGCGTGACAAGCCTAAGTGGGGTGCATTATCATGAGAGAGCCCAAGTTTTCACCCCTCTTCTTGATGCCTCCACATCCATCTTCTCATCTCTAGATAAATATTCTCCCATCCCCACTTTTATCTATGATCTTTCTACACAGGTCAAAAGCCCACAATCCCTCAATTAACCAATCACATCTCTCCACATCATCACCCGTCCTAAAAAATTCAGCTAAACCCTCCCTCTAAACCCTAACTCTCTTAATCTTTAACCTCCCCTTCCCACAATATGTCTTATCTACGTACCATGCACCAGCACCGATGTTTTGGTGGAGCTATTTCCGGCGGGCCGTGAACGTTTGAAACACGATGCTTCCAGCGGCTGGAAACTCATCGGCAGCACAACTCCGGCATTTCAATCCAAGTGGCTCGAGAGCATGGGCGACACGTGTCCATACCTCGTGGCTTGAGCATGTGGTCGACACCGATACGGTGCCTGGCCGGAAAACTTGGACTGCCTTCCTCAAGGACCCAACAAGATGTTCGATATCATCATCATAGATGGAGCCCACACACTCAAAACTTGCATAGCTAAAGCCATCTTCTGGGGTGACATGGATGGTAGAGTAGCGATCATTGTGAACCCCGTTCATGGAGTATCCACAAGGGTCAAATGCAAAATCACAAATCATAGCTCTTGGATTGATATCACCTATACCGGTAATCTTGGTCATTTCTTTGCCTGCTATGTCACCACTTTTGGTACCACCGGGAGTTTGAAAGAATTTACGAGCCAAAACACGGTCGAGTTCAGTCATACACACCTCTAGGGTGTAAATATCCTTGGGGATTACGTGAGATTGATCACTAGCCGTGAAGACATGCCAAGAATGAGTGGTCATTTTGGAAGGCATGACAGAGGCTTTTCTATAGCAAAGATTGGTAGGAAGGGTCTCCTCAAGGTAGATAACTTCTTCTTTGAAGCTGGTGTGGGGGAAAGGTTGTGCCTTAGGGAAGATAAAGCTACCTCTTGTGTACCTACAAGAGCATAAAGTGAGGCCTAGATTGCAAGCATAGTGTATCAATGGACGGATAGATTTGAGAAGCTGGGTGGTCCCACATGTCTTGATGATGATCTTGGTGGGGTACACAAAGAGGCTTGATTCTGATAACACGTAGGCATCAAAATATTGGTTAGCAACAGCAGATACCACAGTGCATTGGACAGCATTTAGCACTTGTTCCAATGACTCAAAACCAAGAAGCCTAAGACCCAGATTGTTGTCCACCATCACTGGGTCATCGCCAAAGAAATGAAGCTCCAACCGCTTCTCAAACCCTTCAAATCCAGACATAGCCATTGATATTATCAAATATTGGACTGCAACACAGAGATATAGAAGGAGGGGTTAAATATTGATCAAAGGAAGAGGTGTATAGCTAGTGAGTAGTAAAGAAAGAGAGAGTTTTGGTGTTGTGAAGGAGTACAGGTGAGAGAGAGAAGAGGGGTTAGTGTTGGATTTATAGGTGGGTGAAAAGGAGGGAAATAGAGAGAGTGGGGTTAGCTAGGGGAAGATAGTGAGTGAAGGAGAGAAGGGGGGGCATGCGGGTGAGGCAACCAAGAATCATGATTGCAGGCATAATGAAGTGAATAAGATGATGATATGATTTCCTATATATATATATATATATATATATATATATATATAAACAAAACAATTAATTTATATTATTCGAAATAAATCTTACAGTAATACTAGTAGTAATTTCAAATTTGAGTTGATCATCACAGACGACAAGAACAGGAGGACGGATTTTATGCCCACGCGCATGCATTTTTCTTTGTTTCTTTGTCAATGGTTCTGTCACTACTCAACTCTTTAAGACTCTCTTGCCTCTGCCTAACGCTCTCCAGTTTCAGTACCAGCCAGCCAGCCAGCCACTATATATCCTTTTGCATATATTTTTCCATGGCAGCACTCATTGTCAGGAGTACACAAATGTAGCCCATCTCACAATATTCAAACTAGGAATAAATCCTCTGAACACTCTTTTCCAGTATTCTACCTCAAGCAAGCAAGCAAGCTTCTTCTTTTTTACTGTTTTTTTCCCTCCATTTAACACCATTATCGAATTGGAACTAGAAGATTGATGTGACTGACTAACCATACTGGATCATTTAATTTGGCTTCATGTTAATTTTTGATGGAAGGTACTGCCCAAATTAACCTTGTTAAAAAACATTAAGAGTAATGTTTAGGAATTAAACTTCTATTAATCGAAAGCTCAGGATAATTCTTAATCAATCAGTCTAAAATTATTTTCATCTAATTACCAGCAATGCTGATAATTGAGTCTGAAACCTGTGATTGCAATTCGGATCAGGCCAACTTAGTAGGGTTATCCAATTGGTGTTCTTGTGTTAGAGTGTCAGGCAAATGCTTATCATGCTTATTCAAGGATGTTGGGGGACTCGGTAGCTGGAGGGACGACAGGAGCAGTGCCTGTGATCATGCAAGCAATCCCCATTCATGTTCATGATTCGTTTCCCTAGCAAGAGGGACCATTCAATATATAGTTTTAGTCCCATTTACTGAACTTATACAGGACCGAATAATTGATCTCTTTTTGCTAATTTTTATTGTTGTTTCTGTAATCTCGGCATGTATTTATCAGCACTAATTCAGATTAATTAAGAATTACTTGAAATATATGTGTGTATAGGGCATCATCTAATCAATAGGTCATGCATTGATCAGAAGAGTTTTTTGAATTAATGGGACCAGGTCAAAATTCAACATTCACAATGAAAAATCACCGTCTTCGGTCATTCAAGAGCAAGAAGCTTTTATGAAGCATATATAAGAGACATAATTATAGACCGGACTAGATGTTTTTTTTATGCATGACAACAATTATTAGCATTTTTCAATGGAAAAAGTTAAACTTATGAGCTCTGTAGTGCTGAACCTAAGTCATTTGCCGTTTAAGGTCAGTCTCTTAGCTCTCGCCACTAGAGTAGAACAAGAGAACAGACTAAAAACAGAGAAAACAGAATAACCACATAATACAAGAAGACACAAACTAGGTAGCTTAAGGTCTAGCACAGTACACTCCTGATTTGTTTTTTCTATGATAGTCACTAGAGTGTGACGGGTTTAAACTATTTATTTTTATAAAAAATAATATTTTAAAAAGGATTAATTTTTTTTTATAAAAATAATTGAATTAATTTAGGTTAATCCGTAACTTAAGTCATAAACTTTGGATATCCTGATAAAAAAAAAATACAAAGTTGTTTTTTATAAATAAATAAAAAACAATATCGAATGATAAAATTAAAAAAAAAAATAAGTAAAGAAAAACCACGAAGTTCAATCCCGACCAATCAAATGTTGCAAGATGAAATTAAAAAAAAAACTATACAAAAGGATTCAAAACAAAAAATAGCAATTAAAAGAATGAGGATCACCATAGAAATAAAAAATAAATTAGAGGAAAACTATAATTTTTTTTATTGAAATGTGAAGTTGAAAAGAGAATCAATTTAACAAAAGGATAAAAAAACAATCAAAAGAATGAGGATCAAATTAGAAAAAAAAAATTACATGTCACAAATTGGGATTGAAAGATGAAATTGAAAACAAATCAGGATTTTACAAAAGGGCTAAGAAAAAAAAATAAGAACCTAAGTTGAAATCTCAATAAATAAAAGGGGAACTCTGAAATTATGCATGTCAAAAATTTCGAAGGAAAAAGAGAGAAAATAAAGGGAAAAAAAGAAAGAAAGTTCCTCTAGTGTCTAATCGCTACACCAACGCCACCTCAACAGGAAGACAATAGCGTGACACCTCCAACAACATGATAAAAAAGAGTGTTTGGTTGCTAGGAGATGTGGCACATCTTTGCTTGAAGGGCACAAGCACCTCTTACACACTGACGCGTGTGTTGCACGTGCTAGCTACTTTTCTTGTTTTAATTATATTTTATATTTATTTAAATACTAAATTGCCCCTAAGCCCCAACCTAATAATAACAAAAAAAAAAGTTTGAAAATACAAAAATTCCATGAATGCTAGTTTTTTTTTGGTTTCTTTGAAGGGTAATTAAGTCATTCCATTATGCTTTAGAAATATAAAAGTATAAAAAAGCCCATGTATGCTAAATATGAAAAGACTGAAATGTCTCCAATCAATTTAATAATGATCAATGAACTCAATAAAAAGATTGTATTACCCCCAATACAAAAGGTAATGAATTGTTTTGAGAAGAGCAAAATCATTGGTGCATTGTCAAATCCACAATGTACTGAATCTTGTGCTATAAGACTTTTCTCATGCCTTTTAGGTTTTGTTAATAGTAGCATGGTATTGATATGAAAACAACCTTTCTTGCTAGCTAATATGTAGAGACCATAGTTATAAAACTCGGTCTCATCCAAGATTCAAGTCACAAGTTAGGTATGTCTATCCAAGTTAACTTAGGTCAATCCAAAACTATATTTTAATATTTTTAAAAATTTAAAACAAGTTTTTTTTAAAACAATATTAAAAAAAAACAAATGGGGTCTCACTTTGGTTTTGACCAAGTCGATCGGGTTACCAGTCAACTTCCACCACGTTCGATATAAAACCCAACCTAGACTAGATTTTAGGTTGGTAGGTCATTGGATTGACCTGCCTGGCTGATCCAAGTTTAATAAAACTGATAGAAACTATTTTTCAAAGAGAACAAAGGGTGTTAATTAAGAAAAAAAAGGAAAAAAAAGAAGCAATAAACATGCCCAAAAATCATCAATATTTTACAGTAAAAATAATAATTGTGCACAACAAAACAAAGTTTATGATGATGTCCTAAAAACCCAAATAGCTTAGGAGTAAGGCGTTTTTGTTGGATAATCAGTTAATCTATTGATTCAAGCAATTTATTCTACTCTCCCTAGCTAAGGTAATTGATAGCCGGTACTTAGTGCCTGATAGGCCAAGGTAGGCGATGGCTGGTGACACGACCAAAAGATTGATGTCTTCTCCCAAGTGCAGGAGTGTCGAAGTAATAAATAACCCGGCAAGACCGGGGTCGAACCACAGAGAGGTTAATTGTATAAATTATAAATAACAATGCAACAACAACAACAACAATAACAATAGTAATAATAATAATAGTAATAATAATAATAATTATAATAATACTCAGTACGTGGCGTTGTTATACCTGAGAATGATCTAAAAGATCGGGTCACGGGTTTCCGGCCTATATACCTTGATTTTATGAAAAGATCAAAGAGATATATTATATAATATAAACAGATTTTCGATGCGAATGAACAAGGCAAGACCAACAATGTCGGGATCCTTGATCAAACACAGAGCATACTTAACGTACATAACATATAACAAGAATGTAAATAATAATAATAATAATAATAATAGTAATAGTAATAGTAATAGTAATAATATTAATAGTAGTAGTAGTAGTAGTAGTAGTAGTAGTAGTAATAATAATAATAAAAAGAAGAAGAGGAAGAAATTAATGAGAACTTTGAGATGGAAGATTAATGTAAGGATTAAACAATGATAAAAACAAATGTCAAGGTTAGAGGATTCACTAATGGTATTTCAAATAAATATAATATAAACTCTTTTTATTACTCAACTAGAAACCACACACAAAGGAGGTTCTAATCGGATGATTTATCATTAATGGCTCATTATAAAGTATTAACATGATCATATTAATTATCTTGTCTAAGTAACACCATACTTATAAATATCATCAGGCATTCATATTGCTAGCTTATGTTAACAACAAATCAAGTTCCTATCATAACAACGATGTCGGTAGAAAACTATGAAGGATCAAGCATTCGATGTACCAAGTGTTATACAACATAAATCTAGATTAACCATTTAACAAGCAAGGTATTAAGAATTAGTAAGATAAAAAGATAAGATATGCTAATAACAATTTATCTTGGATATAAACATTAAAGTCCATGTTGAGTTTATATTATACCTATTCTAACACCATTAGTAAAACCTTTTCACCTTGACATAATTAACTTAGCTAAACATAATGAAGAAGAAAAACATAAATAAACAAGATAAGAACATGATTATGATATAAGTTAACTAAGTATATGAAAGGAAATGAAAAAGCATAAACAAGAGATTAATATAACATGAAAGAAAACTTGAACATTACAAAGATATAAAGAAAGAAAGCAAGAACATGATCTTGATCTGAAAACCAAGATGATTAAATACATGGCAAATGTCTCCTTTTATAGGATAAGATGTGGAACTATTAATTGGTGGACTAAGAAAATAGTTGGTGGCCAACCATTGATTTGGTGACTGGTTTTTGACATTGTTAGCTGCTGGTTCTTGAAATTGTTGGCAGATTTTTGATATTGTTGGCTGACCAAAACGTCATTGCTAACATCAGAATTTGAGCCCTTTGTTTCATGAAAGCTGTGGGCAATTGTCTCAGCTTTCCAACAAAAAAAACCAGAGCTCATTTGGACTTCTAAAACTCAAGATATGAGCTGAAAACCGAACAGTGTTTGAGCTGCAGGACAGGTTCCGACTTCTCCGTTGTTGCTAAGATGTGAACTTAAAAACGGCAGAATTGAGTCTTGGACCCTTCATGAAAGTTTTAGGTCTATGTCTTATCTTTCCATCCATATAAAGTGGACCTGAATCCGAGTTCTACAACTCCAGTTATGATCAAATAACTGAATGGTATTCCAGTTTGGAATTAAACCAGCATCTCTTCTCTTAGCCTAGTTCTCTTTTTGTCTCTTCACTTTCAATAGTTAATCACATTAATCAATCCTTTGAATTGTGAGATATACCTGCATTCAAAACAAGCATTTACCATAATTAAAGATATATTATATTATCATACTTGTTATTATAAAACATGCTTTAGTTAGGGAATTTAACGATACTTTAGTGCAATACGATGATATAAAGCCTTAATGAGAATGCACTTTTAAGTACTAATCAGCTGGTACCTGAAAAAGGTCCTTTTTGATGGATTTAAGGACTCTCCAATGCTTAAGTAAGTTTTTTTTTAGAGAAAATATAACATGATATTTTAGAGAGAGACTCTAAAAATAAATATACAGGCAAGAATGAAAATTGCAAACCCTTTTTTTTTAAGGATTCATAGGGTCTTTATAGCCATGAATCTTATTCTTTTGTGGAGAAAAGGGGTTGAAGTGTCATGTTGCCCTGACAACATTAAAGACAGATAAATATTCCTTACACATCATTAATGAGGGATAAATAGCAGGTATTTTTGAAAAGTTTTGTACACCTAGAGGTATAAAGAGATAAGTACCTTTGACCTTAACATTTTATGTTAAGGTTCATGATAAAAATAAAAAACAAGCTGAGTCTCATGGCCCAATAGAGGACCTAGAAAGATCATTAGTTTTACATTCATCAAGTTTCGGTGAGATGCGGAGCCTTGGGATGTCAGGTATAGCAGCTTGTCATACCTACAGGTATTTAGGCTCAGCGCATAGCTGAGCCTAGGGATGTTGAGTCAACACCCTATCTTTGGTCCTTTTTAAACATGGATTTTAGACAAAAAATAACATGTATAAAATATGTTGATCCATCAATAGCCCCGCAAGTCCTTGCATATTTAAGACACAAATATTTTGAAAGGTTACTGGCTTTAATTAAAGTCTCTTTACCTAAGTTGTTTATGTCATTAATGAGAGACTTTTTACCTTTCTCGCGTGGGATTTTTTGTCTTTGAAAAACTATTGGGATTTTTTATGGCTGTGTATCTCTTCTTAAGTTGAATAAGATGACTAGGTGGCCTATTTTCATTAAAAGAAGGTGTTCTTTGAAAAACAAAAAAGGTGGTGCACATTCAATGCAGCAATTAAATAGACTTCTAAAGATCTGAGATGATATGAAAGGTTATTCATCCAACAATAAGGGTGAAAAGTTGTTTCCTTTATAACCCTAATGGTTCTTGCTTCTATTTTTTCTTTTACTTTCAATTTTTATAATTTCTCAAAAGTAGTTTTGTTGAAAAACCCTAAGCTAGTTTTGTTTTAATCTAGGAATGAACTATCATTCTAGGTATTTCCCACTAAAAGCTTTTTTTTCTTTAGTTAGAATAGAAATTGACCCAAAAAGAGTCAGATCTGTCCATAGAAACATGAATGTTATTACCTTTAATACGGAGTTCAAATTTCAACTTGAGACCAAAGTAAAAAGCAGGGGACAAATGTCCATCAGACTGGGCCCCAAAACTAGAGGGGGTGAAACCCCAATATTTACCTCTAATAGGGGAAAGTAGTTCTCTCTACAGGAGAAGTTCTTTCTATGATGCTATTAGAAAGCTTCAAATGAGAGAAAGATTGTATCAGGCCCCCAAGGATGATGCCCCTAGCACTGTAGGGGTGAAGGACATAAAGTTTGTTAACGATCAACAGGCATAAGAGTACACAACTCAAATTCTCTCATAAACGTATCAATCAGCCAACCTTGGGCTTTGGATGCATGCGTTTAGGTACATTTTTCCTCTCCAAAGATGTGTGAGGGAAGTTTTTAGATACTACCAAATAAGTCCAAGCCAGGTGCACCCTAACGGGTGGATAATCTTTTTCGTCTTTGATAAATTTAGATAATCTTATCCATTTTTGATAAGTTTTTTAAGCTTGTCAGAATTGAGCTTATAATTAATATCTTTAGGACCTGTTTCCATCTAGTCATTAATACTAATGGTGGCAACAACATGCCTTAGTTTTTTACCTTTGTTAACAGACCCACAGAAGCCATGAAAGGAACCCTGTAGGGAAAAACTGCTCATGTCAAAAAATAGAGTGGGAGGTGACTGATATTATGGTATAATAAGCTAGTTAGCCCTATAGATGGGATGCAATAGATGTAGGGTTTTTTTTTTTACTATTTAAGGGTACTTCCCCCTAATGTTAATAGTAGACCTTGTTTGAGTGTGGATGAGAAGAAAACATGTGTTGTATTGACAACGACCTTAACTAAATATGAAGTCAATAGGATGACTAGAGGGGACTACTGAGCCCCATTACAAAGTATACAACTTCATTTTCTTTTTCTTTTTTTGTTACACCTAAGTTCGTTGCTGACTTTATTTTTATGCAGGATTGATAGTTGAAAGAGAAGGAAAAACTACAACAAGGTCTATAGAGAAAAGTTTATAGAAAGGGTATCCATCTCTTAACTTAAATGAAGGCAAAACTAGAGAAGACATAGAAGATAACCCAATCATTGTAAATGAACTCCCTATCCTTAAGGACACAATGAAAGGAACAAGAACTCCCGTAGAAACTAAAATTAGGGGTAGTCGCACTCCCTTACTTAAAGATCAAACAGATCTAACCACCCCTAAATTGATTGCGGTCCCTGCTATCTATTTTAAGAGAAAAATGGTCTTCACTCTTGTGAAGATCGATGTTCCATCCTCTAATATAGAGACTCTTATGGTGTCATTCCTTTTACCTCGACTTCCAACTTTATTTGCAGAGGTTGCAGCAGTTGGCCCCTCTACTCGGGCTGTTCTTAAGGAAGTTGAATTTGAGGATACTTTTGTCAACATCGCTCTTGGTTAAGATCCTTTTAGTTTCCCTACCTTGACTAATAAGGAAAGGCAACTTACGGAGCATGTTGTCGGTGAGAGGTCAAGCCTTAGGAAAACTAGCCTTGAGGTGGTGAGATTGCTAGAAAGGATTCTCATCATTTCATCAAACATCTCGATGATGTTTGATGAGAGTTTGGACAAATAGCCTTTAATGTAAGAAACTTTCTTTTTTCCCTTTTTAGTTTGATTTTATGATCATTATTCCTAACACTTATTTTTTATGGAATTTTGTGACATGCACTCACTCAAAAAGGGGTTAGATGCTTGACAAAAACCATGTACGGAGAGGACATTGCCAAACATAGGGCAAACCATGATGCCTTCTGATGACTAAAGAATGAGAAAACTGTTGTAGAGGTCGAACAGAGAAGCCTCAAAGTGGTTTATTTATTGATGAAGGGACAAATCCAAGGCATTATTCTTCAATTGGGTTCCACTGATAAATTGTTTCAGACCATTTATAACCAAGTGGGTGTCCTGAAACAGGAGACCCCTTGAGGTGAAGACGACCCAAAACGATTTGATGGTTGAGCCTCTCACTGCTAAAGAAGAAGCCTAACGTTGCTCGGTGCAATTGAAGGCTTTGAGGAACTCTTTAGGGGAGTTCCAAGAAATTTTTGGAGGGTTTGCAGCTTTGTATAAGATGGTTAGGGACAAGATCTTTTTTTTTCATGTCCAACATGTATTTCTTCAATCAATCAAGGGGAATGCATATGGACTTCAGTGTTGCCTTTCATCCAGTCCTAGTGCATATTTTTGCAGATGTGTTCCCAATTAGGGTTGTTGCTACCCAATATGAAAAATATCTAGCTGAGGAGCCTGGGCTAGATATCTAAGCCTCAACTCCACATCTCTTCTTATGTAAACAACTTTGGTCTTATGGGGTTTCTTTATGTAATATTTTTCATTATAAATTTGAATTTTACTTTTCATTTCTACATTGACTTGTGCAATCCATATGGATCTAACACCCATAGTAAAAAACAATCCCAAGCCCTTAAGAAATATATTATTGCTGAACCATCTATATGTTTATGCTCATCCATATATTATTCACTAACAAATATTCATTTGGCCCTTTCCTAAACCATCTATATGTTTTTCATTCTAAGCTCACCATTGCGACTGAATCAAATTTTATATATTACATTTTGCCATTGTGGTCAACTTAATTTCCATATATTATAATTCATCGTTGTCATCCATTTAATTTAAGTATCATCATTGTAATTTATTCCTATTTTTCATATTAAACTTTGTTGTTATGATTTATTTAACTTTCACATGATAAATTTCTGTCATGAAAACATATTCTTTCCCATATTATTATTTTTCCTTTCCCTTTATGCATGCTTTCATTTATCATTAATTTCTTACTTCGTAGTCAATATTCACATAATATATTTTCTTGACCTATAGCCAATATACATATTAATATCTCATTCTGCCCCCTCGACAATATGCACATACTATATTTTCCTACCCCGTAGATAATATATTATGGATTAATAATATATACCAGAATACAATAATATGTCATGAGACTTCTCTTACAATTTTAGTCTGATCCAACAGTCGGATTGAGAGTTATATTTAATATTGTAAAATTGAACAGTAAGTAATTTTATGTCAAAATTTAAATTTGCATACCATTTTATTAGTTTTTCTTATCCAAAACTAAAGTTAATTTACTAGAGATATTCATCCCAAATCACAACAATTTTTTTCCTTTTAATTTATAATTATTTTCAGTTGAGAATTTCCTATTTTACATTAGTTCATAATTTTTTTTCCAACCTCAATATTTATTGTGCTCATTTACATAACAATTATAACTTATCCATACTTTTTAGATTTATCCATTAATCCATAACTTTGGTTAACGCTTTAATCAACTTATTGGATTCAATTAATCCATTTTCATATTCAAACTCGTCCTCTTCATTGTTCATAATCATTAATTCTATTATAAATTTGTAATTCATACTTCAGGCCTAATAACCCTCGTCGTTGTGGCCGGATTAACATTTAAAATACTAGACTCGTCGTTGTGGCTGATCTAAAGTTTCACACATTAATTCCAACATTAATGTCAATTTAAATTTAATTTTCATATATTATTCTTCCTACTCTATATATGTATCTCACCTATCATTTATTTTCTTTCTCGATAGCAATATTTACACCGCATTTTATTTTAACACTACTCTATGTTCCTGTGGTCAACATAAATACTTTCCAGACCATAGCCCTCAATCGAATCAATATATACTTGATCAATAGCCCCATTCATATGGAAAACTCATAAACATCTGATCAATGGCCTACACTCATGTGACCGACTCATAAATATCTGATTAGTAGCCCCCGATCAAGTGGTTGACTCATAAATATCTGATTATTAGCCCCTCACTCATGTGGTCACCTCATAAATATTGTGTTATGAGGTTCACCGTTATGGATGATTACAATATATATCCATTATTTTTGTCATTGGGGTCAATTTATATTTATGAAATGGTTACCGTTGTTATGGTCAATTTCTATTTACAAAACGGTCACTGTCATTGCGGTCAATTTTGATTATATACTGGATGTTGCAATTGCGGTTGATTACAATTGCTTATTAATTACCACCATTGCGGTTTATTACAATTATCTACCAATTATCACCGTCGTGACTTATTTCAATTATCTAATGATTACTTTCATTGTAGTTTATTATAAATCACATGTAAAATATTACTATATTCGCAATCAATTATAAAACACATAATTTTTTTTGATTATATGCAACAAAATTAAATATTCATTCTAATTATAACAACTACAAAAGCATTTTAAATATTAAAAAGAGTAAAGGAATGCAATCTCTTACCTTGAGCTAATGTCACACAAGCTCTTGAGAAATCCAATCTCACTTTTTATCTTATTCTACAACTCCTAAAACAATAAAAATTATTATTCATATCATTAATAAACATTTAACACTAGAATCTTCATACATCCCAATATTCCAAATTTCATATTTTATACATCACAATTCATCAACTAATATTCACCTTATCAATTTAGAGTTTTAATATAGAATTTTATGTTTTTCACAATTTCAATCCACCACTTAAACACGTCCACTTATTTACTTCATCTTAGGTATTTACTGTAACATTTAACATCTAAATATTTTGTTATTCATTTTTGTAGTTTATTTTAATGTCCACACATTATTTCAATGTCTAAATGATTAAATTTTTTTGTCAGAAAATTTCAATATACAAATCATCAATTTTTCATCGATGAATTACATGTCTATGTTTTATCAAACACGTGGTGGGTATTAATTTAAACTCTTATAAACTTGGCATTTGGACATTCCCATCCTTCCTAATTCAATTCATCAATAACTCAATCACACACTAACTTACTAACTCATTTAAAAGAGTCATAATTAACTTAAATCTATAAATCAACATCAAAGTTTCCAAATATTATTCCTATACTTTCCAACCATGAACCACAACATGCCAATCATCTATTTAAGCAATAGGTCTACTTCATTTACAATTTCTAAAGCTTTCTCATTACACTATAAACATTCAATACCACATAATCATTCAACTTCAAATCCTTAACTTCCCCCAAACACACATACCACATGAAATCCACATATCCCACCAAAATCTTTCCTAAGCACAATTACCCATGTCTACTTATTTATTAAACACACAATACCAACAATTTTAACCAAGTTTTCCATCTCTCCTGATAATTCTCTCATGGTTAGCCTTAATAAATAAATTCATCATTGAATTATTTTTAGTTTTTTCTATGTTTTTACTCTAGTTATTACCTACACCATACTCTTTTTCATAATTTTTTTAACACAAAACACCCCCAATCTCTAAATAATTTCATAAACCCTAAAATTGAGAAATTTAGGGGTCTTTGTCATTCTTCAAAAATTGACCAAATTCATTTCATTTTTATGCATATAATTAACCCAACAAGAATGATACATCATCCAATTAACACTTAATACAATAAATCTTATGAAAACCCAAGTTCATGAATTTGGTCAATTTAAATTCAAGCATGAAAATTTCAAGCTCCCTCCTTCCTCTTCAATTTTTCCTTATTTACCTTCACAAAAACCCAAAACTCTCCACCCTCCTCTCCTCCCTCTCTAATTCCCCCCATTTGATTTAGTATATCGAATAAAAATCAATAACTCAACTTCCATACCATAAACAACTAGATGTATAAGAAGAAAAATAGAAAAAGAAAAAAAATACATAATCTCCCCTTTTCCCTCCAAATTGTCGTTTGCTGCTATTGTAAGGAGGGGGAGGTGTTTTTTAATGACAAAAATGCCCTCAAATCATTTAACTACAGTAAATTTTATAAAGCCCTTGGTTGCGAAACTTTTCCACTAAAGTCTCATTTTATTTTAATATGGGAGTAAATATAACCATTTAGGAACTTTTCCTTTGAAAATAATAATTTTTCTCAGATTATTATCTACTATTTTTAGTTAAATTTTTGCAGTTAACACAAGAGACTTGCACTAACCATCAGTATTATTCTCATGAAAACTCATACATAGATTTATTCAAAGTTCCCTTCTATTTTTTTTTCTAAATATTTTTACCTCCAATTTTCACAAACCCTTCATTTAAAATAATTATTTTACCTGATTAGGAAGTTTTACTCAATTTATAACTAGGCTATTGTTTTGCGTACCAATTTATTATTTTGTTCCATATGAGATCTAAATAAATTAATGGGGGGTTTTTAATCCTATTCATAGTAATTTTTTTCCTTCTTATTATCATTTTTCAATTAAGGATTTCCTTATATAAGACTAGCTTACTATTTTAGATAGGGTTTCCACAAGTCATAAGTGATAAGGAATGCAGTACATCACGTTACTCTCCATAACTGTAGGAGATAATATAGCCAGATAGATTTGAACAATTGTTTAGTTGTTTTCTACTGTAACTATACCTGCACATTGTCTATATATATAACTCTCTCACCACAGAACAAGTGTGGTTTTACCATTCCTTTCAATAAGTTTGGTAGATTGACTTGAGTTGACTCGGTTTATTTTGGGTTCTTTTTTAATTGATTTGTTTTTTCAATTTCAACTTTTAACAACCCAATCTTTGTTTTAGTTTTTTTTATTAATTTCATTATTCAATATTAGTTTTTTTCTTTGAAATTGTACTTAGTATTTTTTTTATTTTTTCCTATTAGGTTATAATCGATCTCATGAATTTAGTTTTTTTTTTCAATTTCAACCTTCAATATTAGATCTATTAGAAGTTGATCTTCGTAAATTTTTTTATTTGTTTTCGATAAGGTTATCGTAATTTTATAACCTTAGTGATGGGTTTGGGACATTAACTAGAGTTGACTAAGGTTTTTTTATTTTTTTATTTAATATTTTTTTTCAATCTTATTATTTAACATTGAGTTAATTAGGAACTGACCTTTATAATTTATTTTGATTTTTTTATTATTATAATTGTCTCATAACACTGCATTTTCTTTTTCTTTTCTTCTCCTCTCTCTTTTCTCTCACCTCTCCACGGTTTTCGTGTCATTCTATCTAAAATAGTAAGAAGTCTTGTCATTTCATTTTTATATTAAATTTGATACTTATTATTTTGATTTCTATTTGTTTTTTCTTCTATCCATTTTTTAATTGATACTTCTTTTTTTTTATCCCTCATCATTGGGTTGATTAAGAATTTAGATTCGTGATTTATTTTTATTTTCTATCTATGGAGTAATCATGGCCTCATGACCCGAGTCAAGGGTTTGGACTGTTAGTCCAGGTTGACTTTAATTTTTTTTTGTCCTTTCTTAAAAAAAAATTGTTTCAATCTCATCATTTAAAGGTTAGAGATTGGGCTTTGTCGATTTGTTCTTTTACTTTCTTTTATATGGGTTTATCTCGGTGTTATAACCTGAACTATAGGTTTGGTGGTTAGACCAAGTTTACTTAAGAGGTTTTTTTGTTGAGTTTTTTTAGAATTGGATTCTTTTTAAGTTATGCTCTACAACATTGAGTTAGTTTGAGAATTTAGCTTCTTAATTCTTACGAATTTATTTTCTACAGGGTTATCTTGATTTCACAACCAAAGTCAAAGGTCTAGAAAGTAACTTAAGTTGACTTGGGTTATTTTTTAAATTGTTCTTCTTTTTAATTTTAGACCTTCAACATTTAGTTGGTTTTGAATTAGATTTTGTGATTTTTTTATTTGCTATCTCTTAAGTTATTCTAATCTCATCACTTAGATTGTAGATTTACCAAGTTAACCTAAGTTGACAGTGGTTTTTTATCTTTCTTTTATTAGTTTCTATTTCTATTTTATCCTTCAACAATGGGTTGGTTTAAAGTTGGGCTTCATAATATTTTTTTTAATTTGTTTTCTATAGGGTAATTTTATTCTCATGACTCGGGTCACGAGTTTAGTTGGTTGGAAATTATTCTTCATGATTTTTTTTTATTTAATTTTTATTAAGTTATTCAGGTCTCATAACTATAGTTGCTGATTTTTTTGGGTTAACTCGAGATGACTAAGATTTTTTCTCTTTTTTTAAAACCTTTTCTTTTCTGATCTTTGTCCTTCAACAATGAGTTGATTTAGAGCTAAACTTTGTAATTTTTAAAATTTATTTTCTATATTTTCTATAAGGAATCTCATTCTCACAACTCATTTCACAAGTTTAGCAAGTTTATTCGGGTAGACTTAAGCTGCTTTTTTATTTTGTAAAAAAAATGATTTTTTTTTAAATTTTTCCCCTTCAACATTTTAACTTATTGAAAATTGAGATTTCTAATTTTTTTTTTCTTTCTATAAGACTATCATGCTCTCATAACTCAGGTGACGTGTTTTGTAAATTAATCAGGGTTGGTTCAGGTCGATCCGATATGTCTCAGTCTTAATGTTGTTTTTTTTTAATAGTATCGCCTGATATGTCACCTTCTCAATATTTAAAAAAGATGTCATCCAATATGTATTAGATTTTTAATTCATTATTGGTTTTTTTTGTTATAAAACATATTAACAACATCTTTACATTTGTTGTATGCTTTAAAAAAAAAAAACAATTATCTGTCTAGCACCGGAGCTTAGGCCAAGGATCTAACATAAATTATTGGCATGTTTTCGTTCATGATAAAAATAATTTTAAATAAAATGAAATGAAATGATGTTTGATATTTTTATTTTTGAAAGAATGAAAATATAAAAACTATTTGACACAAAATAAAAGACACAAACAAAACTATATCATTCAAAATTTTATTTGAGATCAAGATATTTATAGTTGCCAATTTTATTCAATGCGCTTAGTAGATATTCAATTTTCTCTTTATGAAATGTTTTATATCTAACTCCATAAGAAACCACCTCTTATATTGCCAAAAAATGAGCAACCATTAATGCTTAGAAAATTAAAAATAAAAGAAAAACATTATATTCTATTATTTATTTAAGATTTTTTTATTATTATTATACATAGACACATGTCAATTTTCAACGAACTTATTTTATTGACTAGAAGGACTATATTGTGATGTTGTATACAATACAAGGGCTTAATCAAACAAAAAGATAATAAAGAGGCTCAATCAAAGCCATTCTAAGAGTGCAAGGTGAAATTGAAAGCCTTTTCAATTCATTGCTAATCATAGCCCATGTATCCGAAAGTTTATATCGTTGGTTTTCCATTCAAATACAAACTATGATGGAAAAGGCTAGCCTTTTGATTATATTAATGCTACTTCTATGATTTTGTTCTACTAAATTCACTTATGAATCTCTAACCTTGTATTTGGGACTAATTCATTCAAAACGTTCAGTTTAGCGATCAATATCGTGATTACAATAAGAAGAAAAAGAAATTAGGGTTTTCTTTTTGCGTTTTAATACAATCTACAGCTTATAATAATTAAAAAAAAAAGAATTTAGGAAAGAAGACCCATCAAAAAGTTGGAAAGATTATGTTTAGTTAAGATGTGTCACTGAGGATGTAATAATAATTCTCACAAGAAATTTGAAATGGCCATGTTCGTGAATGTTGTTTTCATCATATTAGTGAATGTTGTACGTTTCCATCACATTGTGGCTTATTTCTAAAGGAAGAGAAGCATGGATTTGGAAGGGGTCATTTTCTTATCCAAATAGTCTTGAAAAGTGAAATTTGGCATCAATCTAGATTACAATATCAAAAGGGTATTGTTGTTATTATTTTCCCATGTATGAGATCGATCTTACAATATCAAAAGGCTTTGCGTACGTACAAGATTAATACTGTAATAATACATCGCAAAATGAACTCTACCGAAGGAAGGAAGCTCCCCCTAGAACAAGTAGCTTGGAGATAAGCACAAAAGGTCCATGATCGACGACATGAGCTAGCTAGGGGGTATCCATGTCAACACAAGGGGAGTGGGAAATAGATGGATAGCTACAGCTAGTTGTGTAAAGGAAAGAATGGAAGGCAATGATGCAAAATGGTGAGTTTAGAATCAAATTTTGGAGTTTTAAGGGCATGGAATGATTCTGAGGGTATGCGTCAGGAATAATCTTATATATGGCAATCTCCATTATGACCACAATCCCACATTTGTGCTGCACGCGCACCCACCAAACTCGAACACTATCTCTTCTCAACATCACACATTCTACGACTCTTTCCATTCTCAATGCCCATCTCTCTCAGAGAAAATGGTCAACCACTTCCAACTATAATACCATATGTTGAATCAAATCTTACTTGGAAAGTCTCAACCAAACCCTCCTTCAACGAAATCCCGACTTTTTACATCAAAATGTGTGGCCAAGATCTTCTTCCTTGTTAGGATGAATTTTGTATTTCTGAAAGCTAGCCAAAAGGGTTTGGAGATTTTCTCCTTTTGAGAGGCTTACAATAATACCAATCCTAATGTCACCTTTCCATCTCTAGCATCCTTCCCACCCAAATCATGGAACCCTAACCCTCGACGGGTCCCACTCATCAGTTCTTTGTGCCCCGACAACCACCGTGGCTGGACCCACACAGCTACACATCATCTATTGTGCGCCCTAACTCCTTGATCACAAGGTCCATTGTATATCCAGGGCTAAATTCCTTCTTTTGAACATGGAGTCCCCACAGGGTCCTGGATTGGGCGACATCTCAATTTGTTGGGGATGGAAATAAGTTGCCTTTAGCCGCCATCCATTGCTTGCATGCGCAGAGTTTTAGCACACATGCGGCCATTTGATGCTGAGGATTTTTGGGTTGGTTTCAATGGCTTGTGTCTTTTGAGCACCAATGAGCTAGCCTGTGGGTGCTACTGTACCATGCGTACATTTTTATTTTATTTTTTTTCCTTGATAAAAATGAACCAAGGCCCACCACCAATTCTCAGCGATGTGCCATTGTGACAAGTTAGTGCCCAAGAGATTCGAGGATTTTACATCCATTTTCATGGCATGTCAATCTCGAACTAGCTATATATCGAAGCTTTTTGAGTCGATGGATCGTTGAGGTCATCCCAAGATTGAATGGTGTCATATGATGTGTCAAGGACATGTCTTGTATTAATGTTTTAAAATCTTAGCTCATTAATTAACTCAAATTAAATTAGCATACGGGTTAATTAATTCTTATATCCTGACAAGTAATTAAAAGCCTTAGCTAATTTACTTCTAATTTCGCTTGAAAAACTAAATTTTATAATTTAACAGCTAGTTTTTAGGTATGTTTATATAATTAGTATATGTTGCCTCGGAATAAAAAAAAAATTTATGTTCTTTAGAGTTGTCTTGATGATTTTGTTAATATATTTTCAGTTTAATTAGAACCTTTAAATCTTTAATAAAACATAAATAAAACAAAAAAATATAATTAGTACATATCAAAATAATTATCATTATCTTGTTTCTAATATAATTATCTTCAATAACTATCATACCATCAGTTTTAATTACTACCAACATCATCTCATTATCATAATCACTATTATTATTCACAGTTATAATTAATTAATATAACAACGGGTTCTTACTAACCATTATTTTAATGATTCTAATTTTTATTTCTTTCATTTTTATTATAATTACCGTCGGTCAATTTGTTAACTGTTATCAACAAAAATATCATTAAAATTATCATTTGAACATAATATTGCATTCTTCACCATCACGTAGAATCATCACCATACATGTATGAATTGTGTTAAAACTCTTAATTTGTTGGTGTAATAATAAAAATATTTATATTTAAATCATGAAATCTTACTTTAAGTTGATCGTACTCTATGTATATACACAAAAATAAATCACTCTTTCATTAAAAAAAAAAAGGGATTAAAAAAGAAAAGGGAGTAATTTGAAAAGGTTGATGGAACTAGCAAACCCATAAGCATTAATTTGTATAGACGACACACATCAATCATCACCATACATGTATCCAACCCAACAGCATAATTCGACCTGTGGGCTTGGTTACACTTGCTAGTAGAAATGATTGGGATCCATCATCTTTGAGTGTGAGGTAACAATTTACGATTAATGTTTGTGACCGTCTTATTATGCTATAACAATTTAATAATCTTATGGATAGAAATAAAGACCCAGGAATGGTCCAATTAAAAATAAAAGAGTATGCAAACTGAGTGATTATTGGTTGATAATTAACCCAGCCAAGGTAAAAATAAGAACAAAAGAAAACCAATCAAGTTGTATAATACAGTGGCTCGCTTTTGATGCCATTTTGATTCGAGTTATATGATTATTAGATTTGTAAATTTTAGAAAACCAATCTTATGGATAGAAATAAAGACCCAAGATTGGTCCAATTAAAAATAAAAGAATATGCAAACCTAGCGATTATTGATTGATAATTTACCCAACCAAAATAAAAATAAAAATAAAAAAGAAAACCAATCAAGGTACATAGATCTCATTTTGTTTCGAGTTATATGATTGTTAAATATGTAAATTTTAGAAGTTGATGTAGTCGAGTTTTATTTAACTTTGACCAGATCATTCAGATTTAACTGGATTAATATTCAAAATATTTTTTTTTATAAAAAAAACAGCTTGAATCAAACTTCAAGTTAATGATAATGTTTGGTAGTGTAGTGACGGTTGCTTTTTAAAGTGTTTTTTACTTGAGAATATATCAAAATTATTTCTGACATCAATATACCAAAACAATCTAAAAAATCTAAAATAATCATTTTAAAAAATACAAAATCACCACAAAAACAAACACCATAAATAATACAAGATGAATTAACTAGCTCTAACATATCAAATTTAACAACTAAGAACAAGATTGCATAATTGGCAAGTGTGCCAAGAGGGAAAAGGGGGGCTTTACTCGTTTACAATGTTAAATCGAAAATCGTTCCAAAAATAAACTTTGGAGGGCTCCCACAAGAATCATACCTCGTATGCTGCCAAGATTTTTTAGGCAACCAAGACATGTTTAGAGAGGGGGAAAAGTTTTTTTTTTTTTAATTTTAAGGGCAGGAGTCCGCACACATTGTTCGGGTTTGCCCCCACAAAAAGGTGCCTCAAGCTCAAAGGGACCAAATAATTTTGTGCCTCGAGCCCTCTGCTAGGAAGGGACCATAATCGATCTATCTCCAACGAATGAGTATCATATCAGAGATTGCAGGGGGAGGGAGAGGCAGTGGCACCAACAAGCCACATCATTCCTCGTGCTTCTCTATGAATCAAAGTGAAATAAAAATAGTAATATTCGACAAGTGAAAAATACCCTGTTCCAAGCAAACATAATGCCTACTGTATGAACCTGTGACAAACTTCTCTCTGACTCACAACTGTCCTATTCGCTCCCTCCCCGTACACCCCAAGTCTGCCCATAAAAGAAGATCCACCCAATCATTCATGGCATGTTCCAACTCACTGAGTTAAGTTTCTTCACACACACTCTTATAATCTCTTTAAAAACTTTTGAAGCTCGGTACAATGTAAATTTTCATGGCTTTAAGATTTATAAAATTTAAATTGATAATTTTAAAAAATTAAATTTAAAACCCAACCAGTTAAGTTTTATTAAATCCTTCAAGGTTGGTCATGGTTTAATTCTGAGCAAAATAGCAAAGATTTACATTCTATACACTTCATGCAAAAGGCAATAAAAGCTCGTATCTTAACCATACTTATCCTAAGTTGTGGAGGCTAGCTTTCTCCCTCGAATCATTAACACCAACAATAAATACTAATGTATTGCAAATTGCTCCAGTGGATGCGGAAGCCAACAAATTCCAAGGTTGGTTGGGCTACGCCAAATGGGACTGTAATAAGTAATAACACTGAGTGAGGGCAACCAATAGAGCTAACAGTGGTGCTGACATAAACATGCTGTCATTCCTTGTGAAGAAGGGCCTGTAAAATTCGGCAAGAATGCCAGTCAGCGGGCCCGAGAAAGAGAGGAAAAGGTTCGTATTGGGGAGAGGCTTTCAAGAGATTTCATCAAATTGAGAGAGACCTCAAGTAGCCTCTCCCTCTCATCTTTTCGAGGCCATTGATAATGTGAGAGAAGACATGGCAGGCATGGAGATGTAAACATGGTGGCCATCATGTTCCCTCTGCTCCAAACTCCATGTCCTCTCCAAAAGTTGATATTAACTTATTACCCCTCCCTCCTTTTTTTTTTTTTTTTACTTTCCTTAATCAAAACCCATCCCCTTGTTTTTACCGCTATAATTTCATTGGGCAAATCCCTCCTAAAAGCTATTGTAATCCCCACCTTTTCCAGGGAGAATAATATGCTAGTGTGATTAGGCACTTCTTTTGGTTAGGCTTGACCAAAAACATAGCACTGCCGACATCTTGGAACACTTAATTTTTAATTAGTGCTAATGGTAACATGCTTTAAGATTCTAATTGTGTACTCCATATGATTACCTAACATTTTTTATAAACTCATAATAGATTTGGACCGAAGCATATTTTATACTTCAGCTTTTAGTTTGTAAAAAGTAAAGCACTAGTTTGTGTTTCATCCTTTGCTTGGCTTTTGAAATTCCAACTAATTTTAGATAGCATTTGGTTTATAGGTTTGAAACCCGGCCTGGCTCGGCGGGTCGACTCGGGGCTGGATCCGGGCCGGGTTTAAAAAAAATAGGGAAAGTCAAAACCCGGGGTGACCCAGACTAGTTGACCCGACAAGACCCGGTCAAAAACCCGATTGCACCGCTAACTTTTTTTTTTTTTTTTTACTAAAACGATGTCGTTTTGATTTAAAAAAAAATATTAAGATAGAAGAGACTGAGATAGCGGAAACAAGGGTCATGTTCCTTGTTTTTTCTATTTTGAAAAGACATAAATTCCCTCCAAAACTATTACAGTGACAGATTTACTTTATATCTCTATTTTTCCCCTCCAATCAAATAAGTTGCTAATCTTTGTGTCATGAAACACAAACCAAACATAATCTTATTTTCATTTTCATATCATTATATGTTTGGCTTTCACAAATCAAAACCTGGACATGGCCGATACACTCAAGATCAATTGTTATACTGGAAATCACTACCCCTTTATCAAACCTAGTCACTCGCCACTAATTACATGGACAAAACTTGTATGCATTAAATAAGAGTATGACCTTTGGTCACCTGTTCTCTAAAGATTGGTTATCTTATCATTATCAATAATACACAGCCCACGAAACCCATAGTTAGGGTGACTTTTGAGTAGCCAGTTATCACTTTAGGCTTTTATCCCTAAGTAGTCTAAATAGATAGGTGAAAAACATGTTTTTCATCTTACCCTTGTATAAACACACCCATATGGTTTCAAGGCTACGTGAATAAGCTTGAATTGTGAGATAAGCAATCATTTTCTTGTAAAGAAAAAAGGACTTCATCTTTTTTCTTATACTCAAACATAAGTATTTTCTACAACTAAACACACATATTATACAATCTCACAATGCTCTCATATCCTCTATAAACCATCTTAGATACTGCAAAGTCCCTAACCCTTCTAAAGGACTTGATTTGCACGTATTCCAGTTATCTAAATCCTGGTTATAAGATCTAGTTCATCAGATCATCCAAGTGACTCGTTGACCCGAGGCCTAGCTTTGGCAGGTTAGTGAAAAAATTCAAGTTTCTTTTTTTTTACCAAATTGATATTGTTTTAAGAATTTTTTTTAATAAAAACCAAAACTTGGGTTGACTTGAGTAAAACCCCTAACACGCGACCCAACCCTTCCGCTGGGTATAACCCTAGTAATTAGACAAGCTCGACGGGTCAACCTAGTGACCCTCAAAGGCCTTCCCAGGCTAAGTTATTGAAAAACTCCATATTGTTTTTCACTAAATGACATCGTTTTAAGTTTTTTTAAAAAAAATATAGTTCAAACATTTAGGTTGAATTGGGTTAACCCCTAGACCTTGGCCGGGTAGACTCGTACTTGAAACCATGATCTAATTAAATCCAACTTGTAACTACTTCCAACTTATAACATCTTTGACAAGATCGTAATTTTTTAGCAGTTTTAGTAATTGTATTAATTAGATTTGAGAGAGACAAGAGTATCCTACTAAAAACTAGGAATGTAGCATAATGATTGCAGTGTGGATTTGTTATGAGTAGATTGTATGCTTAATATGACACCAATAATATTTGTATATTATTGGCAAAGTTTCTACTCTAGAGATTTATGAATGAACTACTCCAAGTAATGACTTTATGTAATTAAATATTATGAAGCCCTCTGTGTTTCTCAAAAAAAAAAAAGGAAAAAAAATCCTCTTGAGCCCAAACAATTCACAGAGACTTGTGAAGAAACGAAAATGGGCTTTGTATCAAACTTCATGATCTTGAAGGAGTGGCCCAAAGTCTCAGCAGTTAGGACATTAGTGCACCAACGCCCATGAGCAACCCAGTAAATATGCTAAAATGCATCTAGACCGTGATTGGTATTGCGATGCAACCTATGGTGCACAGACACTTAGAAAGTGTTTGTTTGTGAGCGGTGCACCTCTTAAACAAACACACTCTTAGTTTATATTATATGTTTTTTTTATGGTTATGGTGTATATATATCCAATTAAAATTTGATCAACTTATTTGATCTGATCAAAACTCAATCGAATCAACTATCATAACCTAATTTATCAGTATGTTAATATTTTGGATGCATTTCACTTTTAATATTTTATGTTTTTTGGTGTTTCATTTAAAAAGCATTAAATTAAAAAATATTTTACACCATAGCATCAAACACTTAGAAAAGTGAGATAATGGGTTTCAGATAAGGTTAGCATTGCAACGAGACGGACATGACACATGATGACATTAGTCACTAGAACTTAAAAGCCTGAAACAAATGTTTGTTCCTGCGAATTAGAGGGTGTTTCGCAATGTAGTAGTGGTTGTTTTTCAAAGTTATTTTTAAAACAAATATTTTTGACATCAGCATATAAAACAATATGAAAACATCAAAAAAAATAATTTGAAGTAAAGAAAAAAATAATTTTTTTTTCAAAAATACTTTTAAAATGTAAAAACAAATGGAGTCTTAAGCTAAGGCGGGGAGGTACCAGTCTCTACCTTTGGTGTCGAAATGTCCTCCCTATAGCTCACATACAAATCATGATAGCTTCAAAACGACAAAAAGAAAAAATGAGAGATGATATTTAACAAATCTTTATACATTTTTTTCTTTATAAATGTTTTAGTCCTTGTTACAAATCAATTATGAACAAGGTTTTCTAGCTAGGTTAAAAAATTATATGAGAGTTCATATGATGTGATCAAATCAAGAACTCAAATTGATTTATTATTTTATTTACTGTTCAGAACCTATTGATTTTTTAATTTTTTTTTAAAAAATATTTTTTTTCTTTTAAGACTTTTTTTTATCCGATTCAACTTATTTAACATTAACAATATACTAAAACATATGGAAGAAGTATTGTAGCAATAAATAATGCTTTCCCCACATGTTTTTGCGTGGTCTATAAAAAAAATATTTGCCTTCGTTTTTTTTTCTTTGATTATTTTTCATTTTTTTAAAATTTTAACTTTTAATATTAGATTTGATTTTTATTAGGTTGTCTCACTTTCATGACACGGATCATAGATTTGATGGGTTAACTCGGTATACTAGCGTTTTTTTCTTTCTTATTTAACTTTTTTTTCAATTTCATCCTTTTAATAATGGGTTATTTAAGAATTAGACTTCATGATTTGTTTTATTTTATTTCTATTAGGTTATTCTGATCCAATTATTGTTACCCATTTTTGGATTCCCACAAAAAAAAAAAGAGAAAATACAAAAAATATATATCAAAAAATATTCGGAAGAAATCCAAAAAATAATAGGAGCGAAAAAAGGATGTTGGAATGCCGCAAAGAGGCCAAAATTGATTGAGGAGGTTCAAAAATACAAGAATTGAAATTTGACAATATATTTTTAACCGGGGAGAGTCCTGTTAACAAGAAAAATTCAATTCTTGAGGAAGAAAAGTTCAAAATCAGATATTTATGGACTCAATTAATTTTTATCTAAGATTTATTGAATTTATAGAGGATTTGATTGTAAGAAAAATTGATTCTTAAGTCAATTTAGGTTTTTATTTGAAGAAATTAAAGTTCTGGGATCCAATTATAATTTCGAAGAGTTGATTTGGTCAAATCATGGGCTTAATTGCATAATTATTGAAGTTTGATGGCCAATTAGGAACTTAATTGAAACAATCCAAAACCGAGGACCAAACCAGAAAAGGCGCTAAAATTAAGGAATCCAATTACAAGTTTTCCGGGGGTTTGATTACAAAATTGCAAAACATTCAATGACCAAATCAGAAGAATCTAAACGGCGCCATTCCATTGAAGCACTATTCATTGTCTTCTTAAACATAACAGCTGGGCAATAAAGGCAGGAGACGTTAGCAGCGACAATGGAGCCGTTTTCAATCAGGAGGCACGTCTCGCGGCTGACATCCCTCGCCACCGTGATGCATGCCGGCTGTTACAAAAAATGCCTGCATCCTTTGGCTATAAAAGCCAGAGGAGGAACCGAACACAGGGGGAGAAAAAAGAGAGAGGGCAGTGTAAGAGAGGAAAGAAAACAGAGAGAGGGAGAACGTAAGGAATAGAAGAGGAGGAGAGGAGATAACACAGTGGGAAATACAGGAGATTGAAACGCAAAGGAAGGCCGCACGAGGATACAGAAACAGAAGAGAAGGAGAAACCGAGCGGCAAAGCAAAGCTCACAGACACAGCAGGGGAGGTCAGCACCACCACCGGTTTCCTTTCTCCAGAACCAGGTATGCTTATTTCCTTTCTTTGCAAAAATTGATGCATGTTTGTCTAGAAAAAACAAAAAGAAACAGAAGACGAAAGAAAGCCGAAAGATCGCCATTTTGCACTCTGTTAATAACCAGGGGTCTTCGTTTTTGCTATTTGCAAAAAAAGAAGTATGAACAGTGCGAAGGTAATTTAATTACCTTCCCACTGTTCCATGCACGCCTAAAAAATTAGGCGTGCATGGCTTGGTTGGGTCACTGGCTTGGGCCAGTGACCAGGCTGGGCCAGCCCCGCCACATGGGCCGGGCTGGGCCCAGCCCAAAAAAGAAAAAACAATTTCTTCAAAATATTTTTCTACTGTAAAGATACAAATCCTATATTAAAATACCTAGTTTTCATCAAAATATTTTTTTTTTAAAAATAAAAATAAAATAAAATAAAATAATAAAATGTTTTGTTTCATGCATACGGCCAAGTCTCTCAAAAATAAAATAAAAATCATATTGTATTTTCATATAATAAAGAAATTTTCAAAAATATGTATTAGCATGCATTTTGGCTTTAATAACCAGTTTATTAAAGTCAAGAGAACTAGGCCAATATTTCAAAAATTCCAAAAAAATTATTATTTTGCTTTCTTTTAGTATCTGGGGTAACGACCTTATACGTAAGATGTATTCCGGATATTAAATTCTTTTGCTGACGTTAAAACGATTAGGTTTTGCCCGATAAGATAAGGATCTCCTTACCGAGGAGAACTTTTCTTATACCACAGACGGACCAACAACTAGAAAACACGATAAGACCTTAGATTTTATCAGACAATAAAACAATGCAGGCTACCTTAGGTATAACGTATTTGGAATGCTAATACATTCCCTTAACGCAATCAGTCCCCGTACCCGATTTCCGAGACCAGTTAGGGTTCCTAGTGACCAAAATACTAGGTGGCGACTCCCATTCTATTTTTCCACTAATACAAGACAAGAATTCCTTGTCTCCCCATATTAGACAGATAGATAGACAAGATAAAATATGAGTGTAGATGTTTTTGACGCGACGCCGCACACGTGTGACACCAATGATCCAGGAATAGTGCTTAACAGGTTAGCCTGAATTAACTTGGGTCGTTATTTGTGTTTTTTTTAATGAATTTTTTTTTCTAATTTTATCACTTAATATTGTGTAGGTTGGGAATTGAGCTTCTTAATCTGTTTTGATTTTTTTTTCTACGGGGATACTTGGTCTTATGATCAAAGTTGCGGGTTTTGATATTTTAACCCCAGTTAAATCAAGTCATTTTTTTTCTTTCAAAAGGTTATCTCGATCTCATGTCCTTCAATATTTGATTTGCTTTTTATTGGATTGTCATCGTCTTATGACCTGGGTTGCGAGTTTGGTAGGTTAATCCAGTTGACTCAGTTTCTTTTTCTTTTTTTATTTGACTTCTCTTCTCAATTTCATCATTTAATATTGTGTTTGATGAGAATTAGGCTTCATGAATTATTTTGATTTGATTTTTATGTTGTTATTTCGACCTTATGACCCAATAATAGTACTTAACAGGTTAAGGTATACTGACTTGGCTTATTTTTTGTGTTATTCCTTTATTTAAGATTTTTACAAATTTCATCGTTCAACATTGGATCTGACATGAACGATTGAGAATTAAGCTTCATAATTTGTTTTGTTTTGCTCTTTATGGGGTTATCTTAGTTTCATGATCAGAGTCGTGGATTTGGCAAGTTAATTCGGGTTAAATCAGGTCTTTTTTTTTCTATAAGGTTATTTCGGTCTTATAACCTAGGTCATAAATTTGGTGAATTGACTTTAGTTATTTTTTATGTTTTTTTTAATTGATTGCTTTTTTAGTCTTACCCTTTAACATAAAACTGATTGTGAATGGAACTTGTTAATTTGTTATAATTTTTTTATAAGGTTATCTCAATCTTATAACCTGAGTCGTAAGTTTAACAGGTTAACTCAGATCACTTTTTAGGTCTTTTTTTAATTGATTTTTTTTTTAATTTTCTCCTTCAACACTGGGTTGATTCTAAATTAGGCTTTATAATTTGTTTTAATTTATTTTCTATGAGGTTATCATAGTCTCATGACCTAGGTCACGGACTTAACATGTCAATACAAGTTAACCCAAGTCAAATCAATATTTTGTTATCTTAATATTAAAAAAAGATGTCATTTTTGTTGCTACCAAATTTTGACCTTTTTTTGAAGTATTTTTTTTAATATATGTTCTTGACGTATTTGTGTTGTTTTTAGTTTTTTTTTTCTACGCGTTTAGTTGTTAAGGTGCTTTTTTTGAGTTGACATTGGTGTTGCTTTAAAAACAAAGAATAAAGAAAATACAAAAAATATATATAAGAAAAAATCAAAATGGATAAAGGGACTAAAAGTGAAAAGAAAGAAGTTGAGGGATCATATTGTTTTTTGGATTGCTTAGTCACCAAGCAATTTACCTATAAATAGTTGCCACACACAAAAAGGAAAATGGGACAGAGCTATGGAAAAAAAAAACCTAAAGAAAGAACCCACATACACATACCAAAAAAAACCTAGCCGCCACCTATAACTTTTTCTCCCTAATGTTGATCACTCCCACACAAAAGAACCAAAGCTCCATTGTTTCTAAGGATAAATTTTTTTATTTCCTTCTCCTTTCAAAAAACCACCACCAACTCCTCCTATAATTGTTGGCCATTCCACCAAGTCGCGATAACAATGATATTTTCTTCCTTTGACGTCCAAGTTTCTTTGGTCTTCGTTGAAGCAGAATAATACAACCAACAATAGCAGATCTCATGCCTCTCTTACTACTCGTCCAAACTCTTTCAAACTCAGCTTTTAAAGGTGGAGCTAGCAAAGCTCCCTCTATAGAGATCCATTTTATTGCACTTCTAGTGGGGGATCCAAGAGGTGATATAGTAGTTTCATACGCTGTAAAACTTTCTCTTACCAGTAGCAGCACAAAAACACAATTATAGGGAGAAGAGACAGACTTGAACTAAAAAACAGGAAGAAGACTAGAACTTTAATAGAGTAGAGCTCCCTTTAGAAGTGTCTACTTGTTGTACCGTTAGTAAGGAATCAAAGAGGAGACAGAGGAGTTTTAGATTCACCAATTTCTCCTCTTTTAGTAGCGACAATGCGTGATTCCATGCGTCAGCAATGACGGTGCTGTGTGGTTCCACGCATTGCCGAGATTACCTAGCAACCTTGGAAGGTCTCCAACAGTCCCTAGACAACCACAACAACCTTGGAAGGTCGATTCGAAACCCCAAATGATTTATTTGATAAATTGTTAGTTTTTGGGATAAATTATTAATTGTGTGTATGGTTTAGTGATCGTTTAATGATGACTTGTGATTGATTGAGCTGTTAGGATAAAAGTTATCAATTTGTCTTTATTGCATATAGCCAAGTCTTTCAAAAATAGATTATATATGCATATTTCCCTATATAAAAAAATCATAAAAAAATAGTTTTTACTTTGCATATATTTTTTAGATTTAATAACTAGTTTATTAAAGTAATGAGAATTTGGCCTATATTTCAAAAACACTAAACAAAATTTTATTTTGTTTAATATTTGGGATTATAAACTTATATGTAAGATGTATTTCAGGTATTAAATAAAAAGAAAGCGTTTTTTTTCTTCCTTTTAATGCTTTGACTTTAGAATGACTAGGTTTTAATACGATAAAATAAAGACCTCCTTACCAAGGAGGACTTTTCTTCGACCATAAACATACCAAGAATTAGAAAACACAATATGTTTTTAGTTTATATCAGACAAATAAATAAAAAATTACCTCAGGTAAGGCATATTAGGGGTGCTAATACCTTGTCATTTTCACCCATTTCATTCCCGATCTAGAAGGATGATCACCGCGATGCCGTATACATACGACAGAATGACGACTCAACTGGAAAGTACCGTGGACTAAGTATTGTTTATTTGTTTGATTATTTTGTTATATTTTATGTTATTTTATACATTGTTATGCTCTAAATTTTTACAATTTTGTCTATCACTTTTATTATCAATATGCATTCTTTTATGTTTTAATTTTTCATGGCACATGTATTTGTATACTGAATAAGGATTAATGTCTTATGCATTACTTGCTTTAATTTTTGAAAGCACACACAAACTTCTAAGTTAGATGGGGGACTAGCGGTTTGCCTTATGATTATGGGTCAGGGTTCAGATCCGTGAAACACTCAACTCATGTTTGAGTGTCTGCTTGGTAATGGTGGATATGCGTGCTTTAACCATTCCTAACAACGCCTTCATACTGTTTTTTCTGAAGATCGTCACTAGAAAGATCTGAGACCCTTTTGAGACTTTATAGAAAACCTACTCATGCTCACTTAATGAATCGAACATGTCCTTAGGTTGTATGTGTTACCTTCATTTTACATCAAGGCAAGCCCTTCTTGAAGCATCTTGAGCTTAGGACTTGCGGGTGACATAATGGTTGTCACTCAGGAAATTTATGTTATAGAGTTTGGCAAGAATAAAAAAACTTGTTCATCATGCAAGAGTTACGACCATGTGTCACCCCTTAAAGGGCAAGTTCATCATATAAAACATACTCATGCATTTAACATGCATGATCATAGGTTGAAACGTAGGTCTCTCACCTAAGGTCTACTACACCTGACTAAGAGAAAAGATGAAAAACGAAGAAAGGGCTCAAATAGAGGTTCATTATCAAAAAACAATTTAGAACATCATAGGTGATGAAGTGGCTAGACTCAGTAACTAGGCAGCATTTTGTCTGTTTTCCCCCATTCAGCCAACTCAAGCTCAAGTCATCATGTATCCAACAACAGAAGGACCTTTTGACGATAGGTCTACCAGTCCCGTGAACCATGATAAATGGGTTTTAGAAAGGAGATTAAGAGCAATTGAAGGAAATAATCTGATTGACCTTATATTGGCAGTTAAAATTTGTTTGGTTCCAAACATTGTGATGCCAAAGGAGTTTAGAATGCTAGACTTCATCAAGTATACCAAACTAGAATACCATAACACCCATCTTTTATCATATTACAACAAGATGGCTGAAATGATCCATAATAATAATGTAACAACCAGACTTTTTAAGCCAAAACAACGGTATTATATATATATATATATAGACACACACACACTTGACATATCATCACATCGGAATTCGATGAACCTGTTTCCTCTCATTATCGAGATGCAATCCATACATCAACATGAATTTACATCATGTTTAAAAGTAATTCTTACACATACACATAACATTATATTTGCCTGATTACAAGTTCGCATTAAAATAAACATACATAGACATGAGTTTGCATTTCTATCCTACTAGTAGTCATCATGAATTTAAACAAAAGCATCTAATAGTAGTTATACATTCAGTATATTTTGTTCATACAAAATACATCGTGATTTAAAATGCAACTACATGGCTCCTTGCAAAAGTAGGTTCCTGAGCATGGGGTTTTTTAGGCACCTCGTTAGTATGACGTCCCGGCTACAGTACAAAATATTTATAAGAATATAGTTACTTAATAATAATAAGCAGTCTGGTCGTTTAATGAAGCATTAATATTATTCCATGTTTGAGGCGTAACATTCATAATTTCTACATATATTTGGTATGCACAGTTCGTAGTACATATGCATGCATCAATTCTTGCAATCAACCATAATCTTAAATATGGGTATCCTTTTAAGGCATCATTAGTCGAGGTTAACCATTCTTTCGACCCAGTCATCCATTTAGGATGCTATTAGCCGAAGCTAATCACCTATTCATCCTAGCCATCCCTTCGGATGTCATTAGCCAAAACTAATCAATCATTTATCCCGATCATCCACTTAGGATGCTATTAGTCGGATCTAATAAATCATTTATCCCGGTCATCCATTCGGATGTCATTAGCCGAAGCTAATCAATCATTTGCCCCGGTCATCCATATTATCAACATTTACTCATTTGGCAGTTTGATATCTGTATTAACACAATACAGTAACATTCATAATAGAGCATTTCATAAATTAACGTTATGAAAGAGGAAGGTGAAAATCACCTTCCTGTTCCACCTGCGGGTTATCCTTGTCCTGACGATGGTCCGACACCGGTCGCACCACCTAAGACATCAACGGCCACAAATCAATACATTTGCATCCTTAAATCATAGTAATCACCATACTTATTTCAAGAATCCATATGTTCACATTCAAGTGTTCCACATTTTACAGCATCATATAATAAAATTGTTACAAACATTTTAGTCATTTCTGACCGGGGAGTTTATTGTAGAAAATCAGCAATGAAAACTGATTCGCTGCAGGCCGCACAATTCGACAACGAAAACTAGTTCACTGTCGGCCATACAATTCAACAGTGAATGCTACTTCGCTGCAGCCAACACACTTTCAGAAGCCGAATGCTAATTCGTTATGTGCAACTCAATTTCGATAACGAATCATAATTTCGCTGCAGCCAATACACTTTTAGCAGCGAACATTGATTCGCTACAGACTACGCAACTTCAGCAACAAATCGTAATTTCGCTGCAGACATCACGCTTTCAGTAGCAACGCTGATTTGCTGCAGACAACATACTTTTGGCGTACGAATGTTAATTCACTATGCACAACTCAATTTCGACAACGAATCACAAATTCACTACAGAACACACAATTTCGGCAGCGAACGCTGATTTGCTGCAAACAACTCATCTTCGAAAGCAAAACCCCGATTCGTTACAAACAACACACTTTCAAGAGGCGAATGTTAATTTGCTACAGACCAACACATTTTCAAGAACGAATGCTAATTCGCCAGAGACAACTCAATTTCAAAGAACGAATCACAAATTCGACTGCGAGAATACACACTTTTGGCATGAACGCCGATCGGTATGTAGGCAACTCAATTTCAGAAGTGAATCACAATTTTACTGCAAACAATACATTTTTGGAAGGGAACACTGATTCACTACAGAAACCGCAACTTTAGCAGCAAATCACAATTTCACTGCAGACATCACACTTTCGATAGCGAACGTTGATTCGCTGCAGACAACTCAGTTTCAGTAGCGAATCACAATTTCACTGCAGACAATACACTTTCGGCCGAACACGATTCGTCAAGACAACGCAACTTCGGCAGCGAATCGCAATTTCGTTGCAGACATCCCACTTTTAGTAGCGAACGCTGATTCGCTGCAGCCAACTCAGTTTTGATAGTGAATCATAATTTCACTACAGACAATACATTTTTGGAAGCAAACATTGATTCACTGCAAAAAATGCAACTTCAGGAGCGAATCGTAATTTCGTTGCAGGCATCACACTTTCAGCAGCAAACGCTGATTCGCTGCAGACAACTCAGTTTCGGTAGCGAATCATAATTTAGCTACAGACAATACACTTTCAGCAGTGAACACTGATTCGCTGAAGACAACTTAACTTCGGCAGCGAACGCTGATTCGCTGCAACCAACACACTTTCGGTAGCGAATCACAAATTCGCTGCAGAACACACACTTTCAGCAGCGAACGCTGATTCGCTGCAGACAACTCAGTTTCGATAATGAATCACAAATTCGCTGTAGAACACACACTTTCGGTCACAAAAATCCAACATAGTCACATGTCACAGATTTTAACTTGAACACACACATGCATTTGCAATTCTAGCACATAATTGGTCACAACCAAGGTTGTCAAAAACGCATTTTTAACACAACACGGAAAATACAATATAAACTCGGATCGTAAAATCGCAAGAAAAGTTTTTTACATTAAGATAATAAAGAGTGGAATTATAAAACATGGTTCAACACTTGACAGTTTATAATATGCAATCAAACATGCAAAATATGCAATCTATCATGAGAGGAGCATGCGTCCAAGTTCTTTTTATTGTCAAATCTTGAAACTGAAATTCTCAAACAAAGTGGAATATTAAGGACAATATCTCGGACAATATTTAGGCTTAAAAACTAAATTTTAATCACAGATAAACCCGACTTCATCACTTGTCTGGGTTTAATTATGTTGGCCACTGCCAATTATATAAGTAAAGATTTGTTATTTGCTAGCAAAATCTCCCAATAGTTTTAAATTCCAGGATCAAGTTTCTCTTGCGAGCTTTCAAGTGAGCTTCCCTCTGTTCTAAATATGCAAGTTCGATTGAAGTAATTCCAACTCAATGACGGATAACTCAACCCGCAAATAAAAATACAATGTGGTGATTAGGACCATATAAACCTCAAAATAATTGATAAACATGCTAGAATAGGTTGTTCCATAAACCTTTTCTTGACCAATGGCCCTAGAACCCCATGACAGCCTCTATAGGTTAAACAAATTCAACATGAATGCAACACTTCTTAGTTTTCTTCTAGACCAGAAACGACCATTTGAGTTATTCTAAATCAGAAAAAGAAAAAAAATCAATACAAATTTCACCAGTCATTCTCAACAAAGGATCAAACTCAAGCAATTAAAAGTAATTATCTAATTTGTGGGAATTTTTCCTTTAATTTGCGAAATATAAACCCCTATTCATCATTCCTAATTCAAGAATCGACAACAATATTCTAATCAACAAAGTAGTTATCTATGATTGATTGAACGAACTCGGCATTTCTTTAGTTGTGGTTTGTATTGATTCAGATGCATAGAATATGTGAAGAATAAGAGACATGATCTAACAACAAAAATAAAGCGGGATTGAAAACCAAAATTGAAGAAAAAAACATACTTTGGATTGAAAATCAAACCAAATACAGTGTGTGGACCATGATCATGAGGTTTACTGGAAGAAGAGTGCAATGGATCGACATGATTTAATTTGCAAACCCAAAAACCCTTTTTTTCTTTCACTTGCAACCAAATTAAATCGAACCAAAGAGAATTGAAATCGAACCAGAATTTGAAGGACAATAACAACAACAACAACAACAAAAAATCACAAATTAAAACAACACTTACTCTTCCCAGTAGCCGAGCATTGATTTCTGTACTGGGATTCCTATGAGCTAAGATGATAGAGAGAAGGGTAAGATGCTGGGTCATGCTCTTGCTGCAAGTAAATATTGCTAAGGGGATGGTTTTTTTAGAGAAAGAAAGAAAGTGGAGGTGTTGCTGGTGTTAGTCTGCTTTTGCTAGGTTGAGTCGAGATTTAAGAATCAGAGAATGTGAGATTTGGGGAAAGGGGAATTTTTGTTAGATAGGATGGAGAGGAGATGAAAGGACTGAGAAGAGTCAGTCAATGGTTTTTGTTAATTTTGTTAAACTCGGTAAACTCGGTCCGAGTTTATCGAGTTTGACCGATTTTAACCGAGTTTGCTAGTTTTCGAGTTTTCTACCCGATTTCACACGGTATATCTGTGTTGACTCGTAAAATCATACGATTTTACGAGTCAACTCACGAGTTTGACAACCATGGTCACAACAATCCAACAGAGTCACATGTTATAGATTTTAACATGAACACACATAAGCATTTGCAATTCCAGCACACAATTGGTCACAACAATCCAACAGAGTCACATGTTACAAATTTCAACATGAACATACACATGTATTTCTAATTCCAGCACACAATTGGTCGCAACAATCCAGTAAAGTCACATGTTACAGATTTTAACATAAACACATGCATTCTGGCCAACTTTTCTGCTAGGGCCAATCCTTTTTCATGTTTTGTTCATTCCATTCATTCATATTTTTTTTGTTAAGTGTTCTGGGGTTTGGTCCTATTGTGTCTTTATTTCCTTGTTCTCCTAGTTGATTTCGATTTCCTTCATAGTTGGCCCAGAAATTCTTGGTCAATTTTCTTAGGGTCTTCTTCTTTATTTTCAGTTCTGGGTCTTAAGAACAAGAGGAAGGGAGTTTTATGACCCATACCTTTTGAATCTAAGTAAGTTCGGGGAAGGTTTGACAATATTCTTTTCCTTCCCTCTAGCCCCAATCTTCTCTCAAGATCTCAACTATCTCTCTCTCTCTCTCTCTCTCACACACACACACACACACACACATTCACAAGGCCCTCTCTACTGGTATGGTTTAGGTTTTCATTGGGAAGGAGGAAGAGAGGAGAAACATGCAGATGGACATGCAACTGCTACAGATAACTTTGGGAAGAGGAAGGCTCACCTTCTCTCTCGTCCTTGTATTTATAATCCCCATTAAATGAGGTGGGGTGTTTGGGGTTGGTTTAAATGTGTTCGTATCCTTGTTTTGGTCTCTTCAAAATCGGTTTTATCCCTCCCTCCCATCTCCTTAAGACAGTCTGATTTGTCTTCCTAAACTTTTAATTAGACTGAATTGGTGTTGATTCAGAAATCGACAGCGAAAATTACATCGCTGCCAAATCAGAAGTCGGCAACGATGGTGGGGTCATTTTTTATTTTCATTTTTTTCTTTGGGTGTTTACAAATAAGATGCCGATCTATTTTTTCCAAGATAGTCTAATAAGGTTTGCCTTTAGTTGGTATATGAGACTAAACAATATCAGGATCAAGAAATGAAAGACTTGATAGGCGCCTTCTTGAAGCAGTATAAATTCAATATGGAAACTGCTCCTGATAAAACCAGCTTGATGGCTATAGAGAAGGGAAACCAATAGTTTATGAGGGCATATACGCAAATATGACAAGATAAGCCAACACATATCCAACCTTCATTGATAGAGACAAAAATGGTGATGTTGTTCACCAACACCTTCTAATCCCCTTATTATGACCATTTGATGATAAGCTTAGCTCAATATTTCCATGAAGCCATGAGGATTACTGAAAGAGTTGAACAAGCTATCAAAATGAGAAAAATTAAAGGTCTTATCATGGATTCCAGAATAATGACAAGAGATGAATCAGAAGATGGCTCTTGGGTGGGAAATCTTAATTGTGTGGTCCGGTCAAGTCTTGTTGTAGCAACAAATGCTCAAATGTCTTTGTCAAAGATTGATATACCTCTGCCACTTGAGTTTGTCTACCAGCATATATTAGACTCCAGACTTGTTGCCCCGACTCCATCAAATTCCATACAACCACTGTTTCCTAGGTAGTATAATCCAAACAAGAGATATGATTTTCATGGTGGATCCTAGGCCATTCAATTGGTAAGCAAGGGATGAATTGAGTTTGTGAAGAATAGTGGTGCCTACCACATAGTCACCTTTATTTTTAGCAATGACTAGTAGCTTGCAAAATGCTAACATGGCATAGATAATATGCAATTACCCAGAGAATGACCATTGTATTTTGCTTCAATATATTTCCATATATCGTGAATGCATCACATATTTTCAATGAATTGTGTTTTGTTTTTCGTCTTATTATTGTCCTGAAATAAAGATATATTTCTTTCAAAGGGTATTTTGACAAAATATTTTGATTAAACTCCAACATGCGAAATTCCGGCTAGTCAATCCTAAAAAACTAAAAGTGTTTTGATTGCAGAAATGACTCGATGTTCGTTAAAATGACATGATAAATAATATGAGGTGACCAAACAAATTTTGAACTCACATATGAAATTGAACCACACGTCATTTAACTAAGTTTTAGTATTATGCATAATGACATGTTAGTGGACTCGGTAGTTATGGACTCACGAATCATGATTCTTATAAGTCCAAATCAGTATGTTGGACGATGTCAAAATTTATCGATTCAAACCGACATTTCTTGAAATGAGAAAAGGCCATTTTTGTTTACTCCTTTCACAATTCTTGAAATATATATCCATTGCAATCCCATTTGAGCTTGATAAAATATTTTTAAAAAATAAAAAAGAAATCCTGACATGGATCACACCCTATACTAGGGCAAATGAGGGATTTTTAGTTGAAAAGATAAAGACAATAGTAGAATCAATGAGAAAAAGAATGTTAAGAACAAAAGTCCAATGATTGAGAAAAGGGCTAAAGGTGAAAAAAAAGCCATAGATTGGGGGCATCCAAAAAAACTTTGAGGAAGGCTACGTGAAAGCCAAAAAGTGGAGATTATCAGCACTTAAAAGGTAAGTGAAGGTTAAAGGTAGGAAAATGCCTATCAAGTATAAGAGGGGAAAAAAGGTTTTTTAATTGAGGAAAAGCATAACAAATGCCAAAAGTCAATACTAGAAAAAATATTGAGCTACAAACATGTTTTTTTGTTAATAAAGCCTCTCGTATCTTCAAATGATTAGATTATTTATCTATAAAAAAAGTTAGATTTTCCTTATGGCCTTTGTTAAGAGAATATTAATCTTTTAGGTGAACACAAAATGAGTGGCATGGTTATATGTCATTCTTTTACAAAGATAATAAAATGAAAATAAGCAAATAATGAGGCTAATTATTAGCAGAGAACCCTGACCTTCCATTTGAATTGAAATTTGAGATAAAAGAGTATCATAAAGATAAATGATAGGTAATGAGTTTTAGTATTCTCTTTAAGTTTGAGATTGACAATGAAAGGAGTTGCATGGTTATACGTTAATGTTTGACCTTAATAGGTAACACTGAAAGTTTTTGATTAATTCTAAAATTCTGTTAAGAGTGAGGCATGATTATTGTTTGATTATGATGGAGTTTCCTATCCAGTTTTAGAAAACAAGATTTATTGATGAAATGTATGGCATGATTATATGTCGTTTCCTCTATAAAAACAATAAAAGAAATAGAGTTAATGAATAGTTGATGTTGATTCTAGGTCTTTGAAACCCTCACACACCTTTTGAGCCTATGGATTTCCTTTTCTTTCACAGCCATGAACCATAACCTGTATTATGTGCTTTTTAAAGTTATTTTTAATCAAGTAAGCGATTTGAACCAATAAATAGCGCTCTAAAAATCTTGAAGAGCTTTTCTATAAGGGTCGTGACTTCATGAATTAAGTTACTGGTTATTATGCATACTGATAAAATAGGTGCTCAAAAGAAATAATCTTTCTTGATAAAGCCTCAAGTTTTGACTTGAGCATCCTGTTTTATTTTTAAATTTAAAGAAGGTCACCTCGTCACGTACCATCAAATGATATATCCAAGATTATAGATTAAAATTAACACAAAGAACTATAGAAAAAACTATTTTAATCTTACAACAAGTCAATTTATATTTTCAAAATACAAGAGATTCAAAGGACTACATGTATTAAATGGCATGTATTGGGTCTTTGACTAAAAAAGCTTGATTTTAAAAAATACTTTCAAAAATTGACATCTCTCTTGATTTTATTTGAACATACATGATCTTTGAAATGTGCGAATTGATTCTAGAACAAGAAAGATTTTCAAACAAAAAAAATCAACTGAGTTTGCAAAGTCCTCAACAAAAATGACATTGACACTTCTTTATCATTCTTGAAAAGTTGAGTAGCCGGGGGCAATACAGTGGATCTTAGGAGGGAAAACAAACAATATTCAAATCAGTTGAGGGCAAAGAAAAATAATCAAATGATGAATCAGTGAAATCCATTGAATTTATGTTTAGCATATAGCAATGACAAATACCTATTGATTATAAGCAGAAGAACGAGCACATTCAGATCAACTAAGGGCAATATTTTTCAAAGACAGTCTATGATTTAGTGAATTTCAGCAGCAATTAAGAGTAATGTTACACTTGAAGGACATCTTCATATTTTCTTCTTGGTTTACCCTCTGAAACATGACTATAACTCCTGAAATATGTTATCGTATGAGTGCATTTCAATGAATGTCAGAAGGATGCACACCACCAAGACTGACTATGAGATAATTTGATTTAAAGCCTATTGACTCAAGGTGCATTTTCACCACATGAATGTGGGTGATAAAAGGGAATATCATGGATGATGACAATGCATTTTTTTTTCATAATTTGATTAGACAAGTTGAGAGGAACTTGTTGAGAAAAACACTGAGTATACAACAATGAGCCTTTTATTGCAAGCTATGAGATGTGTGCCTGGACGACTTGACAATTCCATTAAGGTTGATGATAACATATACTTGAAGAGTATGTTTCAATTAGAGGCAACTTCATGGCTAATTGAAAATTTAAGATGAGATCGACTTTGGTAAACCTTTTGGTGATTGTTGGCAAGATGCATAGTCAAGCTTGATAAACAACAAGATCAATAATCATTATGAATAACCCAGGATGAGCTACTTACATTTGAGTGGAGGACTAACATACGATAAACTCAAATAAGTCGGTAAATAAAAAAAAATAGAGAAGGTTTTGGATAGCAAACAAAGGCACCTTATGACAACGAAGTATCAAAGAGGAGGGCCTATATTTCAAACCAAGTAAGGATGCATCTATGTCATCTAATCCTAAAGCATTGCATAAATATTTTTGAATTTTATAAGAGAAATCCTCAATGAAATCCATCAAGATTTTGATGAATCTGAGTGTCCAAAGAAAGAATCATTGAGTTAAAGATAGCAAAGAATCATAGTTTTAACCCTGGAACGGGAAGAAGATGAAATAAACCCTATCATTAGGAAATTCTCAATAAAATAAGAAGATTAACCCTATTATCAGGAAGAGTTTTCAAGGCAACCCTGCAATCAGGAAGCACTGAGTTTTCAAACCCTATGATCGGGAAGTATCAGGCCAACCCTGCAATTAGAAAGCACCAAGTTTTCAACCCTGTCATCGGGAAATCTAGTTAAATTCATTCATTAGGAAGAACAAATGTTAACCCTGCAATCATGAATCACTAGGAAAGTTCAAGAAGAACTTAATCAAGCCCTATCATCAAAAAGAAAGAAAATGAAGAACCCTGTCATCAGGCATCCTAATTTCAAACCCTATAATTATGAAAAGTGAGAAGAACCTTATTATTAGGAAATTCTCAAAGAAAGAAGAAAGTTCAAACTTTGTCATCAAGAAGAACAAGAAAAGCCTACCATCAAGAATTTGAGTTTTGGGAACCCTGCAATCAGGAATCTTAGTTTTTAATTCCATAATCAAAATGTTTTGAATTCAATCAAAATAATTAAAAACACCTTTAGAGAGTTCTAGTTTAAGGGGATCGCTGAGATTCAGGATTTCAGGTTAACCGAGCTGTAAACAAAGATTTTAGTTCTAGTTAAAGGTGATTGCCAGATAGGATCTCAGGTTGATCAAGTTGAAGACAAAGATTTTAGTTCTAGTTAAAGAGGGGCCTCTAGATTGAGATTTCAGGTTAACCCAACTAAGGACAAAGATTTAGGTTCTGGTTAAAGGGTTGAGATTTCAGGTTAACCTAATAGAAAATAGAGATTTTATTTCTGGTAGAGAGTAGAACACTTGTGTATAACACACACGCACACTAATGGACTTGTGTGTGCTAGGTCTTGTGCATCGTCACTTGTGTATTCTACTTGTCTACGTAATGGGAAAGAGTGTGGGAAACCTCTTGGTGAGGGAAACACTTAGTTGCTAGGCAAACATGAGTGAATCAGTGAGGGAAAGGCTGAGTCTAACGGGGCTAAACTGTCATGCGAGGTCTATTTTTGGGATGAAAAATTAACCCCATGACAAGTATCGTTGATTGGGGTTTTTGGTTGATCGAGCTACTGACATAAATTTTGGTTCTGGTTAAAAGGAATCACCAGATTGGGATTTTAGGTTAACTAAGTTGTAGACAAAGATTTTGGTTCTAGTTAAAAGGGATTGTCAAATGGGATCTTAGGTTGATCAAGTTGAGGACAAAGATTTAGGTTTTGGTTGAAAGGGGTTTTTAGATTGAGATTTTAGGTTAACCCAACCGAAAATAAAGATTTAGGTTCTGGTTAAAGGGTTGAGATTTTAGGTTAACCTAAAACAGAGATTTTCGTTCTAGTTAAAGGAAATCGCCAAATTGAGGTTTCAAGTTGACTGAGCTACTAACAAAGATTTTGGATCTAGTTAAAGGAAATCACTAGATTTGGATTTCAGGTTAATCGAGCTGTAGACAAAGATTTTGATTATGGTTAAAGGGAATTCGCCAGATGGGATCTTAGGTTGACCTTGAAGACAGAGATTTAGGTTTTGGTTAAAGGTGGTCTCTAGATTGAGATTTCAAGTTAACCCAACCAAAAACACATATTTTAGTTCTCGTTAAAGGAAATCGTCAGATTGAGATTTCAGGTTAACTGAGCTGTAAACAAAGATTTTGGTTTTGGTTAAAGAAAGCCTTTAGATTGAGATTTGAGATTAACCTAATTGAAAATAGAGATTTAGGTTATGGTTAAAGGGAGTCTCTAAATTGAAATTTCAGATTAACCCAATCGAAGACAAGGATTTTGTTTCTGGTTAAAGGGGATCGCTGGATTGAGATATCAGGTTGGCCAAACTTTTGGCAAAAATTTTGGTTCTGGTTAGAGGGATATGCCAGATTGAGATCTCATGATAACCAAGTTGTATATAGTTTTGATCGTAGTTCTGGTTGAAGGGGATTGTTACAAAGACAGAGTTTCAAATCAACCGAACTAAAAGTCTTGAGAATATTAGTTTTGAAAGAACAGTTTGTTTGTTTTTACAATCTTACTACGCAAAGCACTTAGCAATTCTTTGCTCCGTAAGTATTGTAAAGAGGAGGCATTTGTTGCTACCTAATTTTTTACATAAGTTTTGAAGTATTTTAAAAAATATATGTTCTTGATGTATTCGTGCCATTTTCAGTGTTTTTTCTACGCATTCAGTTGATAAATTCTGTGGATGCCAGTAATTTTTGGAAGGTCAATTCTTAACCCCAAACCATTTATTTGATAAATTATTAGTTTTTGAGACCAATTATTAATTGTGCATATGGTTTTGGAACTGTTTAATGATGATTTATGATTGATTGAGCTGTTAGGATAAAAATTATCAATTTGTCTTTATTGCATATGGTTAAGTCTCTTAAAAATATATTATACCTGCATATTTCCCTATATAAAAAAATCATAAAAAAATAGTTTTTACTTTGCATGCATTTTTTAGATTTAATAACTAATTTTTAAAGCCATGAGAATTTGATCTATTTTTCAAAAACACCAAACAAAATTTTATTTTGTTTAATATCTGGAATTACGAACTTATATGTAAGATGTATTTCATGTATTAAATAAAAAGACAACTTTTTTTTTTCGACTTTAGAATAACTAGGGTTTAAATTGATAAGATAAAGACTTCTTTACTGAGGAGGACTTTTCTTCGACCATAAACAGACCAACAATTAGAAAACATAATATTTTCTTAGTTTATATCAGACAGATAAACAATGCATTGTACCTCAGGTAAGACATATTAAGGGTTCTAATACCTTCTCTTTACGCAAGTAGTCCCCTTACTCGAACTATGAGACCAGTTAGAGGTCCTATTGACCAAAACACTAGGTGACAACTTTCATTCCCTTTTTTTATTGATAAAAGACAAGAATTTCATGTTCTTTCCACCCATTCCATTCCTAACTATTCTCGATCTAGGATGATGATCGTCGCGTCATCCACATGCGATAATCTTGAAATTATTTTTAGTCAAATTATATTTTTACGGGTTATTTGAGTTATTTTTGCATCCACAAAATCAATTGAATTATATCGATCAACCCCCATACAGTTTAAATTACGGATAGCACGGGTCGATTATCTAGTTAACAAAGAAACTAAATCATGTGGTGATATTACTGTTCATGCAGACTTATGCAACTGTGGATTACAATAGTAATCCACAGTGCATTCCTTCTTTTTTTTTCACTTTTTCTATTTTTTTTGCACTTTTTCATTTTTTTTCCAACTTTCCCCTTTTTTCATTTTTTTCTTTTATTTTTTTTATTTTTTTTTCAAAATTATCTTTGTTAATTTTACTTTTTAAATATTGAGCTGGTTAAAACTTTTGCTTTGTAATTTTTTTCCTTTAAAATACTGTGGATTGCTACGATGTTTTCTCACATAGTTTTTCTATTTTATTTTTTTTATTTTTCAAAATTATATTTGTCGATTTTATTTTTGTTATATTGAGCATTTAGTTTTGTATTTTTTTCTTTAAAACATTGTTGATTACTACAGTGTTTCTCCACATGTTTTTTATTATTTTTGTTTTTTTATGATTTTTTCTGAAATTATCTTTTTCGATTTTATTTTTTAATATTGAGCTGGTTATAAATTACAGTTACAATATGTGAGGAAAGCACTGTAACTTTCCTCGTAAATTACTGTGGATTGCTACAGTGTTTTTTCCCACATGGTTTTTTCTGTTTTGTTATGTTTTTCCCTAAAATTATCTTTGTCAATTTTATTTTTTAAATATTAAGCTGGTTAAGAATTGCAATTATAAGTAAATACAAGTTTTTCCTCACAAAACACTATGGATTGATACAATTTTTCCTCACATAGTTTTTTTCCAGTTTCTTTTGTGTTTTTTTTTTTGTAATATTTTTTTTAAAATTATCTTTGTCGATTTTATTTTTTTAATATTGAGTTGGTTAGAATTTAACTTTGTAATAAAGCTTAATCATATGGGGAAAGCACAATAGCTTTACTCACAAAACATTGTGGATTGCTACAGTGTCTCTCCACATGATTTTTTTTCTTATAATTTTTTCAAAATTATCTTTGTTAATTTTATTTTTTTTAATATTGAGCTGTTGAGAATTACAATTACAATTCATTACAAATAAAGCTAAATCAAGTGGGGAAGCACTGTAGCTTTCATCACAAAACATTGTGAATTGCTACAGTGTTTTCAACATGGTTTTTTTCTTTTTTTTTGTGTTGTTTTTTGTTATTTTTTTTCTAAAATTATTTCTGTCGATTTGATTTTTTTAATATTGAGCTGATTAAGAATTTAGCTTTGTAATTTTTTTCTTTAAAACACCATGAACTGTTACAGTGTTTTCCCATATGATTTTTTTATGATTTTTTCTAAAATTATCTTTGTCGATTTTTTTTTTGAATATTGAGTTGGTTAAGAATTATAATTACAATAAATCTAAATCATATGGGGAAAGCGTTGTATTTTTTCTCACAAAACACTCTAAATTGCTACAGTATTTCTCTAAATGATTTTTTAATTTATTTTATTGGGGAAAACACAATAGTTTTCCTCACAAAACATTGTCAATTGCTACAACGTTTTTTCTCATGGGTTTTTTTCCTTCCAAAATTATCTTTGTTGATTTTTTTTTAATATTAAGTTGGTAGAGAATTTAACTTTATATATTTTTTGCTTTTTATTAACAGAAAAGCTAAATCATGTGGTGAAAACACTGTATCTTTCCTTACAAAACACTATGGATTGCTAAAATTCATTTTGTTCGGTCTCTAAGTTTTTTATCACCAACACAATTTTTTTTATCATGAAATATTAGCTCCATCATACTTTTAGTTTTTATTACTTATCTAGCGTTGATTCATAATTATAATACTATTAAGTATATTTGTTTTATAAGTCCATGGCAACGAGCGAGCATGCCATCTGGTGTAATCTAAAAGATGTGCATAATCAAACCCGGGTCAGTTTAATAGCTATGCTTTTTACCATTTTATTTTTCAACACTTGTCACTTTTAAGCTGATGTGCTGAGCCACGTGTAATTCGACTAATATATGTGTCTTTCTTTCACCTCACCAGTCATCGGAAAATTGATCAAAATTCAATCGGAGGAGCTCCATTAAAAAAGTTAAAAAGAAGAAGAAGAAGAAAGGTTACATTAAACCAAAATCCATTGGATGAAACACAGGGAGACGACGGCAGAGATACGGCAGCATAATATTTTTTTCTTACAATTTACAGCTACGGCAAGCCTGAGTGATAAATAAGGGTAGAAATAATACTTTTTTTTAAAAAAAAAAAAGCTTTTTTTGATCGATCGGTCGACGAGATGTCGTTTTCATTCTTCAAGGCGTCACGCCCGAAGACACCACAAGAAGTGGTGAAAACAATCAAAGATAGCCTCATGGCTCTTGATACCAAAACCGTTGTTGAAGTTAAAGCCCTCGAAAAGGTATCCTCTCTCTCTACTTTTATTTATTTATTTATTTTATGATTACTGGCTTGTTATTTGATGATCAATTGCAGATTAATTTTTCCTTTTTTTATTAGATTAAATACAGACTTAATTACTGTTTTGTTTATGTAATTATTTGTCAATTGTGAGAAATATATAAAAAAAATTAAAAATTCTATTGGTGGTGGTTAGGATGTTTAGACGTAATTATTTGTTATGTGAAATGCAATTGGCGAAAACAATTTTTTAAAATTTAAAAATGCAATTTGCGAGGCGAAAATTAGGGTTTTTAGTGATTGGGATTTAATTGATTGTTGATTGATATTTTGAAAGTTATAACAGGCATTGGAAGAAGTGGAGAAGAATTTTGTGACATTGAGATGTATGCTGTGTGGAGATGGGGAGGTAGAACCGAATATGGATCAAGTTTCGCAATTAGCACTTGAAGTTTGCAAAGAGGATGTTCCTGCTCTTATGATTCAAAAGTTACCAAATTTGGGATGGGAAGTAAGTGCTGCTGCTACCCCATTCCTATGGTTAGCTCATGCATTCTGTTTAGTATATATATATTTTTTTTGCCGCAGAAGAGATTATAATTTCTTAGTTTATGTTGAAATGCAGGCGAGAAAGGATTTAGTCCATTGCTGGTCCATATTGTTGAAGCAGAAGGTTGACTCCAGATATTGCTCTGTAGAATACATAGAGAACCATTTTGAATTTCTTGACTTTCTTGTTGTGTGGTAAGCATAAGCATAGAATACTTGTTATGCTCTGATTTAAAAATCATACTGTTGTGTCTTGTGGGCCTTTCGGGATATAGTTCTTTGATTTCTTCTGATTATCAGTTTTTTTTGTATGGGTATTCAGGGGGTGTTTGGGAGTGTTGTAGCTGTTTGTTTTTCAAAGTGTATTTTGCTAAAAAATGCATTATAATAATATATTTTTATTTTATTTTTTAAAAATAATTTTTTACATCAATACATCAAAACGATTCAAAAATATAAAAAAATTAATTTTAAGCAAAAAAAAATCAATTTTTTGGGAAATGTCGTTTCAAACACGTCCTTAATCTTTATATAGTCTTCCTGAGTACTGCCATGTGAATGCATTTTCTGCCCAAGAAGGAAACAGGGTTGTTTCATCTAAAAGAGTTGGAATTTTGTGTCTATTACCAAATTGTAATTCAGAATAATAATGTTGCAGGAAAATAAAATGAAATAAGAGAATAACTGATGTCAAAGATCCTTCTAAATTTTTTTCATAAGGGTATCATAAGAAAATAGTACCCTAGTCATCGAAGTGAAAAAAATAGTTTTTGCCTAAGAACCATAAAATGTGTCTTGTTTTTGTGCCCAAAGTTATTTGTTTCAAGATTATTTTCTCTTTTAGAAGGTTTAAATCATACTTGCTATTGTGTGATGGTTGGAGAAGGGATTTGAGTTTTTGGAAGTTGTAGAAACTATTAGAGACACACTAGTAGGGTTTCTTGGAATGATACCTAGAGGATAGAAAACTTAAGGTTCATACATAGGGTTCTTTGGAGTCACAGCTAACAGTAACTTGAGTCACACAATCAAAAGCAAATTGCTGGAAATTTTATTCATAAACTGATTTTCTCTCTGTATTGAGCAATTACATAACCTAATAAAGTAGTTGTCCTATTTAAAGTAGGAAAAACCTAATAAACCTAATTAATCATTAGGATTAATAAAATACCCCATTAAAAAATTAAACCTAGACAAATTTTCCAGATTTTCCTGCAAATCTGGATATTACTGCTGCAAAAATACAGTAATTTTTCTTATATTGTTGTACATGTTACTTTTTCATATGGAGTCTCTGTGAATAAGAAATTTCATTAAGGTTACTGTATGAGATTTAATGTTTTACTCTCTGAACAGCTATGATAACAAGGAAATTGCCTTGAACTGTGGACTTATGCTAAGGGAATGCATAAAATTTCCGACACTTGCAAAGTAAGACATTCAAGCTCTTTTTTTTATTTCTTTTGTGGCCGCTGTGTTATAGCTAAAACTCTTAAATTTTTTAATTTGATGGTATCAGTGGAAGGAGCTCTATTGTTATCCTTGCATAATTGATCAGTGCACAAAAGTAGTAGTACTGAAATATGGAAATAGTGACTCTTATGCGCTTCTTATTTGGCCTATATGTAAGCTTCATCTTCATAAAACTTTCTTGTACTTTGGCATCCTCATGTGTTTGTATTTATGATCACAAGTCATCATTACCATTATTGTGATGACCTTTGACTCCATTGGATTACAATCACACTCATAGGAGGCCTTCTTGAGGTGAGACTTCAGGTGGTCGGGGCTTTGAATCCATAGCTTTTGTGTCACCCATAAGTGTGAGACAGCAAGAGGTTTGAGTTCTCATTAACAGCTCAGCACGGTAACTGTTTCTCATGCACAGCGAGAAATTTTGACCTTCTTAGGGGAGAGGATTTTTATAATGTGTTTGTAAGCATGAGGAGTTGCATATCCGTTTTTTTCCTGAATAAAAACACATGGAGAGTTATGCCTGTGGAATTGTGAATTTTCAACGCATTATTTGGTAGAACTCCTTCCTGTATTTATTTTTTTCTGTATTCATTATTTGATGTTTATATTCCAAATTATTTTTTTATGGTTAATGGTTCATGTGAGAGCTTCCCTGGAAAATAGGAGAATAATAACTCTAAGTCTGAGTACCTGCGACCAGGGGCTGGTTAGAATTTAGTTTTATTTGGTATCTTGACATGGGCTTTGGGGTTTCCCCTTCTGTACATTTTTGTGCATATAGGGTTGCATGCCCTTTTATGTTTTTCCCTTTATTTTGGCTTCAAGCTGATTTCACAGGGATCTGTTTTGTCTTTTCTATATTTTTGTAAAATACCTTTTGTGATATCTTCTCCATCAATGGAAAGGACTGCTCATGCGTGACCTGGGTTTCTTTATGATTTTTTTTTATGTGCTCATTGGTTGTTGCTTCTACCCTGGTCCTTGGGGTCTTTCACTGGTTATGGCAGTTTGAACTTTATCTCTGCTGCTAAAGTTATTTAATTCCAAAGTTTGAATGCTTTGATATGATTTATTCAGTGACTAACTTATTTACTGTAGAGATTAATGGCCCCACTTCCACTGATTGTTAATGGAATTTGATAATTGTTAGCCTATTGCTTTTCTGAGATTTGAAATTTCAGTCAGTTTCAATTCTAACAATTACTCAAAGTGTAAAATGGCTGTTACAGTCAATGCTGCTTTTGACATCTGCTTTTGATGATTTATTTTTTTATTATGACAAGCAAGTTTTAAGTTTTCACACAGATAATTTTTGTAGTGATGTTTCAGATACATATTAGAGTCTGCAAGCTTTGAGTTATTCTTCAAATTTGTGGAATTGCCTAACTTTGATGTTGCTTCCGATGCTTTCTCTACTTTCAAGGTCAGAGTTATAAGTTTGTAAGTTCTTGTGTTTCCTTTTCCTTTTATCTGTTCAAATTTGTGCTTCCAGTTATTCCTACTTCTTATACGTTTTGGTATGCTTGCCAGGATTTAATGACAAAACATTGCACTGTGGTTGCTGAGTATCTTACTGCACATTATGATGAGGTACACTTGCTTGTCAATTTTATGATTCTAGATAGATATAGGGAGACCAATCTTGATTGAAATGTTACTTAAAATTTGTTGATCTACATATGTTAGTTAAAGAATACCCAGAATGTGCTTTGAACAAGAACCTTTTTTGTGATGATTATGAATTATACAACAATGTGCAAGTTGTGGAAACCATGTAAACTCATTGGATTTTGGACTCCTAATATTTGTCTAGACTGTTGAGCAAATCTACTACCATAATAGCTCCTTTTCACAATGATCTTTATCTTTTCTCTTGCTTGTGTAAGAAGTGTCTCTTAACTAATCTTAAAGCACTACTGTCCCAGTTCTTTGATCTATATGAAAAACTCGTGACGTCTTCTAATTATGTGACAAGAAGACAATCATTGAAGGTTAGTTTCCAATGTACCTTTTCAGATAAGACAATCATTGAAGGTTAGTTTCCAATGTACCTTTTCAGATATCACTCTGCTGTTGCTTTGATCAATAAGTTAACAGTATTATGTTGATTTAGCTTCTCTCGGAATTCCTTTTGGAACCTCCGAGCTCTCATATAATGAAGCGCTACATTCTAGAAGTTCGGTACCTTAAAGTCATGATGACTTTGCTGAAGGTATCAAGTCGTTTCTTTTCCACTTTTATTTCTTGTATCTCAATTTTGATGTTATTTTTTTTGTACGACTAGTTTGATATACTGTGCACTCAAAAGAAACCATAAGTTTTTAATTGGCAATGCTATCTTTATCAAACCAAAAGCGACAAAGCAAGTAAGAAACCTCTGAATGATAGAAAGGCCCTCACTTTGTGTTTCACCATGCTTTTCTGTTCACTGGAAGTCTGGAACGCTTCTCTCATTGGAAATCTTACAATGATGCCAATCTAGCCCAGAGCCAGCAAATGGTTTAACTGTGCCTATCCTTAGGGGCAAAGTTAAGAAGGGCTTGTCTCCTCACAGTACGATGGGTTGTGGATGTAGAGAGGTCTCTGTTTCTAAGAACTGGATCATTTTTTTAAATCTGGCTGCCTAGGTTATCAGATTTTCTTTTTCTTTTTTTTTAGGGGGGTTTGGGGGGGTCTGTTCAATCTTGGATATAGGATACGGTTTGTAGCCATCAGAGGTCAGCGCTTTAATGTGCCTGTCTGATAAGTGGTAAGAGTAGTTCTGATTTATTCAGGCTTGTCCTGTGCTATATTATAGATGGGCCTTCTGTGTTAGATCTATTTCGATATGTACTGTTTTTATGGAAGTTTTTATTGTCGTTGCCTTCCTCTGCTTGATTTTTCTTTCATTTGTCTGGGCAGGACTCAAGCAAAAATATTCAGATCGCTGCTTTCCACATTTTCAAGGTTTTAGAATCTTCCTCACCCTCTCTTTTTCTTTAGTGCATGTATTATGTATTTCTTTTTCTAGTTGTGCTCTAGGCTTGGTCATATGCTAGGACATCGATTTCCCATGCTAACATGTCATATTATGATTCCCTGGCCTTCAAGGAGTTCCAATACCATTAGAACCAAGGAGATTGCTTATCTAGGATACGTACAACATTGGCTAATTTTTCTACCCCCATCCAAAGCATAAATCGGTCAAGTTATAGAGCAGACAATCAACTGCAATCGCTGTCTGATATGCATCATCTCTTGCTGAAATTTCCCTTCATGTTAAGTTTTTTGGTGAAATTATATAGGTCATGTTTGGTGGGCAAGTGAAAACTAAACATGGACTTTCCCTTTACTCTTCCCTCTCCCCTCTTTCTTATTCCTCCAAAAAGGGTTGCTGAAGTGTGTGTTTTTAATTTTTTTTGGGGATTTGGTATTTTTCAGTGCATTTAAATTGTCTGAGCTATTTTCTTGTGTTAGTTGTATTTTTATCAGCACTACCCCTAAAAACGTGCATCTAAGGTTATTTCTTACTGGTCTTTCTGGTGTCTGTATCTTATGATAAACACAAATAGTCATATGCATACTACAGCCTTTTAGTGAAGATAAACTTTAAGTGGAGCTTTCAATGGTTGTTCAATGTCTTTTTGATGTGCAGTCATCTATTTAATTTCCATGGGGAACATAGACACCATCTCGATTTAAGGTTTCACTACAGTAGCAGAGAGTCCTACTTGATGCAAGAAACTTCTACAAAGTGTTAGGATATCTATCTGAATGTCTTTTGCTTGCAATCTGGGTCCAAATTTCATTTTTGATCAAGATGATTGCTGCAGCTGTTCTTGTTTTTGTTGTGCCCCCTTTGCAAAGAAGCAGTGTCCTAGACGTCAAATATGACAATTGAATTGTATGAAACGAAAAATAAAGTTGGCTGTTGAGTAGACATGAGTGATGAATAGAGGTCAACATGGCATTGGCTGCTTTGTTTAGATGAAAATATTTTGGAATTGGCCTGGTTGAGTTGCAACTTATAAGTACAGATTTTTTCCATACCTTTTCCTTGATTGAAAGGTTATGATGCTGTCAAAATTGTGTGATTGTGGTTGCACTTTACTCTCTTCGCGTAATCTGTTGGATTCTGCGCCTCTGCGGATAGCCAGATTTTGTAACATTGGCTCTCATACACCTTGGGCAGTGTCAATCACTGACTTTTTGTTAAATTCTCATCAAATAAGAGTCCTTTATTTTTCAATGATAGTGAAATATTTTGCAGCATAAATGGTCATTTATGGTTCCAAGTGTTAAACCCTGTCTTTGTTCTCACGTCAGGTCTTTGTTGCTAATCCTAGCAAGCCAAGAGAAGTAAAAATGATTTTGGCAAAAAACCGTGAAAAATTGTTGGAGTTGCTTCTTAACCTCTCAGCTGGAAAAGGTAAATTATGCTTTCGAATTGCACCCGGGTGCAATGGGTACTAGATACACAAATAGCTGAAGAAATTTCCTTTGAAATCATGTTTATAGTAACACTTCTCAATTTTGAAATTTCTTCTGTGGAGATCGATGACATAGTGTCCTCATCAGGTGTTGAGGATGAACAGTTTGAAGAGGAAAAGGAATTGATCATCAAGGAAATTGATAGACTATCTCGCCTGTCAAATCGTGATCATTAGATCTTCATCCTAATTGCCAGCATTTCCGTTTCTACTCAGATCCTGTTTCAGGTTCATGCTAATCCCGTGATGATTGATTGATTCCTACAACTGATAGAGGTTCATGCTAATCCTGTGATGATTGATTGATTCCTACAACTGATAGTTGCGCAAAATCATGGTGTCAAAGCACGGTAGGAAACATATATAATTGAGAATTGCATGCCAATTGCATGCCTTTGTAATATTTGTCGTGTCAGAAGTCTACTGAAGTACATCCTGCCGATTTGTCTTAGAAGTGTGTCTAGAGTATTGGTTTTGAGTGATCAAAGGCACTGTATTATAAAGAAACTCTTTACCCCTTTTGCTTTGTGCATAGTGTTTCAATGTTAAGGCTTGTTTTAACATTGAGCAAAAGATTTAAGTTTGCTATTCTTTTCTGATTCAACCATTGGTGTCTGTATTTCCTACACCTTCAAGTTAGAGTTGCGTCAACTTAGCAGAATTCAAAAGCACTGGAGACGATTTCTTGATGCATGTTGATATATCCAATAATATGTGAATGCCAAGTGCATTATATATTAGCTATTCTCGTCTGGTTCTTGGTTTCTGAGATTTGGCCTCGCCAGTGCCAACCAAGGCATGTGTGTATGAAATGCATGATTAATTTTTTGCTCATTGTTTCATATAAAGGGATTGCATATATAATTAGATTAACAAAGTTACAATGTCCAGCAAAACTAAATCATTGACGAGGTTTGTGCAATTGAAATGGATGAGCTTCAAGAACAACAACATAATGAACTCTCACAACAGGATTACAGAACTTTAGCAGCATCATATACTCAGAGGCAAGGTCAGTTCTTGCTAGACATTCTAACTTCTTATTTAAAAGTTATTTCAGTTTGAAGAATGTAACAAGCCATGCATATATAGATACCGACTCTTTTACTAATCCAGCATATATATGAAGCTCAGCAACCATTTTAAACCCTACGGTATACTCTAGGAGACAGGATCCAAATTTCAAACATGGCAGCACAAGCCAGCAAAGTTTGTGTGTTTTCTGCCACGAAATAAATATCACCTCTGCATGCAAGCAGTTCCAATAACATCAATTTGCACCTACATTTATGAAATCTGATAAAACTGTGATGACATCCAATTACTTGAGCCTCACAAAGAAATATGCAAAGACAATATCTACAAATTGCACTATAATGGAAAACTAAATGATAATTACCACATAGAGATGAATAATTACTTCACAGGCAAATCAACTTCATCTTCATCTTCAACATCCCAACTCAAGTCCTCTTCTTCTGCACTTCCAAACCGATTATGCAATTCCACTCTACTTGTACCAGCACTTGCTGTGTTCTCAGCAGCTTCCACCTTGCTCTCATCATTACTCCCAATATATTCAATCTCATCCCAGCCAAGATCTTCCTCCTGCAACGACTGGCTTGAAACGATGGACACATCACTGTCTTTACACGATCCACCATTACCCCCCTTCTCCTCCAACGTATCCATGCTTTTGTTAGGCGATTGGAGTGAGGGCAAACCACCATCTTCCCTCTCCTCAATTTCCTTCTCAATTACACTCTTCTTATTTGATTCACCTTTCGACAAAAACCCATTACCCTCCTCCTCCTCCTCATTACCATCATCATCAAAATCCCAGCTTAAATCCTCCTCTTCATCACCGGAGATCGCTCTTTTAACAAGCAATGCCCTTGCTTCCTCTGCTTGTTTTAACTTAAACAGTCTATAAAAATACCGGCTCCAAAAACTTTGATCATCAACCTTACTAGGCACAACCTTGTAATAAATTTGATTAACAACCTCATTTTCGCTGATTAATCTCTTAATCTCTTCATTTTTCTCTTCAAACACAAAACCCTCCGACTCCCATTTCTCATAATCCTCCTTATCCCCCGGTTCAGAACAATAAGTATCCAAATCACATTGCAACGCACGCACTTGAGCATCGAAACGACTGTACTTCACCCCCAAATGGTGTCGTTTAGTCGAACTACTTGCATCACTATCATCATTCAAATCACGATGATGATCAACGGCTGAGAAAACGGAGTCCTTACCGTGAGAGATGATCTGGGCTGTTGAATTCCAAACGGTGGTTCCGATATCATCAATGACTTGGCCGACGGACTCGAGGGAGTGTTGAGCGACGGCGGCGCCGGATTCAAAAGAAGCTGGGAGGTCGTGGACAGCGCGTGAAGCGACGTGGCGTATGACGGCGGTTTCTTTGTTAAAACCGGATCGTAATTCATGGAGGTCTTTTTTATATGTTTGGATTATGGATTCTGATTTGGTTGATATGGTTTTGATTAACGAGTCGAAGGACCAAGCGAGATTTAAGGTTGAAGGTTCCGGTTCCGGTTCCGGTTCCGGTTCCGGGTCAGGGTTGTCGGAGCTTAGGTTGTTGGGTGGTGCTGTATCTTCATCGAAGACGGATTTGAAGAAATTCATGGGAATAATTTAGGGTTTTCTGTCAGAGCGTGAAGGGAATCGAAGAGTATGATCTTCTTGCTCTGCTCTGCCGTGTTATTTATTTATTTATTTATTATGTATATTTGTTTTTTGGATAAACAAGAGGAAGGTTTTATTTATTTATTTATTATTGAGATTGAGATGGAAGTTTCAAGTTTAAGTTTGAAATGATAGTAACGGTCAACGGTTGTATAGTGGATAATAGTTTTTTTAACAAAATATAATTGAGTTCTTATAATGAAATAGATTTGAATCCCAATTAAATATGATTGTGTAACTGATAATTTTTTTTAATGAAACAAATTTGAATCTCTTTAATGAAATAGATTTGAGTCTCAACTGCTATAGCTTATACTATTCCATTGGCATGTGTTCTGTTTTTTTAAATGTAAAAATAAATATTAAAAGTATGGGGGATTTTTTTTTTTTGATAATATTATTAAATCCGGTCAAACAATTAAATCTTGAAACCTTTCGATCGTACTCTTTACCTTGCGCAAGTTCTCAATTAAATCGTGACGGAACTAACCTAATGTGAATTTGGTTGATTTCATGGGTTTAAAAGCTACGTGAATACCTGACAAAAACATATCTTAACTCATAAAAAACATTAAGATGAAAAAAAAAACATTGAGACGATGAAATATTAGATGATTTTGATCACCTTGTGACTCGGTTTATAGACTCAATTGGTTTTAATAAATTTTTTTAAAAAATAATCTTTACTTAATTATATGATAAAAAAAAATAGACGGTTGCAATTCCGAGCATCAATCTTAAAATAGGTGTTTGTTCGAGACCGTGATAACCCTATATAAAGTAGAAAAAATTCACTTAATGAAATTTATTTCCTAATTAATCCAATATCGAATTATGAAAATAAAAAATAGTTTTTTTTAATTATTATCAATATTAATTAAAAGACTAAATTGCCCATAAGATTATGATTGAGCCTCTAAAGTCGAGCTTTAAGAGTGAAATTTGAAGGAAAAAAAACCCTTCTACCCAAGCTAAGTGTTGTTTTGCTTTCAAGGCTATTATAGTAATTTAACTTTGCAAAAAAGATGTATAAAGATAGTAATAACCTCGATCAATTAAAAAATGGTTAATCCACGAGTGTGAAACGTTTTGTAGGAAAAAATGGTAAATTAATTGTTTCAAACCACAATAATTGATTCAAACGAATCTTCTCAACCTGGGTTAATATTTCAAATTCACAATCCGTGAAATTTCATACCTGAATTCAATTAAGAAGTTCAATTCTCAACCAATTTAATGTTGAATAATGAAATTGGAAAAAAAATCCCGAAAAAAAAAATTATCAAAGAAAAAAAATGAACATCAAATACAAAAGAAGAAAAGAAATGGAGGGTGAAATTGAAAAACAAAATAAATTCACAAATTGTCTTACATAAAAAAAACAAAAATCAAAATAATAGGGATCAAATCTGACATGATAAAAAATTGAAGGGTGATGAAATTGAAAACAAAATCAAAATTTAGAAATTAATTAAAATAATAATAATAATAAAAGAAAAAAAAAGAGGGAAGACATATAAAAAAAAATAACTTGAAGGGCTGATTTGCAAATTTGAAGGGTCAAACATGGATTTTTAGGACTAATGAGAAAAGAATGAAAAAAAAATTGTTGGCGCCGAACTGGAGGTCCATTGACCACATGCACTACATGAGGAGGAAGACGAGACTTAAACGAATCTGATGATATGACAGAAGAATGGTTCACAGGAGTCAGCTACACACGTTGCTTGAAGATAGCAGAGTGGCTAACCTGAGCAACACAACATCATCAACTTTTTATTTATTTATGAAAAAACCACATTGCACCTATAACCCAAAAATTATTATGAAAATACCTTAGTGAAATGACAAAAAACACATGTAGACAAGCCTTTGAAATTTGATTCCAAAAGCAATAAAGTCATTATATTGTAGCGAAAAATATGAAATATAGAAAATAACCCCTAAAAAATCATGAAAAGATCAAAATGCTCCTTAAAAATCATGAAGGCAACAGGTCACAATGTCTATCATTGTAATTTTTTTAAGGGCAAAACTGTAATTTGCTATATAATCCACAATAAATCAAGGCATATGTACAATACTTCTCACACATGTGTTAGCTTTTCCTTCTAGTTAGGCAGGGGGCCCGCCCAAATTTTTTCTAACATAAGAAAAGATGTTAAGGCAATGTAAGCGCTCCTAAAAAGGGTCATTAACTCGATTGTGTTTATTAACCTCGACTAATTCAAATAATACAAAAAAAATATACAATGACAATAAATAGACCAAAACAATTGACAATGTAAAAAAGGCTAAAAAACACCCAACTCAAGCTCATCCAAATTAGCATGCCAAATTTATGACCTAAACATGATACCGCCGTAAACTTGTCAAAAGTAAATTGAATAAAACTATGAAACTTAATTATCAAACAACCAAATTTTGAAGGGAGAAACTTAAAAAAAATAATTAAAAAAAATATATGAGAAAAAGATTCAAGTGAACATGCCAACCCCGACCATAGAAATAGGATTGAGATAACCCCATCGAAAGGATATTGAGAAAAAAAGCACGAAGATCAATTCCTAATAAATTAAATGTTGAAAAGTGAAATTGAATTTTTTTCAAAAAAAAGATCTAAAAAAAGACCAAAGTCAACATGTGTTAACTTTCAAAACTCGTGACCCTAGTCATGAGCTCGGGACTAACCCTGTAGAAGGAGAACCCTAAAAAATAATGAAACAAAATTCTAAATCATCAAAATGCTAGGGATGAAATTGAAAAAACAATGCAATAAAAAAAATTCAAAACAAGAAAAAAAAACAATTAAAAGAATAGGAACTAAATTTGATATAAAGATAATTTGAAATCAAACGTTGATAGATAAAATTAAAAATAAAATTCAATTAGAAAAGCATTAAAAATAGCATACAAATCAAACTAATGAGGACCAAATTTGATATAAAAATTAAATGAAACTAAATTATGAGGGGAGGAATTGAAATAAAATTGATCAAAAACAGATTAAAAAAATAAAAAAAATAGCAATCAAAGAATGAAGACCAAAATGGAAACGAAATCAAATTAGATAACACCTTTATATTTTGACAAGAGGAAGAAAGAGAAAAAAGGGAGGAGAACAAAAAAGTTCATTAGAGCCCAAACCACCACACCGCTGTGCACATGCTTGACACCAATGGAAAAGGGACGGCAAGACACTTCCAACGCCACCCCAGAATGTGATGTTTGGTGGTGAAGCGACGTCACACGCCAATAATTTTTTTTAATAAATATTATTAAAAAGATCAAATCGTCTCCTGTCAACTTGTTTATCACAAAAAAAAACTAATATGAAAGGACATAAAAACCCCTTTATGTAAATTCAACAATTTTTGCATGTAAGGGTAATATAGTCTTTACTCTGTGTCTTTAAAACGTAAAAAGATTGAATTGCCCTCGTGTAACCTTTCTTTTTAGGGCAATATAATCATTACATCATGCATTTAAAAGGTAAGGAGACTTAATTGCCCCTAATCAATTTCACAATGTCTAATGGGTCCTTTTAAAAAAGACCATTCTACCCCTAACACAAAGGCAGTTGATTTTTTTAAGGGAAAAATAGTAATATCACTTTTTTTTAATAGTGATATATGTGTAGGTGCATAATGAATTCTTCATGGGTTTTAAGGTTTTTTTTTTTGTAATTTGAGTTCTAATGACTATAATGTATTTGGTTATTATAAAATAAAATAAAATATTATTTCTCGCAAGATATAATAAATTTCTCAACTAAAAAATTTATTGGTTTTTAATGAAGTCGTGAAAAAACTTTGTATAGAAAATTGACTTTCCATTACCAGTCTTGGGTTAGGTTGTTCTTGAAAAACCAAACCCCTGTTGAAACAAATGACACTCTTATACTTAAGTTAGTAGAGGTGTGAAGAGAGAACAATGTACTGTAAAAGAGAAATAAAAGCTAAAGTTAGGAGTGTGTATCTGTCTGTTTTACGTGGCTCTGTATGTATGTAAGCATGTGTGACTTTTTTGTGTAAAAAATTATCTCGTGCTTCTTGGTGGATGAGTGTATACATTCATCGTTGAACTTTTTTCGTGGATAACAAAACATATAATTGATGGAGAAATTAATGCTAGGCATTAATTGTGGAGCTGGAATCCATGGACTAGCCATGGTGGTGACTCATTGGTTATTATGTTATGCATGGGCTAAACACCATTGGTGGAGGTGGAGAAGTCGATGCCTAATACTAGTTGTTGTGCATGTTATATGATTAAAGAAGTTGTGCTATACTTAGAGGCTATGCTAGCATGAAAGTTGTGCTAATTGCAATTGGTGTTGAAAGGAAGTCAAGACTCTATGTAGAATTTTTCTGTCTATAAAAGTTTGTGTATAGCTAGAAAAGTGTGTGGGCGTACGTGTGTTATAGAAGGAAATTGTCAGCGGCACTTGAAAAAAAAAACATGGTGGTGTGTGCAAGAAAAAAAAAAGAGGAGAGAGAATAGAGAAAAAAAAGGAGAGAGAGAGATAGAAAAAGAAAAGAAAAATGATAGAGAAAAAGAGAGAGGAGATGAGAGAGAGAAGTAGAAAAAAAAAAAAAGGGAGAGAGGGGAAAAAAAGAAAAAAAATTAGAGAGAAAAATAGAGAGAAGAGGGCCTAGCTTGGCCGCGTAGGCTGACGCGGTCAGTAGATCTTGTCATGTGAGCTCAATCGATGTGATTGAAGTAATATTTTTTTTAAAAAAATAATTTGCTCCGTTAGTTTTTTTTTTTCAATCTATATTTAGTTTACTTGGGGAAGTAGTGTACTATATTCTTATTATCCACAGTTGAAACAGGGCCTCTGTATAACTTCAAATTTGGCTTGTAACCTTTTTTTTTATGCAGGATCCCATATGAAAGCTACTAGGTGGATTTTTGCCTAAAAATATGAAAATACCTAAATTCAAAGCGGTATTTTAATAATTTTCGGTTCTTGGTTGCTTCTCCATATTTAGCTTTGCTACTTGCAAATTATCATTTCATATGATTTATGTTGTTGCCTTGTTGATGAATCATGCTTTTCTTTTAGCTCTTACTAGTAGTTAGTGACATGCACACCGATGCGAAGAATTTTTTGGTAATGTTATTATACTCAATTAAGCTTGTAGAGTTTATATGGTGACCCCTCAACCTAGTTTCTAGATAGAGTTGGGTTTCAAAGTAAACTATATGGAAATTGACTCAGTGTGATCTAGTTGACTTGATGATTTGATCAAAACTCGGTTAGAATTTTAAAAAACAATTAAAACAACATCAATTTAATGTTTTTTTTTAAAACAAATACTAGAACAACAATGTATTGGATTGATCTAGATCCCAACTAATCCGTGATCTAGGCCATAACCTTAACCGGTTTTACTAACCTTGTTTTTTGAAATATATTTTTTCTTTAATTAAACAATTATAAAAGTAAATATTTGCAGGAAAAACAATGAATATAATTATAAAGAGAAATATATTTCTTCAATCTAAACTTGATTTTCTTATTAATGGATCTCTTGATTGTATGAGTGAAAGTATGTTTTTTAATTATAAAAAATATCTTTTAAATAAAAACCTATCGTGATTTTAAAAGTAAGTTTAAAAAATATTAAGAGAATGACTTAATATTTTGTATATGATTGAATGAAAAAAAAACATTAAACAAATATAATAAAATAATATAAAAAATCTATCAAAAAATTTAAAGAAATTTTTTTTATTTTTATTGAATATTCATGGGTAATCTTTTATTTTTTATTTTGCATATTAGGTACATAGTAATTGAAAAAAAATATTAAAATTCTCATAAAAACCTATAATATTATTCAATAACCATAACAAAATTGAACAATAATTTTAATATTATGTTAAGCCTTTTCCCTCTAATGCATTACAATGAAAATTCATAAACAAAAATGAAAAGAAAACATAAAAAAGTGTGAGGTGCTTGTGCCAAGAATACTAATAAGGCGCGCATGTATGATAAAAAAAGAAGCTAGCTCATGTGAGCTTGCAAAGGTAGGCTCACATACTCCCCTTCAATTTTATTTGCTAAAAGGTGAAAGATTTTATTTTTATTTTTTCTAGAAAAAAGCAGATAACAGCATGTACATGCTTAGATTTTAACCATAAAAAGGTACTTAAAAATCAAGATAAAATTTTTTTGTACCCTAAAAACTATTTTTAAAACATATTTTCACTTAAAAACATCAAATAAAAACCTTTATAACCTTAATAAATCAATCTTTTAACTCAAAACACTCCAAAATTAGTTCAAAAATACAAAATTAAACACCTCAATAATATTTCTCTTATCAAGAAGTACACATTAACCCTAAACTTAGTTTTTTTTTTTTATTCACAAAATATAAGCAACCAATCATTTTCTCATTTTCTCTTTCTTATGTTATGTTATTTTCCGACAACTTTTTCTTTCTTCTCTCAAATTGAAAAACTAAAATGTAAATAAACTAAAGTATTGAATCAAAATATAAAAATTTCAAACTAAAGGGACCATAAATAAAATTAGAAAAATCCTATAAGGATTTTTTTTTTAAAAAAAAAGAGGACACTAGATGGACAGTATCAAAGAAAAAATACCTTGCTTTTTTACTTCAATATCTATTTTGATCCCTGCATTTTCAATATCTTGCAGGCAATAAAAACTAATTTTTGTTAATGTAAAATTAAACATCAACTCAATATTAAATTTTTTTTTAACATCATGATAACTCAACTCTAAGTAAACACCATGTAGAATGATAATTTTCCTTTTCTTTTGTTACTGGTGACCCTTGTGGGGCACTATTTTCGCAATGCAGAATCCAATATATTGCAGTGCACAACTAGCATTTGCAACAGTAGTGACTTTGTTAATTAGATTTAACAGTATACAGGCTAGATAAATAAAAAAACTAAATCATAAAAGGTCTGTGCAATCAAAGGTGGATAACCCCAGCACAAGAGCCAAATGAACTCTCACCACAGGTTTACAAAACTCTTGCAGCATGCTAATTGCTACTAGCAAGCTCAATTCTTGCTGGAAAAGATTTCTGATAAGGTGAAGGATCATGCAGACAAAGACCAAGCAGACCAGCATCTATAATCTCACCAGCCATTTTAAACGGTATGGCATGGTAAATCAAGATTTTGGTCATAGCAACAGAAGAAAGAGTGAAGAAAATACAAGTAGCCAATAATGGGATTTTATTGCACAAGAAAACGGAAACACGTTGGCAAGCACTTCCATTCAGATCAATTTGTATTTATATTTATGGAAACTCGTAGAACTGTGACAATAGCATGAATTTAATCACTTGAACATCTAGAAGGGAAGATATGAAAACATATATATCACAATGCAGTACAATGATAAACTAAATAATAATTAGCACATATGAATAATCACTTAACTCGCGCATCATCTTCATCTTCAATATCCCAACTAAAATCCTCCTCTACCTCCGCCGCACTCAACTGCTTATGCAAATCAACTCTACTTGTACCAGCACTCTTCCTGCTCCCAACAGCTTCCCCTTTGCTCTCATCATTACTCCCAATATCTTCAATCTCATCCCACTCAAGATCCTCCTCAGCCAGAGACTTGCTTGAAACCACCGAAACATCACTATCCTTAGGTGATTCACCATCATCCCCCTTTCCCTCCACCACCTTCTCCTCCAACTTATCACTATCCTCGCATGATTTGCCATTATCCCCCTCTCCCTTCCCCATCACGGCCTTCTCCTCCAACTTAACATTATCCTTACATGATTGAACAATATTGCCCTCTCCCTCTCCCTCTCCCTCTCCCTCCACCACCACTACCTTCTCCTCCAACTTAACATTATCCTCACATGATTGAACAATATTGCCCTCTCCCTCCACCACTACTACCTTCTCCTTCAACTTATCCTCACTTATATCCACCCCAACTATTACCTTCTCCTCCAACTTATCCTCACTTCCATCAACCCCAACCCTTTCCTTCTCTGCCACATTCTCGACAATCATACCATCAACACTTCCCTTCTCTGCGTCTACTACGTTCACAGTTGATTCACCACCTTTCGACAACAACCCATCACCCTCCTCCTTATCATCATCAAAATCCCAACTTAAATCCTCCTCTTCATCCCCAGAAATCGCTCGTTTAACAAGCAAAGCCCTGGCCTCCTCTGCTTGGTTCAACTTAAACATCCTATAAAAGAACCTGCACCAAAAACTCTCATCATCAACTCTATTAGGCACAACCTCACCATAAATCTCCCTGATCACCCCATTTTCACTAATAAACCTCTCAATCTCCTCCTTTTTCTCATCAATCACAAAACCCCTTGATTTCCATTTCTCATAATCCTCCTTATCCTCAGGTTCACTACAGTAAGTATCGAAATCACATTGCAATGCACGCACTTGAGCATCAAAACGACTGTACTGTTTACCCAAACTACTTCTATTGGTATCAGTATTAGATAAGAGTAAATCACGATCATGATCATGATCAGAGGCTAAAATGGAGTCTCTACCTTGAGAAATGATCTGGGCCGTTGATTTCCACATGGAGGATCCAATACCACCGATGGCTTGTCCAACGGACTCCTGAGCGACGGCAGCGCTGGCCTCGAGGGAAGCGGGGAGATCATGGACGGCGCGTGAAGCGACATCGCGGATAATGGCGGATTCATTTTTCAAGCCGGATCCGAATTCTTCCAGGTCTTTCTTGTAGATTTCGATGACGGATTCCGATTTGGTTGCTAAGGTTTGGATGAGAGAGCCAAAGGACCAGGTGGAGTTTTGGGTTGGCGGGTCAGGGTTCGGGTTTTCAGAGCTGGGAGGAGGGGATTTGGGGGAGTCCGGTGGCGTTGGATCATCAGCGAAGACTGCTTTGAAGAAATTCATCGGGAATTTTTTCTTTTTGGGGGAAGAATTACCGTTTTGATTTGATGATATATGTAAAGGCTCTGTGGAGTGGCCGATCTTTAGCTTTCACACATTTGTAGAAAGAAAATAATACAAATAATTGCCTAATTGGTAATATAATTTTCATGTTATTTATTTGGCGGACACATTTTGTCGAAGGCAATTAACAAGAATAATGGTCACCAACGGTAATTATCTATATGATGGAGTATTATCTTGAAAAACAAAATCTTTTTAGAATATAGCTTGTTTATTTTTTTGTTTTTAAAAGTATTTAATATTTTTTAATTTTAAATTAATATTTTTTTAATATTTTTATATTATTTTGATGCGCTGATATTAAAAATAATTTTAAAAACTAAAAAAATATTATTTTAATATATTTTTAAATAAAAAATATTTTAAAAAATAATTAATCGATAACCTGAAAAACAACACGGAGTGAAACACAACAGCACACCTGTACGAGATTGCTGGCCTAGAGGCCGATTTATCGACAAACATATTTGCTAGCACCACACTTTCAAGAAAAGATCTTCGGCGGCGCCACCCAGGCCAGGCCCGAAGATAACCCGGTTCCTCTTTTTTTTGTATTTTTATACACATTTTCCAAACTTTTCTTAGTATTCTCTGCACAATAAATTTTTATCACCCAATTCAATGAATATAAACCCTGTTTTTATTGGATAATCAAGCTCTTTTATCTAAACCAATAAAGCTCACTCTATTATTTCGCAGTACGAGCTACAAATAGCCTTGTCGCCTCTAAGTCTAGCCGTCGTCTTGGGAAGGGTTGTACGTCAAATCATACAACAATATGATCAGTACAATACACACACGTGCATGCCCTACAGATGACCTGCAGCACCATAGCAACAAAGATTACCATTGCTTCGAAGAATATTTGCACAAGATAATCGACATCTGCCCTCCTCCAATCAGCCCAGAGAGCATGTCCAATAAAGGAACAAGCCATGGATGCATTGTAAGAGAAATTTGGAAGACCTTGACGAAATTTGGATGTTATTTTTACATGGATGCATTGTAAGATCCCACTGCGTTTATGTTACAGAAGAATGTGATTCAATATATTATAATGTCCAATAAAGGAACAAGCCATGGATGCATTGTAAGAGAAATTTGGAAGACCTTGACGAAATTTGGATGTTATTTTTACATGGATGCATTGTAAGATCCCACTGCGTTTATGTTACAGAAGAATGTGATTCAATATATTATAATGCCACTGGGGCTTCCTTGACATTAATTGTGTTTGTCAAGAGAGAGAAGCGTGCGCGGGTAAAGTGCAAGAAATTTGCCAAAGACTCGACATGGCAAACCAGGCATGTCTTTTCAGCCAGCGAAATGCATGACAACTTGAGTGGATGGTAGGGCTAAGCCAATTCCACATAGCAGAACAGGACCTGCACTTTGAGTTGGGAAGTGGGCATTTCCAGCATCCATAACTTGTTAACAAGGATATAGAAGGGGATTCAACCGAAGTCCTTCCAACTCAAGGACAACTTATCATGGTAGATATCATTCCACTTTTTGCAAGACTGAGGTGATTAGTTTCGATTAACGATGATTTATCCACTTTTCCTACCTGACAAGTTTCAGACAGCCACTGATGGATATACAAAACAACCGACGGTAATAACAGCGCCCTATAATTCATGCTAGAAAACAATTTAGTGTGCAAAAGAAATCGGAGAAAAGGCAATACGCACAAGCAGAAGAAACCATAAAGTGGAAAACAATTCACATAGAATAAACATTTACCATGGTCAATTAGGAAAATGGAACACCAAGGACTCTGCAAAATGGAACAGCCCACTTAGGCACTACTAGATTGCATTAATAACGTATCAGTTATTATCAATCTTACACCGAGTATCAGTTATTATCAAAGATATAATCGCATGCTGAAGAGAGTATGCTGCACAGCTAATTGTTTCTCTGACTCAGCACCCGCAGAATGGAAAGAAACAGGTTCAGAATGTCCAAATAGAGAGCAGCCGAGGCCAAAATATACTGATCATATGAGAAGCGCTTGATCAGGTGGTCAGTGTCATAAACTATGTATCCACAGAAAATCAAAGCGCTAATTCCACCATAAACTGCAGTAGATGTTGAGCCAAGTGGGAAGAACACCTGCAATATACCAGAACATCCATAACATCAGACCAATGTACTGGGTGAACAAGCAATATCTTTGGTTTGCTCAGAAAGCATATCCATGGCAGAATGAATTGAAGAAAATGAGGCATCTAACCTGGATAAAACTAGTCAGGATGAGGATAATGAGGGCAGTGAAGAGAATTGGTCCAAGAAAGCTAAAGTCCTTGCCCTTCTTAGAAGCCCAGAAAGTGTATCCGGTTAGAGAGCAAACCACAGCGGAGGTCAGAATTAATGCCTCAAGCACGATTTTCCCTGAAAGCATTTGAATCCAACACAATATTCATATCATAATTACAAAAGCAGCTCATAAAGTCACCAACACGAAACGAATTATTAGGTTTCCAAACAGGATAAGATCAAGATACCAACCTTCTATATTAGCACAGCTTGCTCCAACCAAGAGGCTCAGTGAAACAGTGAAGAGGCCAAGAATGATTAGATTCACAGGGTGTTTCTGATGATACACATGCAAGGGCCACAACACTGCATTTTCCAACACTTATGATTTAAATTAAAAGCACAAGATCTCAAGAAACAAGCAAATTCATAATACTCTTCCACGTGAATTGACTTAAGCCAATGATATATTCGAGCATTTAGGCGTCTCACTTCCCGTTATATGCAACCAACAACGATAAAAAGAAACCCAGAGGCTTTAACCCAGTTCAAGTTTCAATTCCACCCCTACATCAAGACAAAAATACGCATACTATCCAAAAAACACAAACATGAATCAAGAAAACAAAAGACAAGGTAAAGATATTTCGCTTTAATCTTTAACCCAATTCAAGTTTCAATCTTAAACCTCAATCAAGATTCAAACCTTAACCCCAAAAGACATCCTGAAACATGAAATTTAAAGAACATAAAATCAGCATGTTGCAACCCTCGTAATTGAATTCAATTAGGTTTTAATAAAATCTCATATTTGGAATCATTTTGAGTGTCAATAATTGAATTCAATCTGTACAAAAGTAAATCAGAGGAAACTAAATAGGAGAAATTAATGTTAAAAATATGCATCGAACCATCTCTTTTGTTATAGACATTTGAAAAATAAGATAAAGATAATGAGGAAATAATACAGTAAACAAAATGAATTGAGTTCTATTTTTTTTTTCCCTGAATATGTGAATTTAGCTTATTTATTAATTGAATTCAAATTAAAATTCAATTACGGTAGAGAATTGGAAACCTGTAAGCAAATCAAGAAACATTACGTGAAAAAAAAAAACAGAAACAAGAAAGGAGAAAGGAGAGATCTTGAATTTTGAGTACTCACAAATAAAGGGAACAATTGATAGAAGCATAACGAACCCAAAACTGCCCCTGAGGAGATCAGTGATAGGAGTATATAGAACCGTAGCAGCAGCGACGATGGTGGTGAGGATAAGCTGAGCAGCCAAGATGCCATAAACTTTGCGAATCAAGCCCCATCGTAACTGGTTCTCTCCAAGACTCAAACCTGGGTACAAAGTCTCTCCATTCCCTGCCTCCAAATCAACCTCCTTGCCCGCATCCTTGTTGCTAACGCTCGAGTATCCGAACATCTCTGCTGACATTTTGTCTTCTTCTGTGCTTTCCTTGAAGAGAAGGGGCAGGGAAGATGACTTTTTATTCTTTCTTCTTGGTGGTGAGGTTTATTCTTTATTTCTTTTATTGAGAGAGAGGAAGAGGTGGATGACCAGGTGTTTGGCACGAGAAGTGTGACAGACGAATGGGGTGATCGGGAATGAGATGGGGTCCAGAGGAATTGAGGGGAGAGGAAGGAAGACGACGGTGGTGATACGGTTTGGGGCAATCTCCTCTGGATTTTTGTGGGTGGGTGGGATCTGACCAAATATGCAATGGAGGCATTTCTTAGGAAAATGAGTTGTTACCAAGAAGGTTCCTTTCGAAAGGTTCTATTGTTCTGGAGGCATCCTGTCCTTGTTGTCAAACTTGGATTGGTTGGCTTGTCGTTTAGGATCTAACCGATGAAAAAAAAGATTGAAAAAAACTTAATTGACTTTATTAAAAATATAAGGTGGCCTGCTGAATTCATCATAGAGCCTCATCTGATTAAAACTCAGTTCTTAAATATTAATTGTTTTTAAAATAAATTTAGTAAAAATAAAATTATTTTGAAAAAAAATCCAGGATCTATTTTTGATTGAGCTATAATATCAAGTGTAACTGATGCTAAACCTAATAAATAGTAAGAAAATTAAAAATTATAGACATAAATTAATATGTAGAATATTATGAAATTGGATTTTATTTTATGAATTTGATATAAATTTAATTGGCTTGGCTTTTTCCATTAAAATGTTTCCTGAGATGTATTTTCTTCTTTGATAGGGTGAATAAATCATTTGGACAATTGGATTTGCTTTGTCTTGGTCATTTTTTATTATAATTACCAAAAATAAAAAGGAAAAAAAATACTAGGAAGAATAGGTTAGGGTGGAGCTAAGAATTGCTTTGTCTTGGTCATCAAGACTCTGATACTATGTCAAATAATCATCTCAACCTAATAGCTTAAGTTATTAGATAAGGTCCCAAGATATGATTTATATTATTCTCTAACACATATTCTATCCATTAAGTTTTGAATATCTATATGGATATTTCTTAATTGATTATTATTATTTGAAGTACGTGTGTGTGTGTGTATATATATATATATATATATATATTAAATGATAAAATGATAAATATTATACATATATGTGTATGTGTATATTATGTCAATATTGAAATATAGGTATATTATATTGGATTAAAAATAAATAAATGTTATATATATAGGGTTAATTTTTGGTCAAGTTTGATAATATTCATATTATATTCATTACTAATCGAGTAAAATAACTATATAAAAAAAATACACACACATTTAAGTCATGTTAATATCTATCAAGTTTGGATTTTGTTGTCATCCCTATTAAATCCCTATTAAATAGAGACATAGTTGTCATCCCTATTAAAAAAAAATTACATACACATTTAAAGATGTGGTGACTCTTGCTTGAACCTCCAGTCACAACTTTTAATTATCACAGTTATCTATAGGGAAAAACTATGGTTCAATGAATTGTGTACTAAAAAACAATCATTTTTATAGATTATAAATGAAACAATTAGAATCCTGATGGTCCATGGTTATTGATGAAATCGGGAAAAAACTTTAGATAGACTTTGGGTTTTTTAGGGTTGCGTTCTAAGTTGATGATTTGATATACTTAAAAGTAGACTTCATCTTTGACCTGGGTTGTTTCTAAAAAGTAAGTTCTCTGTTGGAATAGAGAACTGTTCAATGCTTAAAATATAAGAAGAAAAAATAATGTATAGGAAAATTAAAAAAAAATGTTTAAGAAGATAAAAATAAAGTGAAGTTGTAAGGAGTGTGTATATAAACCCCGCAAAAAAAATAAAATAAAATAAAAGAATTATGAAAAATATCCAAAAAATAAAAACATAGATAACCAGATGGAAAAAATAAATAATAAAAGACTTATGGTGACATGTAGTATAATGAAATTCGAAATGCCCTGTTTTAATGTTAATAAAAACAGGTCTCACAATAAGATAAAACTTTACCCAGGGGGATGCTTGGCTGGGTAAAATTATAGGAGAGAAAAGGAAAGAATTCTAGAAAATTCTTATTCTTAGAAGACTCACGGGAAAACTTAAGAAAAAGTGAAAATTAAAGAGAAAACCTGGAAGATTAGTAAGAATTAAGTGTGTTAAACACCAAATTAAAAGGAAAACAAGTGTGAGGAGATAAATAAAGAGGATGAGAGGGTTGTCCAAGGAAGGAGGAAAGAAAAGGAATTCTATAAATTTATTTGGAGCACATTTAAGGCTTATACAAGTAGTTAGTAAGGTATTCTTCTTTGATTTTAACAAGTTTTCATGATAATTAGATGATTTGAGTCAAAATTTTCAAGTTCTATTTAGGATTTGAAAAGGATGAATTGAAGCTTTTGAAAAATTAGGTTGGATTAGTATTATTGGTTTGTATTTAGTTGTGATACTAGTGAAATTATAGAAAGAATTGACAAAACTTATGGTTGTGTGTTATGGTGTATGGTCGGCCATGGAAAAAGAAATTTAAAGGTTGATTAAAATATTTTGTTTTTTAATGTATACATGTGTAAATCAAGGGAAAATTGAAGAAGGAATTATAGTGGTTGGAAGGGAGAAGGAGCTGGTCTGGTAGGTGAAAAATAGGAAACATTTTATATAAATTTGTATGTAAAAGAATTATGAGTGAATGAAATAGTTTGCATAATGTGATTAAGAGAAAAGGCTCTTATTGTTGCTAATAAAAATGTAGGTTTACCAAAGGAAAAAGAAATGATAATTTTCATAGGTAAGTGTATTTATTTAATGTATTTTTAATTAAATATCATGTTGTTTGGTTATGAGATGATGGATGATAAAGTAACTATGAAAAAATTACATGAATATGGTGAAATCATGTTTATTTCCTAAGTGTAAACATGTTGATGGTGTCTTGACATTAAATAGAATTTTAAGTGAATTAGTATATATTGATTTATAATGAAATTGAATTTTTGAGAAATATGGTTTGCAATTAATTGGATTATTTGATGCGATGATTTTATCAAACAATTTGTCGCGCCTTGAAATTAGGCACATTGGGCTAATGGATAAGTTTATAATGAATGGAAATCCTATTATTACAGGGGAGGTTGCTAGGGGAGGAGCTTAGTTAGGAGGAGTGAAACTGTCACGAGCAGTAGATAGGTGTTTTCACCTTATTTGAATTTTAGAATTTATTCCATAATTGTATTATTTTTAAAAAAAATATGTTAATGGATATGTAAAAAAAGAAAGAAAAGAAACTTGGAGGATAGAAATATTGCTGGATTTATTGGTAACCGTAAGAGGTTACTGGATTATTGGTAATTAGATGGATTACCGAACTTATTAGTAACTGTAAGGGGTTACTCTTTGGAGTAATGACAATCAAATGGATTGCTAAATTTATTGGTAATTGAGATGGGTTACCGGAGTAGTGAAATCAGTTGGATTGCCAGATCAATGGCCTCCTTGAGAAAATGGATGGAATGTCAGTTATCAAATTATGATTATGAAAATTGGTTTGTGATTATGAAAATTGGTTATTAAGAAGTGTAATATTATAAGAATATTTAAATTAATGATGATAGTATTAGGAACATATTGAAGACAAATAGTAAAAAATTATGGATATTAACTTCTTTTATATCAAATATTGTTTTAATCTAGTGAATTAAATGTTCAATTACATGTCCTCTTCACATTCTTGATCGAAGTAGAAACGATTGGTATAGTATATAACAATATAGTTATTGTAAATGTATGACATGTTTAAAATCTTTTGAATGTATGACTAAATATTATTAGGATAGTATTTTGAGACATGTAATGATTATATTATCATTTTGGAATCTTAAAAGTTAATTAATTATGAACTTGTATTTATTATTAGAGATAATAATATATTGCGTAGAGTAAATATTTTGTATGCAATACATGTGTTATTGTTTAGATTTCAATATTTAGTTGTTTTTAAATTCAAGTTTAAATATATGATTGAATTGTTGAGATAATGAGAAATTATGGTTGCGTTTATATGAGACATGATCTAGGATGGTTAGATCAAAATTGAGATTGGATAAATTGAAGTGGTGGATGGAAGTGAAAATATCGATAACTTGGTATATTGATATGCAAGAGAAACTCTGCTGAATTTTTTTATAAAATAAGTATAATTATTATGTGATAAACTAATGTAAAAAATAAAAAAGAATCCTTGTGAAATTTACAAGTCGTATATAGCTATATTTGGATGGTAAAATTCAAGGATATTGCAATGTATTTATGTGTAGCATGCGTAGGTAGCATGAGAGAATTTGTATCTTGCATGGCTTTCAATGGCTTTGGCTATGTACTAGGTGACTTGGTGTCTTTATACAACATTGATATTAACCCATGGAGAAAGAAAAAATATTGGTGTATCATTGATAGAGAAATTGATGCTCACTATTGATTGTCGAGTCGGTAATCTATTAGAGGAAAAAATTGTGTTTGACAATGTCATATAATGCTTTTCATATAAGAAAAACCTATTAACTAGCCATGATATCATGTTGTGCGCAAACTTTGGAATCAGAAAAGAATATCTAGGTGTGTGCAATGTTTACTATAGGTAACAACATTTTTCTAGAAAGTTGAGTCATGATTAATTATTTGTGCCAAGTGTATTTTTTTTTTTTATCAAATGTAAGTATTGTATAGATCAAAAAGAGCAAGACAAGCTTGTGATACAAGCTGGAAACCAGCAGAACAGTATATACACCAGAAAAGGGAACAGACTTCCTTAAACAAACCATAGCATGCATAAAGCCAAAACTAAATAGGCAAAGGGAACATGCTCCCGAAAGAAAGAACCAAGGGAACAGGGGCCCATAGCCTAAAAGCATGAACATCCCTCATGCAGGGAAAAATCAACCAAAGGAAAGAGAGGGCCCAGCAGGAGGGCCCTACAGCAAAAAGAGTCATGTGGAGCTAATTGCATGAGCCATGCATATGACAACACCAACCAGCGGAGGATCAATCAGCAGGAGACAAGCACAAGAAGACAGCCTGGACCCACAGCCGACCATCCAATAACAGAGGACATCCAATGCCGCACCAAAGGAATCCCAAAAGGAAGGGAATAGAATCCCATAAACAAAGCATGAACAACCCTCATGCAGGACAAAGTAGAAATCCAAAAAACCTAGGGGAACATACTCCCACTAAACCTAACAAGAAATGCAGCAATAGGCAGCCAAAGTCCCTCAACAGAGCACGCCAGGATCTGAAAAGCAGCCTCCTATTCTGGAGCAAAAAAAGCAACAAGAAACAGCTTCAAACCAGGCCAACCAGCAGGGCCACAAGTATATCTGGGCAACAACATGCTAAATAGCAACAAGGCAACAAATCCAACGGCCAATGTCCAAGCATTGTTGAAGGAGAACAAAATGCCAGTATGAAAAAAGCCATCACAAGCCAATAAGGCACCACAGAAAAAGAGCCTGCCAAACAAAGCAACCATGAAAAAGAAAACCCATCAATACAAGGCAACATAGAAGCCACCAAAGAGCTACAAGGCCACAAGGAACTATGTAGGCGCAGTACGGGCCGACTCATCAGAGCTATTATTAGAGGGCAGAATGCCAGAGTTCAGTTGATCCATATATTGTTGTGAATCCGGGGGAGCAGAGCGGCAGTTGAAAAACTGCCAAGAAGGTGGAATACCAGAGGGCCCCTGACATGGAGGTGGACCAAATGCAGAGGTTGAAGCTATGGTATTAGCCAAGAAAACCTTGGTCCGCTTACGCCCTGGGGAAGGTTGCCTCCAGGAAGTAGGAGTGCCAGTCACCTTGGTCTGGGGAGCTGCCAAGGGAATAGCTAGGGGGCAGGAGCCATACAGATGTGAAGGTTCATTAGTTGGCTTAGCTGTAGAGGGAGAAGCAGCTGTGTGGCTATCCGAAGAGCTGAGCTTGTGTTTAAAGGAGCTTTTCTTGCAAGAGGAAGTGGAATGCCTCATGGAAGCACAATTCTTACAGAAACGGGGAAGTGATTCATAAAGAACCTGCTGACCCAAGGTTGAACCATTGGGAAGCTGAACAGAAACCAGATCAGGCAAAGTGCCAAGCAAGTCAACTTCAATGAGAACCCGAGCATAAGAAAGTTTAGACTTGGTGTAGGTGGGTTCATCACAATGTACAGGCTTGCCAATCACACTAGCAAGTTTAGATAAGCAAAGGGGGTCCAGCACCGAATAGGCAGATTGGGAAAGCGCACCCAGATGGGCATCTTGGTCAGGTCAGGTGGAGAGAAGTCAAAAAAATCTGGCATGACTTGCAAGATTAATGGCCGACCAAAAACAGAATATGATCCCCCACCCGAGTATCTAACATAGCAGATTCGGAGAGAAATTCAAATATCAACCATCCAGAATCATGCATGATGAGGTTAGCATGATAATTCCAGTTTTGAACAATAAATTGAGACAACAAAGTATACCTAGGGCATTTGCCCGCAACAAACCCAATGAGATAGAATTTCAGAGAATCATATGGGGGTGATACATTAGAAGCTAAAAATTTATAAGAAGCAGTGGATGTAAAGATTGGGAAGTGAACAAGACCGGGAAATTTAGGGGAACCTGGTACATCTTGTTGTACAGCCAATTGTCCAGCTAGGGCCGAAGGGGCAATGTCACAGGGGGCTCGATCAGAGGGAGAAGGATGCAACCCATCACATTGCAAAGCCCTAGACCCCACAGAATGAGCCAATGGAGCCGTTTGAGAACCCTCATTAGAAACCCCTTTGCGTGCACAGGAAGAAGAGGAACTGGATTGGAGACGACTGTTCGCAGAAACCCTAACACCAAGAGGAATCGAAGCAAATTCGCCAAAGGTCAGCTTAGATTGAGGAGGAAGGCCTTGAGTCGAGGACTCCGAGTCCGATTGGACTGGAGATAAGCTCCGAAGTGGAACCCTAGGCGTTCTCAAGGGAGCCCGGACCGATGGTTGAAGCGCAAAATCCTCTCCACCAGACCGTCGAGTGATAGAGTGCCAAGTGTATTCTTGATAGAGGGTGATGGTGATAAACAAGTGTTATTGACATAAAAAATGGTACTACTCAAAGATAGAAAAAGTTGCGCGTTTGCAAAAACATTTATGTGCATGTAAAACATATGGTTGTGACTCCTACAACCCAAAAATACATAGAGATGGGTATCGATATAAATAGTATCTTGAAGTACATTTATGTTGCTAATGTCAATGTGCAGTATCCATATTGACTTCTGTAATTTTTTTTTGGGTTTTTAAAATGAGTTTATCACTTGCAACTAAGGAAATGGACCAACATTTGTTAAATCTATAATTAGTTAGTAGTATGCAACATAGTTATTGTACATGACCCAAGGATTGACCCAGCACAAAACCCAGGTCACGAGCTAGGTCAGTTAATTTGGGTCAATTATTTTTTTTAGAAGTCAAAACAATATCATTTTGATTTTTTTAAAAGTTACACCATATTTTTGACCAAGTTGATCATATCACGTGTTGACCCGTAAGGTTCATCAAGTCAACTTCAAGATGATTTTTCTCTTAGCCTAGGAGGTGAGTCGACCAAGTCTTGGAACAACATGCAATGTTGGGTTTAATAACAATGGTGTGCCATATGCATGAGTGATTAAGCAATGGCTAAGAAGTAAGAATCAACATCCATTTATTTTTTTAGGATAAGGGCTCCCTACTTTCATTAAATATAGACCAACACTAGTTTCGTTGCTTCGTTGCGGGTATAGATTCAAGATGGTAGTAATGTTTTTATGAGTATATTTTTTGTTCTAAAACAATATGTGTAAACTCGTAACATACCAAGATGAACTAGTCAAAATTTGATCTGACTAAAAAAAATCTATAAGACAATGTTATTCGAATTTTGTTTTTTTTTTAAATAAAAATAAACAATGTTGTTTTTTTAAACCTAAAAATATTGTGCAAGTTGTGCGGAACTCTTTGATAGTGTCATTTAATCTTGGCCTAGTAGGAAGCCTCAAAACATTTTTAACTGATTCTTTACCTAGCCGAAGCTTCAAATTAAATCATGTGAAAATTGTTATGACATGATTGAGTCGATTTAGCACGTCCAAGATATATTGGATCGACCATGATCAACTTAGGTTAACCTGTTAAATTTACAATCTAGGTCATGACGTTGCCACAATGAGCTAACCTAGTTAGCATCTGTCTCTTTTTTCCCCTTCCCTTCTTCTCTCCCTAGATGGAACTTTGTTGGGCTTAGATGAGATAAAATTCAGGATTAAATTAAAGAGTTATTAGATAACCAAGAACTAAATTGAAAGAAGAGGGCTTGGACTCGGGTAAGATGAAACTTGGGATTAAATTGAATAGTGTCCAAAATATGTATAACACGTGCCAGCATATGAGAGAAGTTGTTGTATTGAAAAAGCACGTGCAATTTCCCCCCACCCTCGATGGAAGCTTGCTTTGGTGTTGTTGGAACTGTCTTGACAAGGCCTTCATTCCAAGGCGACGTGTGGAGTCGATGGATCTCCGGTGTGGCTTCAAAGACCAATTCTTCTTCTCTTTCTTTTCCACCTTTTTTCTCTCTCCTACCTTGGCTCCCATGCTTGGTTTCTTTTCTGTTAGAAAACCTGCTGTAATTCTTCCTCAATTTCAATTCTAGTTCGTCTATTTTTAGTTTTCTGTAAAATAAAAACTTTAAATTATTTTTTATAAAATCAAGTATCAATTTAATATCAAGATATTTTATTAACAACATGCTAATATCATACCAAGTCAATCAAATCAAACTATAAAACCCAATATCAATTAAACACACTTTGTAAGGATTGAATTGAATAACAAAAAGTCATAGTAATGGAAAGAAAGGACAAAAAAGAAGAAGAAATGACCGAAAAAAATGGCAAATAATAATTTAACAATAGTCTAAGCCAATTTTTGTGTTTTATCCGATAATCTATTTTTTTTTCCTGAAGTACGTTAAAAACTCTTACACCAACCTGTTATATTTTTCTTAAACGTTTCCCTAAATTTGAACTAAAAAATAAAAATAAAAATAAAAAATGTATTTTTACCATCAATTATATCATATAAAGTATTTTTAATATTTGTTAAAAAACAGTGTTTATTTGATTATTCTATTTTTTTAAACAGCAATAAAATTTTTAGATCTTATAATTTTTTTTTGTATTATTATTAAACCCAAACATAAAATTATTTTCAATTTTTTCTTTTATACATATAAACTTTCTTATCAATATATATCTTATTTATTTAAGTGAATGCAATATTTTTAACTAGAAGCACTATTTGTGTAAAAAAAACTATAATTGTTAAAGCAATTTTAATTTTAATTTATGAAGATAGTATATGCATATTTTATATGATTAATAACTAACAAAATTATAAATGTGATAAATTATGTTGAAAATCTATTTAAATTTTTTAATAATAAATAACTAATTTCAATCGAAATTTCTTAAACTATTTGTTATTAATATTTTTGTTTTTATATCAAATTTGAAAAAAACAGTAAAATTTAAATAAAAATTTATAATAATATTTAAAAATCTTGTCAAAATTAAAGTGTAAATGAATTCAATGTTTTTAGGAGAAAAAAAATCAAAGAAAAAGAACAAAAAAGAACAACAAAGACCTATATGCATGAGGGCTGAATCTGTTTGGGAACGCGGTGCAAACCGTGTTCCTTAAAGGTTCAAAATTTATTTTTGTTAAAAATTAATTTTTTTGTGTGTTTTGGATAGTTTTGATGCACTGATCTTAAAAATAATTTTTAAAAAATAAAAAAAAAAATATTATTTTAATACATTTTAATATAAAAAACAATCACAAACCATAGAACAGACTCAGGACGAAAGCTTGTCGTCATCCAAATTTATCGAGTTTTAAAACTATATTTTTGTGCAACCGTGCTTTAACTTTGCCTGTTCTTATTTTATTTTTGTATCTTTTGTACCAAAAAACAAAAAATTATGACCATGGTAGCATCATAACACTCTTGTAAGAATAGAGGGAGTTAAAAAGAAAAAGAAAAACAGGAGGGGTCAACCTCAACCCTAGCAAAAAATAGGTGGATTAGAAACAAAAACAAGAGCCAAAAACTGTAAAAAAAAAAAAAAAAAACAAGAACTGAATAAGCAAATGGAGAAGAGACAGCATCGACGACCTCCTCCTCCTCCTCCTCCCCTCCCCTTCGAAATCCACACGCTTGATTTAGAGCCAGACCCACCAGGGCACACACAACACATGTACAAAAAGGGAAAAAAAGATATGGTTTTCGACTCGATCCCCAGTTTCTTCAACAATATCAAAAGGTAATTAATCCATCCGGGGATTGATTGAATGCTCTTTAATTTCACTGATTGGTTTGTTTATTTATGGATTTATCTTTTTTTCTGTGATTTAAGTGGTTGGGAAATGATTTCAAAAGGAAAAGAAACGAACTTTACCGATTTGCAGTTTAGGCCTTTGAATTAGCAGTGTCACTTAACTTGCAAAAAAATTGTACTTTTTATTTATTTGTTAATCCCGTTTAATCAAAGTACATGATTGTTGTAATTGCTCGTAATTTTTTTATTCATTTTTGGTGCCTACTGTAAATGCAGTTCAAATAGTGATCCTTACAGCGAGGAGTATGGGAATGCTGTGATTGTAAGAGCATATCCACTTGGTATGGCACGAGCGAACAGCAATTTCAATGTGGAGGATGGAAGGGAGTCTGGAGTTGAGCCGCATAAAGGGTTAGAGTTTGATTCGGCAGATGATGCACGTGAGTTTTACAATGTGTATGCTACGCGTGTAGGATTCAGAACTAGGACTGGTCAACTATATCGATCGCGTTCTGATGGCTCTGTTTCTTCAAGAAGGTTTGTGTGCTCCAAGGAGGGTTTTCAACTAAGTTCTAGGACGGGTTGTCCTGCATTCATAAGGGTACAAAGACGGGATTCTGGAAAATGGGTCATTGATCAAATGCACAAGGATCACAATCATGAACTTGGAGATGTGGAGGAAAGCCATCCTCCGGTTTTGCAGCAGAAAGCTCCTATGGGTAGGAAATCATCAGTTGAGGTTTCTTCGAGGAAGAAATTGAAGTTGCTTGCAGAAGTTGATGATGGACAACCATGCTCCTCTGGATCCATTAGTGTCAAACGGGTTAGAACAGGAGCCGATGGACAACCATTAGCTGAACCATATGCTGGTTTAGTGTTTACATCAGCTGATGAAGCATACAATTTTTATGTAAGGTATGCAGATGAAGCTGGATTCAAAACTCGGATTGGCCAGCTGTTTCGATCAAAGAATGATGGGTCAATTACTTCCCGGCGATTTGTGTGCTCTAAGGAAGGATTTCAGCACCCTTCAAGAGTAGGCTGCGGGGCTTTTATGAGAATTAAGAGACAAGAATCTGGAACTTGGATGGTGGACCGTCTTCAGAAAGATCATAATCATGATCTTGAGCCACATACAGGAACTCATAAGAAAAGTTCCACAGCTTCAAAGAAATTTATAGATGAGGTAAATGGTGGACTAGACTCCTTGGATCTATTGGAGATTAATAATGGTGTCCATTTCAATAGCAGTCAGGGTAACAATATTGGAAGTGAATGGTACCGATTGCTTCTCGATTATTTTCAAAGTAGGCAAGCTGAAGATACAGGATTCTTTTATTCGGTGGAAGTTGATAATGGTGTTTGCATGAGTATTTTCTGGGCAGATGGCAGATCTAGATTTGCATGCAGTCAATTTGGCGATGTTATTGTTGTTGATACTTCATACAGGAAGACTAATTATCTGGTGCCATTTGCAACATTTGTCGGAGTTAACCACCACAAGCAGCCAGTGCTACTTGGGTGTGCTCTAATTGCCAACGAGTCTAAGGAGTCTTTCATCTGGTTATTTCGAACATGGCTTAGGGCAATGTCTGGGTGCCGTCTGAAGTCAATTATAGCTGATCAAGACATGGCAATCCAACAAGCGATTGCCCATGTTTTTCCTGGGACTCGTCATCGTTTTTCAATGTGGCAGATTAGGGAAAAGGAAAGAGAGAATTTAAGGTCAATGCCCACTGAATTCAACTATGAATATGAAAAGTGCATCTATGAGAGCCAGACAAATGCTGAATTTAATACCATGTGGAATACGCTTGTCAACAAATATGGTCTGAAGGAGAACGCATGGCTCAAAGAAATGTATGAAAAGCGTGAAAGCTGGGTTCCATTGTACCTCCGAGGTACTTTTTTTGCTGGTATTCCCATGAACGAAAGTATGGAATCATTTTTTGGTACATTCTTGAATGCTGAAACTCCACTTGGAGACTTTATAGCACGATATGAGCAAGGCCTTGAGCAACGTCGTGAGGAGGAAAGAAAAGAGGATTTTAACTCCTCTAATTTGCAGGCTTATCTGCAAACAAAGGAACCAATAGAAGAACAATGTAGAAGGCTTTATACACTTCGTGTGTTCCAAATATTTCAGAAGGAACTTTTGCAATGCTATAATTATCTTGGAATAAAGTCTTACGAAGAAGGCACCATCAGCAGATATTCAGTGCGAAGATGTGGGAATGAGATTGAGAAACATATGGTTACTTTTAGTGCATCCAACTTCGATGTCAGTTGCAGTTGTCAAATGTTTGAATTTGAAGGTGTGCTGTGCAGGCATGTTTTGAGGGTCTTCATCATGTTGGACATAAGAGAAATTCCATCTTGCTACCTCTTACATCGGTGGACAAGAAATGCTGAGCATGGTATTGTTTGCGATGTTGACTCTGGGGTTAGCTTTCAAGAACTCAAGGCCTTAATGGTGTGGAGTTTAAGGGAAACGGCCTGTAAATACATAGAGTCTGGGACAACATCTCTTGAAAAATACAGACTTGCCTGTGATACTATGCGAGAAGGTGCAAAAAAATTTGCCGACATAGGTAAGCCTTAGATGGGACCAATGACATGCACGGCTAACTTTTGTACCTTGTTTCTGGCCAACTTCACTGTATACTGATAACTTGGGAATAATGGCATTTCTCTCGCATGTTGTGCATTCCAATTTCTTACAATACTAATTTAAAAGATTGTCTGTAGTTTTGAAAGTGTAAATTCTATCACCAATTTGCTCCTCATTACTTTTCATAGTTTTTCCTTTCTATTTTTTTCTTCTTTTTTCTTATAATAATTTCAGTTACAGACCATTTAACAAATCACATTATTACTTGTTAAGTACCTGATGTTGAGATGGAAAGAGATGTTCTTTTCTAACAACATGATGCCTGTAGGTATAGATGAGGTTGCCAAGCCTGCTATGCAAGTTGATCATTTATTCTGGATGTTGTATCTCTAGTTAATTGATGTGGCCAGTGCGCTGAGAAGTAGACAATTAGATTTCTGCTGCCACAGATAATGTCTGGGGTGGGGTAAGGCCCCTGTTTGACAGCGGCAGGCAATATAGCTGGGCAACAAGAGTTGGCTGTGAAACAATCACAGCGCTCGTGCTCCATCCATTTGCATTTTCTTCACAAATCCAAGTGATGGATGGCTAAATATTTCTATAACAGTTATTATATTGTGCCGCCCATGAGAAATGTTTTATGATGTAGGATAAATGGTTTATAAATAGAACTATTCCTTATTCTCCAGATGGGACATGGGGAAGTAGATTAAACATGTTGATCTTTTACCAGGCTGTAATGAAACTAACATGGTGCAACTGGGTCGAGAATTTCCATGTCTGTCTTGTATCCCATGTATTATGTATTTGAGCCTGTCAACTTTGTTGAATCACAGTGGAATGGCTCTTCTTCCACGAGCAGTCATAGTTCAACAAAGGACATGATATACTGATTTAAAAAGTTTAAACTGACACGCAGTACATTAAATGGATTTCAAAACTCGGAAACATACGGACAACGGAAAGTGCTACAGGAAACAATCGTTTGTGCTGCTACTACTGATGCAAAAAGGCGAGGATCGTGAACGAAGAATTGAGTAGAGATACTAATTGCATCTATTATAAAATTTGATACGAAAAGGATTAAAAAAATAAAATTGATTGGGCTAATTCTGGATGTTTGGGTTAATGAGTTGTAAATCCATCAAATTAGATTTTCATGTACTATTTAGATCATATCTAAAGCTACAGATAGAGTTTTGTTACTATTCAAATTAAATTGAAAAAATAGACATCTCAAGCTTTTCATCCATAATATACTTAGTAACTCATCAAGACGTAAGAAAATAACGTGTTTGAAGTCAGGCTTGAAAATCTACCGGCAAACAATCCTTATTGTGCTAAGATTTCTCATACAACACTAACAATCCTTCTTTTAAATGGAAAGATTTTGACACTTTTGACAACATTGAAAGTTCTATTTTTGCAAGGAAACAAAATTGGCAGCTTTGTTTTGCAAAGAATCCTTAATTTTGATATCAAGTTAGTAGCTTGCGGATTGGACAAGGAGAGAAGTAGTTTCATGCTTATTTTTTTTTTATTCGTAATTTTATACTAATAAACATACCTTTCAATTTGACTATAGGATGAGACTGAAATTCTTCCAGAAGATTTTAAAGGCCTTGTTACTTACAGGGTTAAAATTTCATAGTGACTGTCGCACGTCACCCGCGCGGAGATTCGGCGATTTTTTGTTAATTTGCTGGATTTATTCTTGGGAGTCGTCACCTAGTATTTAATGGAGGGTTACTAGGGAACCCGGATTTATTGGTCGTTGTCAGAGATTCAAGGGTTAGGGACTCGTTGTGGCTAGGGAAGGTATTAGCACCCCTAGCGCACCCTACCTGAGGTAAGTTGCTTTGCAATTTGATGTTATTTGAAAATTTAAAATATTCATTAAATTCTAAGGTTTTAATAAATCGGTTATTAAATCCCCGAATATGCGTAGAAACATGTTCTTACACTTTCATGGAAAATATAACATGATTTTATTTGTCCTTAGATATTTAATCATATTCAAATTAAACAATTAATTCTTTTTGTCTTTTTATTTTATTTTATTTTTAACAATATCAAAAAACATTTATAAAAAAAAAAAAAACACCCACTACCACTACTTTTTTACTATACTCATTCTGTTACATGTTTACAGAATAACATAAGCTAAAAAAACATTTCACAGAAAATTAAATACATGTTCAAACATCTAAAAATTACAAAAAGTTCCCTAAAAAGTCCAGGAACAGTAGAGGAGGCCCTCGTGAACCGTGGGAACGGTGGCGGCGCGTCTCCCCACGCGGCCATCCTTTGCGGCGCGTGGGCTCACGCGCCGCCGCATGCAATGCCCGGAAACGGGTGGATCCGTCCTGCTTTCTCCTTCTCTTCCTTTTCTCACCGGCGGTCGCACTCAACATCATCTGCAAAAGAAAAAACGCACACAACAGTTGATTTTACTTTTGTTCTTTTCCTCCACATCTGTTTTTGGCCTCCCCCCTTTTTCAGATCGGTTTCTTCTACTTTCTCCTTTTCAGATCTGCTCCTCTCTGCAGATTTTTCTTTGGTTTCCTCTTCTTCTTTGTTTTCGGGTAGGCGGGAAGGCCAAGAGGCCGCCGGCGACTAGGCTTCCGTCGCGTCCCGGACGACGGTGATGGAGGAGAAAGGAGTGTCGACCCGTTCTTTGCCGCCGGAGGCCGGTTTGCGAAGATGAAGAAGGGTGTTGCCCGCGCCGCCGTGTGTGGGCGCCGGCTCCTTGGTGAGGACGGCGCGCTTCTTCTTGTGGGGAGGTGCGAAGCCGGCTCCGTCTCGTGTTGCCGAGAGCGAAGGTCTCGGGCTCGGAAAGGAACGGCTAGGAGGGAGATGAGGGGGCTGTCTTGTAGCTGGCTGGGAAAGGAAAATGTGGGCTGGGGTGCTTTTCGGTCGGCTCAGGAACAAAAAAACCCAAAGGAAACAGAGGTTAGAGGAGGTGTATGAGTGGCGGCTAGAAAAGCTGGGAGACCGAAATCCAAAAGCTGGGAATGCGGCCACGGTTTCTGGCTCTCTGTTTTTGCAAAGGGAGGGGCTCTGTTCTATAGGGAAGGTGGGGGCGGCTTGTTGGCTTTGGTTCTCTTCTCTGCCGAGAAAATGGATAGACCCCGGAGATGGGAGGGGCGGCCTCAAGAAGAGAAAATTCGGGGGGTTCTTTGGTCTCGCTTTCAAGGCCGGGGTGGAAGGCGGCGGCTTCGTGTATTTGTGTGGGGTTTCTCTCGTTTTCTTTGCCAATGCTCAAAGGAGGAGGGCGGCCTTTTTTTGTTTCAGAGGGTGGCGGCTACAAAGAAGATGGTTTTTTAGGTTTAGGTTTTTTTCTTTTGTTTCCCTCAATTTTTCTCCACCCCCCGCCTGTCAATTTTCCTCCCCCCCTTTTATTTACACTGTAGCATGGTATTTATAGAAATATTTTTGCTAGGTTTTCAAACTAGTCCCTCAACTTTTCCTTTCCTTTTCTTTTTCTCTTTTTTTTTGTAAATTTTGATTTTTCTTATTTTTTATATTTTTGAAAGTGAGCAAGATCAACGTCAACTCAACAAGGAAAATCAGCGATCATAAAATTTACGCGTTAAAAGTTGAACGCGTTCCAAATACCTTTGAAAATTTAAATTCTTTTGAGATGACGTTGAGAATGCTAAAAACAATGCAAATATATCAAAAATGCAATTTTTTGGGTTTTCATTGTTTTTTGCCTTTTTTGATTTTTCTCGAAAATTCATCAAAAACATGGGTCAAAAATTGGGTAGCAACAGATGCCCCCTCTTTACAATGCTTACAAAGCAAAAATTCCTCAATGTTTTGCATAGTAAGCTTGTAAAGAAAACAAAAGGTCTTCTTGGCTTACTAGGTGATCCACTCAGCCAAGGACTTCACCTTTTGAAAGAAAACGGTCTCATTATCTTGGGTGACCTGTCCATTTTGAAGAAAAGTGGTCTATTTTCAAGGGCAACCTGCCCACACACTCACACTAGTCTATTTTCAGGGGCGACCTGCCCACACGCTCTTACGCTGGTCTATTTTCAGAGGCGACCTCCCCACACATACTCACGCTGGTCTATTTTCACGGGCGACCTGCCCACACACGCTCACAGTGGTCTATTTTCACGGGCGACCTGCCCACACATACTCACGCTGGTTTATTTTCAAAAGCGACCAGCCCATATATACTCAAACTGGTCTATTTTCACGGGCGACCTGCCCACACACTCACACTGGTCTATTTTCACGGGCGACCTGCCCACACGCTCTCACGCTGGTCTATTTTCAGGGGCGACCTCCCCACACATACTCACGCTGGTCTATTTTCACGGGCGACCTGCTCACACACGCTCACAGTGGTCTATTTTCAGGGGCGACCTGCCCACACACGCTCACACTAATCTATTTTCGGGGCGACCCGCCCACACATACTTACGCCGGGTCTATTTTCATGGGCGACCCGCCCTTTTGATTAGGTTAACTCGAGATCCCATCCGGCGATCTCCTTTAACCGTAACCAAAATCGGTGTGTAGCTCGGTCAACCCGAAATCCCATCCGGCGATTCCCTTTACCAAAGTTAAAACTCGTGTGTGGTTAGGTTAACTCGAGATCCCATCCGACGATCTTCTTTAACCGAACCGATACAAAGATGTGTGTGTGGTCTCATTATAATGGGTGACCTACCCAGATGAAAGATGATGGTCTCATTATGATGGGTGACCTACCCAAGTGGAAAAAATGATGGTCTCATTATGATGGGTGACCTACCCAAATGGAAGATGGTCTCATTATGATGGGTGACCTACCCAGAAAAAGATGATGGTCTCATTGTGATGGGTGACCTACCCAGATGAAAAGTGGAAAGTGGTCTCATTGTTATGGGTGACCTACCCAGAAAAATGATGGTCTCATTATGATGGGTGACCTACCCAAATGAAAGATGAAAAGCGGTCTCATTGTAATGGGTGACCTACCCAGATGGAAAGAAAAATGGTCTCATTGTTATGGGTGACCTACCCAGATGCAAGATAAAAGGCGGTCTCATTATAATGGGTGACCTACCCAAATGAAAGATGAAAAGCGGTCTCATTGTAATGGGTGACCTACCCAGATGGAAAGAAAAATGGTCTCATTGTTATGGGTGACCTACCCAGATGGAAAGTGGAAGGTGGTCTCATTATAATGGGCGACCTACCCAAATGGAAAAAAATGATGGTCTCATTGTGATGGGTGACCTACCCAGATGAAAGATAAAAGGTGGTCTCATTATAATGGGCGACCTACCCAAATGGAAGATGAAAGGTGGTCTCATTGTTATGGGTGACCTACCCAAGTAAGAACATGGAGAATGGTCTCATTGTAATGGGTGACCTACCCAAATGAATGATGATGGCTTAAAGGCGCACTTGAAATGAGGTAGGGTTAGAAAACGCGCTACCTGAGAAGTGAGGGTTCAAAGGCGCACTCAAAATGAGGTAGGGTTAGAAAACGCACTACCTAAGAGGTGATGGCGGCTCAAAGGCGCACTCGGAAGGAGGTAGGGTTAAAAAACACACTACCTGAGAAGTGAGATGTAACACCGATCTGACAATGTTAAAAGCAATGCATTATGATTGATATGCATGTATCCTTACCTGATTTGAAATATAGGTCCCCCCTTCTTTGATGATCCATCGTCCTAGGGTGCCTTTGTTTGCATTCCAAAGCTTTCTTTGTTCTTTCGATGCATTGGCTCATTCATATGCTAGCCATCATTCGGTTGTAAATGCAGTGCCTATCTTAGGCTGTCTTTGAGAGTTACTGCTCTCGTTGTTTATCAAGCTTGACTCTGCCCCCAAGTGTGGTGTTGCTTGATTCATCATGAAGGATTTTCTCTCCTGGATTCTTTTGAGAATTATCCTCTAATTGGTTGTGTGCATCATGCCAACACTCATTAAGATGGTCAATCAGTCATGAACTTGCCTCCAGTTGAAACATACCCTTCAAGTATGTCATGATCAGCCTTCATGGAACTGCCAAGTCATACAGACATGCATCTCATAGCTTGCAGTAAAAGGCTCATCGTTGTAAGCTCAATGTTCTTCTCCATGGATTCCTCTCAGCTTGTCAAATCAGATCGTGAAAAGAAATGCATTTGCATCATCAATGATGTTCATGTTATCACCCATATTCATGCGGTGAAGTGTGCATTTGAACTCCAAAAAGATGGTCCCACAGTCAGTCTTGGTGGGTGCATCCTTCCAACATTCATTCAAATGTAACTATGCGATAACATCGTTCAAAAGTCATAGCCATGTTGGAGATGATAAACCAAGATGAAGATATGAAAATATCCTTCAAGTGCAGCGTCGCTCATCAATTGCTGCTGAAGTTCACTAGATCATGGACTGTCTTTGAACAATATTGCCCCCAGCATGATCTAAATATGTTCGTTCACTGATTCATCATTTGATCATCTTTGCCCCCAGCTTATCTGAATCTTTGCTTGTCTTCCTTCTCAGGGTCCACTGTATTGCCCCCGGATGGTCAACTTTTCAAGGAGTGTCGAGAAGAGTTGATGTCATTTCTACCAGGGATTTTGCAAATTCGGTCAATGTTCTGGAATCAAATCTCCTCTTTCAAAGATCATGTCTATTCAAGTTTAATTGTTGAAATGAAATCAGAGAGATGTTAGTTTTGGAAAAGATCTTTTGAAAATCAAGCTTCTTCGATCAAAGATCCAACATACATTATTCAATGTAATCATTTGATTGTCTTGTACTTTGAAAACAAAAATGATTCATTGTAAGATTAAAATGACTTTTTTCATGGTTCTTTGTGTCAGTTTTAACCTTTGATCTTGGGTATCTCATTTGATGGTCTGCGATGAGGTGACCTTCTGTGAATTACAAGAAACAAAAGGCTCAAGTCAAAACTTGAGGATTCATCAAGAAAGATGGTTTTCTTTTTTAGCACCAATTTTATTAGCATGCATAATAACCAGTAGCTTAATTCATAAAGCCACGACTCTTATGGAAAAGCTCTTCAAGTTTTGAGATCGCCATTTATCGGTTCGGATTGCTTACTTGATTAAAAAGGGCTTTTTAAAGCACGTAATGCAGGCTATGGTTCATGGCTTATGAAAGAAAGGAAAATTCAGGCTCAAAAGGTGTTTGAGGGTTTCAAAGACCTAGGATCAACATTAATTATTCATCAACTCTCTTTCTCTTGTGGTCATTGTAGAGAAAGTGACATATGACCTTGTTAATCTCAAATATCAGAATTCTCTTAACATAAGTCATAATGCAAATCCACTTTTCTTTGATGAATAATCAATCTAATCTTTTTGAAGACATTAGAGGCTTCATCCTAGACACACCAAAAGACCTGAAACTTGATTTTTTTTGGTGTTGACTTTTGGCATTTGTTGTGCCTTTCCTTGATTGAAATTTCTTTTGCTCCTCTTAGAAATGATAGGTCTTCTCCTTCCATTCCACTTTTCTTTCTTTCTTTCTTTCTTTCTTTTTTTCTTTTGACTTTTACATAGCCTTCCTCAAAGTTTTCTTGGATGGCCCTCAATCTATGGCTTTTCTTCTTCTAGCACTTTCTTAATCATTGGACTTTTGTTCTAAGCCTTTCTTTTATCCATTAATCCTATCAGTGTCTTCCAAATATCTCTCATTTGCCCCCGGTGTAGGGTGTGATCCTAGTCAGGGCTTTTTTTTAAAGAAAATATTTTACCAGGCTCAAAATGGGACTGCAAGGGATAATATTTCAAGAAATGTGAAAGGATAACAAAGATGGCCTTTTCTTATCTCAAGCAAGGTCGGTTAGAACCGATAAATTTTGACCTCGTCCAGTGTAATGATTTGGACTTGTAAGAGTCATGATTCACGAGTCCATAACTACTGAATCCACTACATGTCATTATGCATACTGTTAAAATTTAGCTACATGCTGTGTGTTTCAGTTTCAGGAAGTATGAGTTCAAAATTGTTTGGTCACCTCATGTCATTTTCAAGCATCGAGTCCTTTCTGCAATCAAAATACTTTTAATCTTCAGGATTGATTAATCTTAATCGCATGTTGGAGCTTGATCAAAATATTTTGTCAAAATAACCTTTAAAGAAAACATCTCATGCTTTCAGAACAACAAAGAGACAAAGAAAAGATATGTTTCATTAAAGGATGAGATGTGACCCCAAAACAAAAGGCAACATGGCAAAATCCACAACAAAATGATTGACAATTCAGCACCATTCTTGGATCAGCTACTCTGGCCATATCTGTGTTTTGCCGAGCAATTTCGATCACTTGTTATTCTGATGATGTTCTGGTGACAAAATGATCGATGACATCATCTTTCACAAACTCAGCTCGATTCTTCAAACTCTTGCATCTGTCCAACTAAAATGGCCTAGGAACCCACCATGATATTCACATCTCGTCTGAATTACACCATGATGGTTGCATGCAATTTGTCGAAGTCGGGGCAACAAGTTTGAAATCTGGCAGATGCTGTTAGGCAAACTTGAGTGACAGAGGAATGTTAATATTGGCAAAGACATTTGAGCATTTGATGTTACGGCAAGACCTGATTAGGAAAAATGACTGAGGTTTCTCAATTGAGAGTCATCTTCTGATTCAACTCTCTTTACAGTTCTGGAATCCACGGTAGAGCCTTCAATCTTTCCCATCTTGAAAGCTAGCTCAATTCTTTTGGCAATCCATACAACATCATGTCAATCTTCCCATGTCGTTATGGTTGTTTGAGGATTGTTGGAAACCTTCCAACAGCTTGGTAATCTTGGCAGCGTCAAGAAACTTGCAGCATCGCCACTGGTTACGTGTGGAATCACGTGTTGTCTCAACTAGGGGAGAACCTGATGAATCTAAAACTCCTCTATCTCATCTTCGTTTCCTCACTAACAGTGCAGCAAACATACATCTGTAGATGGAGTTCTGCTCTATTGAAGTTTTAGTCTTTTTTTTTTCAGCCCAGATATGTCTCTTCTCCCAACTTTTGTGTTTTAATGCCGACACTGGTGGGAGAAAATTATAGGTGATCTGAAAATACTTCATTCCTTCTTGGGTTCTCCACTTGCAGAGCCACAAACAGATTTTTGCATAGAGAGCTCTGCCACGGTGAAGTTCTATATTTGCTCTTGTTTTCTAGCTCGAGTCCGGCTTTTTTCGCCTACCACGGTTTTTGACTGGTGAAACCGGGTGGGGTAAATTTTCATATCATCCGAAACTACTACATCCCCTCTTGCATTCCCCACTTGCAGAGCCATAAACGGGTTTTTGTAGAGAGAGCTCGCCACGTCAAAGTTCGACGATTTCATGTTTTCGGACTAGGTCTCGACTCTTCGGCCTACTCCAAGTGTTTCAGGTCTTGAAACTGGTGAGACAAAGTTTTGTAGCGTATGAAAGTACGCATCCCCTCTTGCATTCCCCACTTGCGAGCCACAAACAGATTTCAGAGAGAGCTCGCCATGTTGAAGTTCAATGCTTGCTTCGTTTTTTCGTGTCAACATCCGATGCAAGAACCAAGGTCGTCATTAGCGATGACTGGAGGCATTCTGCTTTGTTGTTCATGACTCGAAAAAGATAGGTGCAACTTCAATGGGGCATGGACAAGCGGCGTCCCCATAAAATACCGTGTAGACATTCCCTCTCCATTTGAAGCTCAACACTTGTTCGAGCAAACTCGAGTCTAGCTACTCCATCCTTGATGCTCTCAACTTCCTTTTAACAATGAGCCTCTCTCTGACCCCTTTTTTCATTTCCCATCATCTTTGTTCAATCAGGTGTAGCAAAGCTCGGATGGGGAACCTATTTTCATCCCGGTACATGCATGATAAATGCATGACATGTAATTTATATGATGAGCTTGCCCCTCGAGGGTGACATATGGTCATAACTCTTGCATGATGAGACAAGAATTTTTATTCTTGCTCAAACTCTACAATAGAAATTTCTTGAGTGATGACCATTATATCCCTCATAAGTCCTGAATTCAAGATGCTTCAAGAAGAGCTTGCTCAAATGCAAAACGGAGCATACATCCTAAAGGTAGGTTCTAATCTTTTTATGTGATACAAAGGGTAGGTTTACTACTTGGTCTGTAAAAAGGGTCTCTTGTTGTCCCAGTGATCACCCTCGTGAAGGTAATATGGGGGCTCAACGGATAGTGGGATGGCACATATACCAATCACTACGGTCTAAGCACTCAACGAAGAGTTGGGGTTTACACAAACTTAAACCTTGACTAATAGTCGTAAGGTAAGTTTGTTAGTCCCCCACCTAACCCGAAGATTGTGTGTGCTTTCAAAAATTAAAGCTTGTGATGCATGAGAGAATTCTATACAATGCATGAATAAAAAGAAATAAAATAAGACAAAAGGCAAAAAAATTTAAACACATCAAAAACACAAAACTTAGTCCAATAATGTTGAAAACATTACCTTTCCCCAGTGGAGTCGCCATTCTGTCGCACGTCACCCGCGCGGAGATTCGGAGATTTTTTGTTAATTTGCTGGATTTATTCTTGGGAGTCGCCACCTAGTATTTAATGGAGGGTTACTAGGGAACCCGGATTTATTGGTCGTTGTCAGAGATTCAAGGGTTAGGGACTCGTTGTGGCTAGGGAAGGTATTAGCACCCCTAGCGCACCCTACCCGAGGTAAGCGCTTTGCAATTTGATGTTATTTGAAAATTTAAAATATTCATTAAATTCTAAGGTTTTAATAAATCAGCTTATTAAATCCCCGAATATGCGTAGAAACATGTTCTTACACTTTCATGGAAAATATAACATGATTTTATTTGTCCTTAGATATTTAATCATATTCAAATTAAACAATTAATTCTTTTTGTCTTTTTATTTTATTTTATTTTTAACAATATCAAAAAACATTTATATAAAAAAAACAAAACACCCACTACCACTACTTTTTTACTATACTCATTCTGTTACATGTTTACGGAATAACATAAGCTAAAAAAACATTTCACGTAAAATTAAATACATGTTCAAACATCTAAAAATTACAAAAAGTTCCCTAAAAAGTCCAGGAACAGTAGAGGAGGCCCTCAGGAACTGTGGAACAGTGGCGGCGCGTCTCCCCACGCGCGGCTGTCACTGCAGCGCGTGGGCTCACGCGCCGCCGCATGCAATGCCCGGAAACGGGTGGATCCGTCCTGCTTTCTCCTTCTCTTCCTTTTCTCACCGGCGGTCGCACTCAACATCATCTCGCAAAAGAAAAACGCACACAACAGTTGATTTTACTTTTGTTCTTTTCCTCCACATCTGTTTTTGGCCTCCCCCTTTTTTCAGATCGGTTTCTTCTACTTTCTCCTTTTCAGATCTGCTCCTCTCTGCAGATTTTTCTTTGGTTTCCTCTTCTTCTTTGTTTCAGGTAGCTGGCGGGAAGGCCAAGAGGCTGCCGTCGACTAGGCTTCTGTCGCGTCTGGACGGCGGTGATGGAGGAGAAAGGAGTGTCGACCCGTTGCTACCGGAGGCCGGTTGCAGAAGATGAAGAAGGGTGTTGCCCTGGCGCTGCCGTGTGTGGGCTGCTGGCTCACTGGTGAGGACGGCGCGCTGGCCGCCGCTGTGGGGAGGTGCAGGCCGGTCTCCGTCTCGTGTTGCCGAGAGCGAAGGTCTCGGTGCGGAAAGGAACAGCTAGGAGGGAGATGAGGGGGGTCTTGTCAGGCTTACCGGGGAAAGGAAAATATGGGTGGGGTGCTTTTCGGTCGGCTCAGGGAACAAAAAAAAACCAAAGGAAACGAGAGGTTAGAGGAGGTGTATGAGTGGCGGCTAGAAAAGCCGGGAGACCGAAATCCAAAAGCTGGGAATGCGGCCACGGTTTCTGGCTCTCGTTTTTTGCAAAGGGAGGGGCTCTATTCTATAGGGAAGGTGGGGGCGGCTTGTTGGCTTTGGTTCTCTCCTCCGCCGAGAAAATGGATAGACCCGGAGATGGGAGGGGCGGCCTCAAGAAGAGAAAATTCGGGGGTTCTTTGGTCGCGCTTTCAAGGCGGGGTGGAAGGCAGCGGCCGTGTATTTGTGTGGGGTTTCTCTCGTTTTCTTTGCCAATGCTCAAAGGAGGAGGGCGGCCTTTTTTTGGTTTCAGAGGGTGGCGGCTACAGAGAAGATGGTTTTTTAGGTTTAGGTTTTTTTCTTTTGTTTCCCTCAATTTTTCTCCGCCCCCCGCCCTGTCAATTTTCCTCCCCCCCTTTTATTTACATCGTAGCACGGTATTTATAGAAATATTTTTGCTAGGTTTTCAAACTAGTCACTCAACTTTTCCTTTCCTTTTCTTTTTCTCTTTTTTTTTGTAAATTTTGATTTTTCTTATTTTTTGTATTTTTGAAAGTGAGCAAGATCAACGTCAACTCAACAAGGAAAATCAGTGATCATAAAATTTACGCGTTAAAAGTTGAACGCGTTCCAAATACCTTTGAAAATTTAAATTCTTTTGAGATGACGTTGAGAATGCTAAAAACAATGCAAATATATCAAAAATGTATTTTTTTGGGTTTTCATTGTTTTTTGCCTTTTTTTGATTTTTTCTGAAAATTTATCAAAAACATGGGTCATAAATTGGGTAGCAACAAGTGATCACACATTGGGAAGGTCAGTGTGATAAAGTCTAGAAGCTACTATGTAAGATTTATATTATTTTTTTAGTTGGTTTACGATTCTTTTTTCTATTTGGATTAGTACTCTTATATTATTTTCCATACTTTTTTAAGATGTTTTTACCTATTATAAGTATGATTATTTTCAGAATAATATTTTGTGTGCTTATATGAAAATTGATCATACCTATTGGTTCTTCATTGAACTGACTTTAATTTATCAAAGATCATCTATCTTTATGGTGTTCTACCTTATATTTCTGGTTCACGATTCCTTATAATTGTTGGGTTAGGGTCTTCATTCCAATAACTTCGGTGTCTTGGTTCGTGTAATCACTGTGTCGAGTTTTTGCTATCTTTAAAAATTATTTTATCTTTCTAGAATTTGTTCTTTCTTGCATGTGGATTTAAGGGTTTTTACCTTTCGGGTTTGCATAAACTATCTTTAAGGTATCCAAGTGATTTGCATTCTTGTTTTTCAGTTGACATACTTGATTCTTTAGCATAACAATTCTCTAAGTTAACTAACAAGGATGTTTTGGAAACCATCATTAATAAGAGCTTTGGGTTGGAGGATACAAAAAGGCTAAAAAAAGTTGTGTAATTATGTGAGAATATAGAGGATGTTGTGGCACCTTTAGAGTCTTTGCCAAAAGCTTCAAATATGTATAATGCTTCTTTTATTTGTTTTTATAATGATAAACTTTTACCTTTTATGATACAGGCCCAACATTAGAACTTAAACCTCTTTCCAAGCATCTCAAATATGTGTATTTAGGTGAGGAAGCTAAGTTGCTTGTGATCATTGCAAAGAACCTCACAACTTTACAAAAGGAAAAACTAGTTCGTGTGTTGAAAGATCACAAAACAACTAAAGGTTGGACAATCACTGACATAAAAAGGATTAGTCCTTCCTTATTCATGCACTAAATTTTGCTTGAGGATGGAGCAAAACAGACTAGAAAAGATCAATGCTAATAGAATCCTTCTATGATGGATTTCGTGAAAAAAGAAATTTTGTAATTGCTAGATGTTGGCGTGATCTACCCCATTTTGGATAACAAACGGGTGAGATTGGTCGAAGTTGTTCCAAAGAGATCTGGCATTACTGTGGTAAAAAATGAGAAAAATAAGCTAGTACTAACCCATATCCAAATTGGGTGACTAGTTTGCATTGGTTATCGAAAACTTAACTCTACTAGTCACAAATATCATCTTAACTTTTCCATTTTTGATCAAATATTAGAAAGGTTGGGAAGTTATTCCTACTATTTTTTTTTAATAATTATTTAGGTTATAACTAGATTGTGTTTGCATTTGAAGACCAGGAGAATACCACATTCACTAGTCTCTGTCGCACCCAACATGAAAATTTAGATTTCCTAAAATAAAAATGATGCGGGAATACTTAGAAAAATTGGAGTCCACACCTAATAATTAAAGAAAACTTAGAATCCTAAAACTAAAACTGGTTTCAGAAATTCAAGGTAAGGGGTTATTATCCTTTCATTTGAAAGTTTACATTTTATTTTTATATTGATACTTGAAATAAAAGACTTATCCATTTAAGATATTTTTTATTAAATAAATATTTATTCCTAGGATTTGATTATTAGAGAAAATATGATTTTCATTCCTAAGAATACAAAACTCATAAATTTGTGTATTTATTAAAAAATTAATGCCGGTCCTAAAAATTAACGCTAGAGTAGACCAATAAGTTTTGCGAGCTCTCCTTTAAAACTAACAATTTTTTCTAATGATTCATCTCTAACCGTGCTCTCTTGTCATGTCCCATATTCCGCGCTCTGAACCTTGTATTGTAAACCATGAGGGGGAATTGGATTTTTGGCGAGCGACCTATATTTGTGTCTAAACTAGACTGGATTTGAAAGTTATATGCAAAAGGAGAATAAACGTACAAGAATATGCAAAATGCCAGATTGATTATTCATGTTTTTATTAATTTTCTCTTATTATATTCATTTATTATTATTTTATAAGGACAAAGGGGATTGAATTGATCAGCTTTTCTTGAAAATTTCTCACTGAGGACTTCATACCTACAAGAATTTTGACCAATTTTAGGAAAAAACATTTAGCACCTCATCATATTGGCCTTTTCTGACCTAGTCCTTATATCCTTGATAGTAAGGTATCCCATCATCTTACACTTTCTATAAGGATAGGTGGAGATTTAATAAGATCACAATATGGTAAGTTATTTATTTGTGTTCAAGGGCTCATCCTAAAAGATAGGATCTAGCTCATAAATGATCTATCTCAGTTTGTCTATTTTTAAAAACTTTTTCAGGTTTCTAGTGTTGTAACCCAATTTTGGCCCATTGGTTTTTAATTTAATTTTTACAGGGTTTAAAATGTAAAATTAAAAGATCAGAGATTTATTTCGATGAAAAGTGTGATTTGTCAACTTGTGTGAAAATTAAGGACTACAATGTGCTTTTGTCATTCTATCTTTATCTTCAAGATAATCATTGTCTTCAAGATAATGATAGTTATCCGCTTTCAAATTTGATTCTTAATCAAATTCAAACTTCAAAGAAGAGAATGAGTTTGATTGAAACTTGGTTTCTCACACGCGAAGGGACTCTAACACTATAAATACAGATCTCAGGGTATGAAAAAGGAGACAGAAAACCCCAGGAAAAGGCCATTACCTGAAACCCTACAAAAAATAAAAAAAAACATTTATAAAAAAAAAGAGAGAGGGTGCGGCCAAATCCTAGACTAGCCGCCTGCCCCCTCCCCCCAGCTTATTCCATTATTTCTCTTCTTCCCTGGTCTCAGAACCAGCCATAAAACGCCCCTCTCATTGGCCTTTAGCGAGCTTCCTCTCTTCTTCCCCGGTTTGCAAGAACAGAACAAAGGGGAAGAAGCTCCATCTCCATCTTCACTTTCTTCTTTTTTGGCCCGGGACCAAACCACCTCGTCAGTAGCTCTCTTTCTCCACAAACAAAGCTTAAACATCACCACCCTCACTCTTTGAAGAAGGAAGAGAACGAGACCTTCGGGGGAGGGAAGAGGATTAATTATTGCAGCGAGAGCAGCAGGTTTCCTCTCTGCACCAGCGACGACCACACCAGCAGAAAAAATAACACCTTCTTCTCTGGCCATCGACAGCTGCAGGATCAAGTTCTCAGCTGGGGTAGCATTGGTTAAGTTCCCCTCTCCCACTGAGCACCAGCTTTTAACTGACGACAACAACAACTCCAGCACAAACTCTTCTCGCCAGCCCTTGCGCCAGCAGCTCTCCTTCTCCACAGTCCGAACTCAAGACAACAACCCCCTCAGTAGCAGCAATAGGGCGTAGTGACTTCCATGTAACGACGATAATGGAATCTTTATCATCCCAGCTGAAATCAGCAGCAATCTTCCCTTCCCAGCAGCAACAATGTTGTCTTCATCAACACAGTAACAGTGGTGGAAGATCTTCCTTCTAACAGAAAAAACAACACCTTCTTCTCCGGCCATTGATAGTAGGATATTCTTCCAGCCTCTATTAAAGCAACATCGGAAACTCTCCTTCATGATAGCAGCTTGTCCCCGCCGTGAGCAGCAGGCTGGATCTTCAACTGAGAGCAGTGCCAGACCATCTCCCTTAGCTTCGCCTCCAAGTCACAGCAACGCCAAGTGAATTCTCCTTCTTTCCCTGTTTTGCTAAAATTAATTAGCATGCTACTGTTGCTTACATGCGTGAATTGTTCACGCATGCATGCAATAGTGACAACTGGGTTACTGGTTTGGACCAGTGACCCGACCCTTTTATTTTTAGTTTTGAGACCGGGCTACATAAATAAATAAAAATAGTTTTTGTTTCTTTTAATACAGAATTTTGCGTGTTTATTTACTGGCGCCAGAGTTAAGAATACAATACTTTTTGGGTTGCTCTATATTTACCAACGCTAGAGTTGAAAATATTCATAGGCGAATATTCACTGACGGCAAAGTTAGGAATATTATAGGAAGACCATAGGAACATAACACAAACAAATCTTTAGCAGTTTAAGACAAAACCAGCAATGCAACCTGCCTCAGGTAGGACGCTTAGGGGGTGATAGCATCTTCCCTTTCGCGTAACCAGTCCCGTACCATAAAATCTCTGTTAACTAGTTAGGTTTTCTAGTGAACATAATACTAAGTGGCGACTCCTTGAACTAAACCATTTCCCCTAAAGAACAAGATGCCAAATATCTGTTCTTTTTTCCAATTGAGTGATAATTTTTAATTGGCCGCCGTGATGTCCGGGTGTGACACCCAGATTGTTCGAATTACTAGTAGGGTAACTCGACCTCTTAACGTTAAACAACTTGAGTATGCGAATAATCCCATGACACCCCATGCCTACGATGAGTTTTAAACTAAAAAGAAGTCCAAGTGAACATCAATGAATATAAGTTTCACTTGCCACTTAAATATCCCTTTCTAATCCTAAATAGGACAAGCTCAGGTCAAAAGTTTTTTTTATTGTTTTGTAGTGAAGTGTGTTCCGGGAGGGGGAGTGTCGAATGGTTGGCTTGCTGAAAAAAATGAGCCTCCATGAGAGGTGTGTTATTGGAAAGGAAAAGGTTTTGGGTTTAATTATAAAATTATGATTAAACTTCAGAAGTCGTCACCTAGTATTATGGTTATTAGGAACCTATGATTTGCGAGAGTTTGGGTAAGGGACTGGTTGTGCAAGGGGAATATGCATCACCCCTAGTGCACCATACTTAAGGTAAGCTGCATTATTGTTTGATTGTTTTTTTTTTTCTAGGTCAAGTTTCTATTCATTGATCTTTTCCTAAAGTCTAAGGTAAATATCCCTTTGTGAGAGAGTCTTACCTCATCGGATTTAATCCTAACCATTCTAAAGTTTAAATTTTAGCATCGCATTTATTTTACACTTTGTATCTTTAATACTTGAGGGTGTACTTTATTGTGTAGTTTTACACCCTACGGATATTAAAGTCTATATATAAACCCTAATATGAAATGAACAAAATGATTGGTAAAGGGTTTTTGACATTTTGGCCAAATCCTAATGGATAATCATGAACTGGTCACGATATCCATCTTTTTTGCTTTTTAAAACTTGAGAAAGATGCAATTTTTATGTTTTTTTTATATGAAAATATGCTTGGAAAACTTTTTAGGAACGGCCATATGCATGAAAACAAAACATTTTTTTGTTTTTTTTTTTTGAAAGGGGAAATTAATTTAAAAGTTTTGAGATTTTTTTTATTTTTTTAGAAACATTTCGGAGAAAGCTGATTATTTTAATATCGAATATGTATCTTGGAGTGTAAAAATACAACCCAATAATTAAGCAAAATTGGTAGAAAACACGCGAGCAAATTAGAAATATTTTGAAATGACCCTTGGAAATTTTTTGATTTTTTTATATTATATAATATTATAATATTTATTATTATAATTAAATATATAATTTAATATATGGGTTGGCCTGACCTAGCTATATGGGCTGGACCTAGACAGGTTTGGCTGACTGGCGACCCAACCGATTGGGCTGTCATCGGCTCAACAGATCTGTGCTCCTCATTTTCTTTTCTTTTTCTTTTTTTTAGGCCAGACTTGACCCAAAAATATGGGCTGGATCTAGCCTAGGGCCCATATGGTTGCTGGCCTGGCCTAACAACCATATTAATTATAATTCATTCCCTGCATGCAGAATGAATTCTTGTTCTGCATGCAGGTGACAAATTTTGCAGGGGGCAGGCAGAATGAGGAGAAGAGAGAAGGGGACTACCTGGCGCGGAGGCTTCAATCGTGAGGAGGAGATTTGGCTGGTAGTTGTGGGGGTGTTGGTTGAGCGGTTGGTCGTCGGTGTTGCTGCTGTTTATGTTGCTGGAGCTACTGCTATTGTGGTTGGTGCTAGAGTTCTTTGGAGTGGCTAAGGAGAGAGTCGCTACCCCTGCTACTATTGGGAAGGACAATAGTTGCCAGACACGGTGGTAGCTGCTACTGCTACTACTGGGTCGCGGTGATAGAGCAGGAAAAATAAATAAAATGATAACGGCAGAAAAGTTGGGGGGGATAGGCTGGTTGTTCTCTAAGTTTGGCTTCCAATTTCTCCTCCCTTAGGACATGAAATCCTCATCTATTTATAGGGGTTGTAAGAGGTATGTTTGGTCTCCACTGGTGCCAAATCTTGGCCCTTGGTTCGACCAAGAATAATCCCAGTCGTTGGCTCAAAGTAGCCATAATGGGCTGTCAGGTTTGTTGTAGGAAAATAGCTGGTTGGGTTGGCCATTTTGGGGCGGTGCCACCGTCTCTGTGGTGTTAGTCGGCCAGAATTGACCACACTGAGGTGTAGTAAGATGTCAGGTGATCATTTTGGTGTAAGTTTTGTCTAATTTAGTGGAGCAATAAAGTATAAAATGCCTTGGAAAGAAGGCCACTCGAGAAGAAGATGATGAGCAGTCAACACCAAAACAACGCCGTTTTGGCCAATTTCATTTTAGTCCTTCGATTTGTGATTTATTCTTCATTACACCTCTGATTTGCTTCAAACTTTCAGTTTTGTGCAATTGTACCCCTGAATAACTTCAATTTAGGCCCTATATTTGAGTGCATTTTTCATTTTGGTCCTTGGTCTCACATTTCTTTAATTTAGCCTTAATTGACCATTATACTTTTAAATTTCTTCAATTTCACCCCTGATTTCAGCCAATTGGGTCCCTAGAGTTTGGCGCCTTTTGCAAAATGGTTCTTGGCTGTGAATTTCTTCAATTTAGCCCTTAATTGACCCTAAAACTTTGATTTTTTTTGTAATTTTACCCCTGATTTCAACCAATTGATTAGGTAAAGGTTAAATTTGGTCTCTTAAAATTTCAATTTTCTCAATTAAGCCCAAATTGGGCTCCCAAACTTATTTTTTCACCAATTAAGCCCTCCTCATAAAATTAATTTGACCTATTTAAAGTATAATTACGTCCTTGTACCTAATTAAATCCTTCAATTGGACCCAAATTAATTCTTAAACATAATTAAACTTTAATTTGGCACATAATTAAATCAAATTGGCCTATTAAAAATCTAGTTATATCCCTAGGCTTAATTTTTATGCAGATTCATCCAATAATAACTTAATTTGTAAACCCTTTAAACATCAATGCATGAGATTAAGTAAATAGAGAGGAACCACTGGTAAAAAAAAATTATTGTTATGAAAGACATAAAGGGGTGGCTCAAATTCAGAAAAAGAATAGAAATGAGGCCAAAGTGTAATTAAAAAGAATTGGGACTATAAGTACCCAATTTCTTCTCATTTGAAAGCTGGTAGCACACAAAAAAAAGAATGGGGGACTTTAACTTGAAGCGTGATAATATATAAATGAATAAAGATAGATTTGGGACCTAATAGACTAGATTTAAAAGTCATGAACAAATGAGGGATGAAAAAAAGAAAGAAGAAAAAGCCGTCAGCCTTAAAGAAAGAGAAGGAGCTGACAACATAGAAAGGAAGAGGGGAGAAGAAGAGTCACTCACTCCTCTTCACTTTCTCTCAAGAACAAATAAGGAAAACCACATGCAATCCAGTATATGAGAGGAAACACGAAGGGTGAGTGAAGATTTAGACACCAAAAGACAGAACAAGAGAGGGAGAAAAACAAGAAAGAGCTGGTGGCAACAAGGGAAAAAAAGAAGAGATGCTGAAACCTTTGAGGGAGAAGGGATTTGAAGGGGCAGAAAACACGACTAGGACAAACCTAAAACCTTCATAGAGCAAATCCAAACATTTTGGGTAAGTTTTATGCAAAACAATAGTAGCCTTTAGATTAGAGTTCTTGAGAAATTTTCTAGGGAAGTTAAATGTGAGGATGGATTGTGGAAGAGAGGTGGAGAAAGGCTCGATAATATTCTTAACCAAATTAAAAGACAAGGAGACTAAGGGAAGGCCTGCAAACTCTTAGCCAAACATGAACAAAGATAGGGGGAAACATTCTTGATACTAGAAAGCATGCATGTTGAGAAACAATGTTGAATCCTACAAAGAATTATGATGTGTTGGAAATTGAGACATGTGAACAAATCTTTGTTACACATACTCTTGTGAAGCCTAACTTTTAAATAAATTATATTCCAATGTGTGATTGTTGATGTGAAAAAAAAAAGAAATTCTGTGAGTAATGCATGAAAATGATGGTCTATGTGTGTTGATACCCATTTTTGGGTCCCCACAAAAAAAAAGAGACACTAAAAAAAAATAAAAACAATTATCGAAAGAAAATAAAAATAAAATATACCAGTGACAAAAAGGACACCAGGGCACCTAGAAAATGGTCAAAGATGGGTTGAGGAAGTTCAAAAATACAAAGATTGAAATTTGATATTATGTTTTTGACTGATGAAGGCCCTATTAACAAAGAAAATTCAATTTAAGGAATAAAAGTCCAAAATTAGATGTTTAAGAACTCAATTAGATTTTGTTGAAAGATTAATTGAGTTTATGAAGGGTTTGATTAAAAGAAAATTTTATTTTAAAGTCAATTTAGACTTTAATTGGAAGAAATTAAAGTTTGGGGGTTGAATTATAATTTTTAAGAGTTAATTTGGTCAAATTAGGGGCTTAATTGCATAAATATTGAAGTTTGATGGGCAATTAGGGACTTGCTTGGAGAAATCCAAAACCAAGGACCAAACTGGAAAAGGAGTTAAACTGAAGAAATTAGAAATTTGTTTATCAATTGAGGGTCAAAATGCACAAATTCAAAACCAAGGCTCAAACTGAAGAAGGCGGGCAACTTTAGGGTTGACATTTGAATTTAGCAGGGATGCAATTGTATTGATTCTTAAAATCAAAATCTCAATGAAACTGCGTGTTTTATTCAAAACGACGTCGTTTCATTCACTGTTCATTTTTTAAAAAAAAAGAGCTCAAAACAATGTTGTTTTGAATGGGTACATCTTCTTCTTCCCTGGATGTGCTACAGGCAGGGGAAGAAAACGATTATTCCCCCGCAACGTCTCTCTCTCTCTCTCTCTAAAATAAACCCAAAAATCGACAAGACCAATGGCCTGCCACTAGACGAAAAAACAGGGGGGACAAGCTCTGCGGGTGGCTGCCCAGTGGCCGCTCGACCACCCTACCTTTGCATCATGAATGGACAGGGGTAGAGTAGCTCTCTCCCCCCCTTTTCCCCTTATAAATACTAGGGACGAGAGGACGACGAGAGAGGAGGACGAAGAAAAACAGAGAAAAAAGAGAGGAAAGAAACTGAAACAAAAATGAAAAAGAAGAAAAAGAAAAACAAGGGAGAACAAATGAAGGAAAGGGAAAGGAATAAAAAATAAAAAGAACAGGGAAGGGAAGAAACTGAAAGGAAAGAAACAATAGAGGATAAAAAACAAAAACAAAAACCAAAAAAAGAAGGAAAAAACAGAGACTTGTGCCTTTGCACAAGGAAGAAGAAAAATGGCAGCAACCACCACCTATCGCCACACAGCGCCACCGTGAGCCATCGTCAGCAATGACGTGGCCCTTACTGCCAGGTTAGCTTTCCTCTTCTTCTTCCCTGCCTCCACAGTTCCTGCAAATGAACAATGGAGAGTCCATTGTTCCTGGGTCGGGTTAGTGCCGACCCAGACCAAAATACTGGGTCGGGTCTGGCCCAGTATCATTAGGAAAGAAAATGTTGGGCCAACATTGGCCCAGCCTTTTTTTGGGCCGATCTTGGCCCAACTCGTTTGGGCTGAACTTAACCCAATTTCTTCTAGGCCGATTTGGACCTAGCCAAGACGGGCTCAACCCATATAATTGGGCCAGGCCTATCCCTATTATATTATTACAATATGATAATATTATATTATATAATATTATATATTAATTAAAAAAACAAACAAACAAAATTTCAAAAAAAAAATTCAATTTTTTTTTGTTTTTCTCGTGTATTTTTCTATCAATTTTGCTTAATATTGGTTTGTATTTTTATATTATTAAAATATAAATTTGGTATTAAAATACCTGATTTTCTTTGAAATATTGCAAAAACAAATATATGAAAAAACAAAAAAAAATACCTTGTTTTCATGCATACGACTAAGTCTCTCAAAATATAAAAAATATCTCATATCATATTTTCATACAAAAAAATATATGTGTTAGCATGCATTTTGGACTTTAATAACTAGTTTATTAAAGCCATGAGAACTAGGCCTATATTTTAAAAATACCAAACAATATTTTTTTTTCTTTCAGTATCTGATATTACAAACTTATACGTAAAACGTATTACTGATATTAAAATGGTAGTTCTTTTATATATAAACATTAGACCATACGTGCATGCCTTAGGATAATCTCTTTACTGAGGAGGACTTTTCTTAAACCTTAGACAGACCAACAATTTGAAAACACAACAATACTGTAGTTATGTTAGACAATTAAACAATGTAGCTTACATTAGGTAAGATGTATGAGCAGTGCTATTACCTTCTTTCTACATAACCAGTCCCCGTGCTCGATCTTTGAGACCATTTAGGGTTCTTAGTGATCAAATACTATGTGGCGACTCTCATTCCCTCTTTCAACTGATAAGGGATAAGAATTCCTTGTCCTGTCCATATCCTACACCATATACACTTGGATTATACTAGGAAGATGCTCTTCGTGACACGACACACGTGCGATAATGTGCTGAACATTCAAACCAGAAATCTGGATTGTATTGTTAGTTAACTTGTGACTATGAATTAACCTAGATAAAGGCATAATATGGAGTATTGCCCTTCATGAAAGTTGTAAAATTAGGTGTTAGTGTTTAAATGGAACTAGAATCACCTATATTGGAGCTATAAAACTCTAGATATTGATAGAAAACCATAGACATCAAATTGAAAAATTCTGGACACCATGCACACCGAACCTTGAACTGAAATTTTGGGCTTGTAGCTGAGATAAATTGGGATAGATATCTACATGAAAGATGTGTGCCATCATGTTAGATTTCATAAGAAATAATCCTTGCTCCATTTGGAGTTATAGAACTCCAGATATAGATAAAATACCAGGCATAGATCGGGATGTGCGTTACAGGACAAACCCGCTTACCACTGTATTTTGACAAAGTTGAGTGTATAAACAGTAGAACTGGGTTAACCCTCTTTATCCCGAATGAGTAATTCTGTCTTAGCTTACTAAAGAAATAAACCCCAAAGGAAACCGAGTTTTACAACTCTAGTGGGGGGAGAAACACTAAGCAGTATTTTAGTACACTTGCCATGTATTGTTTGAATATAATGAGTTTGAGATGAAATTAATAGAGGTGATTCTTACATAAAGAACGAGTATGTAAACTTGTTAAAGAAAATGCTGATGGGAAAATATTTGTATGGTGCAGGAGGAACGCCGAGCACGAGGTCTTCTATCGAAGGAGCTCACACGATCGGAGAAGACGGTAAGTGAAATCTTGCCTCAAATGAACTAAGTTAAATTTTGAAACTTCGAATTCTTGAAGATTCAAAAAGTTATGAATGATATATGAATGTAATATGGTTTAAGAGGAATTCAATTTGGGTTGCTTTCGCAATGAACGAAAGCTAATGTTGGACTTGTTTTCGGGAATGCAGAAATCATTAGATTTGAGTTTTTTTCGCAATGAGTGAAAGCTAATATTGGACTTGTTCTCTAGGAATGCGAAAACTATTGGATTTGGGTTGCTTTTGCAATGAGCGAAAACCAATTTTGGACTTGTTTCTGGAGGTATGGAAACAATTGAAATTGAAACTTGCTTTCGCATCGAACTAAAGCCAATGTTGAAATTAAACTTCAGAATTGTGAGAATATTAAAAAAAATAGAATTGCTTTTGTTGGGGATGAGAGCCATTGTTGGAATTGTTTTTTCGAGATCGAGGAAAAACAATGGATTTGCTTTGTTTTCAAAATGAGTAAAAGCGAATGTTGATATTGTTTCCATAATGTCAAAGAATGATGAATTTTGACTTACCTTTGATATAAAATTCTGAATTTGTATCTTGTATGACTAGAAATTTGTGCTTTAGTGTATTTTGACGTGTTTCATAGTGGTCACAAAAGACATTATCATTAGTCATGAGGAAATTCTATAATACACAATATGAGAGTTGGTGCTCTCAACTTCGGTATCTGTAGAAGGTAAAACTATTATTATAATTTGAAAATCTTGCTTAATTAAATCTTATTGCAGGACCTTCACATATTGATGGACCAAATAACTAGAAGGCAGAAGGACTCCAGGACTTCGAGAATCCTTCGTTGTGCATGTAATAGATCTTGTAATTTAAATCATTAACTCTTTTTTGCAACAATACTATTCACTTGAATGTTTCATATAATGAATTCCTTAGACATATGTTTTATATATGATGATAACTAAGTACTCTCAAAATAATTTCAATGCATGTTCTCTTTTTATAACTAAACTGCTCTACTCAAAATTATATATATAACCATACGTGTATGCCTTAGGATAATCATATATGATTGTTTAATAATTCTTCCTTCGATCTAAAGTACGTTTCGAAGTTATAGTGTTAAGAATGTGTGTGATCTAAAAACCGAAAGATGAATGGATTGTGCAATGTTGAAAACATTTCTGAGTAAAGAAATTGAAATGAATAGCCTATGTGGTTATAGAAGCCTTAAAAGACAAGTAGTTATCGATAACTCGGTATGCTTAACTATATGGGAAACTTTACTGAAATTTTAGTAGAAATTTTGTTAACCACCAAATGAATTTAGAAACAATTTTTTTTTTACCATGCCATTTTCTATGTTGATTTCTAAGTATGTTATGTTGTCTCATTAATCTGGATGTTACATAATTTAACCTTGAATCTACATTGTCTCTCTAGTTTTGGGTAAAATAGGATACAATTAGGTTCTAGATTTTGTTCAAAATTGTAGCTTGATTTTTTCTTCATGTGAAATCCTCTCAACTTGCTTTTGCCAAAATGTCAGTTTTTATTTTATTTTTTGATTTTTGATTTTGAAAAGAAAAAGATGAATTTGGTGAATAACCCAAAAATAAATTATGACAAAGTGTGAAAAATCGTAGAAAAATAAAATAAAATGCATGCAATCTGTAAAATGAAAGCAACAAGTAAACAACATAAATGAAAATAAATAATACTAAAACATAAATAATAGTCAAATGGAAATATTTACAAAAAATACACAAGAAAATAGCAATAGAAAATAACAAATAATGAGAGAAAGAACACAAGTAATTATGTTGTCGAATTCGACGTGATGATTTGGACTTCCTAAAATAAAAAAAGATGTTGGAATAATTAAAAAAAAAAAAGAGGTATCATCTAATAATTGAAGAAAATTAAAAATTCTAAAAACTAACACTGGTTCTAGAAATTCAAGGTAAGAAATTTATTATGTTTAAGAAAAAAATGATGCCATAACTGTCTGCTATTGCTACATTGAGGTTCATTCTAATGAATTGTGGATAAGAAATTAGAGAGCACCAAGATTTGCTTACGCATTTGAATCGCAGAAGAGACTTTACAGGTAGCCTTGAGAGTATGTGGCTGATGATGTCAAGAGGAAGGCTTCCAGTCATCTTTTATATATTTTGTAATCAAGCCTAATGTTAGACTGCTAGCCTTGAGAGTACCAGGATTGCATCAGGCAGGATGGTTTTGTACTGTCATCCTTCTCATTTATAGGCAGGAATTTTACTTGACTTACTGCCCTGCATATGCTTTGTTCCTGTAGCCATGTTTGTTGTGACCTTTCATCCTAGGTGGAGCGCAAAAATAATTTTATATTAACACTTGTTGGAATAATCAAACTTTATTGTCTTCCATATTATTGATTACATATCCAACTGGATGTTGAGGAATTCTAACTGAAACTCCAGGGAATTTCATTGTTAGCTCCTTGTGGCAATCTCTCGGAGAGGTCCAAGAGATTTGTTACTTGTGTGTAAGGAAGGGGCAAACGCTGCAATCAGAAGGTTGAGTTGTCGGTATGCTGTGTAGACAATTTTAGTGTAGAGCTATAAAATAAAAGAGAACAAGAAGGAAGAGAAATCAAGCACACACAGAATAGGAATTGACATGGTTCGGCAATTTAGCCAAATCTGTAGAGTTGCAGAGATTTCACTGTTACAATGTTACAAGAATAATTCTGTCAAGCAGCACCAACCCTAATGTTAGTGAGAACATAAATATACCCGCAGATGGTCGGACAATGACCAAACAATGTTTTGGGTGTTTTCATCAATGAATGCCAAATGCTGAGTATGGTGTTTCATTTGATGTTGAAACATTGTCTGAATCATGTGTTTTTAAAAGTGTAAATTTTATCAACACTTCGCTTATAAGAAAATGGATCATCTTCATCATCATCATAGAACAAGAATGAATCAGCAACAAGATTTGATCGTTTCGATGACATCCATGCCAAATAAGGTCCCACAGTAAGTCCTAAAAAATGTCATTATCCAATCCTGCAAGGGATTCTTGGCCTATAATCTCTACTGACTACTACCTAATCCTCAGAACTAGCGATGATTAAAAAATAAAGCAGCAAGTTGAACATTATCATGAATGAAATCTTGATGAGTGTTAACTAAGACAATCAACATTTTCATTTATTCATCGGTCTTTTCTAGTCGATTGGTTCAAACACGGCAATCTTCTCCACTTGATCACGAAGCAAAGTGTCCGAGTATCACGTCTTCGAAACATCCAAATAGTAACGAAATCTTGATGACTCCCCAAATCATACTCGTTATAAAATGCTTTCCATTTTCCAAAGAGGACATGCGTCTTGCCTGCACAGATCTTTTACATCATCCCAAACTGCTTGCCATCAGGACCATAAGTGTTCACTTCAATTCCGTGAGCAAGATTCTCCCCTTCATTCAACAAAGGATGGAGGTAATTTCCGGCATCTGATTTGCTTATCGTCAGTCTGCTTTGACTATCTTTCAAATCACAAGCTGTTAACTGCTTCTCAAAAAGGCTTGCTGCATCTCTCAATCAGTTCGTTATTTAGTGTAGGGACTGAAGGGATATCAGGGGGGTTGTAACTTTTTATCATCCTCAAGATATGTTCAGGTCTTCCTCGTGGTAAGTCACCGGGCAGATTTCTCGAAGCAAGATCGATGGTTTCTTTTTCAAGAAGGTCCCTTTCTTTTACCATAATTGCCCAATCTTCAGTTTGAGAGGTTCTTAGATGATTTTGTGAAGGTTGGTCGTGGCTGTGATCACCAAGAAATTTTCTTTTTAATTTGGCCAAAGTAACGCACGCTAGTTTTTCTATCAAACTTTGTGTGCTTGACAGCAACAAGTAGAGCCGCTTCCGCTTGCTGAGTTCCACAGGATATTCACTCTTGGCGATCGTTTCCGACTTGCGTAATTCCTTAATTTCTTTCTCCATGACAGATTTCTTGCAAGTAATATGCAGAGATTAATTACTGTAAGTTCTCTGCAATACAATGAAGGAATGGTTCGTAAAAAAGAGATATACAACTCATGAACCCTAGACTGAGAAGAAAAAACCCTAATGGAATTTCAGTTTTTCCACAACTCTATTACCCCTAAAAAAAAGAAAAGAAGTACCTTGATTTTTTTCTCAATGATAAGTAATATGCAGACGTTAATGATTGTAGCGTTCGCTGCAATACAAAGAAGGAATAATTTGTAAAAATAGAGAGATACAATTGCGTGTTTTTGCAATGATCATTGACTGCATGTCTGCGGTGTGATAAAATTATACTAGAGAGCTCAGGACGTCCATATTTTATTTTGAGTCAACACATCCTCTTTCCTACCAGATAGTATGGCATTGTCCGCCATTTGCAAGCTAAAAGCACTGACGGGCTAATTTATGCATACACAATTTCTCCTTGTCCAGAGGAAAAAACAGAAGCATAAACTAACACCAGTTACACAAAATTAATCAAAGAATAATATCCAAATCAAGCACACAAATTAACATGTTCATGGCCACAAAAGGTCATCTATTTATGATATCGACATACAGCTTTACCATTCTCATGAGAGAAAGAGACAGAGAGAGAAGCATTATAGCATCTTAGAATTATGAAATCTTGATTTGTATAGAAGCGTATAGAAAGATTGAATCCAGCTCACCGAAAATTGCATCCAGCCAGCCAACTTTGAATAAAAGCAGAGAGAGAGAGAGAGAGAGAGAGATTTTGACTTTGAAAAAAGGCTAAGAGAGAAAAGCAAAACAGTATATATTAATTGTTTGTGCCCTCTAGCAAGATTTATACAAGTTTTAGTTAATTTGTTGAAGAAGTTCAGTTCCTGTACGAATGAAATCCATCACTTTTTTTTGTAGTTTACTTAACAATTGACTAAACAAAACCTAGAAAAGATACAGATAGCAAAGAAAAATAGAATCAGACAAAAATAAAATTCATTAAGAAAAGAGAAGCTTGTCATAACTCTAGCACCCCCTTATTCTATAGACAATAGCAAGAGATTCTTTACAGGATCATGATTTTCTTTGTCAAATAAAACACAATGTTCATCAAATTGAAAAGACAGCAACCAACTAGATGCATAGCAAAAAGGTTTGAACCCACCACTGTTGTTTCTCATTATGCTTGATGTCTAAAACATTAGACATGACCATCAACAACGGGTGAAACCAGGCTCTGAATGTACACATCTGCTTCTATACAAGAACTAGCACCATTCATCACAGGGTACCTGAAAGTACCATGTTTGGGATTGTAAATCACTAAAACTGACTTGTACTCCAACAGAACCTCACCTCCAACATCAATGCACAGAGGCACTGAATAATGAAACCACAAAGGATCATCCAAATATGGTATGCTAAACAGCTTAGTCCAGGAATCTCTAACTCCAAACTCCTTCAAAACCCAGACATCAGCACGAACCCCTTGATAGTTACACATCACACAGAGCCAGCCTTGTAAGACCCCCAACACTCTCTCATAACCAACCGCCCCATAATCAGGCTGCACAACCTCCTCGAACATCTCTTGGGCTAAATCAAAAGCAACAATAGACCACGCTGACCCTATACTCCCTTCAGGCATAACCGGCCAACAAAGCTTCCCATCAACATGTTTTCCTGAAACATCATATGGAAGACCAAGCCCAAAATCCTCAAGCCTCCTCCAACACTCACCCTTCAATGCACAAACCTTAATTCTTGTCACATATCTACTACCTCCATACACACTCTTAGTCAGAAAACAAAACATAGCCAGCACCTTATAGTCATCTATTTGACTATCATAACCGAAACCAAAAACAGTATAACTCCCTAATTTCTTTGCAAATCCCAAATCAGGCAATCTGTTAAAAACCCTTGTAGATGGGTTCCATAAGACCACGAAATCCTGCTTAATACCCAAACACAGTAGCCCATCACAGGACCCAACAACCCAATCATAACGATAGGTATCCTTCAATAGATAGTAATCAATCACAACAGCATCAGTCACTGGGTTATTATAAACAGAGTAAAGTGAGCAGCTCTTGAGCCTAAACAGTGGCTCGCTGGAGGAAATAACGATTTCTGGAGAGAAATCAGGGTCGTTTCTTGATAAATTCTTGACCTTTTCGAGATGGGTTTTGATGAATTGGGGATTTGAAATCAGGGATTTGAATGATTTGGAAACGCACCTGAATTTGATTAGGGATTTGGCAGGCAACCGAGATAGGATTTCAATGATGAGTTCGTGAGGGAGGTTTGGCAGTGGAGGTGGTGTTTTCTTGGTTCTTTTTTTATTGGTTTGTGGTGGCGAGAGGTTGTGATCGTTGTTTTGCCGTTTTTGAGATGGCCCAGGTGATGTTGAAGAAGAAGATGATGAGGACGAAGAGGGGGTTGACATTGGTGGGTCTTTAAGAGTTGGATCTGTGACTCGCGAGTTCTTGGAGTTGGTTGGGAATGGGTGAGTTGCCTCGCTTTCTCTGTTTTCAGACTCCATTTCTGGGATTCTCTTCCCTGTTTGGTTTTTGTGCGTGAATACGTTTGGGGGATGGATTTTATGATGTTTCGTACGGTTTGTCATTGCGTGAGGAGTGATTTTTAAAGTAGTTTTTAAAATATTTTTCGTAAATTGATGATTTTTTATTTAATTTTCCATGGTTTTGATATTCTTATAGTATTTTGTTGAACATAAACTTACCTTTTCCATCGTAATAATGAGAAGAATTTTTGCATCTATGGATAAATTGATGAATAAATATCTTTTTTTTAGTCATGGGTTCTTAATTTGATTAAAAAAAATGAAAAGAGTTAGAATAAATGTAGATAATTTTTTTCTCATTTGATATTAATTAGCATATTATTATCAAAATTCTTTTTATTGTATTAATACATAATTATCCATAAAACAATCAATAATATTATCATCAAAAAATTCTAGTCTTTTTCAAAACAACAATCACCTTTATCTAATAAAATGAGTGGTAATTAAAATAAAAAATTTATTAAGAAATTAAGCTATTTAAAATAAGTAGGAAACATATATTTCTTGAATCTAAATTAGTGTGAAAGATATTTTTTAACTGAAATCACTATTTAAAAAAAAATATTCCATAATTTTTAAAACAAGGTGTGTATATATATATCAAAATAATGTTTTCATATTTTATACGTGACTCAAGGCTTAATAACAATAAATGTTATAAAATCACATAAAATATATTTTTAAAAAATTAAATATAAAAATTTGATTTTAAATGATCATTCATGAGAAATTTATTATTATTATTAGATTAATTCGGGTTAATCAATTACAAATGCATGAGAAAGTGTGGAGTGTTACACATTGTAATGTTAGACAAATCTCAATGAGAAGATTTCAACAATACCTTGAAAGACCATCAAACGAGTTTATAATTAACCCCTCCAAACAAAACATTTAATCAAAACATTTAATCTAACCATCAAGGTATTATTATAAACATCTTATCAAAATCTTTCTAATACTTACCGGGTATATAAAAATCAATTGGTATATATCTCCAATGACCCATTACTTCTTTCTTTTTTTTTCTTCTTTTTTTTTTTCTATCATATCATCTTATCTTCTTTTCTTTTTTTTTTTTAACCATTGAATGTTGAATCTTATCTTCTTGCCATGTTTATAAAATTTTAGCTTTGAATTTTATGAAAAACATTCATTTTGAAACATGGTGGTAGCGGTTATGTATACTTTGGGTTTGTTTGGAATTGTAGCAACAGTTATAGTTCAAAGTACTTTTCGTTTAGAAATGCATCAAAATAATATTTTTTTTATTTTTTAAAAATTATTTTTAAAATCAGCTTATCAATACAATTGAAAATATAAAAAAATAATAATTTTTAATAAAAATAAAATAAAATTTAAAAAAACACGATAACTACATTTCCAAACGTTCTCTTAGAGCCGTAGTAGAGTGCAAACCCTACCCTCAACATTCTGATAAAATTTTAACGAGACTGTTATTTTTCAAAAAAAAAAAAACCCATATAAAAGGGGGTGAATTGACAGTTACCCTGCTTATCTAGATCCCCGTGGTTTTTGGTGCAGAATGTAAGGGAGCACTGTTCCCTCTCAAGGCGCATAAGAGATAGGTCCCTCTCGTTTCTCAAAAGGAAATTATTAGAGAGATCTTACAGCTTATTTATTCCTAAATTAGCCATCAAAAAGCACCATTGGAATAATATACAAAAGAGCACAACATGAGACACAAGGGCCAGATGTTGTCTCTAAGAATCCAATGTATCAAAATCGTAGTTTTATTTGAGAAAACTACAGATTTAAGCCTGGAAGCATGAGGAATATCACTCACCTGGCTAAACCATCATTCAGACAACAGCTACATACAATGTATCAAAATCCCACTTGCTCGTGGATGATTTTCTACTCATCCATGGCATCAACGACTAAGCAAACCCAGTTACCTGCAAGCAAGTCACTCATGTGATGCAAATATCTAGAAAATAAAACAGCGAGGATTCTATCTGTGGCAATTTATATGGTTACTTGAAGGCATTCTATTATAGTGCCTTGAAATTTCGAACTATTAATACTTTTATTGATTGTATCGTCATGTTTTATCTTCTTTCTCAATAAATTAACTAATTACCGGTAATCATACTAGTTACTAACATTACAGTACAATTACGACTCAAAAAGCACGTTGTTGCCTTCAAAAAAGAAGATAAATATTAATTCACTTCACAATAAGTACGTGATCATGAAAAGTTATGTAAGGTTCACCTAATGCTGTGTAAAAATGATCTTATTTTTCGTAATTTAGCTAAATCTTCACAGTTATGATAGTTTGAACAATTAAGTATAATTTTAATAAAAAAAAAAGGTTCCTTGTCACTGTAGAGAAGAAAAAAAAAATGTTATTACCGTTTTTAAGCGCTTGCACTTGTCGAGTCGTAAACTTTATCTTATTATTTCATAAACTTCAAGGCACAATAATTATAAATGTCTTAAAGTAACCATGACAAGCAGCTTCTATTTGGAAGTCCAGTGGATATTTTTAGTACGAAGAAAGAACTTACCAAGGCAATGGTGGAACATGAAATCAGACCAAGTAGTAGTCAGACAAGAGAGCAGCACCTACAACACCAATCAAGCATAGCAGAGAAACAAAATCTGCCATCCCAATCGATGAGTCTGATAAGAAATAGATTTTATGGGAGTTGCTGTCACCTCTAAAACCGCGGACAATCATTGCCTGTAAGATGCCACAACATCTGGAATATTAAAAGCAGAAGTCTTTGGATGGCAAGATTTTCCAAGCTACTTGTAACTGGATTTAGGTCTAATGCATATTGTCCACAATGTCAGGAGGAGAACACATATCAGAAAACCATAATTACATTCAATAATTTAATATACAAGGCCAAGAAGAAATTATACATCGATACAAGAATGACTTGGGAAGACGCACATATATCAGGATCTGCACTAATCATGGGGGTGTAGATTCTCAAAACTGTTTCCAAAATAAAAAATTACAATCAACCGTTTTTATTAAACATATATAAGTGTAATGCTGAAACGCAAAAGTGAATAATTAATCCAGTTGTGCCTTTACCCGGTTATTTTATATTTTTTGAGGAAGATGCTATATTGAAAATCCTACTGCATAATTTCAAGCAAGAGTTTATTTTTCAAATGAGATCACAGATTATTTTTCTCGCGCTATTCTGGTCAAATTTGTTACATATAACCAGCTCCCTGACTTTCAAAGAACAGCCTTTGGTGTAGGTAGAAAACTCACCGATACAGTAGATCACAAGCACTAAAACTGATGATAAATTGTGAGGAAGAGTGGGTTCAGATATAAACCTGAGATATCTGCTCTGCGTGGCTAAAAATATTCTTGAAGATCCGACGTATATAGGAAGCGAAAACTGAAAAGTTAAACACCAAATTAAAAACTATATCAGAACATAAATAGAAGATAGTCTACCATCCCATTCATCAGAACAATATCCGGCGTATTCCTAGTTCTTTAAAACATGGAACTTATTATCCCTGTAAAACCTCAAATTATAATTTTTTTAGAGCAGACACCAACCATGAACTCTTGATATTGTATACTCTTTATCCCAGTAAAACCATGAACTCTTTATAAAAGTGTATGCTGTGTAATAAATAAAAATATTGCTTGCAATGCATAACAATAAAAGTAAAGGAAGATGGCTGGAAGGTTCCATTAGACTAGCAATGAAACTCTGAGAGTCTCCATTGAGAGCTTAAGAAAAAGTTAACACAATCCAAAAAAGATACAGAAATACCAACAGACATTTTCTGGGTATTCGCCATCCAAATAATTTCCAGAAGAATCCAAACTCCCACTGACCATGCAACATCCCCTGTCCCTCCCAAAAACAAGAGAAAGGGGGAAGAGATTGTAACCGTTTACTTACTATCTATCGTCTCGATAATCGTCAATTGCTTCCATTTTATCCTGCGAGATACAATCCCCAGTGAAACACTTCGGACCTGTAAACCATAACTTTTCAATTAAATTAAAAAAAAAACATTTATTAATGCTATACTAAGAGAAATCAAATGGACAAAAAAACATGTAATGTTATACTAAGAGAAATCAAATGGGTAAAAAAACACGTAATTCAATTGAATGGAAAAAATCGGACTCTCACCTCATCAAAGACTAGATTGATGAACCTCAATGATAGTAAGAGGGTAAGAGTTATTTCAGCCACCGGAACACCAATGTATCTTAAGGGAAGCATAAACCACCGCATAGCAAACGCTAGTTGTTCAGGAGTTGTGGTTGCCAGGCAAAGGCTCGCACTTTGGAAGACCTTTTAGGGAAAAACAGACAAAAAACAGATGCAATTTGTTCTTGGACATATGTAGTTGGGTACAGAAATGAATATTACTAGTCTAATCAGCGCAAAAAAAAATAGAAACTTTATGAATTTTGAATAAAAAAAATCAACTTTTTTGTTCTCTGAAGCAACCCCAGTAAACAATGTGCAAGAGTGTTTCACGTGTGTGCAAGTAAAATCTCCCCATAAATGTGCACAACGCAGATATGAAAGAATTAATTATCACAGACACACTATAATAAAGAAAGAAAAAGGATGTTGAGAACGAAAAGCAACTTACAGTGAAGGTTAAGCATGCAGCTGTGCTTGCTACTGACAAGCCCTTCCTTGTAAACTGTAAAGGCCCTAGCTTCATGATTAAATACGAATAGCCGCTTAAAGACATTGGAAGATTAGGCAAGCCTGTGATGGCAGGTGGTGGCGTTCTTAACTGGACAAGTGGTGGCACACCATCTGATCCTAAACCCAATGTAATAAATAGGATTCCAGAAAGCAATGACACTCTTCCCAATTGATCCTACAAGGATTGCTGCAAATTCAGCACGGAGAACAACCATGACAACATATTGTTTATTATTCAAATGTAACAACATACCACATTATTTAACACCAAAAAACATAACAAAACATAAAAAGTCATAAAATATTAAAGAGACATTTAGAACAATTCCCCACAAAGAACATCCTTCTTCCAGTCACTTTGAGCAGAAATCCTTTTTTATTGAAAAAAGAATCAATATTTAGCAATATTAACAAGGGAATTTAATGCCAAGCATATCTTTTGCATCACAATCTTGAAGTTGTAACTCAGAAAACTAAACTCAGATCTAAACAACCTAAACATGTATCCCAACCATTCTATTTTAGACATACCAACACAAAGTCCCTGAATTACCAAAAATTCTTTTGCATTTTCTTTCTTTTTAACTAATAACAATGTAATCTAACCAAATTATTTCAAAAGAATTTCAAAAGCTCTCGTAGAATCCTACAAGGAGGCCCACAACATTTTCTAAGCATAAGGAAGAGGAAGTCTTTGCATGTTACAAGTCAGAGAATTTGATTACTTACCATCCACACATGCCTTGGGAGAACCAATACAGACAAAAGAGCAATGTAAACTACCAATCCGAAACGCATCACGATATGCGATCGCGCTGGTAAAACAACTAGAGCCAGAAGCCATATCTGCATAACCAATACACATGTTTCGAATTTACACAAACATAAACATTACTTTCTCAAAACTCCATATAAAAGAAAACTAAAAACTCCCATCATTTACAACTCAACATCACAAAATATTCAAGTCCTATCATACAATTAACTTCCACTGCTGATTTAATCAAAACCCAGCAAAATGGAAGTAACCCACATATCAAATCAATCAAATTTCTCCAAAATAATCAAGAAAAAACGAAATTACCCATATATCAGCAAGCCCAGATCTTATCCAATAGAAGAAAAATTGCAAGAACACAGATGAAAAAAAAAAGCCCAGAACAAAGAATTGGCATCTAAAAATCCAAACTTTTTGTTTACCAATTTGATTCTGGGGTCCACAGAATGTAAAAACGTGGTTGGTGAAGAAATGAATTGGCCAATGGGACTAGCAGTGGCACCGGAAATCAACTTGAATATCTTATCGCCGGATAAAGCTCCGATGGGTAACCGGCTGACCCAGTTGTTGGTATCGCCAGAATTGTCCAGTGAAGCTCTGACTTTGAAACTTGTCAGTTTCAAAGTTTGATGGGCATTTTTAAAAGTACTTTTAGGGTAAACTTGTGCAAGAAACGGAGAAATTAGGGTTTTTGAACTGGCTCTTGCAGGCAGCACAGGGAAAGTGACCGTTTGGATAGTACAGTGCGTGCAGTTCATCGGTATGTTTTTTTAAGGGATTTTTTTTTTGGTACGGTTCCTTAGTGCAGTTTGTTATGTTCTAAAATGGCGGGAATTATCCCTTTTATTATTATTATTTATTAGACAGCACTTGAAAAATACGAGGGATGAACCCGTCAATATAAACAAAATGTGTGCTTGATTTTTTTTTTTGGTATATAAAATATATTTAGGTGTTGAAAATATATATATATATATATATATATATATATTTTAAATTACATCTCAAGTTGTAAACTTGATTGGGTAAAAAATATTAATTTTATTTTAATTAAACAATAAAAAAATAATTAACAACAAAATATGGACAAAAATATAATAATTATGATAACTTGAAAAAAAATTCTAAAAAAACAACAACAATGATGTAACTCAATTTTCGACTTATTAAATAAAAAATGATGAAATAAGGTAAAAAAAAACTTAAAAAATCAGTTTGAATCAACTTTAGTTAGTATGATAAACTTGTAAACTTGATAATTAAGGTCGAGTTAACTCGAGTTATCCTATCAAACTCGCGATCCAGTTTATGAGATCGAGATAACCCGATAGAAAAAAAAATTTCACAAAGCCTATTTAAAAAAATTGAATATCAACTAGTATTAACTTTTTAAACCTGTGACTCGGCTTATTAAACCAAAATATCTAAAAAAAAACCATGAAACTCTATTTTCAATCAATTAAATATTGAAAAAAAAAATTTTAAAAAAAAATTTCAATCATACAAAACGATTCAAAGAAATTTAGCAATTAAAAGAATAAGGATAAAATTGAAGCACAAAATAAATTTGATTTTTCATTGTAGGGTGAAAATAAAAAGAAAAATCAATTTAACAAAAGGCCTAAAAATAAAAAATGAAATGAGGATCAAATTAGAAAAAAACCATAGATTCCAAATTGAGAATGAATGATGAAATTGAAAACAAACCAAAGTTTTACAAAAAAGCCAAGAACAAAAATCAAAAATCAAAAGAATAAAAATCAAAGTAGAAATCTCCATAAATCCAAATGACAACTTTAAAATTTTACATGGCCAACACAAATTTCAAGGGGATGAGATAGAAACTAGGGGGAAAGTGTAGCCGGCAACAATCCATGCCACAAGCAAACACACTCACCACCCTCGTATGGAAAAAGAACACAACAACACTTTTAATGACACAACAAAAAAGGGATTTTGGCCACCAAGAGGTGCCATATACGTTGCCTAAAGAGTATTAGCGTCTTTTACATGTTGACACGTGCATAGCCATGAAAATATTATTCCAATAAACAATGTTTTCACTCTTGTGCTATAACGCTTTTCAATCTTATTTTAGCTTTTGTTAATTTCGATTTAAAACATTCACATTTAGTTTTATAAGAAAATATAAGAAATTATACTTTTAATTATAATTGTGAGATATATTTCGAGAATGAACTCAAAAAAAAATTTAAGTTATATATTAGGTCATTGAATCAACATGAGTTAACTATTTTGATTAAAATAATGTTGTTTTTTCTCTCTCTCTTTTCCTTTGAAGTTGAGCTACCTAGGTTTGAACCAGGTTTAGTCGGGTTAACCAAGTCATTAAGAATCTAGTTAGACCAATTGAGTTTCATAAGATTAATATTTTGTCTGATTCAACTAGAAACTCAATTCAAGTTAGATTATAGGTCCACGTTTACAAAAATAGCATGCCAAACCAAATCAAGTTTAATAAACATGTTTTTAGTTAGTGGTTTTGTATGATCATTTTGTAATATTCTACTGCATTTCATAATTATAATGTACACAAATAACTCTTATTTAGTGCAAAAACATTCACATCTAATTTTGAAAATAATAATTATAATAAAGATAAGCTTTCAATTGTAAAACAAATAAACTAGAATTATATTATATTAGATACTTGACTCGGGCTTTGTCATGGGTTAGATTTGTTTTTTTAACAAAAAATTTTATACACAGGATTTTTCGACATGTTTTTGTAGTTAAAAGAAATTATAAGTGAAAATCAAAAAGTTTATGCAAACATGTAAACAAATAAATTAAGAACTATGTGTGTTAATAAATGGAAAAAAAAAACCATCAATGATAACTAAAAATAAATGTAGAAAAATCAAGACACATGTGTAAATCAAGATATTTAATTTGTTTATTTGCTACATGTGTAGAGCAAGACGTGAAATTTATCTGGTTGTATTTGCTAAATTTATTTATTAAAATAATTTTTTTTAATCAATCAAATAATAATAGAAATAAACATACACATTAAATTGATTGAATAAAATAAAAGGGAAAACAAATATTATGTTAGGTTGCACATATTTAAAATATTATCTGAAAAAAACATTTTTTATTTTAAAAAATAAAGTTCATATATACAAAAGATAAAAAAAAAAATTAGATGAATCAGAAAACAAATCTTCAAAAATTAAATACATACTAAAAAATTAATCATCATTTAAAAGAGACTCTCCAAACAAAATAAAAAACGAGAAGGGGTATTAATTTAAATATAAATAAAATTTTTTTTGAAAAAAAACACATATAAGAAGAAGTATTAGTTAAAAAAAAGAAGTTAGAAACAAAAAAAAGAAAAAAAAAAAAAGAAAAGGCTAGGCATGACAAGTAAAATCAACCCACCTGGCCTATTTTGCTAGGGCCTTACGCAAACATGCTTGCATGACTAGGCTCTTGTTATTGTCTTTGTTGCATCTGGAGGGACAAAATGTCATCTGCTCTAAAATTTGTTTGAAAAAAAATCAGAAGACGCGTCGCCTCCTGAGGCAGCCAACGCGTCATCAGTTTTGTTTAGATTTCGACCACTATGGTAGCTAAAAAATCAAAGCTTAAGTTTTTTTTATTCAAAAACTCGTTTTTGAACCTATTCTTTACCCAAAACACTTATAAAACACCTTAAAAATCATAATAAACCTATTCATGACCTAAAAAACCAAAACATTGTCCTAAAAACTTAAATCAAACCATAACAAAAAATTTACCTGAGCTTAGATATGTTTTTACATGAACTTTAAAGGTAAGTAAACACCTAATATAAACTCCCATCATCAAATGGAACCTTTTGACATAAATATCAACTATTTTTGTGCCTTAAATTGGTGTAACGATATTTTTCTATCCCTATCGCCGGAAATCAGTGACCTCTTTCTCTCTCTCCTCTCTCAACTAAGGATTAAAAAATAACAAAAATGAGTTTTTATACCAAAATCAAATTTTGAGGTATTGAAATTGTATAATATGCGATATTTTTAAAGTTTGGGGACCAAAATTATCTTTCCTAAAACTTCTGGCACACCACCCATGTTTGACGTCTTTTTAATTTTGGTCCTTATTTTTCCAATTAAACCCTTGACTAAGAAATCCAAATTAATTGGCCTTTCATTAGGATTAAATTGCCTAAAATAAAACTTTGAAAATCAAATTAATTATTGGAAAATGTACAGTGTCATTCACAATGTCTTGTGTGTGTGAATAGTGTGGCTCAACAGTACCTAGCCTACAAGTTGTAGATTTTTACTAGTTATGTGACTCGCGCTCAGTGCAGGTCAAATATTTTTATTTCTTATAAAAATAATGTAAACACATGTTTTTTCAATGTATTTTTATAGTTCAAAAATATTAAGTGGAAATAAAAAAAAATTATCCATACATGTAAATCAATAAACCGAGAACTATGTATGCTAATAAATAAGTAAAAAGTCATTAACAATACCTAAAAATAAAATTTGAAAAACTAAAAGATAGATGCAGATCAAAATATTTAATCTCACAAGACGGGACATTTACCTGATTATGTTTGCTAAAAAACATTTATTACAATATTTTTTTTATTCAATCAAACGATAATAGAAATAGACAAACACTTTAAATTGATTAAATAAAATAAAAACAAAAATAAAAAAAATAGTATGCAAGACTACACATATTAGAAATATTGCTTGAAAATAAAAAAAAATTATTTTAAAAAATATAGTTCATTTATACAAAAGATTTAAAAAAAATAGATGAATCAGAAAAATCTCTTCAAAAATTAAACGCATAACCAAAAAATAATTATTTTTTAAAAGAGATTCTCTAAACAAAATAAAAGAGAGAAAGAATATTAATTTAAATATAAATAATTGTTTTTGAAAAAAAAACATATAAAAAGAAGCATTAATTGAAAAAGAAAAAAAAAGTTAGGCGTTGTTGAGCTTGTCCTATTTCGTTAAGGCTAAGCTCGTGCGACTGGGCCTTTATTTTTTTGCTGCACTCGGGGAGGACAATATGTCATCTGCCCCAATTGTTTTTGAAAAAAAAATCAAAAGACGTGTTTGTTTGATCTTGCCTAGATTCTGGCCACTGTGGTGGCTAGAAAATCGGAGTCTAAGTTTTTTTTACCCAAAAACTATTTTTCAACCTATTTTAACCCAAAACACCTAAAGAACCATAATAAAACTATTCATGGCCTCCAAAAAATCATCCCAAAAACCGAAATCAACCCGAAACAAAAAATCAACCGAAGCTCAGATATGTTTTTCATGAACTTTAAAGGTAAAAAAACATATAATATGAACTCGCTTAATAAAAGAAATTATTTGACACAAATATTGTCCGTTTTGATAGCCTAAATCAGTGTCAACGACATGTTTCTCTCTACCATCAGGATTTGACGACTTCTCTCTCCACTCTCTCAACCAGGAACTAAAAAATAACAAAAATAAAATTTTCTATCAAAATTGAATTTGAAAAATTTTGAGGTACCAAAATTGTATAATCTGTGTTATTTTTTAAGTTTAAAGACTAAAGTGTATTTTTAAAAAAATTTATGGAACACTATCCATGTTTAGTGCCTTTTACATTTAGATCTCTCTTCTTTCAATCACACTTTTTCATAAGAAATTAAAATCAATTGGTTTTTAATTAAAACTAAATCACTATAAAAAACAAAGTTTAAGAGCTTGTTTGGGAGTGTGGTTGCGGTAGCTTTTCAAAGTGCTTTTCGTGCCGAAATGCATTAAAATGATGTTTTTTATTTTTTTAAAATTATTTTTGAAATCAGTACATTAAAACGATCTAAAACATATAAAAAAATTAATTTTTAGCAAATGTTTTTGAAAACATGGATACAACCATGTTTCCAAACAATCATTAAGAATCAAATTAAAAAACCAAATAATTTTGCACAGTCGAGGATGAACACCGACGTCATGAAGGGTGAAAAACCCTTCCACTTTAGTTTTCTACTTCATATAATTTTTGGAGCCATGAAAGGATGCCACCTTCATCGCTATTCCTTAACGCGGCAATTGTCGTATGCTAATCATTGTCCAAAAGAAAACATCCCTGTCAGGTGTCTTTATTGCGTTTCTCAGGTATCTACCATGGAGGTTTATTAATTAACTCTCAATCAATACATGAAAAATAACCCTAAAAACCTCATCATCTCATGTTCCCATCTGCGTGATTTGGGGCATTACTTAGAATTGTGGAATCTCTCGTCTTTATAGTAACAACATCATGTATATAAATTTCATTTCATAATCCAATTAAGAAAATAAATGTACTTACATACAGATTCTCAACAAAAGAAATACATGATTTGCTCACTCAATGGTCAAATCCAGTTTAATTTATTACCACAGATATGTGTTTTTATACAGAACAAGTTGCCAGGCTTCAAATCGAAGGCTCAATCAAACTCTTCCTCCCAGGTTCTTCTGTCGTGCGACCATATCTTCTACTCCAACATGGATAGCACCAGTGCACAATAATTGCGTTCCACTCACAATTATTGTCACCACTTCTAGAGTACGCTGTTTATCAACATCCAATACCATGCACTGTTAGAAAGTCTTTCCCTCGTTGCTTGTAACACACACACACACAAAGGAAAAAGAAAGACATACCAAGACTGAATCTGTCCAGCCTATGTCGATCTCTTTGCATGCGAATCTGCAATGCACATTGAGAAAAAGGCTTGGTAAATTTGAATGAACCAACATGAAATAATTGAAATTCGATGTGAGTTTGAGAGCAAAAATGGAAGATTCTAAGTAAAGACAGAGTGAGAGAGGATAAGCATCAACCCCATGGATAGAAGGGTGAGTGACAATGATGCTAGAGAAGACGCATATGCTGCGTGTAAGTTTGGAGCATTCCAGAGAAAAACGTTATGAAGTCCAGTAATAGAGGAGGTGAAGCCCACAACGCCGGCAAGAAGGGAGAGAATGATGAAGAAACCTGTTGCCAAATTTCCCATTGGGAAATATATCGGAAATATGCGTGCTGGGATTGTCAAAATAGCCGCTGCATAGATTCACACAGGTAAAGCATGAGTGCATAAGTCAGTAATTTCTTGAAAAATTCAATCCATAAGTGAAAATATATATCTCTGCAAGGTATCTGATTCACCTGTTTCACGAGATCTTACAATCCCATGATTTATAGCCCATGAACCGATTACTATCATGAGAAAATACAGCCCCATATTGAGGATCAAGAGCATGAAGGCAGCAGATTTGCTTGCTCCAGAAGCCATGGCCTTATGACGGGCTCAAAAAACAGAAGGAGAAAATTAGTCTCCCTAGCTTGTTATGCTAAGAAGAGATCCGTTTTCTTATATATGCAAGTAGTTGGTCTTATCCAGAAATTTTAATAGATAGTTGCTGGTCCTGCCAGATTGATGTCTTTCTTTACTTTCATTATGAAATGGCGTTGTCTTGATTTTGAAGAAATGCCTTCAATTCCTTACCCTAACTAGTCCTTTCCATGGGCTTGCCTCATTGAAGGGGAATGAATCAACCTGAGTCTGAAGCGGGGCTTGTCGGTCTGTTTACTGCAGGGCTTTGCTTTTGCTTGGGATAATATACCTTTCCTTTATCAGCAGATAAACAAGGAATAAAGTTTCCTGGAATCCTATATCTACCTTCTAATATTAAAACCACCAGCTATTAGCTGCGTTCACATGTCCTTTCTTTTCTCTCGCTCTGTTAATAATAACGACGACCTTACTGGGTTCGAGTTGATAATTATAAATCGATGAGTCAACTTTTTTTTAAGATTAATTTTATAAATAAAAATCTTTTTCAATCAAATGGAATTGACAAACATGTTAGGTCCAAGATGTTTGGACTTAACAATCAGCCAAGTCCAAAGCAACGTGGATCTGATACTAGACTCAATGTATCTGGATTTGGCTGACTGTCAAATCTAAGTACCTTAGGTTTGATATGTTTGATAACATATCAAACCTAAGGGATCAAATCCCTTAGGTTTGATATGTTTGATAACATATCAAACCTAACATGGGTCTAACAAACATGTCAAATTCAAAATACATGGACTTAACAGTCAACCAAGTCCAGGGTAATTTAGGTTTGACAAACATGCCAAGTCCAATATATTCGGATTTAGTAGTTAGCCAAGTCCATGGTACCTAGACTTCGTAGTCAACTAAGTTCAAAGCAACGTAGGTCTGACAAACATGCTAGACCCAATGTATTTGGACTTGGCAGACAGCTAAGTCCAAGATAACGTAGATCTGGCCAGACCCAAGATAGTTGGACTTGGCAATCAGCCAAGTCTAAAGTACGTGGGCTTGGCAGTGGGCCAAACCACAACACACCTAAAAGAATGGCTAACCTCCTTCATTGAGCGTGTTCAAAGGAATGACCATCCTCTTTTAGGCCCATGGGAAGACCAAAAGAATGATCATCCTCTCTTGGGCATCCTCCCTTGAGCACGCCTAGGGGAATGACCATCCTCCCTTAGATACACCCAAGGGAACGACCATTCTTCTTTGGACATGACCAAGGGAATGACGTCTTCTTTTCTTAGGCACGCCCAAGAAAATGACCAGCCTCACTTGGGATCACTCAAGAAACGGACCCACCTCCCTTGGTTGTAGCCTAGGGGAAGTGCTTAGACTCTATAGGCTCAACTGCATTTAACGTCTTGGATCCTAATCTCCCAACACTCTTTAGGTGCATAAAAGACCTCCAAAGACCCATCATATTTTCACCAAACATTAATATAGATGTAAGCGATATTTACTCCTCATTAAATACTATGAGAGTAAAATTACACTTCAAATCCTCCTTATCACAAATGACAAAACTCATGGGTTATAAATAAACTATGAGACTTTCAGAACAAAAGGTTCAGAATCTTCATTCTCTATTACATGCATATTTTCAGTGCATCTCTCTAGAATATTATTATATTTTTTCTCTCTAAAAAGATATTTATTTAATCATCAAAGAGTTCTTACTTCTATAAAAGAAGAACTTTTACAGGTACTAGTTCTAAGCCACATTGACTTATAAAGCATCAAATACAAGTTATCAACCCCCTTAGCTAAGAAGAATGCATGAGATTATTAGAACCAATAAATTAACCAATTATCCAACCCAAGAACCCTATTCCTGGGCTACTTAAATTTTTGAAACATCATCTTTATCATATCTAAATATGATATTAGATACTTCCACACAAGGCCAAGGAAATAAATCAAGAACTCAATTTGACAGTGCCTGATAAAGTCTGCCCATAATTTTCAATTAGCTGCAGGGAAAGGTTCAAAACGTCGATGGTTTGAGCATCAAAACAAATTACTCGTTACTTGAAACTAATCATGAAGACCCTTTTCATCCACGGGATGTCTTCAATCTAAGAGGCCATTTTACAATCTTGGGCATGAATACTTGTTCATCAGGAACTTTATTTACAAGGATCTGTCTAGAAGAAATAAGAGAGAAGTTTCCCATGCGCAGGCCAACTAGATCCAAGTGGTGCTCCCTGAGTCTCTTCAGGTTATCTTCAACCAACAAATATCAGACATTCATAGACAGCTTCTGAGCAGCAAGAGCTTCAGCCTCAAGTGTTGGTTCATACAAAATTGTAGTCTCAGCAAGTAGCGCAGTCACGACATAAGGGTCCATGTTTGAGGCTGGACGTCTATCCTCCAAGTAACCTAATAGCAAAAGGAAAATAAAAAGCAAAATCAGGAAATTGATCAACAATGCAGATGTTGATTCCAGGAATCCAAAGTGCAGAACAATAACATTGTAAAAAAATAGGAAATAACTCGTATAGTTGGGGAAGCTACCGATTCCAACACATATATTTTAATCTATCCAAAAGAAGTCACTCATGGAAAATGGTCACAACATCACAGGATTTGCAACATTCTTACTTGAAGGGAACGCCCTGTAAAGTCTCATGCTTTTGTGAAAATATTTCTAATTAACAAGACATTTAAATTGATTGAAGCCAAATTGCTCTATATATATATATATATATATATATATATATGGATGATCCATTGGTCTTGTTGTGATGCCAAATATGACTAGAGGTTTAAAACTAATTCACTTAACGCACCAATCACTTTGAAAAGAGTCTTTTTAAAATTAGCTTACTCAGTACCTTTTCCTTGCTTCTCAGTTTCACGTCCCACCCGGATGGAACAGCCACGATTAGCCACTCCCTGCACATTAACAATTGAAAACCTGTTAACAATTTATGGCAAAGAAAAACTCCCTTCTGATTTGTGTTTTCAGTTCATTGGAATTTCATATATCTTAAGAGCATACCCAGGAAAATGTGTTAATGCTTGCTGTTTCATGCTTTCCTGTCAACCTTCTCTCATTTCCTTCACCATAAGCACTAATGTGTTCCTTATGGCGAAGTGACAGATTTAAGATTGCCTTCTTTATTGCTTCATAGCCTCCTTCCTCCCTCATGGTCTTTGTGCTGGCAGACATAGCAATATATATATCACTCAGTATTCTCTTACATTTCGTGTGCCTTGGTACTATAAAGGCATTAATTTTCAAGGTAAAATGATAGTGCTGTTACCTGTAATTGGTGTGGCATCCAGCACCATTCCAATCACCCTACCAACACAGAGAATATATGCATTCATAATATTAAAGAGAACTATAACCTGTTTTCTGAAAATCATAATAAAGCTAAATGAGAATATGTATTACCTCTATTGGTTTTGGATCGAGTGAGAGCACGACACCAGCTTGTTCAGTGATTCTCTGTCAGAACAGAGGATGAGAAAAAAAGAAATCATTATGATGCTAAAACAAACTCAAATCCTCCCCCATAACCATCTTCAGTTTTACCCATCTCCAATTTAGGGTATTCCAAAACTTGCCAGTCTGATAAATTATAGATACCTTAAAGTGCAGCACGAAACTAATTGAAGGAAGAAGAGGGCAAGTTTATGAAGAAAACAAGGGCAAATCTTTGACAAGGATACTGATAGAATAAGAAAAGTGACTGGAGCTCAGGGAGAGATGTCTTTCAATACACCAACTTTCTCCTTAGAGTTTCTTTCTTTCGTTCAAATTTTTAATACAAAGGTGAATTACCTCTAGAATGTATCTTGAAATCCAGATATGATCTCCAGCATCAATGCCCACACTAGGACCCACCTGATATTCCCACTGCATAACAACAAAAGATTCATGTAGTGATTAAAGAGAGTTACACTGTTAGCTACATTATTGAGTTGTGCATGATATGAAAATGCTAAAGGCAAGAGGCAAGAGGCAAGAGGCAAACCTGGCCTGGCATAACCTCCCCATTGGTGCCGCTAACATTAATTCCAGCATATAAACAAGCCTTATAATGTGCATCAGATATGTCACGACCAAACGATTTATCAGCGCCAGCTCCACAATAATAAGGACCCTGAAATAGACAGAAATCATCATTGTATATTAAAATCCCATGTCTTAAATGGTGATGTCAAAAATAAAACTGGAATTTTTACAAGCAGACTATTACCTGAGGACCAGGATAGCCTCCAACAGGCCAGCCCAAAGGCCACTTCACATCTGTTTGAAGCAAGGTGTACTCTTGCTCTATCCCAAACCTATGTTAAGAGATCACAGAGGATTAGCACATCTAATCCTAACCACATATTTATCACAAAGTACATGAACTCTACTTCAAAACCTGCGCATGTTGATTTGTTGAAAGGAAAAAAACTAACAAAAGACTGACGTGTTGAAACAAGCATGGAAGTAAAACCAAGACAGCTTAAGAAGACATACCATGGAACTTCATCTACAACCTTCTTGTTGCTGAAAATCTCAGCAGCCCGATGGCGTTTGTTTGTAGGGATGGGCTCACCTTGTGGAGTGTATGTATCACACATAACCTTTGTAGAATGGACAAGACAATGTCAATGGAGTGATTTATGCCGTTCAATTTCCCTAAGAATTCAATTCCTCAGAACCATAACTGGTTACTTTTCCTAGACAACACTCACCAAGATGTTGTTTCCTCCACGGAATGGGTCCTTGAAAATTGCCTGGGGACTGGGATAAGGTGTTAAGTCAATACTATTGCTTGATAATAGAAAGAAACACAGAATGCTATCAGATTTTTCATGAGATCTTACTATAGAATGACCTCGCTATCCTCTCCTGGTGCTTGTCCAGTACTTGATCCATCATAGTTCCACTTGGGAAGCTCGGATGGATGTTCTATAGGCTTTGAAATTGTCTGTAGACATCAACCGATAGCAACGAAAAAAGAAAGGGCATGAGAAAATCTAATCCTTAAATGAAAAGGCATGCAATTTATTTCACCAAGTAATATCACCAACGTCTTATTACCCTTGACTTGCTACGAAGATCAATGCCAGATCCTCCAATCCTGTATCAAAATGAATAGTATCATGAGTGATCCCAAGTCTACTCATTGAGATGTCGAAAGATCAATGCCATAACCTTACTGATGCAACTAGCTTAAAATTTACTATTCCAAGTGAACTCAGACTCAATCCAGAAAACACAATATCATAGCTATTCGAACTGATCAAATTAGATTAGCATAGACGATAGTACCAGATGTACTCAGCAATGAAATTGTTAGTGTACGGAGTAAGATCTAAATTTAGAAGATCCTCCATCCTATTGATAGTGCCGTTCTCAGACTTGACGGCGAACACTCTAAATTTAGCAGAGCTTTTAGCTGTTCCTTTCTTGTTCTGCTTCAAAACTAGAGAACTCCACATCTTTGCAGTCATGGGACTTGCGGGTGCTGAGTTCTTTGCTATTCTCATCTGCCATTGTGAAGAAGGCGCCAGAATCTGTGCCATATTCACCTATTCCTCCCTGGAAAATTAGAACAAATATTCTGACCAACATTTCAAAACTTGACAAACGGGAAAATTATAAACACAGTAGTCTAGCCAACCATGTCCACTGTAGACAGGCAAATCAAATTAGCAACAGTCAAAACCAAAAGATGAAAGTGGATCAACCTCATAATTGATCAAGATACAAACTTACTCTTCTAGCTACAGAGATGAACTTTAAAATGAATCTGAGTTATTTCTGGACCGTCCTATCAAATTTCCAGTTTGGTTATAACAAATGCCAAAACTTAAAAGATTTCAATTCTCACTTCCAAAATGGTCGAACAAATGTTCCTTCACTTAATTTCTGGCATGCTGCAATATAGTCACTATAGTCAGCTATAAAACAACATAATTTAAAGAAGGGGGAGATCAGTTTTCAAGAATTCAATATAAAACAATGTTTCCCCTCCAAAAGGAAAGAGAAATCTAAAGTAGGGAACTTCGTTTTGGATGGCCATAGTGATAGTCCACTGGTTAATAGGTTGGCTTATTCTCTTACCAACACCATTCCTCATGTGTGGACCAGATCATTCAGTGGCATAAAGTTCATAAAGGGCTCTATTCTTTAAATGACCAAAAGAACCCCCACGAACCTCATGCTTGCTGGTTGCAATCTAGCCAAGATTTTACTGTAGCGCAGGAATCTAATACCATCATGACAGCTTTGAAATGGAAAACAGGTTTTAGAAGATGAAACTCTCTCAAAAATTAATCTCAAGATTGATCAAACTATGAATGATACACTCAAACTTGTAAGAAGTTTAGTAACAGAACCTAAGGTTGCTTTCATTGTCTCAAATATCAAGAACTTGGAAGATATGAGGAAAACGTGCCAGATATATGCTCTTTGCCCACTATCCAAAGTCTAATTTAGGTCATCATACAAAGCTACCATTGTCACGGAAACCCATAAAAAGAGTTGGCAGAGAAGTAAACAAGGTTCTTAATTACCTGGGAACTGCCTGAAAATGGCTGGAAGAGAGACTGGAATGTGGGTTGTGCAGCAGACAGAAGTTGCCTTAGCAGAGAGAGGGAAGGGAGAGGGGGAACTGTGTATGGTGCAGAAGTATATATTAGTGTAACATTAAACTAAAGGCTTTAATGATCAAAACAAAAAGGTCTCTTGGCTTTTCCCAAGCAGATAGGGGCGTCCTATGAGTGGCGGAAAATAGGTTTTGGTCTCTTAGACGACACCAAGAGAAGCTTTGGACTCCATAAAAATTATTGGAGATAAGGTTCTTTCTATCTCAGGGTTTTCAGCTCTCTCTTTCTACCTCAAGCACTGACAGAAGCTGGGAGCTGGATTAAATTATATTGTGTATTGCATGCAAAATTAAGGTATATGCTCCTAAAACACGTGGGAAAATGCTCTACACCATTGAAATTATATGTTTTTTTTCCCTCCAAGAAAAAATGAGATGTTTTGGTTGCGGGAGTAATTTGGTGTTTTTCCATGACAAATTGGTGATTAAAGTGGTGTCCAGTAGTGGTATATATATCTTTTTCACGTTTTCGAAATAGTAAGATAATTATATTATTCTTGAATTTAAAAAAAAATTAAAATTGTTGATAAGGATATTTTTGTCTTTTTATTATTTTAAATGTAGTGTAAGGAGATCTTTACCTTGGGTCAAGAAAAAATAAGACAAGTGCTCAGGAGCTTTTTATTTCTTTTGAATATTTTTTTTTTGGTTAATTTCATAACTATTATGGGTATTTTGATTTTTTTTTCTTGATTAATTAATATTTAAATTTAAAAAGTTGTTGGTGCATATAGTGCTTTCTAGTGATCAAACCTGCTTTATCATTGTATTGTTGGAAGCATTGTTGTGTCTTTTTTTATCTAGTACGACGCGTGTTAATATGATGATTTGTTGATGATGAGTCTTTTTTTCTCTCTTTTTCTCCCTAAATAATTACAAGTTAGCTCTCTTTGTAATTCTTTTTTATTTTTTATTTTTATTTTTTACCATTTCTAAATAATTATCTTTTTATATACTCTATTTTTAAAAATAGATAATACTTTTTTAAAAATAATATTTGCAATGTTACATTATACTTTTTTTTTATTATTTAGTAAATTTTATGTGTGTCTATTTTTATTACCATTTAATCAAATAAATAAATAATTTTAATAAATAAATTTAGTAAATACAATTGGATAAATATCTCAAGTTGCGGGATTAAATATCTTGATTTATATATGTTTCTTAATTTTTTCAGTTTTTTTAATTATCATTAAAAAAAATTTATTTATTTATTTATATATTTCTTGATTTATTTAATTAAATCCTTATATAATTTTTTTTTAATTTATATATTGAATTTTTCTTGTGAGAAAATACATTAAAAAAGCTTGTATACGGTAAAATAGCTAGTTAGTTACCAAACCATGTGGCGCAATTCACCCCACCTACGCTGGTCCAAGAGGTTTCTATATCGTGGAATTTTTAAAGGGAGTTTTAATCTGTTTTTTTATTGAAATTTATTTTTTTAATTATTTTTTAGTATTTTGTATAATTATAATGTACTGATATTTAAAATAAATTTTAAAAAATAAAAAATATTATATTAATATATTTCAAAAAAAAAATTACTTTTAACTGCAAAAATAACCAACGGTAACGGTGAAAGACTGCGAGGACTTTTTTTTTCCCCACCGACCCTATATCTGTAATTACATGGAAGCATGGAGTTGTGACCACGGCGATGTTGACAGCCTACCTACACTTCAAATTCCAAGCAGGCGTCGTCGTTTTAACTCGATGCATCAACAAACACAACCTACTACCAAACTATATGAATGGTAGGCACGAGTTGTTAGCGGAAAAATTCTGAAAGGAGATTCCGATTTCCCAACTACCCTCTTAGTTTTCGAAGATCCTCAGCCTTCACTTTACGGTGATGCCATCAAACTTGCTGCTTACGATAAATATTAAGAGATGGATCACTATTAGAAATTTAGTAAATATGAATAGAAATATTAATGTAATTTTTTGTGTGGGTATATTATGGTAATATTTGCTTACTGAATTTTTTATCATTAAATCTATCAGTAAACACCGACATAAATATTATCACGGTATATACCAAGGTAATCGCAGTGAAACTATGGAATAAAAAAAATCAAACAGTATGATGACATGTAAGTTTTACAAACGATGTTACCAACAAAATTAACCCGACAGTAAAACTCATCCGTGAATATGCCAACGGAAAACTTTTGTCTGTATATACCAGTGACATTACAGAGGGTATTATAGTGAGATTCAAAAAGAAAAATCGTATGGTGACGTTACATTTCTACCAACATAATTGTTGACAGCGTTACCATCAGAATTATTTCATCGATCATTTTGTCGGTAATATTTAATTTATATCCTGGCATTCGACCCTCCTCTACCCCTCCCTCATTTTTCCTTCTTCCTTATGCATTTTTTCTGTAAACAGTCATCCCCTTCAATCTCAACACAATTCAACCTCTCACAACAAATCTGGCCACCACAATACTCGGTTTGTCAGCATTCGTGTTTACGATTCAAATTTTATTAAAGATTCTCCACCTTAAGTAAGCAAATCTATTCATTTTTTATTTGAACACAATTTTAAAATATTAATTTTTTTGCATATTTTTATAGTATATGTATTTTGTTTAGGAGTTTACTTATTTTATAGTTTTTTTTCAAACAAATTTGTTGTATGAATTTATGATTTGTATATGTTAAGGTTTGTTTTAGATTTTGTGAAATTATATTTGTTTGTAAATTGATGAAACTTATGTCGAATTTTTTACTTAGGTGTTTTATGATGAAATAAATAATGGCTTATTTAATGGGTCTATTTTATATTTTGTCAATTTTATTGACGAGTTGTAATTTCTGGTAAATGTGTACACATTTGAATTTATGTTGATAATTGATAATGAATTAAGAGAATTCTTAAAATAGATTGAATGAACTTGAGCTAAACCAATATATTTGCAAATTTATTTAGTTAACGTAGTTAATTAATACATGTTGTCATCATTATTTTATATAGGTTTGATAGAAGTAATGGATGATCGTTCATGGAAGTATCAAGATTCACCCCAAGGGTTACGGAGGATGAATTATTGTAATGAGGTTCAGGGTTTTATTAATTATGCAATATCTAATCCAAGAAATATTAGTGGAGACGGTATTAGATGTCCATACAAGAGGTATAAAAATAAAAAGTTTATCGATCTAGATGTTGTAGCAATGCATCTTCTACAAAAAAAGATTCATGGAGAAATACTTGTATTGGTATGCACATAGAGAACCATATGTTCCTCACAATACCATAGTAGAAAAGATGGTTGAGTCAACTTCTAATACTAGCAGCATGCATAAAATTGTAGATGATAATTGTAACAGCTCGGCTTCTTCAAAACCAAAATCATTCTGTGAATTTATAAATGCATTCCAATCATTAGCAAGGCACAACCCACATCGGGTAAATCAACATCCCATAAAAAGTGACAATACATGTTCTTGCAACGATATTTAGGGTTTATCATAACAGAATTCATCTCTTAGTATAGTGCAATACTCATATGATTTCCGAATACAATATTCTCATAAAAGAGAATATCACATACATATAATCACCACCTCATGTATACAAGATCGTACTTTCGCATCCGTATTCCATTACAAATTTTGATACAAGTCCTTACAAAAATACCGAATGTCAAATATTCAACTAGTTTGTTTTTTTTTTATCAAATACATAACACCTAAAACATACTATTACATAGCAATTTTCAAAGTACGTGAACCCATGAAACGAGCTTTCCTACGCACCTTGATTGTGTGATGTCCCTATTACAAAAACAACATGGATACAAGAATTTTAATTAATTTAAACATGATAATAAACAACTAGAGGAACATTATCGTTACTTTTTGTTATTAACTTAAAATGGATACATTCCTTCTTTTACTTCTCATATGCATTGTGCAATCCTTATTATTTCGTTAAGTGTATTATTCTCACTCATATGCTCCAACTTCTCTATAGGAGTTATGGGGCTGAAGTTTAAACATTGGTTAGGATTAATTACTTCACTTTAACTCGGTCATCCACTTTGGATGTTTTTAGCCGTAGCTAATCGTAACATCCAAACTCGGTCATCCATCTTGGATTCCATTAACCAAAACTAATCACAAAATCAAACCCAACATCTGTTACAAATATCATTAGCTGAAGCCAATCATCATAATCAACTCGGTCATCCATTTAGGATGTCATTAGCCAAAGCTAATTATCATATTCAACTCAGCCATCCCTCTATGATGCCATTATCCAAGACTAATCATCAACGCAACCTGGCCATCCATGTAGAATGCTATTAGCCAAAACTAATCATCAACGCAACCCGGCCATCAATCTAGGATGTCATTAGCTGAAGCAACTCATCAAACATAATCCGGCCATCCATCTCAGATGACATAGTTATTTTGACATTTGTCAACAACTCCATCAACATTTCATAGTCGTTTTGACATTCGTCAACAACTCAATCAACATTTCATAGTTGGTTTAACATCCATCGACAACTCAATCAATATTTTATAGTCGGTTTAACATTCATCAACAACTCAATCAACATTTCATAGTCAGTTTAACATTTGTCAACAACTTAATCAATATTTTATTGTCGTTTTGACAATCTTCAACAACTCAATCAACATTTCATAGTTGATTTAACATTCATCAACAAATCAATCAACATTTCATAATCACTTTAACATTCATCGACAAATCAATAACATATCATCCATAACTAAATCATTTCAGAACATTAAAATTATACAAGAAAAAGGTGGAAACCACCAACCTGCTCCTCCCGTGGGATATCCTTGTCCGGTCGTAGGTCCGATCCCGGTAGCACTACCTAACACATTAATGATCACAAGTCAACATATTTGTATTTGGAAATCTTATAACTCGTCACCATACATATTCCAAAAATACACATGTTCACATTCAAGTGTTCCATATATTATATAATTATACCGTGAAATCATTACAAGCATTTAAGTCATTTCTGACATGGAAATCTATTGTAGAAAATCGGCAGCAAAACTGATTCGTTGGTGACACAGGATTCGACAGCGAAAACTGATTCGTAGGAGACACAGAATTCGACAGCGAAATTTGGCAACAAAAACTGATTCGCTAGCGACACGGGATTCGATAGTGAAAACCGATTTATTGGTGACTCAGAATACGACAGTGAAATTCAGAAGCGAAAACTAATTCATTGGGCACACAGAATTCGGTAGCGAAAATTGATTCGGCCATAGAGGATTCGACAATGAAAACTGATTTCTTGGTGACACGAATTCGAGAAATTGCCGGTGCATATATGCTACTACTAACTCAAAAATCATTGATGAAAAATGAGTCATTGTTGACCCAGAAATTGTCAACACAACACATGTCTACAGCTGACGCTAAAATCATCAGCGCGCACAGGCTACTATTGACTCAAAAATCATTTATGAAAACTGAGTTGTTGCCGATCCAGAATCATCAACATACACACACATCTACGATTGACGATGAAATCATCAGCGCGCACAGGCTACTACTAACTTAAAAATCATTGACAAAATTGAGTTGTTGCCTATCTAGAAATCATCAACACAACATATGTCGTTGTCGATTCAGAAATCAAAAGTGGCAATGGAGTCATTTCTGATTTTACTCTTTCCCTCGACTAAGCATAAGGTTTACGTTAGTTTCCCCCCTTCATAACTCACCCCTAACTGAGTTTGAACATATACAGAAATCAATTGCATTCAAAGTTTTATCACAAAACCATCAACAATGCATAGCCAATTCTCAAAATACATCTCCTTCCAAAGAATCCCTTAATCATCACTTTAAGTTCTCCATGGTATTATCCAAAGTTCATCAACACCATTAGTAGCAATTCAATAACATGTAACAAGTTCTATATACTATTTCACGTCAATCTAAGGATATTTGCCTATTTTTGGCTGAAGCATATTTGCCTCTTTCCTTTAATCTTTTGCATGCCTTCCATCAAGTATGACACAATAATATTCCTAATAACATGTCATGTTCATACATATAACCATTTGATTCTTAAATAAACAAGTTCATCCATTACACACACAAATTCAAGGCATTAACATGGAGTGATTTCAGTTTCAACTTCCACATGCTTCTAAGGTTCAAATGACAATACAATTCTATACATAACATTTTTCTAACATATTTTCATTTAATTTCTTTAATCACATATGCAGAAGTCTTGTCATTGCACAAACATTGGTTTTGTTTTGGTTCCAGCATGATCTAATACTCTAACATTGTCACAATCCATGCATTTCATCATAGGAAATTCGTATTTTATCCAGCCTTTAATATGGTCGACCCTCTCCTAGGTTCATACCTTCAAAACCGTTCATGTTTATTTGTGTGTGTAAGAGACCATATAATGACAAGCTAACTTCAGTTGATTAAAAAGCTTGTGTCCATCATTTTTTATTTATTTCAGAGTTCACTCTCATGTCATGATTTTATCTTTATGAAAATCCCCTCCGGAAGGAAAAATGACAGAAAGAGAGAGAAACAAAATCTAGAATTTCTAGTCATGCTGTGAACAATTTTTGAACTTTGAAGCATAAAACATACCAAATAACTTGTATTTGAACCGCATTGCCAAAGTGCTTTCCTCTTTGATTTACCCATTATTGCCAAATTAGACCTAGCAAGGTTAATGCTAAAGACATTATGGATTGGAACAATTACGTGTAAATAAAGTAAACTCAACTATACAAAAAAGAAAATTAATGACAAAAAAGAAAGAAATCTAATAGTTTTATTATAAACAAAGAGTTACAGGGAATAAGAAACTAGTCTCACACCACTAAAAGGAATCACTCCCATATTAGAATCACACTAAATAACAAATAGGTTTTTATTACAACATATCGTACTGTAACTACTAATCTTCTATATTTGGTTTTACGAATAACACTTACTAAATAATTAGACTCCTGACTGCTAATAACTAGCAGATAAGGACAACATCAGTTATTACTGCCACTTGGATGATAATCCAATAAGATTGACATCAATTATTGGATATCAACTGCCCTATCTTTCCAACATAAATGGCTAGAACTTTAGCCTACACAGAGTACTTCAATCCACTGGAATCTGATTCATCAAAATCCTTAGCTTTATCACCCCTATTCATATTGTTAGATTCGAGTCATTTCCTTCGCGCCGGTGCTCCTATCTTGATCACCAGAATTTGCATCAATTTCTCCACTCCCCAAACAACTTGCCTTAAGCAAGTAATGTTGAATATAATCTTGAAGCAATTTAGGATTAAGACGATAAACTTTACCTTCATGTAACTATACTACGTTCGAATAGGGTTTGGATGCATATTGTACCAGAAACTTGATATAACCCCCCCTCTTAGTAGGTACATACTAATGTGCCAATATAGAATCTACAATTTCAAGAGTGGATGAAATCTGAGGAATAATTGAAGGAGGATCCTTTAGTTCATAAATAGAGGTAGAACCATGATAAGTTGTGAGATCTTCCACATTGAAATTGGACTAAATTAAAATTCTGTTGGTAAATCAACCAAATAAGAATTAGTTCCTAATTTCTTGAGAATCTTGAATGGACCATCCCTTCTATCATGTAACTTGTTATATATTTCAGTGGGAAACCTCTCAAGTCTTAATCTTATTAACACTAGATCACCTTCTTCAAATTGTATATCCTTTCTGTGATGGTTTGCCTGAGCAATATACTTAGCAACTTGTTCTTCCATCTTACACTTAACATTCTCATGTAAAGAAAACATAAATGTTGTAAAATTCAGTCCTGCCTCACTAACCTTATGAGGTAGAGGTAAGGAAGTAACATCTGTAAGTACCTTGGGATGTAAACCATACATCAATTCAAATAGCGTACATCATATTGTTCTGTTGATAGTGTTGTTGAATGTAAATTCAGGTTGGGGCAGAATTAAGTCCCAACTTTCACCATAATCATTAGTTAAACATTTGAGCAGATTGTCAAGACTCGTGTTGGTGACTTCGGTTTGACTGTCGATCTGTGGGTGGAAAGCACTAGAGAAAATAAGTTTAGTGCATAATTTAGCCTATAGTGTCTTCTAAAAGTAACTGACAAATTTGACATCTCTGCAGAAACAATAGAAAGTGGAAGGTTATGAGTCACACAATTTCTTTTAAAAATATAGAAGTAATATGGGAAGCATTAAAATTATTTTTGCAAGGAATAAAATAATTCATTTTGGAAAATTAATCCACCACCACCATGATAGAATCATTGCCCCCAAACTGTTCTTGAAAGTCCCAATACAAAATCCATGCTCAATTTAAGCCACAATCTCTATGGAATAGGTAAGGGAGTTAAAGACCAGTATTATGTTTGCTACCCTTGTTCAATTGATAAATTATATACCTACTCATAATGGTGTTCACATATTTTCTCATATTTGACTGAAAAAACGATCAACAACCAAAGATAATGTTTTGTTTTGCCCAAAATGACCTACTATTCCCCCTATGTAATTCTTGAATAATAAACTCCTGAAATAAACCACTAGGAATACAAATATACTCACCTTTAGTCAAGTAACCATCTATAATGGCATAATCTGTTACTGGAATAGAAGGATTATTGTGTAAGGAACTCCATGTCTTTTAAAAATCTGAATATGTACTATATCAGTCTTTTAGTAAAGTAAAACCTTACGGATTTATTAAGAGAATGGTTAATGGATGGGGTCTGCGACTAAATGCATATGCCATTTTCTTCTCATGGCTAGTTTTGTGCTTGATGACAAAATTGAATTGTTGCAGATAACTAATCCATCGAGCATGCTTACTACTTAACTTGTTTTGAGAATTCAAATACATTAACGAGTTATGATCTGTGAATAAAATGAATTCTCGATGTATGAGGTAAACCATTCAGTGCTTCAAGAGCATAGATTATAAATCATATTTTAAATATTTCTTCTTGGTATCATTTAACTTTTTATTGTAATACATAATGGGATGTTTTACTCGGCTCAATACACCTTTAATGCCTATATAGGATGCATCACAAGAAATTTCAAAAACGTGAAAGAAGTTTAGGAGTTTAAGAACAAGAGTTTATGTCATCTTTTGTTTGATAATATGAAAGGCCTTTGTTGTAGGGAGAGACCACTTAAAAACTTTTTCTTTCAGACACTGTGATTGGAGCCATGATGGTGCTAAAAGCTTGAAAAAATTGATGATAAAAGGTGGCTAAACTATAAAAATTTCTGACCTTAAAAAAAGATTGTGATTCTAGCCACTCCAGAATTGCTCGAACCTTCTCTGGATCAGCTTCGACTACTTGTTGAGATTTAATAAATCCCAAAAAAATCACCTTGGATAGAAAGAAAGAGCATTTGCTGAGATTTGCATAGAATTTCTCTTATCGTAGGACTTGCAAAATCTGCTCCAAATGTTCTAGATGTTCTTCCATATTTTGACTTGAAACAAATATGTCATCTAAAAACATGATAACACACTTGCCTAGAAAAGGCTTCGATGTCTGAATCATTACTCTCATGAACGTGTTTGGTGCATTTATTAAATCAAAGGGCGTTACCAGTCACTCGTACAATCCGTCTTTCATCTTGAAAGATGTTTTCCATTCATCTCCAAATCATGTATGAATTTGATGGTAACCACTCCTTAGATCTAGTTTAGAGAAGATTTTGGCACCCCCTAACTAATCAAGCTTGTAGTTCAGCCGTGGAATTGGAAAACAATACTTGATTGTGATCTTATTCACTACCTTACTATGAATGCACATCCTCCAACTCCTATCTTTTTTAGCATGAGGAGGGTTGGTTCAACATAGGGACTTAAGCTTTATCTGATGAACCCTTTGTTTACAAGCTCATATACTTTTCGTTGTAACACTTTGTGTTCTGTGGGGCTCATTCGATAATGTGGAAGTTTTGGAAATAAAGAACTTGGAACCAAATCAATTGAATGTTGTATACCATGTAGAGGTGGTAGTTGGAAAGGGATTTTTTTGGGAAAACATCTTCAAACTATTGTAGTAAATGTTGAAGCGTTGCTGGCAAAAATTCAATTGTTGGTTGCCTTTTCTTATCTATAGCCTTACAAACCAGCATGAACACAACTGGATTCTCTAGTAGTGTTCTTTGAAACCCTTGAAGTGATAGTATCATGGTTGAATTCTATTGAAACTCTTTAATAGGAAGAGGTTTTGAAATTAACTTTTCCTTTTTGCATGTTAAGGAATAAGTATTTCCATGCCTATTATAATTCATCTTTATGTCAAATAGCCATGGTTGGCCCCAGAGTAAATGACATACTTTTATGGGGAGTACATCACACCAAACTTCATCTTCAAAATGGTTGCCCAAAGAAAATGGTATCAAACAGCGATGTTGGACCATAATAGAATGTTTTTCAGTGATCCAACTAACATTGTATGGGGGCTTGATGCTTCTCTTTTTGTAATTTCATGTTCTCCATTGCTTCAGTAGAGATGATATTAAATCTAATGTCATTGTCAATAATTACATTAGGTGTCTTACCCTTGTGTGAAACTCTAGTGTGAAAGATGTCAATCCTCTTCCAATCATCTTCCACTTGTGTCATGGAATTAATCCGACTAGATAGCATCTTGTGAACCACATAAATAGGTAGATTAATAGCCTGCGCTCCTTCCTCTTCAAACTCTTCAATATCTTTTTCCACGGTGTCTTGATCTCTATTTGATAATTCTACTGCTACTTCAAGATTCAATTCAGAGGCATGCATAATCTTTTTTCTCCGTTGTAGGGCACACTTTTGCAAAATACCCATATCCCTTGTACTTATAACATTATGGTCCTACATAACCCATATTTTTTTTATTTTGATCTCCATAAAAGACTGCAATTTTAACAGTGTTTATGTTGCTTTTTATATTGTTTTGCATTGGTGATGGTCTACTCATTCCATGTCAATCTCTCATTGTCTCATTGCTTTGTTTCTTTGGAGTGCCTGTTGCTTTTCTTATTGCAAAGCTAGTTAATAGGCTTCATCCACTGTGAATAATCTGGCAGTGAACATGTCCTTTTTTATCTCCCCTCATAAACCTTTTAAATAACAAGCAAAGATTTGTTGATCAGTTTCTATAATCCGACTCCTCACTATTAGATCATCTCATTATTAGATCATGGAACTTTTCAGTGTATTGATCAACTAGCATGCTCATCCCCTGAGTCCAATGAAGCATATCTTGATACACCATCTATTCATAATTAACTAGCAAATATTTTATCTCCAAACAAGCTTTTATTTCTGCCTAGTCTTGTATGGATGGTTGGCTTATGAGCCTTAGTAGTTTTTCCACACTTCCCCACCATGAACGAGCAACCCCTTTTAACTTTAGTTTAATAAATCTAGCCCTCCTATTTTAAGGCACTGAAAACTATTCAAAGTAGTCCTCTAGAGACACCAACCAATCATGAAAAACATCGGGATCAAACTTCCCATTAAAATCAGATACTTATACTTTCATTTGTTTAGTGAGTTTATTCATAACCTTCTCATTTTCCCTGTTTCTACCTCCACCCAAATGTTCTCCCATTTCCTATTCGAGTGTGTTTGGTATTGCGGTTCTTTGTTGTGGTTGTGGTTTTAAAAAAGTTATTTTATAAAAAGTACTTTTAATTGAGTTTGGTTTGGAAAAATATATGTTTGGTTAAAATTGTGGTTGAAATTGAGGTTGGACAAAAAGTAGTTTAATGTGTTTGGTTAAAAAAATGCTTTTCAAATTGAGGTTATAAAATAATTAAAAAATATTTTTAATTTAAATATTGTAGATTTAACTACTATTATTACATCATGAAATAAATAATATTGATCAAAAAAAAATTATTATTCCATTAAACTATATGCAATGTCATCACATACGAAATCTATCCAACAATGACTATATTTTTCATGGTTTTTTAAGCACGCAACAACAAAAACTGAATTTTTTGTTACGTCATCAAGCGATATCCTTCTAATTTTTTGAATAAAACACAATTAAAATAAAAATAAAAACTGAATTTTTTTAACTGGGTCGGACCTGGCAAGAACATAATTGGAATTGCGATCAAATTCCACAAATATTACGTCATAATGCGATATCCTTCTAATTTATGTAGTGTTATTAAATAATATTAAATACTAGTTTTCAAGTAAAACTCAATTTTTAAAAAATAAAATTACAATTTCATTACGTACAAAATTCATTCAACAAGAACTACAGTTTTCATAATTTTTTGAGCGTGCAATAAAATTAGGTAAAATATTATCAGGAATAAAATTAAGATTACAGTACGAGTAAATTTAATTCATCTTAAACTAATTTTTTTTAAAAACAAAAAAAAATCGTTGTTCACGTTCATGTGAACAGTTCAAGTGAAATCAATTAACTGCACTGGTTTTTCAAAAAAAAAAAAATTGTTCACTTTAGTGAACAATGCGACAGTGGAGCATGGCTCCACTGTTCATTGGAAAATCACCACGAGAAGCAGCAAAATGCAGCTTCTCCAAACCTGTGGCACGGCAGCGAAAATTGGTGGGTCCTATGAAGAAAATCACTTTTTTTTCTATTACCAAACACTGATATATGTGGTTGCGGGTGAACCTCACCCGCTGCCACATTACCAAACAGCGTCTTCACCTACACCCACATCTCCCTACTAATCCTGTCTCAGTCTACCCCTGCTATTATATCCAGTAACACTTCTCTGTAACATCCAAACAACCAACAACAGTTCCCAAGGTATGAGTAACAAGTTCCATTTGTTGTTGAAACTGGTAAAACATTAAGGTAGGTTCATTTAGTGGAAGTGTTCGTTGTTTAGAGTTCAAGTTGGGTTGGGAAAGACCATGATCCTGCAATCCCTGGTTTATAGGAGTGTCCACTGCAAGTACCAAGCATAAAAAGAATAATGGATTCGAAACATACTCTGATATCAATTAACGCCAAAGACATTATGGATTGAAACAATCATATGTAAACAAAGTAAACTCAGTTCTACACTCAGTTGTACAGAAAAGAAAATTAATTGACAGGAAAGAAAGAAATATGATAGTTTTATTGCAAACAAAGAGTTCCAGGAATAAAAAACAAGTAGGCTCATGCCACTCAACAAAATCACTCCAATAATTAGACTCCTGCTAATAACTAACAGATAAGAAAAACATCAGTTATTACTACCACTTGAATGATAATCCAATAACATTGACATTAATTATTGGATATCTTTCCAACATAAATGGCTGGAACTTTAGCCTACACAGAGTACGAATTTGATTCAGCAAAATCCTTAGCCTTATCACCCCTGTACACGTTAGATTCAGTCAACTCCTTCTGCTTAATTCTGCTCTGGATGCTCCAGTCTTGATCACTAGAATTTGCATCATAGATCTAATGCTGTTGATATCAGCTCTCGGGACCTGCCAAACAAAGCTCACAATTGATTATAAATGTCTCTCTAATATTCCACCTTTAAGGAGAACAAAAGAAAAGGTGTGATAATGCTCTAAAGCAGATTCTAGAAATCAAAAACCAAATTAAACAATTAAGTCATCAGGAAATTTACCGCTTCATGTGCATAAAAAGGCAGAAACTCGTTATCCTATTGCTGCAGACTGTAGTGCCCTCTCCTTTTCATAAGAAGTTGTTACCCTTTCCTCAATTTCTTTGCTTATATTCTTTGAAAGCATACAAATTTTGAATGCTATACAACAGGGATGCCACACAGTAACATGCCACACAAAATAGAGGTAACTAGAGCTCCAGCTCTGAATTCTAGCTTAAATTTCAGCTTTAAAGGCTTGCAAGCAGCAGGCATCGAATTTGACAGCAATCAAGGAACAGCATGAGGTTTAACAGATAAGAAAACCTTCTTGAATCTTGACTTGTTAACCTCCTATAGTCAGTTTTGGATCCATGACAACACAAAAATCTCTCCTTTTGCAGTTTTCGTTTAATCCTTACCAAGTAATAGAATTACCACAGGTGCTGAATACAGCCCAAACACTTCTTTGTATCAAGAGCACTAGAACAGTATCAGAGATTAAATAAGTTAGGGAAGAATTATTGAGAAGCGAATTCACATGACAAGATGAAATTACTGACAAGAATTCTTGAGAGAATTTACATGACGACCACACAATCACAAGGGGAAAGGGGTTCTTCTTGAACTTGACTTAATCTCTTCACATGAGAAGTATCTCACCAGGACACAGTAATTGAGATACAGAAGTGGGAATCTGTATTCTGTAAAGCAACATGGTCTCAATCAGCAAACTTCAAAAAGAATTCAAGAGGCTAAAATAAAATAGAAAAGGAACCCCCAATCAACAGAATCAGATGTCATCATTAAATCATCAATCTTCGTACCTTAAACAAGTTATAGACCAAGAGATCAAGATCGAAGGAGAAGTGTAGAGAATTGGCAGAGGTTGTTTTCTTTCAAGTTCGACAAAAGTAGTCCCCAAAATAAACCCTTAAGAGTACTCAAACATGAAAATTTATCAGAAACAACCAACAACAACAATAAACCTTTACCACTTTTATTACATAATCTAATAACTGATCACTTTTTACTATATGTACAGTAGAACCTACAGCATGACCTAGAGCCAAGACATGTCACCATATGAAGAGGAAATAGTAGATTGTACTGTTCTTAAGGTGGAAAATTGGGTAACAATAACTTACATGAGTTATAGCAGCCTAACTGTTTTGAGGAAAGACCACCACAACACTGCTGGGCTGAAAATGATATTTCTATTGAAATTCCCATTTTGAGAACCTCCTCACAGAAACACAGTATAATTTTTCCATCTGATACCAGATCCATTAGCATGCTTACTGTGGATGAATACATAGAGATCTGCTATCAACCATTTCGTTGAGATCTTGTACAACACATGATGTGCAGTTTTTGAGAAGAAATCCTTTGAGAACAATGTTATAACATCTTAATCAATGGGCACTGTAAGAATGAAATATCAAGAGTCTATTTGGTCGCACATTTCAGCAAAGAGAGTTATTGCTTCATGGATCCTTCTACTCTTACAATGGCCATTGATCAAGATGTTATGACTATGAAAGCCAGAAGCGCAACCTTGGTTGACCATTATATTTTAACTAAATATGCTGTTTCTTCCACACAATCCACCCTAATAACCAGCCAAATTTCACCATGGATGAGCTAGGGTTCAAGCCAACCATCTTGACTGAATGATATAAAGTCATCTAAAACTGTTGTGATTGGTATTACCACCAAACACACCATTTTTTTATAGCAAAAAAAAAAACACTTAAATCTAATGCTAGATGCAGAAGCAGTGCAAGTTAGGGTATGAGAATTTGGAACTGGAAGATTGAACAGTAAAAATAAAAACAAGAAAGTTTGCAATACTCATTTGTTGTTGAAGGTGAAAAGCGGCTGCAGAAGCCCTAAAAAGGCTTTTCGCCCAATCATCTCATCTACAAAGGTCGCTCTCATTGTTTCTCTCCAGATCACGGCAATCTGCTCATCTTGAGTATCTCGTTTTTAAACAGGAAAAGGATGCCCTCCCAATGGGCCCCGTGAGTTCATGACGAAACAAAACCCTAAAAGGCCCAAAAAATGCTCTCAAGTTCACCAGCGTCCCAGATCAATACCAGAACTATATGTTATTTCACGCAGGTCCCAGATTCTAAAACTGGACAATTACCTTCTCTACTAAAAAGATCTGGGGTTTGTGATGGTGCTTGACTACCTCCCATTCAAACAGGTGTCTTTTTATTTTACTCCCCAAGATCAAACAGGTGTCCTTTTCTTTTAATCCCCCGGATCAGGAAATAATCCCAGCAATTCATCAAACCAAAATCAAAACTACTTATTAATAAAAGCATGAAACAAATTAAAACTTAATTATAAGAAAAACCCATAAATCAAATTAAACTAAAATCCCCAGATAAAGAAAGTGTGTTTTTGTTTTAATCCCCAGATCATGCAATAATCACAGCAATTTATCGAACTCAAAATCAAAACTACTCACTAATAAAAGCATGAAACAAATTAGAACCCAATTAACCAAATCACCAAACATGAAAAACCGACAAATCAAATTAGATTGAAAGAAAATGCAAAACACAAATATTAAATCATACCCATATCCTATTATTTCATCTGCTCAAGAATCCCCATAGATTCAATCATTCGACAGACACCATGGACAAAATTCAAAGAGTCCAAGAGACTGACACTATCAAAACACACACCCAACAAATAAGCTTAAAACAAATCATACTTACACAACTAATAAAAAAAGTGGGTGTTATTGCAAATCCAATAGAGAAGCTTAGATCATCTCCAAACTAGAAAAAAAAAAACTGAGTTTTATTAGTAGTGAGACAGAGAGACTGTATTTTTATTTATGCTAGAGAGAGAAATATATAGAGAGAAGGGGAGAATGGAGTTTATTACTTTATCAGACAAATAAGAACACAATCTCTTTTTATTCTCTGCGTTATCTTCACTTCTCTCTCTCTCTCTCTCTCTCTCTCTCTCTCTCTCTAGCGTAAATAATAAAAAAACAAAAAAAAAAAAAAAAAAAAAGAATTTGAACATGATTATTTAAATTGGAAATTTTGTTTTAAATTTTTTTAAATAAATTTTGGATATAATTTTATTACATTTACTATTTTTTTTTAGATTTCAATTGCATATATATATATATATATATATATATATATATATATATATATATATATATATATATATATATGTATATATATTAAACTTATTTGACAATCATTAAATATTTTTTTACATAGCATACCTTCACTATATGTTAATAAAGAAATTGAATTTATTCAAAAAAAAATATATTGTTTATTGTTTTAAATTGCTTAATTTTTAACAAGTTTTTATTTTAATCATTTTTTTTATTAGAAAAGTGTGCGTCTAATAAAAAAAACTTGTGTTGTTTTTTAAAATATTTAAAAAAACATTTTAGTAACATTATCAATTGTTTTATGAATAATTATGTATTAATACGAAAATGTGTGATTTTAATATTAATTTACTTATTAATATTGAACAATAATATATATATATATATATAACTCCTTTTGTTTCTTATCAAATTAAAAACCATGATAAAAAAAAATTAAAAATATATATTAATAAGAAAATAAGGAATTGTACTAGAATTTTTCTCAATGAAGTTTAAATTATTTATTTTCTAACAAAAAAATTTATTATTATATAATTAAAAATAAAATAAAAGAATTTCTCACAACATGAGATCAAGTATTTTGATAGGTATTTTTATATCAACTTTTCAACTTAATATTTGATTTTAATCGAAAATACTCAAATTTGAATCAACATATTTGTTAGAATTTACTAGAACATATAATATAATTTTCAATTTATTTTATTGATCATGTATATCAACTTATTAGTTTGCAATTTAAATTTTTCCTTATGAAAAAAAAAACATTAACAATGCTGGCAAATTATAATTTTAATTAATTGAACTGTTAAAGAGTTTGAAACTTCTCCCTTTATTCTCTCATATTAAATTACAATTTTAATATAAAGTAGTGGTTGCGTAAATTTCAAATTTAAAAAAAATTAACAAGAATAATTTTATATATTCGGCTTTTCATTGAATTAAATCCTAAATGTAATGTTTATTTACATTTCAAATCTCTCCAAAGCAAATGTAATATAAAATAAAACATCTACACTTTACACATGGGATTTAATTTAAAATCTGGGCAATTCAATGAAAATAATTTAATAACAATAGAGGAAACTACACTCATTGAAACTTTTTTTTTTAATAACAACGAAATTTCATTAATAAAAAAATATTACACAGCCATTGAATCTAAGGTAAAATCCAATAAAAATAGATTGAATATAGTGACTACAAAAAAAAAATTCAATATAAACAAATAACATATAGAAAAATATCCAATTTGCTTTAAAAAACAATTCTTGAAATGATATTTTTTTAATTAGACTAGGATAAATTTAAATTAACTCATATAAATTTTTTATTTGTTTTGTTTTAAATTAATATATTTTTGATGTTTTTATATCATTTTGATATGCTGATATCAAAATAATTTTTAAAAAATAAAAAAATATTATTTTGATATATTTATGAGTGAAAAGTATTTTGAAAATGAACTACAACCATATTTTCAAACATATTTATAAAAATATATTAATTTAAAATAAAAAAAATTTAAAAATTTTAAATATTTTTAAAATATTTTTAAAACATAAAAATAAATAGTAAACTCTCTACTCCCGCCAGACTCCTCTTCTTCATGTAATGTATGGGAGGTTGGTTGGCATGGATATTTGGTTGATGTTTGATAATTCGCTCCTTCTTCCTGAACAAATTGGGCAATTACCATTCAAAATAACCAAAAAAAAATAAAACGAATTAGCACGGTAGCAAATTGTTTTTAGTAAATAATATATTTTTGGGTATTTATGGTTTTTAACTGTGATATTTAATTCAGAATAATTCAGAATTAATAGGTTATTTGTTTTGTAATGGTTAGTTAAATTGGTCAACCAATTTATAAGAAAAATATCATAAAATTATCAAAATTGACGGTCAGAGTAACAATTACATGGCTACTCAAAGGAAAATAACCTTTGAAAATTCCAGTAAAAATTTAAGCGCGATCCAATAGTCGAATAAAATATTATATTTTTTTTCAGCCATCATTATAGTCTAGTGTGACCAGACATTTTTTGAGCTTAAATCTGTCTCACTGATCCAAAAATATATCTGTTAGACTATCCATGTAATTTGTTTGGAACAAATCCACATCTAGGTATGACATGCTCATATTTAACTACTCAAAATCATCTGTTATCGTAAAACTGACTATATCATTGACACTCATAAAACATATTCGAAAGAAAAAGTTTATAAAATCATGGTTTCTATATGAAACAGACAACCAGTTCATATAACTGAATCAACCAGTCGACCAATTAAACTAAAAAATTAACAATAAAACTACGTGTTAGGTTATTGTACTTTAAAAACACAACATATTTAAATATTATTTATTTCTAAGCACAACAAAATAGTTGTTAAATAGTAACATTTAGTAAATATTTCGTTTTAAAAGCACAATAAAATAAAAATATGTTATTTTTTTAAAATAATATTATTTTATCAAAACTTTTATTTTACCATGCTAATTTCTTTTTAAAATCCGTTTCTTGTTCTCTAATTATCCAACCCAATCAATGTTGCTGTCGCTAAGGAAGGGTGGTTGGCGATGATGACATTTTATTTTGCACTTTTGGGTCCATTTGATAAGGGGTCGTACAGAGAAATACCATTAATCTGGAATTTTATGGCTGAGATTTAGGTCAGTGGCTGTGTGCTGTCTTGTGGCCACAGTTTAATGTGTGTTGATATTACTGTGTAGGGTAATTTTTCAAACATTTTTAATTGAAAATATATAACAATAAATTTTTTATTTTTTATTTTTAATATATTAAAATTATTAAAAAAACATCTATTTAATATTTTTTAAGATGAAAAGCTATTTGAAAATAACTTTAAAAATCAGAAGCTATTACATTATCAAATGAATATAGTTAGGGTTTGACTTGGTTTAAGCTTAGTGGGTTGGTTGGATCAAACTTGTAAATTGACTGGTCTATCTATTTTTTTAAATTGAAACAAAGTTATTTTAGAGTTCTTAAAATTCAAAACAACATTACTTTAGTAAATAAAATAAATCTAACTTAAAATGAAATTTTGCTCGTACTAAACTTGACTAGGCCCAAGTTGACGGGCCATCATATTGGCCTTTATTATGTAAGCTTGTTTGAGTGTGGTTGAGGTTGCTTTTCAAAGTGTTTTTTATTCAGAAATGTATCAAAATAATGTTTTTTTTTTAATTTTTAAAAAATAATTTTTGACATCAGCGCATCAAAATGATCTAAAAACATCAAAAAATATTAATTTGAAATAAAAAAATAAAATTTAATTTTTTTCAAAAATACTTTTAAAATATATAAAAACAAACCGGCTTAACTAGATTGGGTACCAAAATACATTATTTTGGTTTAGTCCGGACTTGTTACTTACTCAACTGATTGAGGGGTGGGAAAGAAAGCATGTGTATTTCCTACAGAACCCTCCCCTCCCCCAAACAGACCTTTAATGTCTGTATAAATTCTACAAATAAACATTGTAGAAAAGAATTGGTCTCAAGTTGATCAGTTCATTTAACTGAATTAAGTTAAATTTTAACATGATAACCAATAAAGATTTTGAAAGTTTTTAAGGAAAGAAAACTCAGAAAGGTAAAAGTTCTTGAAGATGGGCAAGGAATTAAAAAGTTTTTTTAAAAATAATTTTCCAAACTTTTTAAGAAGTAAATTATTCATTTCGAAAAATATTATGATTTTGACGAAATTTAAGGAAGAAAAAAAATTTCTATAATGACAAGAGAGAAAATGACACTCATTAAAACTCTTTTTTATTCTTGAACGACAAGAAATCTCATTAATCAGAAAACAATATTATATAGTATAAAGTAAAATTCAATACAAAAGAGATTGAACATATAAACAAATAACATGGAGAGAAATAACCAAATTCCTGAGACCTAAGTCTAAAATGAAATGTGGTGAAACCACTTTGTTGCTTAATGTTCGTTTGGTATTATGGTTGTTTAATGTCCGTTTGATATTGTGGTTGAGACCAGGAACGGAGTGAAGGGGGGCAAGCAGAAGCCCGAGCCCCTGCAAGAATTAATTTTTTTAGGGGTAAAACAGAAGTGTGAATTAATAGGAACTAAGGTTGTAGATATCTGTAGGGTGATGAGAACAAAAGGTGAAAAGAATGGTCCCACAGCCCACCAACTTTGTGTAATTAATTAATGGATTGTGATAAAAAAAAATGCCTACGTGGAAAGTAATAGGCTACAAAGTGATCAATGTGTTTCTTGTCTTTTCTCTCCCTATAGGCTATAAAGTACAACCCTAATATAAATTGTTGCAATTCCAACGTAGCCTATCAAAACAAAAACAAGAATAAAGATCCTAAACAGAATTTTTGTGCGGAAAGATTGAAGCAGAGTATTGTTTGATTTATTTCTCAGTAAACAAAACAAGGTACGTAATTGGATATCGATAACTCAAATTTAAAATATATTTTTATTTTGTTTTGAGATGTTTATTAAAAATTTAATAAGATTTTTTTTATAATTTTATAATTTTTGCTTTTTTTTTTCAAATTTGCTAGTTCTAACAATTGTTTTTTGAATTCTTGTTATAGTGATTTTTTTTTCTAATTGATTAGATATATTTTATTAGTTTGTTTTGATCATGCATGGATTTTTTTTATGTTTTGTTTTTAGCAGAGCCACCAAAATTATCAATTTTTTCTCACTATATATGTTTTGATTTTAGGTTGAACCATGAACAAAATAAGAAAAATTGATTTTTTTTTGAAAAAAAAAAGGAAAAATATTGACAACTCACAGCCTAGTGAACCAACTCCAAGTAATGTTGAAGTTATGGTTGAGCGACCTCTATGTGCTTCGGTTTACAAAGAACTGCTAGGCCGATTAGTGGCGACCTCTTACTAGAATCGATATTGCTCATTTAATTAGAGATCCAAGCAATCGTCCTCAAATTTGAGAATACCCGGTTAATCAACAAGATGAAATTCGAAGGGCATACATTAATTTGGGGTCATATCAACCTTTGATGTCTGAATATCCGCTAACCGGTAATAAACATCCTCGTCGATTTCGGTCTCATTGGTTCAAAAGTTATCCGTGGCTTGAATATTCGGAGAAAAATATTGCATTTTGTTTCCCTTGCTATTTATTTCCAAGTAAACCATCTGGAAAGCCAGGATCAGACACATTTCTTGTTAAAGGATTTAATTGTTGGAAGAAAGTTAATGATGGGGAACGATGTGTTTTTTTGACTCATATGGGAAAAGGTCCAAATTCAAACTTATAGATTTGCTACCAGGTGTTTGGAAAATTTGAAAAACCGATCATGTCATATTGAGAAGGTAGTTAAGAGGCAAACTACTCAAGAAATTCAGAATAATCGATTGCGTATTAAAGCTTCAATAAATATTGTTCGTTGACTCACATTTCAATCATGTGCTTTTAGAGGGCATGATGAACGTCCAGAATAAAAAAACCGAGGTAATTTTCTTGAAATGATGGAACTTTTAGCATCATACAATGAACAAATCGGTGCCCTTGTTTTGGGTAATGCTTCACAAAATGCTAAATACACCTCACATCAAATTCAAAAGGAAATTTTGCATGTCTTTGCTAGAAATGTTCAGTCTTCAATTCGTCATGAGATTGGTGATGCAAGATTTTGTTTAATTGTTGATGAAGCTCGAGATAAATCTAGAAGAGAGCAAATGGCCCTTGTTATTAGGTTTGTTGATAGAAGTGGATTTATACGAGAACGATTTTTGGATATAGTTCATGTCAAAGATACAACTCGTTCGCAACTCTTAAGGAAGAGATTTCCTTTGTTTTATCTCATCATAATCTGGATGTTCAAAATATTAGGGGTCAAGGGTATGATGGTGCCAGTAATATGCGTGGAGAGTGGAATGGTTTGCAAGCTTTATTCATTAATGATTGTCCTTATGCATATTATGTACATTGTTTAGCTCATCAATTACCATTGGCTCTTATTGCTGCAACTAGAGAAATATCTAATGTTCACACTTTTTTTCAGAATTTGATTTTTATTATTAACATTGTTAGTACTTCTTGTAAGCGTAATGATGAATTACGGGCTTTTCAAGCAGCTACAATTGAACATTTAGTTGATATTGGTGAGATTGAAACGGGTAAAGGAGTTAATCAAGTAGGTGGTTTGCAACGACCTGGAGATAGCAGATGGAGTTTGCACTTCAAATCAATTTGCAGTTTGATAAAAATGTATGGGGCAACTTGCTTGGTTCTTGAAAACATTGCTTTAGATGGATCTACTTATTCTCAATGTGGTGATGCGGCTTTTTCATTTAAGTTGCTAATGTCATTTGATTTTGCATTCATCTTACATATAATGAAGGATGTTATGGGAATTACTTATATGCTTTGCCATGCTCTGCAACAAAAATCTCAAGACATTTTAAATGCTATGCATTTAGTGACTACCACAAAGACTTTAATTCGGAAGTTAAGAGATGATGGTTGGAAAACTCTTTTAGAAGAAATGACATCATTTTGTAAGCATCAAGACATTGAAGTTCCTGATATGGATGCTTGTTTTTCTAGTGTGGGACGATCTCGCCGTAAACAAAAATCAGTAATAGTTGAACATCACTACCGAGTTGATATATTTACAGCTATCATTGATCAACAATTGCAAGAGCTAAATAATAGATTCAATGAGCAGGCAATCGAGCTTCTTAAGTTGAGCACAGCTTTAGATCCTAGAAATAGCTATAAATTATTCAATGTTGAAGATATATGCTTACTTGTTGACAAGTTCTATCCTCAAGATTTTTTCGACCAAGAAAAAATTCATTTGAGACTTCGATTTGCGGCATTATGAGCTTGATGTACCCAATCATCCAAAGTTAAAGAGTATGTCATCGATTGCTTATTTATGTCAAGGACTGGTTGAAACAGGAAAATCAACAATTTATCCACTAGTTGACAGGTTGGTTCGGCTTATTTTGACTCTTCCTGTTTCGATAGCAACTACTGAACGAGCTTTCTCAGCGATGAAGATTGTTAAAACAAGACTTCGTAATCGGATGGAGGATGATTTTCTTGCAAATTATTTGATTGTCTACATAGAAAAATAAATTGCTGAAAGATTCACGATTGATATGATAATCGATGATTTCTATTCTATGAAAGAACGACGAGCACAATTAAAATAAATATGTAAGAATCATTCTTTATTATTTTTTACTTTATTTCAAAGTTTATCAAACATAAATAATGTTTCGCTTTAGCTAATGTTTCTTTTATACTTTGTATGTTTATATTTGATAGGTATAAAGACTAACAACATTAAAGTGATGGATACATCATGAAGATGGAATTAACTTCATTGCTTTGACTGAATTCGGTATTGCTCCAAACCTTTTACCTTATACAAAGGTCATTATATGTTTATAATAAGTTATTTGAATAAAACTAAATAATGCAGGTTTTTTTTTACAACTCATGTATAATAAATTAAAACAAATATTATATATTGTTATATTATTTTTGGCCACCCCTAACAAATAATCCTAGCTCCGCCCCTGGTTGAGACTGCATTTTGTCCCAACCACAATTTATAGCTTTTTGGTTAAAGAAATTAATGTCTGATTTAGAGGTGAGTCCCATTGAAAAATGAGTTCTTGCTGCAGGTTTTGGTAAAGTTAAAAATTGCTGCTTTTCATTATTTTTGTCAGCGTTCTGCACCGCTTATCTTTTTAAAGCTAAAAATATAATATGTGCAGAGTTTGATTCAGAGAGTGTGTGGAAGTGGTTGGGAGTAGAGGGGAGAAATTAGGTGGTCCTGCAATTAAAATCTGTCATGCGGCAAAATGATCATGCAGGATCCCAATTTTTTTCAGAGGCATTTTGCATGACTTTCTCTACAGTTCACTTTTGTAATGTGAACAATGAGTGCAGAGTGAATTAAAAAGTGAACTGCAGAGTGAATTAAACTCATGATGACGTAGCATTTATAGAATTTGATCGTAATTCTAATTTTATTCATGATGATATTTTACCTGATTTTGTTGCACGCTCAAAAAACTATGGAAACCGTAGTGATAGAATTGTAGATAGTTTAATGAAACAATAAAAAATATTTTATATATTATTTTTATTTCATGATGTAATAGCAGTAGTTAAATCTACAATATTTAAATTAAAAACTATCAATATTAATATATGTCTTTTTTAGTTATTTTATAATCTCAATTTAAAAAATATTCTTAATCAAATACATTAAATTACTTTTTGTTCAACCTCAATTTCAACCACAGTTTTAACCAAACATATATAAATACCAAACCAACCTCAACCAAAAGTATTTTTTATAAAATAATTTTTTTCGAACCATAACTACAAAAGTTACCGCAATACTAAACACATTGTACAGCGGGTAGGGCATATCCTACAAATTATTTCAGGAAATTAAACTAGCAAACGTTAAAGCAAGGGTAAGGATATAACTTACCTTGCATTTCCCCCCTTTTTGTGATGTGAAGGAAATAACCATTTTAGTTTGATTTTTGAAAAGGTCAAGAAAATACTTTACATAAAAATTAAGTTTTTTTTATGGTTGGGTTGATGAGCTCAACTATATGATTGTATGATTCACTTAAAAAAATAAGTCTTATGAGAAATATAGAATTTTTTAATGTTTAAGTTAGTGTGTGTGTGCGTGTCTATATATATATATATATATATATATATATATATATATATATATATATATATATATATATGCAATTATGCATAAAAAACAATTACGCGGGCAGCCCATAAAAACCCAAAAAAACTACATAAAATGACATGCCAGTCAGGATTGCATAGACTAATAAGTCATCACCAAGTCCGGATTGGATTTTCAGGATAAAATTCTAGCTATTTGTACTAATCCTAAATAGCCATATGGCTAGGAAAACAAATATTATTATTATTATTTGTGTAACATCAGTTTTATCCAACCCAGTCACCGCTGCCGTTGCTAGTGAATGGTGGTTGGCGACGATGATAAATTTTTTTTTAGTTTAATGTAGGTGTCTGGATTAGCTTGTGCGTACCTTGACTAATTTTACGGGCTCTGAAGTTAATGATTATGTAAGCTTTTAGTGGCTATTATATGAGCAATCACGGGGTTCGAACTTAAAATTATATAAAAAAAAAACCTTTTAATTTTAAATTTTTATAATTGGACGACGATGACATTTTATTTTGCCCTCTTGGGACCATTGGATAGGGGTCGTGCAGAGAGATGCACATGTTAAACTACCATCAGCCTGGAATTTTATGGCTGAGATTTACGTCAGTGGCTATGCTATCTTGTGGCCACAATTTAACCCCTATTTTATAAGATGCGAAGATGCAATCCAGGTCACCGGGTGGTTCAGTTAATTTATATATCAATAGGTCATTTTAATTTATCTTTTAATGTAAAAATGATGTCGTTTCATGGTTTTTAAAACATGAAACAATGTTATTTTAGTAATAAAGACTAGGCTCTGGATTGGTTGGTCATCAAATTGATCTATTTAGTCGAACCAAGTTTTATATATATATAAAAAAACAACAATCTTAAATCTGTCACTTTGCCATAAGGAACGTTACTGCTTATTAATTCACAATATTTAAAAGATATGGAAAAAATATTATTCCTCAAGTCATTGGAGACACACACTCGCGGGTATTATGGATTCAATATATTCATGAGTTTTTTTTTTTCATTTTGTCCTTTAAGGACCTAATTGAAGACTAATTTAGCTAAAATTATTAAAGAATGAAAAAAATTAAAAGATAAAGGACCAAAGTGAAAAACATGAAGGAGATGAGTGGCTTTTTAAACTTCTTGGAAAAATATTCAATTTAATCCTCATGCTTTTCAAATTATAAAAACTGGATCCCTCCAACTTTCAAGATTTAAAAAAAATTAATTTTGATCCAAAACTTCATTTTCTTTATTTTCTAGTTCCTAGTTCAAGAGAGAAAAGAGAAACTCACTATATTGCAGCAATAGAAAGAGTAAATCATCATTGACATTGATTTCGGCCACCAAGACAGTCAATCTTGGTTTCAACGGGTTTCATTTGGTGAACGAGTTTTTAATTTCACCTTCAAATTGCCTAAAAAACAAATTTTAGCTCGAGAAGATTTTTGTTTGTGAGTTTTTTGAGGCCATGAATGAGTTTATTAAGGTATTTAGGATGTTTTCTAAGTATTTTTAGTCAAATATGAGTTAAAAAAAATGGGTTCTTAGAGGACAAAAAACACTCAGCCCAATTTTCTGGCCACCATGGAAGTCAAACTCTGGGGAGGAATAGGTGACACGTCGCCTGCTTATTTTTTTCTTTAAAAGAGATAGGATGAATGACAGGTCATCCATTCCTTAAAAAAAAAATTAAGTTAACCTAAATGTGTGGGCTTCGGCTTTTTAAAGCCCAAGCACACTGTGCCACCCACCTAGTCTCGCGTGCCTGAATCTTTTTAGGTCCATTGATTTTTTGTGTGTTTTTAATTTTTTTTCCTTTAATTTTTTTATTGAATGTTTTTGTTGGCTTTTTTTTTAAAAAAAAAATTAGTGTGTGGCTTTTAAAAAAAAAATCTTAATTTAATGTATTTTTACCCTTAAATTTTTTTTTAAAATCATTTCATTATTTGTTTGTTTTTTGAAGCTCTTTTTTTTTTATTTGACTTAAAAAAATCTCTTTGTTATCAAACTTCAAAAAATTAGAGCTATTTTTTTTTTATTTCAGTCCCACAAATCACTCCTATTTCTTTGTTAAGAAGAAAAATTGGTGTTTGATAAAAAAAAAAAAAAGTCTCGTACACTTGTGCGTATAATTAAATGAAACTGGGAAGCAAGGGAAGGGTACTGTAAACAGGCCAGTAAGCTAATTTCACGAAGACTCTTTTCAAAGTGAATTAGTTTTACACCTCTGGTCATATTTGCTTCACAGCAAGACCAATGGATCATCCATATATATATATATATATATAGCAATTTGGCTTCAATCAATTTAAATGAGGCCACAATTATTATAAACATCCTGTTCCACTTGATAGGCCTGCTGCGCCTGGGAAACTTTTCTCTTATTTCTTCTGGACAGATCCTTGTAAATAAAGTTCCTGATGTGGATGGGTGTTCGTGCCCAGGATTGTAAAATGGCCTCTTGGATTGAAGACATCCCGTGGATGAAAAGGGTCTTCATGATCAGTTTCAAGTAACGAGTAATTTGTTTTGACGCTCAAACCATCCACGTTTTGAACCTTTCCCTGCAGCTGATCGGAGATTATATATGGGCAGCTTTATCTGGCACTGTCAAATTGAGTTCTTGATTTATTTCCTGTGGGGGAAGTATCAAATATCTCATTTCTATGAGCTGATAAGATCTATGATTATCAGCACCTACCCGATAAGTTGGTTTTTATTTTGCTTCTTTTCGGCTGCCAGAAATTGTCCTAATGCTATGATAAATCTTGTCTAAATTCTTTTCCATGCCTTCAATTGAAACAACAGGAACACACGCGTGTGCAATCGTAAGTTGGTTGTCGCCAGATCGTAAGGCTAATTAAGGGGCGCATATATACCATCCATCTGTGATCTCATCTTTATTACTAATTGGTAGAGTTCTTATAATCAACAGTGAGTCGTTCATGTTTCTCATTAAGATGGGTCGTCCAAGCTTGTACTCGTTGGTCTAATATCGCCGCAAACTCCGAAGTTCTAGTGTTTGGAATCGATTATGAGCATCCAATGGTCAAAACACTACTGGTCGTCCACAAGTTCTCGGTCATAGTGTTAGAGAGTTCATACACTCGATTTCTATTTGGTCCATTAGACGATCCTATCTCCAACCACAAATCCGGATCAAGATCCAGATAAGTCAAGAGATCATCCCTATATCTCTTTTTTAATTGGTTGTTATATGTATCATAGAAAGAAAAAAAATCATGGAAATAGTAACTTAAGGAAAAAAATGGTTGAAAACCAACATACCACAAAGTGTTGAGCTCGATTATCCACGAACAGCTACACCCCTTTTTGGCGGTCATCACTCTGCACATGTGTTTCAACAAAAAGTTTCATCGGGCTTGGCTCACATCCAAGAACCGTAGTCTGCAAGATAAAAATTTTATCAGATAAATATATTTATAAAAAAAAACTAATAAAAAAATGGATGTAAGAAAAAACATTCCTACCATCTGCTTCGCATGTGAAACAAATAGAACGAAGCCTTCGGTGTGCGTGGTAACGGAACCATGAACACACCGATTCTGATTTTCCATACTAGACTATGACCATTGCGTGAAACACGCGGACATCACGTGCTAAACTTATTCCACCCATACAACCATGTACGATAGTTTGAAATCCTTCCACACCACCATGTCATCCCAGCTTGGAAGTTTTTTTTCTTATGCATATTTTTTGGCTTTTTTTTGCGCCTCATACCAAAATCACACAACCTATATGGTACGAATTAATTATCTATTAGTAAATAAAAAATAAAATCTTCATATTTGAAATAAAAAAATTGTCCTAAATTAAATCTTACCTAATTGCAGCGTGATTCTCCCAAACCCTTCTCGCAACATTTTAAGTTAATATTAACATTAAACCTTGAAAAACATATATCGACCTGCAATTTCCATTCAAGATGTTTAGAAACCTGACTCCATTGAAACAATGAGATTTCCATCAACAATTTAAAAGCTGGTTTTATTGTTCTTGTAGCCTCAATGTTTGTAAACCTAAAATTTCATTCGTTAAATGAAATTATTTTTTAAAAAATTATTAAACATGTCATTGTGAAAGCAAAACAAACTTATATAGAAAGGTCGCCCTTCCACTGGGCCTCGTACTTGTAGGTAAATGGATCCCGTTGTAAAGGGACCCCCCTCGACATTGTGGCATCACACTCGACGAGCCTGCATCATAAGTCGATGCTTGTGCCCCAAGTGCCTATTCTTGGTCAACACCTAATGACTCGTAGTCGTCAGCATCGATGTTAAAAGAACTAGCAGCGATTCTATCCTCGCGACATGTAATAGACTTTCCTCTAGGCATCTACACAAATTAATTGATAAAAAAAAATTAACAATTCATATTTTTTTAAAAAACAAATTGGCAGCACCCCCTATATGGGAGACTACCCACAAACCGATTGATTTTATTCAATTTCTTCTAACAATTTAGCATAATTCAATTTCATAGAAAATTTTTATTTTTTACGTGATAATATTTTTAACCATGAATTTACATTTTTTTTAAAATTTAAAAAATTCAAAATAATAATTAAAATTAATCCTACATATTTAATTGAAATTGAACAACAAATTTGAAAACAAATAACTAAAATTCAACAAAATAATGCAAAAATTATTCCAATAACAACTAAAATTCAACACATTTATTAATTCATAAAATTGTTAAGGACATAAAATTGAACAAAAATGAAGACAAAAAAAACACATAAAAAAAGGAAGAAAAATGAATGAAAAATTATTACCTTAATGACATGCTTAATTTTGGCTGATAATTAAAACAAAAGAGATTGTTAATAAACCCAAAAAAAGAAAAACAAGAAGAAAAATGAAGAAAGACATCATACTTGAGATTGAGAAGAGAAGTGAATGTTTGATTTTGGTTAAGAAGAAAAGAGAGCAGAGAAGATAAAGAGAGAGAAATGACTTTGAGAGAGAAAAAGGTGAAGTCTCGTCTAATCTGATTTTTGTCTTTTAATTTAATTTTACCAACAGAATTAATGATGGTAATTTCGTCTGTAAAATCAAATTAAAATTTTTAGAAAGTCCTTTAAATATTACCGATGACTTTTCATTCTATCGGTGATGCTGTTGGAGAAAAAGTGAATAGTCAAAAGAATCTTAATTATTAGCGCATTGAGAAGTGAACAGTTTTCATAGTCACTAGAATATACAGACGAACACATTCCGTCAGTATACCTGTATGTAATGAACACCATAAATAGTGTCAAAGAGAAGGGGAACAATTCTCACAGTCATTGGAATATACCGATAGACACATTTTGTTTGTATACTTGCATGTAATGTATAATTTGTCGGTATTTTTATCGGTGTAAAACATTGTCTCATGCCAAATTGTATTTGTATTTCATATATATTCATCATGTAAATACTTAAATTTATAACTGCACACACAACACAATAACTCCTGTGCACGTCATAATAATAAAATAAATATTTCCTTGTCATTCAATAATAAATTAACATCATTGTCATTACATTGACATTACACATTTATGTTGTGCAAATTAATCAGAATTATCTTCTACTTCGTAAATTGACTCGTCTTTATCTCCATTGCAATCTTCTACGTTGATTTTGTTCATATCAACTTCATTGACTTGTTTATGTTCGCTGACATCATTCAACTCCTCAGCGTCAACATTAATAAAAATATTATATTTCTAACAAATATCTTCCCCTCACAATATGTTTTTCATACGAGTCATTTAGGATGAGAGAATATTGACAAGTTCTCACATGAAGGCACTTCCCCACCACCATCATACCTTGGAATGTGGTTGATTCTCATTCTCAATTGAAGCTCAAAATAGTATGAGATAATGTTAAAATCTCTTCAATAATATAGGCCTCACATATCGAAGTCTCAACATGTGTCTTGTTTTTTTAATTTTCTCTCAAGGTTGAACAAGTACCTCCATGGAATTAAATGAATGTTTTAAAATATGCAAAGAAAGACAATAAAAATTTAATTACAATGCATGTGTAATCCCTAATCCCTCGAATAGATACGTTCATCTATAATGGACTAGGCCTCCAACTTTTGCCTCAAATGGTAAATGTAAGGATAGATGCTCCATCGAGTCGAGAAACGATGGAGGGAATATCATCTCAAGTTTGTATATTGTCTAGACAATATTCTTTTCAAGCCTTTTCATGTGTTGTGTTTGCAACTTGTTGGAGCATATATCTCTAAAGAAGTGATTGATCTCCATAAGTGCATCTTATATCCTCTTTAACAATAAATCCTGATAAGCTAATGGAATGAGTGTTTGCATAAACACGTGACAATCATGGCTTTTCATTCCATACAATTTGCAATCCTTCTAATTCACCAATCTTGATATGTTCGAGGCATATCCATAAGAAAAACACAGATTTTTAAGCCATTGGTAGACAAGTAACTGTGCATTTTTGTCTAAGATGAAGTTGGCTTTAGGATTTGTGACATGTGACCCAATATAAACCAACTTCATATTTTTATGGTGATAAAATAAAAATATATCCATTCTAACCTTGATATTTTTCTTTGTCTTTCCCTTCACTTTCATAACCATGTTGAAAATGTTCTCAAACACGTTCCTTTCTATATGCATGACATCAATGTTATGATAGAGGAGATTGGTTTTCCAATAAGAAAGCTCCTAGAAAATACTTTGCATTACCCAATTGTGGGTCAAACCAAAACCATAAAACTTTTGTTTATTGAATTGAAAACCAAACACAATGTCATTGTACTCCGACACCACGTCATACAATTCTTCACCCCAAAGAAGTGGTAGTGCAACATCCCTTTCAACTCTGCCAGCAAAAAAGTCTTTTCTATTCTTTCTGAACATGTGATCTACTAGCAAAAATCATCGAGGATAGTAAAAAAAAGATGATTTACTGTCGTTTGTTAGTGTGAATGCCTTGTTATTTTCTATAAATTATGAACATGCTAGTTTTTCATGCGTGCTTCAACCAAAAACCATTCCATAAGCTAGAAAATTATTGATAGTCCACATTAAAGTTGTCTTCATAACAAAATTCCATTTTCTCGATGCATCATAAGTCAAAGCCCTTGATGACCATAACTGTTTCAACTCATCAATCAATGATCGAAGACAAACATCTATATTCCAACCTAGACTATTAAAACATGGTATGACCATAAATAAAAACATGTACTCTGACCTCATACACATTCCTAGTGGCAAGTTGTACATCGTGAGTATAACCAGCTAATATGAATAAGAAGCATCAAATGACCCGAATGGATTGAATCCAAGTACATAACCCAAGATGCATATTCATTGATTCTGCTGAAAACTAAGAATGTACATTGTTAAAGTGTTTCCATGCATCACCATTAGAAGGGTGCACCATCACTCCATCCATCGCATCATGTGATTGGTGCCATGTCATGTGCTCAGCAGTCTTTGGTGACATGAATAACGTCTGTAGTCTAGGTGTGATTGGGAGGTATCTAAGTTTTTTATATGCAACAAGAGTCCTTCCCTGCCAATCATGGGTTTATAATGAGAATGTCTATATGTTTTACAATCGGTCAACTTTGTATTTTCAAGGTAGTACAACATGCAGAAGTTTGGACACATGTCAGTTTTTTAGTATCCTAGACCGAGAGGTTTCATCATGGACTTAGCAACATAGAAGTTCTCTTTCAGTATGTTCCCTTCATGTAAAATGCTTCTCGCCCATTCGACAATTCTTTCATAACCAGTCTCACTCAACCCATGATCTGACTTGATGGTGAACACCTGTGCAATGACCAATAATTTACTGTGATTTGTGAAACCATCCTATAATGGTTTCTTAGAATCTTTTAAAATATTAAAAAACTTGGTTGTGTCTGCATTGGGTTCTACGATTGGACATTGACCGACATGACCCCGAATCATTCTCATCGCATCCATAACCATATTCCTAAAGGATTACTATTGTCATCTACAACTTCATGCACATTATTAGAACTAGAAGTTGACCTAACCGTTCTTTCTACCATATTATTGTGAGGAACATGTGGTTCTTCGTGTGCATACCAATACAACTATTTCTCAATAAACCTTTTTCGTAGAAGATGCATCATTACAATATCTGGATTGATAAACTTTTTATTTTTACATCTCTTGCATAGACATCTAATACTCATTCCACTAATATTTCTCGAATTAGATAGTGCATAATTAATAAAACCATGAACCTCATTACCATAATCCATCCTTCATAACCCTTGGGGTGAATCTCTATTATGAACTAAATATATTTGCAAAAATATTGATTTAGCTCAAGTTTATTCAATATATTTTAATAGTACTCTTAATTCATTATCAATTATCTACATAAATTTTAATTTCTACAAATTTACTAAAGATTTCAACTCGGAAATAAAATTGACAAAATATAAAGTGGACTCATTAAATAAGCCATTATTTTTTTTCATCACAAAACACTTAAGTCAAAAATTCAACATAAGTTTCAACAATTTACAAACAAATACAATTTTACAAAATCTAAAACAAACCCTAACATGTACAAATCATAAATCCATACAATAAATTTGTATGACAAAAAACTATAAAACAAGTAAACACCTAAACAAAATATATATACTACAAAAATATGCAAAAAAATAACGTTTTAAAATTGAGTTCAAATAAAAAAAAAGGGTAGATTTGGTTACCTAAAGTGTAGAATCCTCAATAAGATTTGAATCAGAACACGAATGCTGACAAACTGAGTGTTGTGGTGGCCAAATTTGTTGTGGGAGGTTGAATTGTGCTGAGATTGAGGGGAGGGTGGCTAGTTGTTGCAGAAAAAATGCATAAGAAAGAAGGAGAAATGGGGGAGGGGGAGAGGAGGGTTAATCACCAGGTCATAAATTAAATATTATCGACGACATTACTGATAAAATTATTGCTTCAGTAATTTTGTCGGTCATTCTGTCCTTAAATATGTCACGTTACCGTATTATTTGCTTTTTGTTAATCCCACTGTAATACCCTCCGTAATTCTCTTGGTATATATCAAGGAAATTTTTCCGTTGGCATATTTATGAACATACTTTACCGTTAGGTTAATTCCATTGGTAATGCCGCTGTTAAAAAGTTACACGTCATTGTATTGTTTGATTATTTTTTTTTTCCACTGCAATTTTTTCGGTATATATCGAGAGAATTTCTTTGTCGATGTCTACTGATAAATATATAGATAAAAAATTATGTCGGTAAAGGTTATCATAATATACCGAAAAAAAAATTATAGTGTTTTTGTCTATAATTTCCTAATTTTCTGAACCAGAGATGATTAAGAAAGTGCAAGTGAACGCAGCAAATAGCTGGTGGTTTTAATTCTAGAAGGTAGATACAGGATTCCAGGAAACTTTATTCCTTGTTTATCTGCTGATAAAGGAAAAGTATATTATTCCAAGCAAAAGCAAAGCCATGCAGTAAACAGACCGACAAGCCCCGCTTCAAGACTCAGGTTGATTCCTTCCCCTTCAATGAGGCAAGCCCATGGAAAGGACTAGTTAGGGTAAGGAATTGAAGGCATTTCTTCAAAATCAAGACAACGCCATTTCATAATGAAAGTAAAGAAAGACATCAATCTGGCAGGACCAACAGTTGTTTATTAAGTAAATTGGATAGGCAATGATAAACTCCTTGCACATATAATATAACTGATCTGATCTTCTTAGCGTCACAAGGGTGACAGATTTTCTCTTCCTGGTTTTGAGCCTACCATCAGGCCATGGCTTCCGGAGCAAGCAAACCCACTGCCTTCATGCTCTTAATCCTTAATATGGGGCTGTATTTTTTCATGATAATAATCAGTTCATGGATTATAAATCATGGAATTGTAAGATCTCGTGAATCAGGTGAATCAGATCGATTCCTTGCAGGCATATATATATTCACTCAAGGATTGAATTTTTCAAGCGATTACTGACTTATGCATGCATGCTTTACCATGTGTGAATGTATATGCAGCGGCTATTTTGACAATTCCAGCTCGCATATTTCCAATATACTTCCCAATGGGAAATTTGGCAACAGGTTTCTTCATCATTCTCTCCCTTCTTGCTGGCGTTGTGGGCTTCACCTCCTCTATTACTGGACTCTATAATCTTTTTCTCTGGAATGCTCCAAGCATACACGCAACATATGCGTCTTCTCTTGCATCATTGTCACTCACCCTTCTAGCCATGGGGTTGATGCTTATGCTCTCTCTCTCTCTCTCTCTCTCTCTCCTTAATTAGTTATAATCTTCCTTCTTCTTCTTTTTTACTTTCAAACTCATATCCAATTTCAATTATTTCAAGTTGGTGTATGCAAACTTACCAAGCCTTTTTCTCAATGTGCATTGCAGATTCGCATGCAAAGAGATCAACATAGGCTGGACAGATTCAGTCTTGGTATGTTCATTGTTCTTTTTCCTTGTTATGTGCATGTGTGTATTACAAGCAATGGGGTATCTGTCAATCCCTTAGAGTCCCCATAACTAGTCCTCTATTACTTGGATTGGCTGCGCTAGATCACGCCAATCCTTTGATCGACGAGAGCCCATCATCCCTGGTGGTTCACAGAAATTATTTAGACAAACTTTTCAAAAGTGGAAATTGAACTCCAAACCTACTCATATCTTATTTCAAATCCCTTATCATTTATGCTAGTTTACTTTCATTCTTCTATGATCTAAAAAAGCCAAATAAAAAACAGTACATTAATTTTTCATATCATGTGATTATTAACAAGTTTCGAGGGAAAGTATTTCTAATAGAGCATGGTACTGGATGTTAATGTTGATGAACAGCGTACTCTAGAAGTGGTGACAATAATTGTGAGTGGAACTCAATTATTGTGCACTGTTGCTATCCATGTTTGAGTTGTAGATATGGTCGCACGACAGGAGCCTGGAAGCAAGAGTTTGATTAATTAAGCCTTCAATTGGATGCCTGGCAACTTAGTTCTGTAAACACATATATATGTTGTCATAAAATTAATTTGTATTGATCATTGAGTTACGTAGTTACGTTTGTCTAAGCGTTTGAAATTGTATTTAGCTTGAAAAACGTTAAGAAAAAATAATGTTTTTTCAAGTAAAACACATTTTCAAACACTATATATTACCGTGTAGATAAATGAGTCTTGATCATGTTTTTTTTTTTTTATATAATGAGAGTTTGTATATGAGTATATTAATAATATTTAATTTATCATAATAAAAGTATTCAAAACATTAAAAAAAATTATTAAAAAAAAACCTAGAATCCATATAATTTTAAATCTATAAGTCACACATGCTTTTAAGATAAATATAATAAAATAATATCAGCATACATTTTAAACATTTATTCAAACTTATAATTGATATAAAATCAAAGTCCTAACATGCATACTAATAATAAAAATAACTTTATTTAAATTAAAACAAAGAAAGTTAGTTACTTATTGAAGTACTTTAAAGTAATGAAACTTTTGTTATTGTCAATGAAGGATCATTTATCCTTAAAGCTTTATTATTTATCACTTGTGCAACTAAGATGATTATAATATGCCTCTCAAAATTCCAACAAGACTATAATATTGGTTTAGATACACTTCTAAATAAGGTATTTGAACTAAATATTATATAACTCAAATATCTCTTAATAAGATAAACATAAACTCTAGATTTGAAAGGAAAATCAAAACATAAAAAGATAATAAAACACTAAAATATAAGGTAAGGAAGAGAGTCTAAAGATTTAAAAAACATTGTCCAAAAATCTCCATTCACCTCCTTTTTTTATAGTGGATTTTGAAAGCCAAGAAGTTAAAGAATTAATTTTGGTAATAATCAGAATTAATTCACACATTATCAATATTTGATTAACCACCATAAAATAAAAATTAAATCTGAACATAAAAATCATAAATCTAAATTTTTTTAAGATGAAAAAGTTATTCATTTATTAAAAATGCTTATGGAAGAGACTATTAAAACTTATGGGCTAAATTATACAAACAATGGGTTAGAAGAAATAATTCTTCATGGACCATTCTAATTTTATAAATTATTTCAAATAAAACAAATAATAACAAAAAAAAACATGAACTAAATCGAAAAGAAAGAGAAGTTGAGGAGATGATTTAAGAAATTAAAGGCAGCCCATAAACATCAAGGAAGAGAGAGAGAAGAAAGAAGAAGAAAAAAATGGTTATCAACGCCAAACTAAAGTTCCTTTTGGTACACGTGTTGTTGGGTTATGGAGGAAACGCTGAGACAAATCAGACAACGTCCCATAATGGTTTTTTTAGCCACTAAAATTAGCCGTACTCATCGTCCAAAGACAACAAAATAGCTGACGCAATGTATTTTTTGAAAATAGTTTTCATTCACCTCTGATTTGATAAATTAGAGGCAGGACATAAATATCGAGAAAGAGAGAGAAAATAAATAAGAAGAAAAAAAATGGTTGTTAATATCATATCAGAGTTCTTTTTGGTGCATGCATTGCTGAGTCATAGAAGAAACACCGAGATGAATTGGATGTCGTCCTACAATAATGTTTTTAGCCACTTAAATTAGTCATACACGTCGTTCAAAAATAATAGAGCGACTGATGCGTGCCTATCACATATCAATGTATTTTTTAATATACTTTTTATATATTAAAATATTAAAGTGTCTCTATCCTAACCCAATAATAACGAAAAAACCAACAACCTAATAACGATAACACCCTCTTATTCAAATTCAAGGTATAAAAACATGAACTTCGAGGGTAATCAATTCTTTTATTATGCTTATCTAAATGAAAAGACAAACACGCCCCTCATTGTAAGTTAAAGTTTTTATTATTATTATAAGGGTAAATAGATGACTTTACTGTGTATTTTTACATAAAAATACAAAAATAACCCTCTATGACAGCCTAACAATTTCTTATTTTTAAAGATATTAATGTTATTTTACTGTGCAATTCTGTCAATTTTAAAATACCAAAATAATCCAATGGCAGATATATTTTCACCTTTAACCATTAGCCTATGAGGTTTTTTCTTTAAAGTGCAAGACAATAAAAATATTGTTCTTATCCACATCCACAGTATATCGGGTGAACTGTATTTTTATTTTTTACCACCCATTCCATTTCTTCTTAACGTCTTCCTGCAAAAATAGAAAACAGGTACATGCTAGCTCAGTTAAATACCAGTTGTGCTTAATATTTCTTTGTTTTCTTATATTTTATTTTCATTTACAAACTCATTCTTATTTAAAAGTTTATTGGTCCTTCTAGTTTATAAAAATTATAATTTGGTCCTTATGATTAAAACATTTATACAGTTAGGTCCTTCCTTACATGTTTATCTTAATTGTATAATGGTTCGTTATATAGTTTTTTCTTAATATTACTTTTACTATAATAAGTCAATATTATAATTGTAATTATATATTACATTCTGATTTTGGCCCCGTTTGAAAACGCGATTGAAGCCACATTCCCTCAAAATTAAAATTGTTTTTACTAAAAATTATTTTTTTTATGTTTTCAAATCATTTTAATGTGTTGACTTTAAAATTGATTTTTAAAAAATAAAAAAAATTATTTTGATGTATTTCTAAATGAAAAATACTTTAAACCGCAACCGCTATCACAATTTCAAACAGATTTTAAGAATTATACAATCAAATGTCATCATTGCATTGGAAAATCCATTATATCCAACCAAACATATCTTTATCGTCTTATAAAAATCCAAAGACACGTAGCTTTATCCAAAATAGTCAATACAATCTTGCAAAATAGTTCTATAGAGCTGTTTGAAACATCTCAATCAAACACCATACATTTAATTATACTCTCTATTAAAAACAAAATAATTGAGATTCTATCTATACTCATTTACAATTACCTACTAAATTGAGTTTAATAGCAATAATATTCAACTCATGGTGTAGCGTAAGTATCAAACTAGTAAGTATTGCTAATTTAATAACAAAGTCATGGAATTATTAATTCTAGTAATCAAATAATTTAAAATATATATTTAAAAAATAATAAATAATCAACAATTTATTTATTTTTTCTAGATATACCTTGCATAATTTCTGCTATAGATATGCATATGCAAACATGACTCTCTCAAACTATAATTCAAAATAGCTCAAAAATTATTTAGTACTGTCATAAAGTTTAATAGAACTGCATTGCAGCAATACTAATAAAAATAAGTCATTCAAACATGTGTAATATGTATGCTCAAGTATATATAATCAAGTTGGTTTGTTGTTGCATTTATTGGAATATTAAAATTAATGTTCAATCATATCAGTTTAAAATACTTGTTTTAATAAATAATAACTTAACAAATCTCTATCAATCGAGTTTTTACTGTCAGTTATAAGTGTTCCATCTATCAAAAGACCTGATCTATAATTCAAAATAAATTGTAAATATTATTTGCAATTTTTTAAAATGTGCTAATTTTCGAATTATTTTTTTTAAGTGTGTTACTTTACTAATTTTTTTCTACTGTGTAAAAAAAAAAAAAAACCTCCATGCTCCTCCATACAGATGGAAGTCCCACGCTTTAAATTCACACACGCATGGAGAGAAGAGCCTGGTACAAAGAGAGACATCAGGCACGAGTTGCAGAAGCCAAACAAGACAAAAGACAAATAAAAAGCACAAAACAATGTTTTTGTTTCTTATGGAAAGGGAAAACAGGACAGGACAGGACAGGACAGAACAGGACAGAAACAGAACAACAACTACACCGGAATCCGAATAGAAGAATCAAAACAAAACAACTTACAACAACAAAAACAACAAAGCCCTCTTCTTCCTTCCTTCCTTCCTTCCTTCTCTTTTCTGTTTTTTTCGTCTGTTAGAAACAAAGAATAAATCATCTATCTTCTGATACACTCTCAGAACAGAAAACATATACATAGACTGTTCCGTCTTCCCCTTGTTCTCGTCTTATTGCTTTCTGTCTCCTTTCTTTCTTTGTTATCTAATTTTTTTTGTAATACAAAAAAGTTTTGAACATTATTATTTATAATAGTCACAAGAGAGAAACCAAGAGAAGAGAGATCGAATGGAGCAACTTGTTAATTTTATTATACGGCCACCCAGGTAATAAATTTCTCTTCTTTCCTTCAAATTTGATTATTTTCCATCTGGATTTTGGTTTGTTTAGTTGATTAGAAATTTGGAAGGGAAAATTTTTCGTTTTGAATCCTGGTCGGTTTTTGCTATCTGGGTTTGAATGAAAATTGGAAACCCTTTTCTCAAAAGTTCTTAATTTTGATTTATTTTTGTCCAGTCATGAAGATAACAGACACCATGAGATTCAAATTTGATTTTACTTTTATCGGTTTGCTTGGCAACCAAAAGGGCTTTTGATTTTGATTTATTATTGGGATTCAAATGATATAGCTTCGACTCTTTACTTTGTGTGGTTTGTTCAGAATCCAAGATCTTTCTTTCTGTGCTGATTTCTGTTTTTTCTGTACGGACGTGGTATTCTTGTGTTTAAATCCTCTATATTGATTAGTCAATTTTGATCGTTAGATTCCAAGCTATGTATTGTATCAGGTAGTTTTTCATTTTTTGTAAACGAAATCATATTATGGTGCATAGCAGATAGTATATATTGTTACTTTTTTTCATATTCTTTTGAAAGTCAAATGTATTAAATTTCAGTAGTTGTTTTGATAGGGTTGGCATGTGAGGATCAGAACCTTTTAGTTCTTTTGCTTTGTTTACGTAGTTTTTCCACTTTTGCGTATTTCACGTGATACTGAGTGAAAATATAGACAGCAAAATGAACTTTCTGGGGGTTATTAAATTGGCAGTTGACTTGGAAACAATTGATGCTAGATGCTGAACAATTTCGATGAGAATCGAATAAGGTTCCTAAATTCACAGACACTGAACAATTTATTGCTTAAATGTCTATCAAAGTCAAACATCCATTATTAAGTTCAGTCATCAAAGACATCTTGTAGATCCGATGCATCCTCTTATAAGCTGAGGCGTGTTTGATAGCAATTTTTTTTCCGGAAATGTAGGCTCCACACATGTTTTTATTTGCATTATTCAATAATTGATTCTCCAGAAGCAAAAGGAAAAAAAAAAGGTTTCATTGGACTCTTTAAGAACAAGAAGGCATTAATTGATGTTGCATGCTTTAGTGTGATGCATTTATGCACTGCACTTTTTATCCGACATTAAGCTGAATTGAAAACATCTAGACTTTATTGCTATACACCAGTTATCTAAGCTCAATGGGATGCATGCCAAGGAAATTACAATTTTTGATGACTGGATACCTGTCAATGTATTGGCCCATTTCTTTGTTTATAGTTTTTCATGATTCTGTCCATTTTTGTTCTGTAGAGCTGAATACAACCCAAAACATGATTTGTTGGATCAAGAGTTCATGTTGAAAGGAAAATGGTACCAAAGAAAGGACGTGGAGGTATGTGCCATTATGGGTGGACTAGTCAATTTTTTATGTTTGATTATATTTTCTTTAATTTTTATGTCTTCCTCTCCTTGTAGACAGGTGATGATGAACTTGCTAAATACCTCTGACATGTTGACATCTTCTTTTGACATCAGCTTGATTTATATTAAAAACAGTTCGGCAAACAAGGAACCCTAGCAATTTCACACAACTTGTCAAGCCTAGTGTAGATTTGCTGAAGTTATCATTAATATTTTTGAAACTTTGATACTTTGTAACTTGTCATCCATGTTACAAATTTTAGGTGCTGTAATTTTTTTAAATTGAAGGTCCTGGAATATCCCCATATAGCATAATTATTTGCTGAGTTAGATCAACCAATCATTTTCCTTCACTTTCTTACTGGGATCATGGAATGGAACTGGGCATTACAGTTGCAACCTAGCCATGGTCCATGCACTCAACTATTCATGGAAACTTGCACATTCTACCTGCACAAGAGACTCATACAGAACTCTACACAAGTAATATCCATTACAAATATTTGATCCTTCCTTTCCCGTGGTTGTCCCATTGAAAACATGACTTTATAATTGTAAAAGAGGAGTAAGAATTATCAACTATATGCAGCTTTTGCTAGTAAATGAATGATATCTTCTTTGTGCCTGCTCGGAAACTTGAAACATTTGAATTGTTCATTGGCTTATGTTTAAGGTGTTTTCAATGTTTTGCAGGTTCAAAACAGTAGGGGAGATGTTCTTCAATGTAGTCATTACATGCCCATTGTTAATCCCCAAGAAAAGCCTCTGCCCTGTGTAATATACTGTCATGGAAACAGGTAACTGGTTAATCATGGTTTATTATAATGTAGATTGTTGTCTGTAGCACCTTATAGATGGAGTCTTCTAGTGTTCTTGTAGAAACTCAGAATTTTGGATGATGAAGAATGAAAATACAGATCAAATTAGAAAGAGAATTTTCTATAGTCATCAAGCATAAGTTCTTTCTCTATCTTGGTGCTAAATATTACCTTCTGTTTACCCTTGTAAAACCCTTGTTAAAATGGAGCAGAGGAAGTGGGAGTGATTGGCAGTTCTATTAAAAATCAACTTAATTAAGATTTTGTATTTATTTCTTCAACTTTTGTTTCACAAAACTGATTGTTACTAAATGGCAGTGTATCTTTGCTTTTGCAGTGGGTGCAGGGTTGATGCTAGTGAAGCTGCTATTGTATTGCTGCCTTCAAACATCACAGTTCTCACTCTCGATTTCTCAGGATCTGGAATTTCTGGAGGAGATTATGTCACTCTAGGATGGAATGAAGTAAGTTGTGGGCATCCTATCAAAATCTGTTGAGGGAAGTTGGATGCTCATTGTGCAACTACATCATATATCTTATGCATTGATTGTTAAAATGTTTGTTAATCTCCTAGAAATTGTTTAGACACCACCTGGTTATTTATTTTTATATTGGCAATTGTTGCTCTTCAATGTCGAAAGTAACCATCAGACATTCTTTGGTTGTTTTCTAGAAAGATGATCTCATGGCTGTCGTTGATTATTTGCGGCAAGATGGAAATGTCTCTTTGATTGGCTTATGGGGCCGTTCAATGGGTGCTGTCGCTAGGTTCTGTTCATTCACTACTATACATCTTTTTTCTTGTTGTGTCATTAGTCTAGGTTTATGGTCATGTGGATCTGTTGCAGTGTAAGGCACTTCTATTTACTTATCTACCATTGATGATGTCTCACAGCCTGATGTATGGAGCTGGGGATCCCTCGATCGCAGGAATGGTTCTTGACAGTCCCTTTTCTGATTTGGTTGACCTGATGATGGAACTTGTGGGTACCTACAAATTTCCTTTACCCAAGTTCACTGTAAGTCACCATTCAGTCACATTACGAAAATTATATTCTTCATTGATTCACAGCCTTAGTGTAGTCTGTGTGATGATTTACAATAACAGGAAATAAATGAACTTGCAAGCATGTTTATTATGACAGTTCTTTACTTCATGACAAAATCTTCCTGCAATGTTAATAATTGGAAACTGCATTTGTGACATTTTCCTTGCAATCACCACTGCTGACTCAAGCAAGTTTTGCAGAAATTTTATGTGCATAGAGAGCCTCTTTCATTAGAAGATATCCAGAGAAGTCTTTGCCCCTGATTTTAATACTGTGATATATTTGTGCTTTAGTTTTCATTTCTTTTTGGCTTTTCTTGGAATTTGGATGGCTAATTAGAAACAACTCTTCTACCCTGTAATTATTTCATCATCTTGCTCTTACTAAAATTTAATTTTACTTGTGCCTAAATGATGGTGGTAATTATTTTAACATTAAAATTTGTTGTCTAGCAACTTTTGTGTGTGGCCATGTTTAATGTTTCTGGTATTCTGAATTGCCCATCATGGAGCTTAACTTTTATCTTCATTACACACCCACTCTTTGTTGTGTCAATGTTTTAGTAGGTCAGTTTTGTCATTAAGTAACACCTTTCATTGTGTAATGAAGGAATTTTTTACCCATCTTTGTTTTTTCCCTAATCACATCCATCAGACTCTTTAAACCGTTTACATGTATTATAATTTACTGTCTGAACTGTGCACATGTATTAATAATTGATGCAATGATGAGTGCACAAATATTCTTCTAGGATTTTCTAGTCTTGTCTCTGTGTTGGCTCACTGTGTTTATTTTTGTTGCTTGTTCTAGGTGAAATTTGCTATCCAATACATGCGAAAAGCTATCCAGAAAAAGGCAAAGTTTGACATAATGGACCTGAACACCATTAAGGTTCTCTCCCTCCTGCAACTTGTACTTCTTTATTGGGTGTTGCAAGTTGAAGCTTCTGGATGATAACTAGAACTCAATTATAACTTTGTTCATGTTCATACTAGTCTCTGTCTTATCTTTTCGTATTTTATTTTAATTTATTCATGGTACGGGATAACCACTTGGTCAAAATGGAAAGCTAAGACATGATTTAGAGTAAACAATAATCACCAAGTCATTTAATTGAAATTTTAGTTACTATTGGATGCGTTAGTGTGTGACTGGCCACTTTATTTTTAATTTTTACCTGTCCAACTTTACTAAGTTTATGGTGGGAAAGCTTCATCAATGTGATGATAGTTGTAGGTTGGTTTGGAGCAGTTACCAAACTATAAAAATTCCAGTGGATTTTTTCACTAAAGAAATGTGAAAGAAGTAGCAAACAGTTTTTTTTTAGTGAATGAAAAAGTTGAATGGTTGTTCCCTCAACTGCTTTTTGTATCCAAACTTCCTATTTTTTTCATTCCCCACTTCAATGTGCAGTTTCTAATTTTATCATCTTACCTGTTATTGAAGAATATAACTCCTTTATTCATCTTTGTATCACAGGTGGCAAAATCATGCTTTGTTCCAGTTTTATTTGGACATGCCATTGATGATGATTTCATATGCCCTTATCACTCAGATCGAATATTTGAAGCTTACATAGTAAGTTCCTTCCATTTAGTGGCAAGCATTCAAAAGTAATTGTGCTCAATTGTAGATAGAAATTTACTTTTCTTAAAGTTTGCTCTAATGCTTGGCATTTTGTCAGGTTTGTAATCACGGGAAATTGAAATTCTTTAGTGTTAACAAATGATGGATGAAATCTGTTCTAGTCTTGGTCGAATTTACTCCAAATCTCTAGCCCAAGGTCAATTGGGAAGCCACCCTGGACACAGCTGATCAACGGCTAAATATTGAATATATGATGTGTTTTTTCAAAGTTTCTTGTTTGAGGAATGATTCCCAAAGATCCATTACGTTGATTTTAATTAAAATCTCATCAAATGAGAGGTGTATGCTGCTCATTTTTTGTTGATTGAAACTCTTGCATTTGGTTTAATAATTTCTGTTGCCTGGATTGTATATATGATACTCTGTGAGCTTGATTTTTAATGTGCAAATTTTGCAGGGAGACAAGAACATTATCAAGTTTGAGGGAGATCACAACTCTCCACGCCCTCAATTTTATTTTGATTCATTAAATATCTTTTTCCACAATGTCTTGCAACCTCCCGAGGATGAGGTGGGGGGGACATACTTTGAAATGGTGCATGATTACTTTGGTAAGGTAAATTGAATCACGTAGATCTTGTTGTAGGGCATGATATTATTGGAAGCACTACATTTCGTTTCTACTATCCTGTTTTGCCAATTGTTGGTTGTTTGTACCTTCAGGATAGTTGGAGCTCGTTGCATGAAGTAGGCTGTGACCCAGAATCGTCAGTTGTATCAAAAGGTATGACTGATTTACCTTATACTTATTAGCATCTCAAAGATGATTTCTGTCAAAGCTTTATTTTCCTGCTTTTTTTCGCTGTCCTATCTGTTTGTTATTTGTTGAAGTACCATCATCAAGCAGCACAGCAGATGCCATTGAGCAAGTTCGGTCCAGAAAACCTATGAGTCGGATAGAGGTCAGTGATTATATGCTGTATTCTTTGCTTGAAATGTTTAAAAAATTCTTAGTGTAGAGGTCAAAGGCATGTATGATGCACCGTATGTTTAATTAACTGCTCCATAGTGTAACGATTGTCCTGTTTGATGGGTATCAGATTTGAGTGCTTAATTTTCTTATGATCCTCTTCTTTCCTCTCTCCATGCGCTCCTGCAGAAGGGGGGAAGGACAAAAAACTAATGAAACTCAACACATGTAATGCTGCCTGCACTGCATGGGGATAATGTTGTCCATGGGATTAGTTTAATTTCACTAAACTAGGAAGGAGGAGTGGTTGCCTCTTGTCTGTATTATGTTGAACTTTATACATTCTGTTCAGGTTCCTTTGGATATTCAACATAAAGACAATCAATCTGAAGTTGAGGTATCCTCTTGCCCTTTGCAACAGATGGTGCTAGTGACAGATTAGCACATTGGTCAGCTGGTTCGCTCTATGAATCATATGACCTGAGCTGTGTTCCCTTTCCCTTTCCTAGAGACTGAAGTTCATTTTTTTTAACACTAACACTAGCATGCTTTGCTACAGCGTGAAGAAATTGGTGATTATCATTTGCCATCATCATCCAAAATGATTACCTTTGAATTATCCAGTGGTCATCCTCATGGCCCACCTGTTCCAACAACAATGGATGATGATCAATATGTAGAATACCAGCTGGATGACTTGGCAGGTTCTCCTTGTGATATGGAGGAGGAAGAAAGGGTGAGTCTTGAACATTGTATATGCAAAATGATGTTCTACTTGAAAGTTGACTTGCTCTGCATATTTCAGATGTTCATGGAAGCAGTAATTGAGTCATTAAAGGACTTGGAGCTGCGACACCCCAATGCAGAGGAACAACTGGCCAGTGTCAGTCCTGCTTCTGTTAAATCCTCACAAAAAGATAATCAGGATGCATATTCAATTGGAGAACTCGGCAATCCTTTGAAGACACTACCAACTCCCACTTCAGTAAAGCAACAAGTGCCCTTAAAGACAGAATCTGCTTCCTCTTCCGCTGTCAATCACCAAAATTTAGCAACTTTAGATCCTTCTCCCGATACAAGTGCATCATCTGTAGTAACTCCATTTGACAATCCACCTTCCATAATGGAATCAGAAAGCATAACTGCCTCTTCTAGCAATGATACTTCAGGAAGCATCCACGGCTCTATAGATACTGACTTGTCAGGTAATACAAAAGCTACATTGACTGTAGAACGGAATCCAGCAAACCACATTATGAATGGTTTACTGCGTCGCTGGGATTTCAACTTGTTCCGAAATGGTCGATGAAAACCAAATGATGTTTTATGTTTCAAGAATGCCATGATCAATTGTTTTGTAATTAAGATAGTGTCACGATTCAGTGCTGTACAACAGGCAAAAACAGAAGGAAGAAAATAGATTCGATGTCTTAAGTTGATATTGTTGCTTTTACCTGATTACCAAATTGCTGTATACAGTCACTTGATATGAGGCTGGTAATGATTCTTTCTACTTTCGATCAGGAGGGATACACACCTGTTAATATCATTTTTATTTCTCTTTGTTTTGATGTTTTGGTAGCGAGAAGAAATCATTTGAACAACTATCAGATCTGGTAGGTGATGTACTGAAACTGAAATGTGGTTCCGCATTCTTCCTGTTCTCGGCTAGGCCCTTGGCAGCTTGTTAGCATGATTATAAGTCAGGCATTTCAGTTCTAACTCAGCCTTACGTTATCAAACTTGAATCTTGAATCTTTATAGATATTATGTGACTTAAAGATTTGTAATTACTGTGGCATCGAACATGGAAACTGTCCCAGTCTGATAACTTTGTGCAAGATATTCCTGCATCATTAACAATTCTATCTACGGGGAAGACAGAAGGATCATCTGAATAAGAAGGGCCTCCTCCCTTTTACATTTATCTGAGCATTTTGAAATAAATATGTAGATAAATGATAATCCCTCAGAATTATAGTTCCTCATTTCCATTGTACGTTGCATTTATCTTTATTGTAATTGATCATAAAATATTCTTTAGCAAACTGCAACATGATCCCACTAAGAACCTTGCTGGTAAAGACCAACAACTTGATTCCATTATTTGCATAGCTTATACAGTTGCATATTGTCTAGATAAAAAAAAAAGAATCTCCTATAACTTGGTGCTTTCATATTCACAAGAGTACTTGTTTTGAACTCTCTGCCGCACAATTTTACCTGTCTTCCAACAACTGCATTGCAGTTTCAACCAGTGAGTGAATAGTTGTGCTGTGGCGGCTCAGCCCAAAAGTGCCGGAGAATATGTTGAAGCTTTCAACTTCGGCCGTGGATTCTAAAACCCACTCCAATTCTTTCTCCAACCCCAAGTCTTTGAAAGTACGCACATTTGCTGCGTTGTTTTGCATCATCCAAATCGCCAACTCTATGGAAAACCTTCTTATTCTTGGAACTTTGACTGATGGATTTTGGTACCTTCTGAGAATCTGGAGTATTTTGTTAGCTAATTCAGCCTCTTTTATTCCAGCTCTATTAAACATGGTGTTAGATTCTTGAGAAGTCATGAATTTGAAAGCTTCGGCCGCTAGTCCAACCATTACTTCTTGTAGTTTGTTCTCCTCTGACATAACTGCATTCAGCACCTGCAACATGACAACACATTGAAATCTCGTTTCCCATGCCTTCTCTAAAGCTAGAAATCTATTAGTATGTGTTAAAATGAACTAGAATCAGCTTCTAGCTACATTAGGAAGGCACTTACCGTGGGTACAGCAGCTGTGATTCCCTTCAACTGGTCGAAGCAATCTGCGCCGCTGTAGGTGCACAAGTTTCGTAGAATTCTTGCAGCGTTTACCCGAAGCAATGGGACCTCTAGAGCTCCAACAAGCCTTTCCAGTACTCTTAATTTCAAAATGCGCAGACAATTCCTTCTGCTTTCTAAGGCCAACATTGCTAGAGCTTCTCCTGCAGCAATTCTTACATGATTCTGATTTTCAGGAATTCTTTGGCTGAAAAAAATGTTGAATAACTCCTTAAGAACTCCACCTGCTCCCCCAATCCTCTCTGTTGCATCCTCTTCTAGTGCCAGACTGGTTAATATCTCTATGCCAAGCTTTTGTAGCATTGGATGTTTTTCTCCATGCCGTAGAATATCTCTAATGTTGCTGACGGTGAAAACCATCTCTGAAATTTCTCTTCTAAGATGATTGCCTGTAGTGCCTATCGTGCTTGCCAGCATCTTCACCAGTTGCAGAGAACTTTTCACTGTCAAAATCTGAGATGGTGTGACATTTTCATCTTTCAACAACCTCTCTTCTGCATGTGTGAAATCAATGATTTTTGGTAGGAGGCCCCTTGTATTTCCAATCTTCCCACAGTTATCAAGGTCACGAGCAAGCTTCTTCAGGATAAGAAGCCCTAACTGATTGAATGTCCAGAATCTATAATGTGCATGATCACGGATGGTTGTCTTTTCACCAATTTCATCAGCTGTGGTGCTGAAGGTTCTATTGGTTTGGAGAAGAGATGAGATTGACTCTAATGCACCAGGAATTCCAGCAACACGTAGGGAGTTCTGCTTTTTTCCGGCTAGTTTTGATAGTATCTCTGCGGCTGACCTCCTGATCTCTTCTTCTTGTGGGTCTTTCCAGTTCAATATCTCCACTAATCGTTCTATCACCGATATATTTGTCCCAATCTTTTGGAGAGTATCATCAGAAAACCGAGGATTCATTGTAAATTGACAAAGGACTCTAGCTCCAATGAGCTGCTCATCGGCAGAATTGGAAGCCAATAGGTCCGTAGCAAAAGTAACCATGTCCATTTTCAGGCCATCAAAGATGCTTCCCTCAACGCACCTGGAGTAGGCATCGTATAAGAACCTTCTGATTGAAACCGAGCCTGAAAGCCCCAAATCACACTCTTTTCTCACCTCTTCCAACAGTTTACAGTAGCTTACCTTCCACTCCCAGTAAGCTTTTTCCATCAGGAACAAAAGAGCTTCTGCTAAAGCCAAAGAGTAGAAAATATTCAGGGCAGCTTTTAGGTTCCTCTTGTCAGTATCCCCTTTCTCAATCTCACCATAGTTATGTTTGATGAGTTTCATCAATGACAAAACCACACAGGCTGATGCAGATGCAAGCTGTAGCCAGTAGAGAACCTTGCTGACATTTCTTGACAGAAAAACCCATTGAGCATATGGTAGAATAGGAACATCTGAACTTGTCCATGTCCGACTTAGCTTCCTCCTGCCATCCCAGTTCCTTGCTGCATCAGGATTCTCCCTTATTTCTCTGCCATGTGGACTCTGCTTTCGAACTCGTGTTATTGACCGAAAAGGTGCTTTCACAATTTCAACAATAAAGTGTGAGCTGGATCTCAAAGCCCAGAAACTTTTGATCCCAGCATCAGCAATTGACCAGGTGGCTTGATGTTGCCATTCAAGCTCATGGCTTCTGCCGCATATTCGAGTCCCTTCAATCAACAAAATAATGGTGATAAACCAGAAATCTGTTTTATCCAAAGTAATTGCAAAACCTCCGAGAAGAACCACTGTTGCCCAGATAAACCCGAGGGCTCCCAGGCCAGTTGCTGCCTTCTCAAAAATTGCAACGCGAAGAGCAAAGAGAGTGAGTTTCTTCTCCGGTGCACGTACTGCTGGTAATGTTGGAGAAAGAAAATCTCCATTGCCGCTGTCTCTATTTTCTATACCACTCTGAGGCTCGAAAATGGTTGCAGAGCCATAGCTTTCGCTGAGCCTGCGAAGCTCATCAACCGGCAAACGAATGCTGCCATCTTCTGCCGATACGCCATGATCCATATCCACCAGATGAGACCAATACCAACCTTTGGTTGGCAGTTCTATTGCAAAACTTGGCTTAGAAAATGCAAGAATGGCTTGATTCCTAAACTATGGAATCGAAGGGCTTGTTGTCTGAGCTTTTGCAGGGAAAATGAGAAGTTATGCTCGTAAACGAAGAGAAAATCAGCTTAGGGAGCACGTTTATTTTGTGAAAATGTAGACAAACGTTAAAAGTTACCCAATCTCTGCAGTTTTTCCTAGGAAGTTTTGCTCAGCTTTTCCCCCCTAATGACTTGGGCGGCAAGGGTCGTCCTCTCTCGTATCTCTTTCTCTACTCCGTGATGGTTTGAAGTCGGTTGTCTCCCACTAACAGTAAATTAGTCTCTTGACGGATCGTCTAAACTTGGCCAAAAGCTTCCTTTTCTCGTAACCAAATCTTTAAAGCTAACAGACCCTTTATAGTGTGCAATGGCAGCTGGAGAAGTTGCTTGCACTTTTCCATGTCCTTCGGTCTTACCATAATGTATGGTTCAATTTGTTTCTTGGGGGGTTACAAGGAAGGATTATACCATTGACTGCGATCCTTAATGTATCCAGCTAGCCTTTAGTTTATCCTATTTTTTTATGAAGGTCTTCTCCTCTTCATGGGAACAAGTAGGAATCATTGCCAACTCAGATTCCTTGGATGATTCCTGTTTGAGAGATAAGATATTGGTGATGTTACTTCTACACATGTCTTTTATGGCTTTATCCAGGGAAAAAACTACAGTTTCGACCACCCCATAATTCACTGTGAGTGTCGGTTTAGATTAAAAAAACTCAACTGTACTGAATGTCTTTTTCGAAATTCTCAACTGAACCGAAGAACCAAATAATTGGTTTGGTTTAATTCTGTTTTGTTTTTGTTAAAACTGAGTAAGTTCGAACGGGTCAAAAATTTAAAAAAAAGTTGGGTTATTTTCATCAAAGCTGTTCTTTTAGACAAAAAAAAAAGGTTATTTTGTTCTGTTTGATCATGTATAGTCTTAGTTTTTTACAGTTTGATTTCTTGGTTTTTTTGTTTTAAGAAAAAGGGTTTTTGATGGGTTGAAACTCGTCTCTTTTGACCTGTTCCATCTCCTGAATTCTTGATTTCGAGGTCTTTGAATGCGTGAACTTAGCAATTTGGCTGGGTTTCTACAAGTCGCAGAAACTCTTTTTCAGAAGAGTCTTCTTGTGTCAAGGCAAAGGGTCCTGTCAATGTCAATGGGATGATGGGACCCGAAACCTCGCTTGTCCCTTTAACTACAAGAATAGCTAGGCGTTCTTTAAGAAAAAAACCTTCTGTTTAAAATGCATTAATAATTGTTTTCTCAGTTTTTTTTTTTAATATTATTACATTCATAATTATTATTTTTTATTTTTCAAAATATTTTTCATATAAAAATACATTAAAATAATATTTTTTACCCCACTATATCAAAACAATATAAAAAGTAAGTTCTTAAAATAAAAAAACACGTTTCCAAACCAGCAAAACACGGAACCAAAGAGACTTGCTTTCATCGTTAAAAGACTTGTAGACCTTACCTTCGTCAGAACATCATTAAAGAAGGCACATAAACAAGGTTGGTGTGTGTAATGAACCGGGTTGACAATGCCTCCCTCAAGACTTCCAAGCCTTGGCTTCCACTCGATGATTGTGCAAGTTTATCACGTTGCTGTTTGCGTGTGGTCTTCAAAGGTGCGAGCTTAAGCTTGGATAACATTAAGGACTTCGACGGAAGGAAACCAGTTCCAATCTTTGCCAGAAAAAAAACAAAGATCGAGGACACCACAGTCGCCCTGTGGAAAACAAAAATTTCAAGAAAAAGGACCTTCAACTGCACAGAGACTACCAATTCCTATTCCTTTCAACATCCACCGTCCAATTTTCGTGTTTTCCAATGGATTCTTCCATGAAATCCTTCGACATTAAGATCTAGATTGGAAAATATAAAATTAAAGTTTGGCTGAAAGTTTATTTCGACTGCCGTCCACGTCCAATATATGATTTCGTTTGAAAATATATTAAAATAATTTTTTTTAGATTTTTTTATTTTTAATATCAGCTTATTAAAAAAAAATACTAAAATATTTATTAATTTAATATCTTTTCAAGCAAAACATATTTTTAAAACACATGCTAACATATTTCCACACAACAAAGATGCTTAAGACTTCTTTTGATATTGCAGTGCACCACAAGAAAACGAACATGAAAATGCACCGAATACCAAACTGGCTCAAAACAACTCAAACTTCGACTTAAATGAGAGCTCCATATTCAGCTAGCTGAGAAATCGACCAATGATCCATATGTCATTCCGGCTACTTGAAATTTGCCGATGTCATGCTGGATAGAAATGCTTATATCTTGTGCAGATTTTTCAAGCTCAAATCACTTTCATCAGCCATCAAATACAACAGATAAAAGCATGCTGCAAATTCAAGATTTTGAAATGGATGCAATGCTCCAGAAACAAGCAACTACAATAATCTGACACCTAAAACAATCTTTATTCCCACTTGGATATTGCTTGGTAAAACTCAATTTCTACAAGTGATCTTCAACAAAAATGGAAAGCATTACTGGATGACAAGTTGTATTGATGAACTGCAAAAGGAGGTTCCTTCTTCAAGTGCTAACATAGACTTTGAAATGGTAAAATAAAATTATCCTATTCCTATGTTTTCCTCTCCCGTTATTGCACAATCCAACTAAGCCTAAACCACAAGCTAAGATGAGCTCCATTAAACTTACACAGATCCATTCCCACTCCCACTAGTGTCTCTTCTCACATAATGGCAGATTTTGCAACTTCCGTTCTGAATACTTGTCCATGTGCAAGATATTTCCTGGCTACAAATTACTCGAGCCAAGTTTCTAAAGTAACTTAGTCACCAACATTTTTTTACTTCTGATGTCCCATACCTCCTACAAGAAAAAAAAAATAGGAGTAGATGAAAATACTAATCATTTACAAGAAAAAACAATGTTAAGCGAAAAACTTCTTGCATTTGTTTCCCATGATAAATCATCTAATTGCAAGGAAACAAAGACCATATTTGGTTCAGGCATAGAGGAAGTTAGCAAAGATTAAGTAATCCAAACCGAGAATTTCTTAGGAAAAATGGTTCATTTCTTCCAAAAGCTATGGAGGTAAAGTAATTCAGAAACAATATCTAACTTTCTGAAAGGTAGGCTACACATCTTGGCTATGCGTTTCTGTCTCACTTTTAACAAAATCCAATAAAAACATAGGGACTAACACATTGTCTGATTAAAAACAGAGTTTGTCAAAGAAAATTCGGTTTCTCCGTGGCATTTCTTCTCATTATATACAGTTTGTGGTGATGCTCAAACAAAAAAAACCAATAATCAGTAGATGGCCACTTCACTAAAATTTATCAAAAAAACAGGTTGAACAAATTTCATTTAAAAAACATTTCACTGACCAACTGATCAAGCTGCCACCAGCATAACCAACCGCTTAGCTTCTAGCATGCAACATTGAGTGAGTTACAAAAATAGAGCATATGAAAAAAACTTCACAGATATAAGATGGCATTCCAGAATTAAATGGCATCAAGGAATTTGTGTTCGCCTATTCCAAATGTTAGAGGAGAGGAGAACATCTTAATTGCAGGAAGTTTATTTTATTATCTTAAAACAGTAAAAATGATGACAATACTCCATGCTATACATTAGCATTGATACTACACTTAACTGACATGCAAATTTTGAGACATTAGTACCTGGATACTCAATTATAAGACCAAGGATATTCGTTACAGATACAACAAGGGGAATATATCTGAAATAAGAGGAGAGAACACATTAGAACAGCTTGGTTTGAACACCAACCTGGGTTTACAAAAAATTGAATATAGAACAAGGAATTGCAAAGCATTATAATCACTTGTACACTTGTTTCTTTAGAACATCAATTCAATATTAATGGTGCATCTTTTATGGTACAATACACTTATCCATTCATCTGTCAATCTGCATCATCATAACTGACCTCTGCTAGTTTGAGAATTAAAAGCTTCATTTAGTTTGAACGAGAGATAAACAAGTTGGTATGGGACACTAAGTCCAGTCAATTATGTTCTGGTTAATTCCTATGCTTGGTTAGATTCACAGGGGAAAACTATTAGTATTTTCCTGGGTACAGAAGCAGAATCCATCAAAACCATAAACAGGTCAATCAAACTCCATCCAATCATAGCCTTCTAGCATACATTCACATTATCATATCAGAAAACTCACAATGATTTCTTTCAAATGCAAATACTCTTTGAAGTTCCATTTTAACTTCTATTGCACAGAGTTTAACCTGTTATATGATAACTTCTATTGCATCCAAGAGGTGACTTTACAGGATAAAAAATGGGTCTGAAAACAATGGCATCAATGAACTGATGCTTGCCTATTCCAAATGTACAAGGAGAGGTGAATGATGTCTTATTGCTTCTGGTTATATAAAAGCAGTAACAATGAATGTAATTGTAATTATCCCTGCGATATATAAAAGATGTGATCTATCCTTAACCAAACCAAAGCAAAATGCTTAGAAAGGCTTGCTGTTGCAAGACATGGATACTCGAAGACACAATTGTGCAGTTATATAACATCAGGATAGTCATTACAGCTGCAATAAGAATGAACCTACAAATAAGAGGAGAGAGAAACAAATAGAGATGCCAGGTTCAGACATCAACCAAAATCTGCAGATGGATATAGTACAGATTGTAATATCTTCTAGACTATAGAACAGGAATCTGAAAAACATTGTAATCTCCTCTAAACTGTAATCCTAATACATTCACCTCTCTAGAACAGCCAATTCAACTATTATGGAGCATTTTTCTCGCACTTGTTATACTACACTGCTTCTTCTTCCAATACATTGTATCTGACCTCCACTAGTTTCGGAACATGGCTTTGTTGAGTTTGTGTGCATAGTGAACAATTTAGTATAGTTCCTAAACAAGTCAATTAAAGTCGATATGTCTCCTAATGCACAGTGGGCCTCTGCCATTGTTTGATTATATACCAAAAAAATAAAAATAACAAAGAACAAGATCATAAAGTGCAAGATCGAATTTTATCCAATTCTGACCTTCCAACATACGATCAGATTCCCGTGCGTTAAAAATCCATAATTATAACCTTCAAATGCATTCAAATAATTCAATACCACACAAAATAAAAATAAAAATAGAAAAGCATAATCACTGAAAGCACCTTCCATACCTCGAGAACAACACTTTAAGCCCTCGACTAAATCACAGCCCTCCTTTGCCAGACCTTGGCCTTCTCAGCATCAATAATAGATTCCACCAACTTAACTGCACTGTCTAACTTCCCTTCACCGTTCACCACCACATAATCGAAATCCCTAACATGCTTGACCTCCTCTCTTGCAGTCGCAATTCTCACAAGCAAAGCCTCGCTAGTCTCAGTCTTCCTATCAATCAACCTCTTCACAAGTTCCAACTCACTCTCTGCCACTAAATATATAAAGACAGCAGAATTCCCCAAAATCTTCCTCAAAGTCTCAGCTCCTTGGACATCAACTCTCAAAACTATGTCATGCCCTTTTTCCATAAACTCCCTAATTTGCTTTTTTGGTATACCTTTATAATCACCATACACAAGTGCATACTCTAGCAACTCATTTCTCTCAACCATTGATAAAAATTCTTCCTTTGACACAAAGTAGTAATCTTTACCATCAACCTCCCCTTCTCTCATTGGCCTACTAGTGGCAGTCACAACAAAATGCAAACTTTCTCTAACTTGTCTCAATTTCTTGATAACAGCATCTTTTCCAACCCCACTTGGACCACTAATTACAATGATCAAAGGATTTGGAGGGGGGGAAATTGGGTTAGTACTGAAGGAAGAACCCAGTGAGAACTCAAGGGCACGTAGCATTTCAGGCTTTGAGACTTTATCGGGAGGTGGAATAGTGAGTTTAGATTTCTGGTTTTCGCTCATTTTGGAGCAAGAAGCAAAGAATCTTAGTGGGGCTGAAGGGAAACGTTGAGGTTGAGAGAGGGAGGTAGGTTTGGAGTGAATGGAAAGAAAGGTTTTTTTGTGGTGAAAGATTGGAGAGGAGAGAGTGGTGTTAGAGCAATAGAGAGAGGAATAGAGTCTGCGAAACATGAGGGGATTAGGGGTTTTCTACGTGGAGAAGGGGATGGAGAAGGTGTGGCATGGATTTGGAATCTGAACAGGTATTCACAGCTCGGGGCTTTTAATGTTTGGATTGCTTTTGTTGTGTCACAATGGGGTGCGGATGGAGTTTGGAGCGTGGCTGGTATATGTCTCTATAGTCCTGCTCTCGTGACAATTGGATCCATGGTTAAGAGAGCCGGCCCGTCCTATGACCTGGCCTAGGCTCGAGCCACGAATCGGGCATGATGACCTGCAAGTCAATAAATCAATCCAGGTCAAAAGCAATACGTCATCGTATTATTTATAAAAACAAATACTTAAAGGATGTGTTTTTTAAACATAAAACAATACTAAATTGATCGCTAAATTGATGTGTTAATTATTGGATTACTTCTCTAATCAAATAAATTTGAACCTTGCAATTGACAATCACATTATAGTTGATTTGATTTATGTGATTGAGAGAAATGAAAGTACATGAATTTCAATATGTAATTTATATAGAAAACCATGCATCTCTTGAGTACAAACTCTAAATGTTATGAACTCGATTTTGATAACAATTTTTTTTTAATTTAAATTTTAGTGTATATATATTTTTTTTATTTACGTGGGTGTCCGGGCCAGCTTGCGCGTACCACGACTATTCTCACGGCCCACTGAACACCCCGCAAACCCAATGGGCATGTAAGGCACCGCGGGGGTGACAGGCGTGCACATGAGGACTCGAACCCAGGAGCAGCAGGAGGAGACAAGCCCCTCCTACCGCCAGGCGAAAAAATTTTAGTGTGTATTTGATAATATGGCATGGAGTATTTTTTTCAATTAAAAAATTATTAAAATAATATTTATTTACAATTTTTATTTTTAATATCAGTATATTAAAATTATCAAAAAATCATCTAAAAAAATTAATTAAGTATTTTTTCAGGTTAAAAGCATTTTACAAAATACTTTAAAAATTAATTTCAACCACATTACCAAATACTTCAGAAATGTTTCGAATTGTAGTGGTGGTTGGTTTTCAAAGTGATTATTGTTTAGAAATGTATTAAAATAATATATTTTTTTAAGAAAATCTTTTTCGATATTAGTACATTAAAATCACTGTTATTAACCCCGGATTGGCCCGGCGGGTCGACCCGAGATCCGACTGATCCGATGGCTAGATTGGTCGAGTTTGTTAAAAGATTGGCCGATGCAACAACCCGGTAAAACTCGGTCGACCCATGACCCAAGCGACCAGGGGCCGATGTTTTTTTTTTCAAATGTGGTTTTTCTCCTATACCCCTCTTTTTTCATATTTTTTTAGTTGATTATTAACATTTTTTAAAGTTCGCTATATCAATATTAGAAAAATATTTTATTTTTTCAATGTGGGATTTGAAGCCCTTTCATATATATACTCCATGTTCACAGGAAAAAAGTTATGTTTTTTCAATGTGGGATTTGAAACCTTTTAATATATATACTCTATGTTTTCAAGAAAAAAATTATTTTTTCAATGTATGATCTAAAACTTATATATACTCTATGTTCACCAAAAAAAAATATGTTTTTTCAATGTGGGATAAAAAACTTTTTAGTTTAAATATTTCAACTTAAAAGGATAATATAATATCTTTTCAATGTGGGATTTGAAACCCTTTAATATATATACTCCATGTTCCTAAGAAAAAAAGTTATTTTTTCAACATGGATTTAAAGCCCTTTCATATATATACTCTATATTCACAAGAAAAAAAGTTATGTTTTTTCAATGTGAGATTTGAAACTCTTTTATATCTATACTCTATATTTCCAAGAAAATAATTATTTTTTTAATATGGGATTTAAAACACTTTCGTATATATATTCTATGTTCACAAGAAAAAAATTATGTTTTTTTAATGTGAAATAAAAAACTTTTTAATTTAAATACTTCAAGGATAACATAATATATTTTTAATGTGGAATTTGAAGTTTTTTAATATATATACTTTATGTTCACAAGAAAAAAGTTATTTTTTTATTGTGGGATTTAAAGTTTTTTAATATATATAATCTATGTTCATAATAAAAAATTTATATTTTTTTTAATATAAGATAAAAAAACTTTTTAAAATATTCTTTTAAACTTCATTATTTACAACATGTATAACTTATATTCACATGGATTTTTTCATATGAAATATTAAAATTTTAATTTTTTTTTAAATTTTTTCTGGTTGATCCAGGTTGACCAATGAAACTCAGGACCCGACTTCTTGGCCGGGTCAACCTCGAGTCAGGTTTGATAACTATAATTAAAATCATCCAAAATTATAATAAAAAATAATTTAAAATAAAAAAAAATATGAAAAATCTTCCCAAAACAAATACTCTCTTCAATCTTTAATCATACTGAAGAGTAACAAATCTCGTAGTCATAGCCCCTCGTAGTCGTAGGGGCTCCTCCTCCTACTCTCTCATTTCACCTATATAAATAAAACCTTTCATTTTCCATTCAATTATTATCACCACCACCACCTCTTCAATCACGCCACGCCAACGCCACCGCCACCGCCACCGCCACCAATAACGTTTCTTTTCTTTTCTTTTTCACATCTTCATACCCATTAAAACAACCCCATACCAACAAATCCTAAAAAGATCCGATCTTTTACCCTAAAAAACCACCTTAAAAAACCCTAATTCTCCCTCAAAAACCCACAAAAAAATTCTTTCTCAAAATCCGAAATTGGATCAGACCCATTTCAATTCTCCCATCAAGAACCTTAAAAACACCAAAATCAAGAAAAAACAGATACCTTTTTTTATATATAGTTGATGGGCACAATCAGGTTTTCTAGCAGAGACCTCTCAGCAGGACCGGCCTCATTAAATCCTTCATCATCAATTCCAACAACAACATCGACTTCTATAACGGAAACCGTAAATGGGTCTCATGAATTCAAGGTCGATGGCTATTCTCTATCAAAAGGCATGGGGATAGGCAAATACGTAGCATCGGATACTTTTTACATCGGTGGCTATGCATGGGCTATATATTTTTACCCAGATGGTAAAAGTTCTGAAGATAATGCCTCTTATGTCTCGTTATTCATCGCTCTTGCTAGCGAGGGGACTGATGTTAGGGCTTTGTTTGAATTGACGTTGATGGATCAAAGCGGGAAAGAAAGGCATAAGGTTCATAGCCATTTTGGAAGAGCCCTTGAGAGTGGGCCTTATACGCTTAAGTATCGCGGCAGTATGTGGTGGGTTTTTTTCTTATTTTGAGACTGAGATGTCCGAATTCTGAATTTTTATGACTGATTGATCGAAGTGCTCTTATTGCTTATGATTGATTATTGTATTTGTGTATTAGAATTTTGCGAATCTTGATATGTTATGATATTCATGGGTTGTGTATGGTTTAATGGATATTTGTTGTGAGAATTTACTGGGTTTTTTTTTGTAGAAATGATGAAGAGATTTATGACTTTATTTTCCTTTCTTTTCTCTGTGAAAATGAATTAACTGTAATTTTTTATCTTTTTCCTGATCCTCAAGGTGTATAAAGCACTTTTCGTTTAGTCTTGCTTATTTCAATAACATTGCTTCTTCAATATAAAATGTTGCAAATGGAATTCTTCCCTATTTTGATATTTCACCACTCCATGAAATTTTTTGCCCTTTTTAAAATGTTGGTTCCTATTTGTCGGTCGTGTGATTGCAATGCACAAGGATATTCTCTGAGAATCGAACATTTTTTTCTCGAACCAAATTCTTTTACCTCCTCCAATACTGTCCAAGTATCTTTTATTCATTCTTTCATTGCTGGTGGATGTTGTGGCGGATGAAAAACACAATTTAATGGGTACTGTTATTGGATGCTGCAGGGGTTATAAACGATTTTACAAAAGGACTCAATTAGAGACCTCAGACTTTCTTAAAGATGATACCCTATTAATTCGCTGTTGTGTTGGTGTTGTTAAGTCCCACACTGAGGGACCAAAGACCTACACCATTGCCGTGCCCCCTTCCAATATTGGTCAGCATTTTGGAAAGCTTTTAGACAGTGGAAAGCGAACAGATGTAAATTTTGAAGTTGATGGAGAAATCTGTGCTTCACACAAGATAGTTCTGGCAGCACGCTCGCCAGTGTTTAGAGCACAACTTTTTGGTCCAATGAAGGATCAAAACACTCAATGCATCAAAGTTGAAGACATGGAAGCTCCTGTTTTTAAGGTTTTCTCTCTCTCACCCACACACATGCATGCTTGCATACACACACAGACCAAAACGCTGCAAAAACAATCTGATAATGTATGGCTGGAAGTAACATCTCATTTGCAAAAGCCTTAATTCATTTCTGCTTGTACTATTGTATGTGTTTTTATGGCTGTGCCTCCTTTCTTTGTGATCAGATTTTTGCTTGAAATATGCTGCCACATTTGCCTTTTGTTGTACATGGTGGCATTTTGAAAGTGTTATGGGAAAAGCCTTAATTCATTTTGAAGTGACAGCTAACATGAGTGATTTAACTGCTAGTCAGGAAGCAGATAATATATTACTGCAAGTTTGTAGATGTGAATACTGTCCTGAACCTAGCATGTGTTGGTTGTGACAGCATTCTAATTAAATTTTGTTGCAAAAGCCTTCAGTAAAGATTTTTTTTTCCTTTTTATTTGCGATTAAATAAAAGAGGAAAACAGTGGAAAGCATTACATTCTGAAATGAGAACTCATGAGGGAGACACAAAGTACCGAGCCTGTTAAATATATTTTAGACTGCAAAGGTGAAATTTGTCTGCAGTTGTGTACTTGTCAAGTTATTATGATGTCCTGGCTCTAGCATGCGTAAGAGTACAAGTTGTCTCTGATGTTTGAATGTTGTTGTGCACTGAAAGGTTTTAGTAATTTCGTATGTATCAGTTATGAGATGTTATGCATCCCATGATAAGTTTCATGGGAAGAGGTAGCTTTATTGGTTGGTTGCCTTTGTTAGGTGAGTAATTGTGGTGTCATGCAAGATATTTGTGGTGCCATACACAAATGTACACGTGGATTCATCTCCCAAGGCACTGCTCCTATCCTTATTCTTACTCACTCCAGCTAAGGTTTACTGTTTCCTGCTTGTCCTGTTATATATGCGGTCTGTCCATTACCAGTCAAGTAGGCTGCATGTTACATTGCATCAGCTTGAGAGTACTATTGCTTAATTGTAATAACACTCTCCACTGATTAACTTCCAGAGTTGATTTGTTCTTTTTAACATCCTCTTGACAAAAAAAACCTGAATTATGTCTCAGCCATGCTCTGGCTTAATAGATCAGGTGATGGAATCACAGTAAGATATGAACACTGTGCTATCTCCATTCCTTGTAACAAATGCATTGATGATTTTCTAAAATGAATCAGTTTTTACTTGTCTTAATACTTGTTGGAATTCAGTAGTTTTTGGGTTTCTAAGCTTGTGTTTCTGTGGAAAAATTATACGATTGTATTACATTCGACTTAATCACACAGATTATAGTAATACCTGCATTTGCCTTAGTTGAGAATAGGTGAGGATGGGATTGGACTGAAAGAAGGGAACTGACTATGTTGGGAGGTCAGGTGAAGAACAGCCTCATTGCACTTCCATTTAACTCTCTCATGGGCTGCTGATTCTTTATTTTCCATTTAGATGTTGCCGTTCTGTTTAGTGTCGGTAATGTTTTGTTAACTGGATTCTTCTAATGAGTATCTGGTGATTGGTATGGAGCTAACATAAATGTTAAGGGTGCAAGTGTTAAGGATTAAAAAACTCTTAAGAATGCAAATGTTTATGGTGCCTGGTTGTATAAATGCCAATGGTGTGATATTGATGCAATAGCTATGGAATATCAGAGGCTGATGATATCTTTTATCACCATTAACCTCTTATGAACCTAGCTCTGTTGGTTAACAGCATACTGGAAAGGCTTAAAGGTGTCAAACGTTACTGGAATTTAACACACTCCCTTTATTAAACCCAAATGACACTCATTCCAAAGGCTAAAAACCACTGGGTTTTAGCTTACTCGGTACCTTAATGAACACTGTCAAAAAAAAGAGAGAGAAAAGGTGAATGGGCAAGTTTGCGCAAATATAACTCTTTCGTGTTTGGATATTTGCAGGCATTAATCCATTTTATATACTGGGATGCCTTACCGGACATGGAGGAGCTTGTTGGTTTGAACTCAAAATGGGCTTCCACACTGATGGCTCAGCATCTGCTTGCAGCAGCAGATCGCTATGCACTTGAGAGGCTCAGATTGCTTTGTGAGGCTAGACTTTGTGAAGATGTTGCCATAAACACTGTTGCAACAACACTAGCTCTAGCGGAACAGCATCAATGCATCCAACTAAAGTCTGTTTGTCTCAAATTCATTGCTTTGCCTGAAAATTTGAAAGGCAAGTCTTTCCTCCCTCTGCCTCATTTGGATTGTTGATATCTAGTAAAAGGTTGTCTTTCTTGATCACATAGTTACGACCATGGTGTTGAATGTATCCGCAACCTCAAAGTTGCAGGTTCAAGTCTTGAAGTTGAAAGCATTTGGTTGAAGCAAAAGTGCTGTATAGTAGTAATTTTACTGCATTATAGTGCTCATGCTTTTTGTTTGTTAGGAAATACTGAACAGAAGTCAGTGAAAAAGTCACATGGATTTATCCATGGATTGACCAGGCTTTGACAGAGCCCAGTTCTATTTCCTCAGCCAGCCCCTCTGATGTTTAAATTGTTGTCAAAACAGTAATTGCAATTTTCATCTTTTAATCATGTGAATGTGGTGTATGTTCACGTAACCAGATGGATCCCAAACTCCCAAAACAAAGCACTTGTTCATGTTTGGTCGAAGCCCTATACTCTCTCCCTTTGCTGCCTGAGTTGTATTGTTGGGGGTGTATGGGAACTCGTGTGTAAATATTTGTGTATATGCTTTTGAGGGTGCCCCCCCAGATTTTCCTGCGTGCTTGTACGTGCATAATATTTTCAGTTTTAATGGTGACTGTTGGTTGGGCATTTCCTTTTATGAATGCATATAACTAATGACCTAATGCTGGCGATTTCTTTTCAGCTGTGATGCAGACGGATGGATTTGAATACTTGAAGGAAAGTTGCCCTTCTGTCATGACGGAACTACTGCAATATGTTGCCAAAAATGGTGAGCATTCTGTCATCGCTTGTACACATGGAAATGATAACTTAGATAGCGATATGAATGGAAGACGAGTGAAGCAAAGGATTCATTGATATGGGAACAACAGATGCCTCATCCTCTGGACAATAATCAGAGCTTGCTAGGCTTTAGACATTTTTGTGATTGTACTGACAGTTCACTGTAAGAAAAATTTAATATCAGTGGTTCATTTGTTGGTCAAGTGTTTTCTAGTACGTTGGCTAGTTTGTTCAATAATTCTGCAAACTTCATTTTCTTGTTCTGGAATCCGTATTTTCTTGTCTGTCAAGCTGTACCTGCATCATACCAACCAGATCATTTTTTCTTCCTCTGTGTGGCGTTTGTGTTGCTTTCTGGATGTCCTGCTGTGTGCATGTAAAGAACATGGGGAGGTCCTTTGCAAGCATTTTGGCCTTTGCCATAGCCTAGGATTCTATCGGAAATCAGGCTCTGCTCATTCGTGATATTTGTATGGCAACTGCAGAAAAATCTTTATATCCCGATTTATCTATTAAACTATATTTCTACCCTTATAGATTTATCAATAATACAATTCTATCCCTATAGTTAAATTTTTTTTCTTTGTTATTGATGTGAGCTCATTGGTCACACAAATCTCAGAAAGTTGACACCAATTATCTGAATTAAAGCAACAACATTATTGAAATATGAACTCGTGAATAAGAAGTATTAGAAATAATACCATAAAAGTATAACTCGATTGTTTTTTGTTTAACCACAGGTTTATTTAAAATATTATGGCTTCAAAATCTAAAATCTAATTATAATCTAAATAACTCTATTTATAATAATAAAAAAAATATCTTAAATAATTCTGAACAAAAAAATAATAATAAAAGAGTTATAAATAAAAAAAATTAAAAATAAATTAATTAGAAAATTAATATAAATCTTACAAAATATTTTTGGAATTTATAACAAGGTCTTCTCGATGTCAGGTCGATCTAAAAATTTTAATCTAATAGAAAATAGGGCTTCAAGAAATATCTAGTTTAAAAAAATTATGTTTGTTGATATAAAATTGTGCGAGGAAAAAATAAATTGAAACATTAAAAAAATTCTTGCTATACTTGAAAACTATATTAATACTTCTTAAAATCCTTGTAGAACTAGAAAAAATTGTAATATTAGCGGTTGAATATTCTTTATTATTAGAAGATTTTAAATTATAATGTTAGAAGTGGAACATTAAGGAATATGAGGGGAAAAAATTGAAGTTTATCCTATAATTTTTCAATCACACAATTTTCCAACCTTTTTAATCCCGCTCTACCATCCTGAGGATGGAGTCCCACCATTGTCGCCGCCTCCGTCTCCGTCTCCGTCTCCGTCTCCCAGCCATCATTACTTTATCACCATTATCATTCATCTACTAAAAGCCTCACATCTCCTCTATCATGCTTACCACTATCACTACCTTTATTTTGACGACGACACCACCACCACCACCACTATCTTAACAAAACCACCTCCACCTCTACCATTGTTAACACCACCGCCGGCATTGCAACGTACCATTAGATATTATGTGGGAAAGCTTTTCTATTTGTAAAGGTATTTCATGCAAAACAAGCTCCATAAGTTTTAATACCAATCCTTGATGGTACTTCGTGTTAAGATTCCACTACTCATGGCTGATTCTCTAACCATTCTCAAGATTTACAAGTGGCAAGGCATCTTAGGAGCGAAATAATTGACCGTTCGTCTACGTTGAATGAAACGCATGATGTCTTGACCATCGCCATCACTTACCAGTCCGACATAGCTTGTCTCTTAACCAGGTAGGGCATAGCAATGCGACTAACGGACCAAAAAGGGGCGACGTTACTGAAGGAGAACCACACTTCCTTTGGTCTCTATCCAGAGTCAGACAAAGATGTTACTCATAGGTCACGGGAAAAGAAGCCACCAGGAAGATCCATCGTTTTTTCTCGCCTCAATGCAGAAATATTTGACGGGAAAGAAAAGATTGGAACTACAGTGGTTTTTTAATATAATTTTAATATATTAATTCTAAAAATAAAAAAAATAAAGAATATTTTTAAAAATCAACACACCCGCACACACTTTAGCCACATTTGTTTCACGGAATATAATTTCTTAAAAATTATTTTTTTAACTTTTCTATTTTTGTTTATCATTAAAAAAAATTGATCAACAAAAAATACTTTTCAGTTAGAAAAATTTAGCTTGATTTTTAAAAAAATATTTTCCTTTTATTTTGGATGGAAACAATCTCTAAAAGTTATGAAAAATTTAAAAATATCATGTTATTTATTAATTATATCAAATTTAGTTCTTAAACTTTTGATTGTTATATATTTTGTTATATTTTTTTTTTAATTTCATCGTTTAGAATTTAATTTAATTTAATTTTAATCTTATTTTTATAATTATTGTTTATTTTATTATTATTATTATTATAATTAAATTTTTTTATTTATCAGATCTGATCCTTATTCTTCTAATTGTTATTTATTTTATTTAAAATAATTTATAAAATTATATTTTTTTTATTTCATTCTCTATTCTATTATTTTAATTATTATTTATTTTATTTGAGATAATTTATAAAATTATTTTTTTTCAATTTTATTTTCATTCAACTTTTTAATTTCTAAAATTTGTTTTTTATTATTTTAATAAACTTGAAAAACAATTTAACAATTAATTTTCCAGCTCATTTTTCATCCATGACATAACCAAACACCAACACTAAAAAGTTTTTTTCAATTTATTTTCTATAATACTAACAAATATCCAAAAATAATTCATTTTCTAAAAATTTATTTTTCAAAAAAAAACTATTTAAAAAAAAAACCTGAAAATACTTTAGTCAAATTGTATACAAAGTGGATGTTAGGAACGTCTATGTACACTAGTGTTGCTGAACGGAAACTATCAAGTATTTTACCAGCTTCTGCTCGAAAGAAACAGATAACAAACAGCCAGATACTTACTGTCAAGCACAGAAGACACCAAGTGGAGGGTTTTCTGTCCTCGGAGGATCCCAAAATGCATCCATTGACCAGTACAACAGTTACTTGCAATTCAAGACAAGGAATATAGTGACAATAACAACAAATTCCATTGCATCGTAATTGGCCTTATGAATACAGCCACATTTTCCCCTTGTTGAGACGAATATTCATGTGAAAGAACAAGCATCCTCTTTCAAGTACAAAATAACACAGACAAAATGGTACAGCTTTCAGAAGGAAAACCCCAAAGGCGGGGAAAAGAAAGTGACGACTTACTTTTATCTTGCATAGAATGAGAAGAAAACAGAAAGACTTGGTTAGTCAACCAATCCCATTGCCTTGTTCTTACTTAGATATCAAACATTCTGTCATTTTGGTTACGGAGTTAAATCTGACTGCAACAAGTCATGAATCCTATCCACTGATTAACAACTTGCAGCTCAACTTCTTTCAACAGAAGCCCCGGACATTTCTTTTGAAGAACCTGGGCTCGTTAAAAGCACTGCTAAATGTCAGCATTTGAATCTGATGTATTTTGCATGGCAGAAGATTGATCAGGGAATATAACCACCACCATTAGGTCAGACACAGGCAGTCAACACTATTGAATTGCTACCGAGAAAAGCACCATTAATACCAGTGATTACCAGGTCCACCTTGGGCAGCAGCAACTTTCCTTGCCATATACTGAGGCTTTGGCTGCAATCCATTGGAACCTTCAACCCCCTCGTCTTCTCCTCTCTCATTTTTACAGGCTGGGTTTCTTCTCGGATGTGAACTGTTTGCAGTGGTATATTGAGTTGAAATAGCTGGATTTCTTACCATCCTTCGCTGGTCAAGATTCTCTGCTGATGGTGCTCCACAATTGTTGTAACGCAGCACCGAACTTACCACTTTCCCAGGTCTTGCAGCACCTGCTGTAGAGAATGGCATTCAAATTACAATCATTGGTTAGCAACCGGGGTTAAAAGGAAAGAGAGGAGAAAGGTAGCAATCTAAATAGGCATCAAGCTCAGCAGTACATTGCTTAAATGCACATGTCCTGGCCCATGGATTTTCAACCAAGAAATTTAGAAAAAGATACACACATCTTGTATTGCAACACTCTACATTTGTTAAAAATATTTCTAAATGTCAAATAACAAGATGAATCAGTTGGATTCTATAATCAAGATGCAAGCAAGTGCATGAAATTTTAAACATATTGATTGAGCGTTCAACTTCAGGACATCTGTGCTTCTGAGCACTTGTTTGTAAGCAAATAGCAAAGGAAATGCAAAGTTACACCAGCAATACCCTGATAAAGCAAAAGGAGTAAAATCAACCAATTTGATGAAGGACAAGCAATTATATGTTATATACACATCAACCACTCCATTCCTTGCGAACTCAAATAACCTCTATCATTTCTCATGCTGAATTATGTATTTGGAGGTTCTGGGTGCAAAACCTCATTGACTTTCCTAAAAGCTGTATGCATTCACTCAATTATTTGATGCCATGCCAACCAATCCACTTGAAAGATGTCAGGAAAACATAAGCTAATTGGTCAGCCTGTGACATCAGCCGAGAGATAAAAAAATACAAGCAAGGTTCAGAGTGGTCTCTCATTCAAATTTGGGAGTCAACAGGTTTCAGAGAGGGAAAGAGAAACACAAATGCAGTACAAAATATTTGATTTCCTAGAAATTCAGTAAGGCATCAAAGAGAGAGAAAATCAGAATAGATGTAGTTAACTAAATACAATTATTACAAACCTTGGATACTTTGAGGAACTTGTAGAGGAAGCCTTGTCATTGGTATCCCACCACTCCTGTCTACATGTGGCCTCTCAATTTCTTTGATAGAACACTTGGATAGATCATTGGTGACTTCTGCTGAATTCTGTATTGTATTATCCGAGTATAATACACATGCTCTGCATGCATGAATTTTCATCAAAGCAGTGGACAAAATTCTAGATTTAAATGGGCAGCAACATATTACCAGGGTATGTAAAACATGCCACGACAATGGACAAAGAAACAATTTATTAACAGGGATACCTGGGCAATGATGCATGCTGCCTCTCAGGTGGAGTAACAGGAGCACCATTTCCATAATGCTCCTCAAGGTAAGCAAACTGCTTCTTGAAATGATCAACAGCACTGCAATGAAAAAGTTCACAACATAATAACTTATTCCTGAGGGACATTTAAACATCATGAATATGAGAGGGATCTCAAACATGCACTCATACTTCAAACATATGGAATACTGCATCTGCTTTGACAAGCATGATGGTATAAACTAAGAATCTTAATTTTACTGTGCCAATACCTTGGGTACATAAACCCAGTTGGCTCTGAACCATCTAGATGCTCTTTCAACATTTTAGGATGATACTCTAGAATTTCTCGGTATATAAGCTCTCGTACATCTTCTTTAGTTATCCTTCGTCTCTCAAATTCAAATTCCATCTTGGTAACTGGCTGAGCAGTTGGCTCCCTCTCAACCTTGGCCAAACCCTTAAAATATGGATCTGCAAGAGCCTGATAAAATGCAGTACAATATGCTCTTTTAGAAGGCATATTATCAAGGTGAAGATGAAGAGGTATCAAGATTTACCTCTTCAGCAGTAGGTCGATCTTTTGGTTCAAATGCTAACATTCTTTCTAACAAACGAAGTGCAAGGGGGTCTGCATTAGGGAACTTTTGGGAGAACGGAACAGGCTTCTTCTTTCTCATGCTGCTCAAGTATCTTCGAGCTTTTTCATTGCGTACCTGTTCATATAATACCAACACTTCAGCATTCAGCCAACTGTAAGGACAAATATATGAAACCCGGATTGTAAAAGATAAAACAATCAGTTCTGTCTCAAAGAAACTTCATAACATGAAATATACCCTTGCAATGGCTTCGGGTGTTGGCGTTCCCAAAAGATCAGTCATCAGATCCAATTGATGGACTACATTCTTACCAGGAAAAAGAGGTTTTCCTGTCAATAGTTCAGAAAAAATGCATCCAATGCTCCATATGTCTATTGCTGGCGTATACTGAAAACAAAACAGAAGTAATGACTAACACAATTGTCACAGGGAGCAAGTTGCAATCTAATAGCATTAACTATTTACAACTCTCTAACACCCAAAAGAACCCGTGCAAGTAGTAATTCTAATTTCAAGTTGTGTTTTGACAAAAAAAAAAAAAAGAAACACGCAGGGCAAGAGAAGCACTCCAAAGCCAGTATAGTCAAAGGAGATTCACAAAGTTGTGTAACAAATTGGTGGTGGTAATGGTTCTGGCACCTTTGAGAAAAACGATCCACACAATTCAGGAGCTCTGTACCATCTTGTTGCAACATAGTCCTGGGATCACAAGAAAAGGAAATAATTAACCCCTAAATGTACAACAACCACCATTTGTAACCATCAAGGGAACCTCCTACATTGAAATTAAAATGCTACATCAAAATGAGAGAAAACCTACCGTCCAGAAAATGGCAGTTGGGGTATCGTTAAAAGCTACTCTTGCAAGACCAAAGTCACAGATCTTGAGCTTGCAGTCAGCATTTGCTAAGATATTTTTGGGTTTCAAATCCCGGTGAAAGACATTGGCTACAAGACCATAAAAAAAATAAACATGATGCAGGAATAATCATTACAAATCAGCAAATACATGATAGTTACATTTCTACACATGCTGAGTGTCAGCATGTAACAATACTGCACCACACTTGAGTGAAAGTCAGTAACTATACAGTTAAAAAGCAGGCTAAGAAAAAAAATAAAAATTTAACAGTCAAGAAATTAAGTTAATCACCTGTGTGTATGTATTTGAGGCCTCTAAGAAGCTGATAAAGGAAAAACTGATAATGTTCTGGAGTTAAATCATCATTTGCTTTGATAACTTGGTGTAAATCGGATTCCATTAGTTCAAAAACAACATATATGTCCTTAAATTCCCTTCTGGAAGGAGGCAACAAAATGTGCTTGATCTCTACAATATCTGGATGGCGCAGGAGTCTAAGAAGTTTAATTTCTCGAAGGATGCGGGTGGCATCAGAGACATGCTCAAAGATGTCATTGATTTTCTTGATCGCAACTTTTTCTCCAATATGCGTATCATATGCGGAGCACACAACACCATAGCTCCCTTTGCCAATCACCTCCTCTATTCTGTACCTGCTCCCCTCGCCATATTCTGTGAAAAAGTCTACATCCACGGATGACTGCAATACCACATTCAAATGAACCAAATCATGGACACAAAAAGACACTCCAAATGAAATTTGTAATTACAACCAAACTGAATTTCAATATTAATTAAATAGAGAATTTTCCCACACCATTCCAAGGAAGTTTGTGCTGTGTATGCGCACATTACATCAGTAAACATGTTTGAGATCATGAAAATAACATGCATCTTCTGGTTGCCATTGCAATCATTTGAAAAGATTACTTCAAATTGCTTCATTTAACATCCTAATCTACTATTGCTTCCCCAAAAATTAAGTTGTTATCCCACAACTTAATTATTGAGTGTAGAGCAATTATTTGGTCTACATTATCTTTGACACCATTACAATTAGAAGAGTTTGAATATCAACGAGCTCCCTGAGCGTATCAACAAGAATGCATACAGCTGTGGATGAGATTTATAAATCCAATCAACAGTAAAACTAAATTGGAAATGGAATTACTTCTCCACAAGCAAAATCTGATTCTAGGCCCCATTGGTAATATCTTCATGAATTTAACCCCGCTCCCCCTCCCCAACCCCAAAAAAAAGGGGAAACGATAAGAACATGCACACATGTGGTTGACACCTTCTCCGATTTAAAGATATGCAGTGCCTCCCGTATCATAACATAGATTTTTTGTTATATATAGAAAAAAGAATTGGATAACATGGAAATAGCAATATTCTAGTGGAACCTGCCACAATTTTGCAACAGGTGAACATAAACATGTGTCAAAGAAACTTAGACATGAACATGACAGCTGTCCCTTCACACCTTAGCATTCAGGAATTACACACACAATACAAAGAAAGATCCAACACACAATGGATCACAAAACTGAATGAAAGGATCATGGTAAAAAACGAAACTAATAACAATCCCTAGCCTACTAGAAAGATGAAAGCATTTTAGCAGACAGTAACATTAGTAAAAACAGATCGAAAACCACCTCTATAATCCACATCAACCAATTTGCTATTTGTCCAAAATGATCATATACGTGGAAATTTATGTTCATAAAAATTACATGCTGTAGCTGTTGGCTGGATTCTTTACCTTTTTGCGCTGATCAGGCTGCATCTTATTAGCAACAAAGCATCAACAGTCTTCAAATCGATAGATCAACAAGGGAGAGTACGAGCTCCAACTCCAATCCCACAAAAAAGAGGACCAGCCAATTTCAACCTCAGTATAAACGAAAAACGCAAGCCCGCAGAAGCCAAAACTGATCGAACAACCTTAAACCAGACCTAAAACTTGGGATCACAAAAATAACAGTAAAACTAAGGAGTTCCAGAAGATCAAACAGCCTAAAGAACATAAAACATGCACTATTATGGCAAGATCAACAAATAACAAAAAGGGATTAGTAGAGAAACGAACTTTTCAAGTCTTGAAATTAAAGTAGCCAAATTTGAGTTAAAACAAAGAACAAGGACTCGGTTTTTTAGACTGAAAGAAGCAAAGACAGAGAAGAAGGGAAAAGATAAAGAGAATGTGTGGCCGAAAAATGGCGGAGAAGACTAAAGAAGTATTAGCTGCCTTAAAAATAAAAATAAATGGTTTTAAAATATTTTAATATGTTGATATAAAAATAAAATAAAAAAATATTATTTTAATATATTTTTAAACAAAAATTACTTTTAAAAAATTATCACTGTTATATTTTCAAATACAATAAAAAAAACGTTTCACAAAGTAGTTTACCATTTCCTTAAAATTTGAATCTTTTTTTTTTTACTAATTCTACATCTTTTAATATACTTTATCAAAAATAAATATTAAATAAAATAAAATATTATTTTAATATATTTTCAAATAAAAAATATTTTAAAATATAATTTTTATTATATTTCCAAATATGCTATAACCTCCATTTGGGAGCACTTTCATCGTAATTTTCTAAAATTTTAAACTTTTTTAAAAAACTAAATTTAAATTAATATTTTTTAATAGTTTATATTATTTTAATATATTAATATTAAAAATAAAATAAAATAATAATATTTTAATATATTTTTAAACAAAAAATATTTTAAAAAATACATTTCATTACCATCCGGAACACTAGCTCAAAGGACTAGAATTTGAAAATTTTTCTTTCTTTTTTCACTTGGGAAAAGGTAATTTGGAGTGGGGTGAGAGAGGATAAATAAAAATATTGAATAATTACATAAATTTTTTTATAGTTTGATTTGAATTTTATCTTTTTTATATACTTTTATAAATTACATTTTTTTTTATCTTGAATCTAACAAAAACATTCAAACAAAATATATCGGTGGGGATGTAAATTGTTATTTGGGGATGTAAACTGATAATAAAAAATGTAATTTATAAAAATTTATATAAAAATAAAATTCAGATCAAATATTTGTCCAATGTCATTTTTGCCACTGAAGTTGCACCAATATTGCAAATCATTGTTTTTAAAGTTGGACTAACTCGGTAGTTGACCCAATTAACTCAAGCCTAGACCGGCCTGAGTTGAAAAAAATTAAAAATAAAGTTAGTTAACCTTATAAAAAAACTTGAAAAAACTTGGTTATCAACACTTCTATATATATATATATATATATATATATATATAAACAGTGTTGTTTTGATTTTAAAAAAGTTGAGATAAACTCTTGGATTTTAAAACTATGTTGAATGTATAGATATTTTTTTTATTTTAAATATAATTGACTAAAGTTTTTAAAGTGTGGTGATAGCAATTGTTTTTTAAAGTTTTTTTCACTCGAAAATGTATCAAAATAAAATTTTTATTTATTTTTAAAAAATTATTTTTGGCATCAATATATTAAAAAGATTTAAAAATACCAAAAAATATTAATTTAATGCAAATAAAAAAATTTTAGTTTTTGAAATGTAAAAATAAATAGGGATTAAATCAACCTAGGTGCCCTTTTTGTATTAAAAGAATTAGGGTGTGCACTAATTATTATTTTTTATTTCAAGAAATAAGTATTAAATTTAATTATATTTTTTATTACCATTTTAAATACAATATACAAATTAAAATTAAAATAGTCTCAAGCACATGACAACGTTCTACGTAACTTTCATACTATGAAATCAAATCCCAAGAAAAAATTTACACTTTTCTCTCGTTAATGAGAAATAAAACATAACAATGAAAAACAAAAATACTGTAAAAAATAAGGAAAGACCTTTGTCTCTAAGGAAGACAATTTAATTTAAATATGATGGGTATCAATCTAATTTGAATAAATTAATATTTTTTTAGATTTATTAATATATATATATAATATTTATCATTTAATATACATATACATATTATATATATATATATATTAATTATTTAATTTTTTATTAATTAATAAATATAATAAATAATAAATACTTATTTAATACTCGAAATCTAATAGATAATTTTTAAATTTTTTACTTGAAAAATAAAAATAAACATTAAAAAATCTAAGCGAGAACGTAGTGGCATCCAACTTGTCCCCAGAAACTTAAAAATTCACTGCTTAATGGCATAGTTGTAGTAATCTAATAAAAGATGGGCATAAGACAAACCCAGAATGCAAAACACAGTCATTGATAAATAAAAAAAGAGAAAAAATAGAATAATTTTTGTAGATTGTCTGATTCCACGCGCTTTTCCTGTTTTCCATGATGCAATCAAGTGATTGACATTTGCAAAGGGGACCCACAACAAATCGGTGCCGAGCGTGTTCCCCACTTTCTCCGTAAGCGCCTACGCGTGATGAAAAGGAGCAGCGGTCGTGCATGGAACATTTCTTTTCAGATTTTTTCCATTAAGCTTTTTGCAAAAAGATGCTTGCTCAAGTGGCCTCAACTTTATTTGTTTTGACGATGATGATTAAACCCATTTACAAATCTACTTATTAATAGTTCAGATTGGTTAATTCAGGTTAAGCTATGTAAATAATTTAATAAAAAATAAAAAATAAAATAATATTATTTTAATTTTAAAAAAATAATTAAATTTTGACTAAATAGATAAGATTACAATTTTATTTGTCAGATAAATTAAATTAAATCAAGTTAATTTTAAATTAAAATTTTATACACCTCTCAAAGTAAAAAGTAAATCAATTAAATTTTAAATAGATTTATCGAGTCAAACCAAGTTTAATAATAATAATTTTACTTAATTTTTTTATTAGCCAACAATATGGATCTTGGTCAAATAAAAATGTAATATCTTAAATTTTGTAGTGAATTGTGAGTTTCGGCCGACAAAACTTATTTTTTTTAGAAAAAAATCATGATTAATTGACTCCATAAAAATTAAAAACATAAGTGAAGTTTTTAAAAATTAAGCATCACCCGAAACCATAGTTTTGAAACCCGGTCTGGCCCGGCGGGTTAACTCGAAACTCGGCTGATCCGGGGTTGGAACGGGTCGGGTTGAAGAAAAAATAGAGAAAGGAAAAACCCGGCATGACCCAGCGACCCGGCAAGACCCGGTCAAAAACTCGGTTGCGACCCGTTGATTTTTATTTTTATTTTACTAAAACAACGTCATTTTGATTATTTTTTTTAAATAATTGACCCGGTCAAAACCCGGGACCCGGACTTTGGACCGAACTAGATCTGAAAACTATACCCGAAATGTTTAGGATCGACAACATGCATACTTAAAAATAAAACTCTATAAAAATTATTATTATTATTTCTTTAACAATGACTATATAATAAATTACAGGATAACATAGATGAGATATAACCCTAAAAAAAAAGAATATTTAACAAATGATAGCAATCGGTAGACATGAATGCGTCCAAGAACAACAACATATTGCCATCGATCCAAGCAAGAAAATAGACAGTTGCATTAATCATTGATTAGTGTAATTTGGTGGCTAATTTCTTCTTATTTCTATGTGGTCTTTTTTTTCCGTAGTTGTAATTGTTTTTAAAAGTATTTTTTATTTTAAAATATATTAAAATAATATTTTTTTAAAATTATTTTTGATATCAACACATCAAAATGATTTGAAAACATTAAAAATATATTAATTAAAATTAAAATAAAAATTTTTAAAATTTTAAATTTTTTCAAAAATATTTTTGAAACGTATGTAAATAAGTTTTTAATATAATTATAAGAGATGTATAGAAATTGAGAAATTAAAAATAAATTAAAAAAAATACCGACATAACGAGAGAGGGCTAAAAGAGGGTTCCACGAGAAGAAAAAAAATAATAAAAAATCATCATCAATGAAAGCTAAATGTTAGAACATCATCAATAAAAATAAACTTTTAGCTACTCACTGCTGACTCGCCCACTGCATTTTACATGCATCAACCTACCTTAGTTATTAAAATAATAGGTGAATCGCGCCCCACCGTAAGATGTGATAAATTTTTCTACAATTAAAAAAAAATGTCCAGCCGATAATAAAATTTTTAAAAGAGTAAAAAAAATATAGTACGCGTCATTGATTCAAATAGATTTAATAATTCTCGTTAATTTAATAATATAGTTTTTAAAAAAGTCTATAACTAATGAAAAAAAACAATGTTTGTCAATGTTATTAAAATAACCTTCTAAACTCTTAAAATATCTCAATTATTTTATTTGATAACAAAATAAAAATTAAATAAGAACAATATCACCCCTCATAAAAAGAAAAATGAAAAATTTTTGAAGTTCAATTATTAATAAAGTAAATGTTGAAGGATAAATTGAAAAAAAAATTAAAAAGGAACAAAAAAAAACCTAACTCAAGTTTGCATGCCAAGTTTATGACACGGTCATGAACCCCACACATAATAAATTGATCAAAATAATAGATGTCAACTCCCAAGCAAACTAGATGACAAAATGTGAAGCTGTAAAAAAAAATCAATTTAAAAAACATTGAAAGAAACTCGAGTTAACTTAGGTTAACTCGACTAACCCGCATTCCTAGATATGAGATCGGGGTAACCCTACAAAAAAAAAGTGAAAAAACCACGAAACTCAAGGCACAATAACCTAATGTTAAATGATAAAATTAAAAAAAAAAACATCACATTTAAAAAAAGGACATAAAAAAAGACCGAAGTTAAACCGAACTAATTTTCAACACTTGGGACCTGGGTCATGAGACTAAAATTACCTTATAGAAAGCAAACATGAAAAAACTACAAAGCAAAATTTCTAATTATCCAGAATTAAAAAAAAAACAAATAAAAACCAAAACAATGATGACTAAATCTGGTATAAAAACTAAATGAAAGAATAACGAGGTACTAAATTGAAAAATAAAATAAATCAAGAAAAAGATAAAAGATAAAAATAAAAAATAACAATTAAAAGAACAGGGACTGAATTGGATAAAAAAAACACATAAAATAAAATGTCAAGGGATAAAATTGAAAAAAATAAAAAAAAAGTAACAATCAAAAGAATAGGGAATAAATTGGATACAAGAATTAAATGAAATAAAATGTTAAAAGATGAAATTAAATAAAAAAATCAATTGAAACAAACATTAAGAGCAAAACAAATAGCAATTAAAAGAATAAGAACTAAAATTAATGCAAATATAAATTAAAATGAGACGTTTAACTTTTGGAATGGTTGACATGAAATTCGAGGATAAAAAAGAGAAAAGAGTAAGGAAAAGAAAAAAAATCAATCGGAACCTAATTGTTGTTTTACCATGTATACACATCTGACCACCGAGGAGAGGACGACATAATGATTTCAACACTGTCATGGAAAGCGATATTTGACCGATAGAAGACACCACCTAAAACATATGGGCACCTCTCACTCATTGCCATGTTCGCGGCATGAGTCACCCACTTTTATTTTTTTAATTATATTTATATTTGTTAAAATAGTAAATTGCTCTTTATTCAATTTAATTGTAACTAAAAACCATGATGAAAATATGAAAAATTCCATAGATGTCAGTTTTAGTTTTTGTTGCTTTTAAGGGAAATGTTGTCATTTCATCATGCAATCAACGTATTAAAAGACTGCAAAGCCCTTGAACAAAAATTGTAATTTTTTTTCTTTTAAGGTTATTCATGCCATTTCACTATAAATCTAAAATGTTAAAGGATTGATTTTGTAAACCCCTAGATAAAAATCTAACATGCTAGAGAAGCAACATTTATGATGGGTGTGTAAATTAAATGTTTATACAAAGGGATTGATTAGGAGTAGAAGAATTTAAAAAAAAATATAAAAAATAGCTGAAAAAATATAAAAAAATACAAAAACACAGATAAAAACAAAATGAAAATAAATTTTCAGAAAATATTTTTTATGTTATAAAGTTAAATGAAATTCAAATTCATCTGTTTTAAGTTTGGTATAAACCAAAGTTAGGACTCGAGAAATATTACCCGTGAAAAATAAAAGGTTTAAAGGTGGGGCATAATGGGAATTTTGAAGTTGTTGAATATATATGGCTCATGGCCGGCCATTCTTAAAGGACAAAAAAGAAGAGAGAAGCTTGAGAGAGCTTAGAAAACCTAAGGAAAAATAAGAAAAATTAAAGGGAAACCTTGTAAAATTGTGAGAAATAAACCTCCTAAATACTAAATTAAAAGAAAACAAGTGCGGGGAAGTGTTTGAGAGAGGGAGAACCGTGAAAAAAAAAGGAGAGGAAGGAAGGAGGAAGAAAAGTGATAAAATTTTGATTTCTCTTGCAAATTCTCCTTATTTTCTTATGATGAAAAGGTGAGAATCACTTTTACCATGAAGAATAGTGTTTTTGATAAATTTTTAAAGTTGTCTAGTTAGGGTTTATATTATGGAATATTGAGTTTTACAGGGTAGCAAGGTTTAAATGATGATTTTTATTTAACATGGTGTTTTTAAGCATGAATGAAGGGTGGGAAAGTGTTCATTTAAGGAAACTGTAAAAAAAATATTATGTGTTCCTTTTGAATTTTGGGTAATACTAAGAAAAGAGGAAGGGATTTTATTGATTTTAATATCATGAAATTTGTGTTTATATAGGTTAATTGAGTGTTTAAATGCATGGAAATAGAATAGAATTGCATATGAAAAATTGAAAGGAGTAGATGGATTTTATTTGGGAGGAATTAGGCTAGTAATTATGATATTGATTATAGTTAGTTAGATTGGATTAAAGAAAGTAGTGGAATTGTAATTGAAATTATGAAATGTTGTGGTAACAATATCATCTCGTATGATAAGGGAAACTTTGGTAGCTTGATCGTAATCGGGGATAAGTGCTAAGACATCATGAGGAATAGGTAGGTGTTTAATACTTATTTTTAGTCTTTTAACATATTGGTAGAATTATTTTTAGATAATTGCAAGTTCTTGTAAGAAATAATTTTATTTATTTCTTATACTTTTAACAATTTTGTTGCAATATATATAATAGAGCAAATGGTCTTTTACTGGAGAAATGACATAATAGTAATTTTTTCTATATTTGTTTTTTACTATAGCATGTATTGTAGTAATGACAAATCTATAATTTTTTGGTGTTTTTTATAAAAAAATTTCTTATATTTTATTTCTTTATATTTGGTATATTTATCATTTTATACTTGGCCTATTTATTATCATATTTTTTCTTATTTTTGTTTTTTTGTAATATTTTTTTTGTTTTTCCTCTTTTTTCTTTACACTTATTTTTGAATAAAAATATTATTTTTTATTCTTTACATTTGGAATATTTATCACTCTACATTTGACCTATTTATACCATTCTTTTTTTTTTTCACAACTTCATTCTTTTGTAATTTGATTTTTTGTATTTACATTTTTTTTTGAAACTATTATATAAAGACTAAGGAAATGATGTTTCATGGTAGCAATTTCAACATTGTCCTATTTTTCTACCATGTTAAAAATTAGATTGAGATCTTACATGTCTCTATTAACATATATGATCTTCATTGTATTTTATTATATGTAAGCATCAACTTTTTAATTTCAAATTATGTTTTTTTCCCGATGGAAAAAAAACTTAATAACACCTACACATTAATTCTTTTGCGTTATAAAAACAATTATTCGACCTGTAACGAGACAAGCCAAATGGACACGTTAACACTTTTTTTTTTTACGTTTATTGGCACATATGGTTCTCTATTTTATTAATTAAATGCATGCATATGATTTTTTTTAATTATGATTAGGATTTTTTTTTTATAAAAAAACACACATTTAAAAAGCTTGCATATTTGTTTTTGCTAAAAATAATTATTCGACTTATGACGAAGCATGAGTCAAACAATTAGTAATTAACTAATAGGCGTTCCTTTTTGTATTAAGCGAATCACCACCGCATGATGAAAATAAGTAGTGGTAGTGCATGGAACTTTCTTTTGAGATTTTTTCCATTAGGCTTTTTGCAAAAAGATCATGGTCATCTAATTGAACCACCACTTTGCTTATTTGGCCTTACTTTATTTGTTTTAATCAATGATGATGTTCTAAAATCCAATATGTTTAGAAATAAGGTTACTTGGTATTTGGATAATGATTAATCACATGTTCAAGTCAATATTCTCTTCTCCAGAGCTCACGAAATAAATGATTGGTGGAAGAAGGTCTAAAACCTGCAAAACAATCCATTTTGGTGGGGTTTAGGGACCCTCTAATGATAAAGTCAATGAATTTTAGTAAGGGATTGTACTAAATGAGAGAATGAACTTTAAATTCTAAGGACAAGTATGTGTGTTCTTGTTTTTGTATGGTAAAATGCTTTGAGAATAAAAATATAAATACTTAAAGTGTAGAAATTATGAACTATTTACCCAAGTGGTTTGAGGATATATATAGCTCTTGAACCTTGTCATGTTGCTTGAATGAAGAGGTTAGAGTGTTATTTTCTCATGATAGCATTAATGAGAGATGAATATACATTACACAATATTAATGTGAGATAAAGTTATGGTAGGTCCATAGAAGATTTTTATACACCTAGGGTGTAGAGAGATGATTACGTTTAACTTTTAAAATCTTATGTTTAAAAGCTATAAGAATAAACAAACAATGTCTTATGGCCTAACATGGGTGTTATAATGATTGTCATGCCCATATCTAGTTGGATTTGGAACAATATCAAGCCCAAAGGTGATGGGTGTGGTAGCTTGCTAGACTCATGTCTGTTTGGGCTTAACGCGTAGTTGATTCCAAGGATATTGGGCCTGACAGCTTGCTACACTCATGTTTTTTTCGGTTCAGTGCATAGCTAAATCTAAAAATATTGGATTTGACAACTTGCCAAACCTATATATATTCTAGCTTAGCACGTACCTAAACCTAAGAATGTTGGACATGATAACTCATCAGACCCACATCTGTTTGGGCTGAGCGCGAAGCTGAACCTAAGAACATTGAGTTTGACAGCTTGCCTAACTTATATGTACTTGGGTTCAGCATGTAACTTAACCCAAAGATGTTGAATGTGAAAGATCGCCAGACCTACCTCTGTTTGGGCTCGTAGCGCATAGCTGAATCTAAGGGCATTGGGTTTGCTAGCTCGTCATTCTCATATGTACTTGAGCTCAACATGTAGCTGAACCCAAAGGTGTTGGGTCTGGCCGCCCACCAGCCCATATGTACTTGGGTTTACGATGTAGTTAAACTCAAATATATTGGGTTTGACAACTCACTAAACCAAAATCTATTTAGACACAATGCGTAGCTGAACCCAAAGATGTCAGATCTGGCAGCTCAGTAGAACCCAAAGGCATATATATATATACTTGAATTCAGTATTTAGCTGAACTTAAGGATGTTGAATCTGGTAGCTCGCCAGAATCATGTCTGTCTCAACCCAAAGCACGTAGTTGAACTAAAAAACATTGGGTCTGATAGCTCGCACGTTAGGTCTAGCAGCTCATCAGACTTATATGTACTTGTGCTCAGCGCGCAGCTAAACCCAAGGAGATTAGGTCTATCAATTCCTCAGACCTGTATGTATTTGGACTTAACATGGAGCTGAACTCAAGAATGTTGAGTCTGGCAATTCACTAGACCTATTTGTACTTGAACTCAACTCGTAGCTGACCCAAAGATGTTAAGTCTAGCAATTTATCAGACTCATATCTACTTAGACTTAGTGCGTAACTATACTTAAAGTTGTTGAGTTTGGAAGCAAGCCCTGCCTATGTCATTTGGGCTTGGCATTCTGCTAGGCCTAGGTATATTGAGTAATCACCCTGCCTTAGGCCTTTTTAAACATGGACTTGGGCAAAAAAAAATATTAAAATTTTAAAATACGTTGATTCATCAATCACATTTGTTAAACCTTATCCGAAATCGACCTGATGTAAGACCTAAAGTATGAGTCAAAAAGATTAATTGGTGTTGATCTAAGTTAATAATTTATTTTAAATAAGGTTAGAACAATGTTATTTTGATTTTTTTTTATTAAATCCCAGGGTTGTCCTCTTGGTTGGGTATATTTAGTTATCAGTTCTCATTCTTTTGATTTGTTAATTTTTATCCTTGACCTTTTTGTAAGTTTTTTTTTGTTTTTTATTTTTTTTCAATTGCATTGTTCAATCTAGATTTTTTATTTATTTTTTATTTTTTAAATTTAGTCCCCGTTCTTTTTTTTTTCCTTTAATTTTATCTTGTCTCTTTTATAAACTTTCAATTGTTTTCAATTTTATCCTTTAATCAAAATTTTTAATTTGTTGATTTTTTTAGATTTGGTCCTCATTCTTTTGGTGGTTTTTTTAGTTTAATTATTTAGTGAATTTAGTTTTTCTTTTCAATTTAGTCCTTTAATCCAAAATTATTCACCGTCTCATTTTTTTCTTTCAAATTTTATCCTCACTCTTTTAATTGCTATTTTTTTAATTGTTTTTTGTGATTGATTTTTTTCTTAATTTCATTATTTAATATATATATTTTTTAATTTAGGATTTCTGGTTTTTCCAGATTTGGTGCTTCCAATCAAATGGTCCGGGTCACGAGTTCTATGAGCTGACCTTGGTTCTCATCTTTGTTTTGGACTTGTTTACTTTTTAGATCTCATTACTTGATGTTGGTTTTTTTTTTTAAAAAAATAGACTTCATGATTTTCTTTGCTTTTCTTTTAAAGGGTTATCTCGATCTCATGACTTGATCTATGGGTTTGGCGGGTTAACTTGGATGGTTCGCGCCTTTTTTTTCTTTCCTTTTAATAACTTTTTTTCTTTTAGATCATTTTGTGGTATTTTTTTTTTAAATTCATCTTTTAATATTTAATTTATTGAGAATTGATCTTTGTGATTTTTCCGTATTTGGTGCTTCTGATCAAATGGTCGGGGGCATAGGTTTTATAAACTAACAAGGGACTTTTTTACTTATTTTTATCCTATCTCATAATTTGACATTGGGTTCTTAAAAAAATAGGTTTCATGAATTTTGTTTTTCACTGTAGGGTTATACAATCTTATTATTTGACTCATGAGTTTGGTGAGTTGATCTTATTGGGCTCAAGCTTTTTTTTCTTCTTATAATTGTTATTTTCTAATCCTTTCCATCTCATGATTCAAAAATCAACATTGGTTTTTTTTTTTAAATTAGGTTTCATGTTTTTATTTGTTTTACTTTTTCATCGGGTTATCCTGATTTTATAACCTAATCCGTAGGTTTGACGGGTTGACTTTAGTGAGCTCAAGTTTTTTTTAACTTGTAATTGTTATTTCTTCTTCCTTTTGTATGTTTGATTTTATTTTTCAATTTAATCTTTTAATATTTGGTTAGTTAAAAATTGGGTTTCAAGGTTTTTCTGATTTATTACTTCTAGTCAAATGACTCAGGTCACAAAAGTTAATACGGATTGACATTCTTTTTTTTTTTTTTGCTTTTTTTTTTGTTCTCATAATTTTTTACATTATTATTTTTTCTTTTTCTTTTTTTTTTTTTTTTGTTAAAACCCGCAGTGAAATAGGAGTTACATAATTATTTATTAATGCGAGCTAGATGTTAGAACCCAATTCTGACATCTGAAACCTAGCCCATGAAAGAACACCGCTGCCTCACCCCACTGTTGTACGCATAACGCACCATTGTTATTACTGTTCACCTTGCCCGCACTACGTTGTAGGTTGTCTCCATAATCATGTATCACAGATCGAGTTGAAAGACTACTGGAGAAAATGAAAAGGCGAATTGGAAGAACAAAGTCAGAAAGGGAGGAAGACATTTTAGAAGACCCGTGGAAAACATGAATTTTAAGGTTAACAAAGCTGAATCCAAAATGGTTAACAATACAGCAAAAGTGACAGGAAAAAAACCCAGTAGCGAGTCAAAAAGTATAGTAAAAAAAGAGACTGCAGCAAAAAATCTGCATGTCAGGAGGGCTCGGTGAACACATGGTGTTGGAGCTAGTGCAACTGAGGACAAACATGATCGGTGAGAGACGCAAAAGCAAGCTACATGCCAAGCAAAAACACGTGCCATTGAGCTGAAAGCTAGCTGGCCTACACAAAACAAAGCAAAAAAGAGTCAAAAACAAGAACAGTCAAAGGACAACACAGAAAAGAAGCAGTGAAAGTAAATGCAAGATGAACGACGTTACAGTAGATTTCTCGAAGATGCAATGAACAAGATAAGAGGGAAAGAGAGAGGAGGTTTTTCTCTTCCTTAACAAAAGCTGAGACGGAAGCAATGGTTGGAGCTTGAACTAGCTGACATGTCGAGAGAATTTAATACACTTTAAAGCAGAAGTGCAAATAAAATGGTGTGATCATGTAAAAAGGGCATGGTCTAAAAACTACAAATAATTTATTTTTATTTTAAAAAAAAACAAAAGGTTGGATGAATTATATGATAGAAATACAAGATTTAGTGACAATAACATGTTATCTTCAGCTAAAATGACCTGAAATTAAACTTGGGTAGGAAATATTTTTACTTTCCACCAACTGGAGGTTTTTTCAAGCTTAAGTTTCACTTGTGATGAAATAGAGAGAGCAGTCTCACCTTTGGCAGCGCATCCTTAATAATGGCTGGCACAAGCAAGATGTTCTCGTTGATGGGTTTGGAAACCTTGAATACTTGACAGACCACCGTGCCATGATTGAGTAGTTTCTTTCTTCCCAAATCGGAAAAGCCCATTTGTCGGTACTTACAGCAGTGGAAGCCACCGTCTCTGACTCTGCTTTGCGCTCTTGTTTCTTCCTTCTGCCCAGCAGCCTATTTTTTAGTGCCAAATCTCAGGATTCACCATTGAACATAATATGTCCTGTTAGAATTTGAAAATTCAATGCTCTTGGCATGGACGATCTCACTGCTCGATGGTGAAAAATTCTGTGAAAAAATAAGAAAAAGGCCTTTGTCCCATGAATTTTATACAGGAACGTAAGAACTCGCTGCTCAATGGCATAGTTGTAGTAATTTAATAAAAGATGGGCATAAAACAAACCCGGAATGCAAAACACAGTCATCGATAAATAAAAAAAAAAGAAAACAATAAGAGTGATTTTTGTATACCGTCGATTTTCCCCGATGCAATCAAGTGATTGACATTTGCAAAGGGGACCCGCAGCAAATCGGTGGCCGAGCGTGTCTTTCGAGATTTTTTCCATTAAGCTTTTTGCAAAAATATCTTGGCCATCCAATTGAACCACCACTTTTCTTAATTGGCCTTATTTTATTTGTTTTTATATCATTTATTTAACATTATCCGAAATCCACCTGGATGTAAATTAATAATTTATTTTAAATAAAATTAAAATAATATTTTTTTTAATATTAATTTGTAATTGACTGGAGTGATAATGTTCATAAATTTATATATAAAATTAATAAAGTCAACTTTATATTAACTTTTTTTTTATATTATTTTATTAAGGATACGAGACATGTCAATTAAGCCCCAAATAAACTCATTAGAATAATCAAATAGTTTATTATCTATAACCACGGTCAAATAAAAACTAATATCTTAAGTTTTTAGTGAATTATGAGTTTCAGTAACAAAACTTAATTTTTTCAAAAAAAAAATCATGATTAATTGACTCTAGAAAAAATTAAAAATATCAATGAATAAAAATAAAAAATTAAGGAATCACTTGATACATTTAGACATAGGACATCATGTATACTTAAAAATAAAACTTTTAACTATCTAGCAGGTGGTCTAGTGATAAGAGTTTGGGACTAAGGGGTTTGCTCCCCCTATAATTTCAGGTTTGATCCCTGTGATTGCTAATATGATGGCCACTAAAGGCTTACATAATCGTTAATTTCAGGACCCATGAAATTAGTCGAGATGGGTACAAACTGACCCGGACACCCACATTAATAATAATAAAAATAAAACTCTTGAATATAAAAATTATTATTGTTTTTTTAGTAAGGACTATATAATAAATTACAGGATAACATAGATGAGATATAACCCTAATAAAAAAATATCTTTAACAAATGATGGCAACTGGTAGTCAAGTAGTCCAAGAACAAAATCGAAAATAGACAGTTGCCTTAATAATAGCTTGGTGTAATATGGTGCCTAATTGTTTTTTGTATTTCTTGGTTTTTATCTAGCCTACCTCGTTAAAAGAGATGATGATGCTATATAAATAAATTTTTAATATAATTAATTATAAGAGAATTTTCATTTTTCAAATCACAATTTCATAAATGTTAGAGCTGTTGAAAAAAATGAAAATAAACTAAACAAATAGTGATTGAACATAAACGAAGGAGGGCTAAGAGAGGGTTCCTAAAAAAAAAAAATGATGAAAAATTGAAAATAAATTATTTTTATTTTTATTATTGTTATTGTTATTATTAATGAAAGCGTAATGTTTGAACCCAATTCTAACTTTCGAAAGCCTGGCCCACACGAGAATTCACAAACTTTTAGTTATTCCCTGCTTCCTCGCCCATTGAATTTTGCATGCATCAACGTACCTTTAAGTATTAAGTATAGAGATAGATCATCTAGGTTTTTATTGTGCGGTTTGGAATGATTAATTTTTATATAAAAAATTTAATTTGTTCTTCCAACTTTTGTTTACACAATTGAGCTATTTTAAACCTAAATTTACACCAAAATGCATATTTTTATGGGTACGAGTTAGATTTAAAGTTAGAGGACCAAAATAAAAATGACAGGTAACATAGGTGGTGACTTTGAATTTCATACAAAAAATTTACTTTAGTCCTTTATATTTTTTCAGTTTATAGGTGATCAGTCCCTTTAGTTTTTAGAAATTCAATTTTGGTACTAAAATTCATTCTCTTCATTTTTCAATCTTTTTCTGTTAGACGAGAGAGAGAAACTCACTGAATTTTAGCTTAGAAAGAGAAAGTTGTCGTTTATACCTATTCCGACCACCAAAATGGTTGAGATAGATATCAATGGGTTATATTTGATGAGGAGAGTCTTATAGTGGTTGTTTTAAGTCTCGATTTTGCCTAAAAAAATAAATCTAAGTCGAGGAAGAGAAAATTTATCCGGTTTGATTTTGTGATTTGACACTACACCATTAAACAGTTTTACCGACGGATGCATTCTGTCGGTGTAAGACACACAATTCATCGGTTATATTTTTATTGATGGCATCACCGACAGAATATGTCTGTTAGAATATTGATTGTCGGCAATTCCCATTTCTATCGTTACATTGGTAAAAAAAAAACCCAAACACCGACGGGGAAGCGCGCCAAATTTTTTTTTTCCCGCGAGAACTTTACCGACAGAATTATTCTGTCTGTATTTCCAAAGGTAAATCACCGACGGACTGGCCGTCGGTGCTTATGGCACGGGCAATAAATATTTTCAGAACTCTTTGTACAATATCGTCGGTAATATCAACGGTAAACACCGACGGAATATATCCCTCGACCACACTCCATAAAAAAGCTCCAGCATATGACTAGCGACCTCCCTCTCAACAGAACAACCTAGTGACTATACTCACTACATTTTCGTCCACTAGTGATGACAAAAGCTGCCATTAAAAGAGAAACAAATCAGAGAGGAAAAAGTAAGAGCTAAAGTATAAAGTGGTCAAATTTCTCTCCTTAGAACTTTGTTTGCCTCACCGTCGGCCAAAGTAGAAAAAAGAGTTGATGTTCTACTTGATCTAGTGGGTCTCAGTCCTTTAAGGTCACCGAAGCTTAAATGCAAGCGTCGCCTGCTATAGACACGCATGAGCTGCACATGTCAAAGCTACTATACTCGGATCTAGTGACCTCCAGGTGGTTTCAAACACCTCGAAAGGTAGATTCATAACCTTAGATTAGGTTTTGGATAAATTGCTAAAATATTGTGAAATTAACCAAATGTTTATTATTATGCATAATTTTTGGATTGTTTGGACATTATTAATTTTATTTGATTTGTTAAATGATTTTATTATTTGTGTTAAATTGTGAGATTATTTTTTGGATTGAGATTGCTTTTTATTTTTAAATATTAAATGTTGGTACATCCGATATGTTTGGATTTATGTTGATTTATTTGAATTAGTATGAAATTTGAATGAAGTTCGTGAAATAACAAGATTCATGTGGATTTTTAGTTTTGCTTGATCTTGAGTTGATGAACGATAATTTACCATGAGATAATATCCCGATGAAAACGGTTTGATTTTAAAATGCATTTTTGTGTTGTGCTAAACATGACCTTATTCTAAATTAAATAAATTCTCAAATCTTTTGGAAGATCATCTTGCCATTAATTTTGAGTTTCCCGAATTTTTTATCCTTCTATATTTAATATTTAAAATTGTGGCCTACACGCGAGGCCTTTTTTTGGTATTAAGTAAATTAGTTTCCTTCCATAAAAAACAAAAAAAATCTTTATTTCAAAAATACAATTTTATTTTAAATTGCATATGGCCAAGTCTTTAAAAAATAAATAAATAAAAACATATTTAACATACATAGCACAATTTAACATTTTTTAAATACCAAAAACTCAAAAAAATAGTTTTTTTTTTATCTTTGTATGCATTTTAGATTTAATAACCAGTTTATGAAATTCATGAGAACTTGACCTGCATTTCAAAAATACCAAAAAAAATATTTTGTTTATTCCAATATCAAGTATTGTGAACTTATACATAAAAAATGTATTCCTGATATTAAAGATGCAAAAATATGTTTTGACTTTAGAATGACTAAGTTTGACTCATAAAGTTAGGTCCACTCTACTAGGGTGGATCAGTTTTAACTATTAGACAGACCAATGGTTAGAAAATACAATAGTACCTTAGTTTATATCAAACAAATAAACAAAGTAGTTTACCTAAGGTAAGGTGTACTAGGGGTGATACGCCCTCCCTATACATAACTAGTTCTCTTATCCAAATTCTGAGACCAATAAAGGTTTCTCGTGACCAAAATACTAGGTAGCGATTCAAATCTTTTTTTATATATATATATAAGAAACAAGAATTCATTGTTCTTTCTACCTATCACCAAAAAGATCCCGATCTGAGAAGACGAGCATCGCAACGCCGCACACGTGTGACAATAACTCTAGTTCATTAACAAAAAACCTAAATGACGTGGAAAAAATAATGTAATAAAGGCATGATTTATTGTGGATTGAAATAGTAAAATCACATCTTTGCCCTTGACAAGAAAATTAGATGAATTGGCATTAAGGAGTAAATGGTTTTTTCATGAGTTTCATTTGTTATTATATAGTTGTTAAGGGGCAACTTGGTTTTTTTTTTTAATTTTTTATGCGTTGTAAAATGACCTGAATACCATTAAAAGAAAAAAAATAAATATGGTATAGAGACATTTTCAATTTTTTTATATTTTTTAAGCATAGTGTAATGATCCAATTGCCCTTATAATCAAAATTCTCAAAGCACAGTTTCAGGGCTTTTATGTAATTTCATTAAGGTTTTTTCATCATAACTATTTGGTCCTAAGTCAATATGGTAATTTGATAAATAAAATAAAAAAATTGTTGACGCGTGGCGCACATGACTGACTTTGATGGTTAAAAATCTCATTCCATCATGTCATTAGATTACTCGAGGCGTCCTCTTCAAGGTTGTTAAAATCACGATTTCACTCGTATAATCATATGATTTTACGGGTCAATATATGCTTAATGTGCGAAATCGTTCTAAAAACTTGAAAATGGGTGAAATCGTGTAAAAACACGATTTCAGGACCGTTTTAACGATTCCAGCAGAAAACATAAACTCCGAGCATTGTTTCCTCCGGGATCCAGTACATCCCAGCGGCTATTGGCTATTGCACGTTCTTTCATCTTTCTTTCAGCTGATGACACACACACACACACACACACACAGAACAAAATCTAAATCTCTAAAATTCTATATCCTTAAATCTAATCTCTTTCTCTATTAACAGCTCATGACCTCATGCCTCACGGCTTCCTCTTCCTCTTCCTCTTCCTCTTTCTCTTCATCAATAGCGGCATCGCTCTCCGGTAACGACTCACGCCCGCCAAACACCGACTCACGCCTCACAACTTCCTCTTCCCCATCATCAACGGCTCATGACTTCCTCCTCATCAACAACGACAACACTCTTTAGTCTTCAGAGTCTCCTCTTCAGTCTTCAACAATGACTTACTCTTCAGCCTTCATCAACAACGATCTTCTTTTCTTCCATCATCAACGACTTCCTCTACAGTCTATACCATAAGTTGTTCCATTTATAATGTTATTTTGTTTGGTTGTTGAGAAAGTTTTGGAAAAAGATGTGACCTTTTTATTGTTATATGCTGATTAGTTGAACTAAATTTAATTAATTTCTTGATAAATTATTGTGCTTAATATCGATTTGGTTTGCTAATGATTTAAAGGTGATGAAAGTTTAGATTTTGATAGACCAGAAGTAGATTGTGATAAGAAAAAATGTATGCAACATGAATTATTCAAATCGGGAAGAAATTTGGAGGATTTTGTGGGTTTTTTTTTTAAATTTTCTAGTATGGGCTGATATGTAGGTTGTGAACTTTACGTTGTTCTTTTTAGCTCCCTCAAGATTAAAATTCCAGACTTGAATTTGTCACGGGAGAGCATTTCACTGCGGAGTTTATTTTAAGCTTTTTGTTTATTTCTTAAATAAAATTCAGAATCATGGATGGATGCTTGTTTGCAATATTTTCATAAAGAAAGAGGTGATTTTGGAAATTGGTAGACTAGATGCTGATAGTGCATGATCATGCAGAAAAGGAATAAAAAGATGTTGGAAAATACATATTAGTATAAATGTCTAGATGCTGATAGTGTCACTACAATTTTTATAATTGTCTTCGAACTGCTAATAAGGTTTTGGATAATACTGGCTACATGAATCACAAAGAATAATCTTTGCTAATTTTATTGTCACTATTGATTTATATTATTGGTTATGATTCTTGTGATTTAAAGTTTATTTGTTTTAACCTTAAAAATGTCCCCATTACTGGCTGCATTATTTTTCTAACACGTGTATTATGATACTTCTTTTTAACAAAAAATTAATTACAATCATAAAATATTTGGATTGATTACATGCTGATTTAAGTTTATTCTTGAATTGTTGAACTTATGGCATCTAGAAAAAATTCTTCTGGTAATAGGCTTGATGTGGGATGGCAACATGGTATAGATATTGATAAAAATTCTAGAAAAGTTCAGTGCAAGTATTGTCAAAAAATTATTAGTTGAGGTATTTTTCGTTTCAAACAGCATTTAGCTTGCACTTGTAAGGATGTTAAGCCATGTCAGCAAGTATCATAAAATGTTAAGCAGATGATTTTAGGTGTTGTGGTGAAAAATCTAGAACAACTAAAAAGAAAAGAAAGGCTCATCAATATAGTGGAAATGGTGATGATGAAATAAAAGAAATTAGCTCCAATGACAAAATAAAGAGAGTAGCTAGTGGGAGTGAAAGTACACAAACAACCCTAAATTAATTGCTAAAAAAGAATATTAAAGAATAAGCATGTCAACAAATTGCAAGGTTTTTCTACACTAGTGCAATTCCATTTAATTGTGTAAAAAACCCTGAGTTTCTTAAGACACTTGAATTGGTTACAAAGCATGGGCAAGGTTTCAAGCCTCCATCCTACCATGATATTAGAGAGAAGTATTTGAAGCAAGAAGTGGATCAAACAATGAAATTGCTTGAGGAGTACAAGCTAGAATGGAAAAAACAAGTTGTTCAATAATGTCTGATGGATGGACAGATAAAAAAAGACATTATATTTGTAACTTTTTGGTTAATAGTCCTAAAGGGACAATTTTTTGTCATCGGTGGATACTTCTAATATGTCCAAGACTGCTGATAAGGTATTTGAGATGTTAGATGCCATTGTGGAGAGGGTTGGGGAGGAAAATATTGTCCAAGTAGTCACCGATAATGCTGCAAATTATAAGGCAGAAGGACAATTATTGATGGAAAAAAGAAAGAGTTTGTTTTGGACACCATATGTTGCCCATTATATTGATTTGGTATTGGAAGATTTTGAGAAGAAGTTAGAGGTTCATCAAGTAACTATTGCTAAGGGGAGGAGAATCACCTCATATATGTATGCAAGAATTATTCTTATTTCCATGCTAAGACACTTTACGAAAGAAAGGGATTTGATTAGGTCTGCTGCCACTCGGTTTGCTACTGCATATTTGACTCTAGGATGTTTGAATGATCATAAAATGTAGTTGATGACTATGTTTACTTCCAAACAGTGGAGTTTATGTAGGTTTGCAAGAATAGAAGAAAGGAAACGAATTCAAAATTGTGTTTTGAACATCAGGTTTTGGCATGATGTCACTATATGTATTAAGGCATCATATCCTCTAATTAAAGTTCTTCGATTAGTTGATTTAGATGAGAAACCAGCTATGGGTTTATATATAAAGTAATGGATGAAGCAAAAGAGAAGATACAAGTGAATTTTGGTTTTGTGAAAAAAGGTATATATCTTGCTAATTGTTTATTTCAAATATTGTCATCTATTAATATGAATGTCTTTAGAGATACTTCCAATTGAGATATTCCTAGATTGTAATGATATTTTTATTGTTTTTTGTTATAGTTATATACCTATATGGAATATTATTGATACAAAATGGGAACCTCAACTCCACAGACCCTTACATGCAACAACTTATTATTTGAATCCTCATTATCATTATAATCCCAATTTTAAGGTTAATGCCAACATTAAAATTGGATTATATCAATGCTTAGAAAGAATGGTGCCTAATGCAATTGAAAGGTGCAAAATTGACTTATAACTTGAGTCATTCAAGGATGCAAAAGGGTAGTTTGGCATTGAGGCTGCCAAGACAGCAAGAGATAAAAAAAACTCCAGCTCAATGGTAAGATTCTTACGGGGATGAATGTCTAGAATTAGAAAGGTTTGCAATCCGAGTTCTAAGCTTGACTTGTACTTCATATGGATGTAAGTGTAACTAGAGTGCATTTGAAATGATGAGTTTTTTTATTTTTTTATTTTAAATGTTGAAATATTTGATAAAAATCTTATAAATTTGAATTGTTTATTTAGGTTCATACAAAACGATGAAATCGTTTGCACCAGAGAAAAATGAATGACTTGGTATTTGTAATGTGCAATTTGAAATTGAATGATAACCAAGTCAAAAAGCAAGCTGATGATTTTAGTGTAGTAGATGATCTTTCATCGATGATGTTTGGATAACCGAGGGAGAAAAACATTCAAACTTTGATTTGCTTGGTGCTATTGGCGATTGCAACACGAAGAAAAAATGGTAAAGAAGATGAAAATGACGAAGAAGAAATTTCTAATGATCTTTGAAATGGAGAGTCATGATATTGAAGATGATTTGGAGATTCAAATTGATGACAATTTAGAGAATTCATGGAGTTTTGAGTTAAATAACATTGATAATATTGGTGTTGGTACTAGTAGTAGCACTAATGTTCATAATATTGGTGTTGATACTAGTAGTGATACTAATAATCCTCTTGATGATATTGATATTGATGAATGTCTGAGGAATAATGAGCAAAATAAAAGCAATGAAGCTAGTTTTAGTTTACATGACATACCAGCAAATTGTTTATTTTAAGTTTATTAATTGTTAGTTAATAAAAATTTACTTAAATTATGTATGAATTTTTATTTGAACCATGTATTTTAAGGCGCTTGAACTATGTATGAAAAAAAAATTCATGATGATTTTACAATCCGAGTTTATTTTGTATTTTCCGTGACGTGTCAAAAATGCATTTTTGACAACCTTGAATCAAACTACTGTTATCAATGGGGTAAATTGAACAAAAATAAATATCAAGGGGCAAATCGACCTGTTTATAAATTTTAGGGGGTAAAATAAGAGTTTTCTCTAAATTACTACCGTATATAATGAGACAGCAACTCTTCATTAATCGAAGACAGCAACGTTTTCGAGGTTTATGTTTCTCAGCGATAGTATGTTCCTACACTACTTACAAACATAAACCTGACTATAACGACGAAGAGAAGGTGTTGAAGCTCCGGCTAAACGATCCCGAGTTGCGGTTTAGCCCATAAAGGTGTGTTTTTTGTGTTATTTAATAAATTTGCTCAACTGGGTTTCTTTTTTTTTTTTTTTTTGCTTACTTGTAGTGAGATTTGAGTTTTCTTGTGCTATTATTCGAATATTTGATGGGTTTTTGGCCATAAAGGCGTGTGCCCTTTCTTATTCTGTTTTGAAAACCCAGATTTTCCTCATTATTTTTTTTTATGTTTGTTAGCCAAAAAAACACTGTAACAAAATTGATTTTTGCTGTTTACACACTCTCATAGTATTGTGGCTTCAGTTTGCTTAATTTTTTTGCCATCTCTTCCAGTTGTCTGATTTTTTCTCATCTTTGAGCCCTTCAATTTTATCCTCGATAACTGTTTGTTTGTTCTTACTCTGTTGGAGCTTTGTTGTGCATATAGGGGCAATTGCTGGTGTTTGGGCCTCTTCACTGGTAATTCTTTGCATGTTTGGTCCCTTTGATTTGTTGATTTTCAATTGAAATTGGGTGTGGGAAGCTGAGGGCACACGTTTCTGTTTAATTTCTTTGGGTTTTGCATTGTTACATCTGAAATATTACAGTGGGGATGAGTTTGGCTGTAATCATCATTGCTGAAGTCCATTGTTTGCAGATGTTCATGGGCTTATTAAGTCTTCTGACGCAATCTAATTCTATGAAGTTACTTGCCTAATTGATCTTTGCCACTATTTGCTTTTTAAATGCATTAGCCAACTGTTCTTTTTCCTGTCTGTTTTCTTTTTCTTTTTTTGCTTTTCAACTGTTTTTAAATCGTTGTTCTTGTTCATGCTGGTTACAATTACAAAGCTACAATGAAAAAAATAAAAACACAGTAAATTAGCGATGAGTTGTCTTCGTCTTGTGGTAATGTGTTTTCCTTTTGTTTTCTGACTGGTATTTTGACTAGCTTAATTTTGGAAGTTGTTCATTATGTGAAATCCTTAGTGCTCTTTTGCTTCTATGGCACTATTTCGTTTCTAAAATCTTTTCTTGGGTTTTGCTCTTGCCTTATCTATGCATGTTCTGTTTTGGGATTTTTGTCTCTCAGTTTATCCTTTCCTTTAGTTTTCCTGTGGTTTCTGTACAGGTTGGTTTCATTTGCTGCTTTTTTTAGTTGCTTTCGGTTGTGTTTATCAGATTTTTTTGGCTGATCATACTCCTTTTCTTATGATGCTGTCCATCTGCTTTGGTTTTTAAATGGGTTTCTGCATGTCATCATTAGTTGTGTCTTCTCTTTGCTGTTCTTCTCTTTTTAATGCGTTCGGTTTTTTTTCCAACTTACGAACATGGTATGTAGCTATTTTTTTGGTAACTAATTATAGCATTGCTTTAAAAGCTTGAAACTTTGATTGTGAGCTTTAAATAATTCTGACTTAAGGAGTTTTAGCTAGTTTTTAAGTTGTTATTGAAGAAATATTTAAGGGGAAATGTGGATTATATGCTGTTGTTGATTGGTAATTACTTGTGTAGAATTAGTACAATGGAAGAACAAGAAGAATTATTAGGAGGCAATGGTGCTGGCATTAGAGTTTCAACATTCGATTATTCAGTTGAGAATCACTTTAAAGAAATGGACATGATTTCTAAACTTTGTGGAGAAGCAGAAACTGATTCCGTGGATGAAATTGAAATTCAGTGCTATAAGTCCTCAATCACTTTTTTGAGGTAAGTAATCTTTTTTGTGTGTAAACTCCATGTTGGTGGTTTGTTGCTGTTCTTGTGTTTGTGTATAATTTTTTATTTTATGCACATTTAGTGAGTGGAAGCTTTATAAGTACGACTCGAGAATAATTAGGTTTGCTAGTGAAACGGATAATTCTCTGGTGAAGTGTGTTCTCAGTGGAATAAATCTACCGCTGTTCTCATCTGCAACTGTTCCTAAGGTACTGTAAGTGGAGGTCTTTTTTTTTTAATTGTATTTTAGGTTTTTGTAGATATATATAATATGTGATTATAACATTTGTTTTACTTTGCAATCTGATTTAGGAGAGACCAGATGGTGGTGCCACTTCTCTAGAATCCAGGTATAAATTGGACTTGCCTTATTTTCAATTGCAGTCGCTTGTTTTGTTTTAGTTGATTGTGTTGCAGATTTTTTTTGACATTCTGAGTTATCTATAAATACATCAAAATTTTAACATTCATAATATTTCTATAATTTTCTCCATTGCTTCTCCATTTCTGATATGCACATTTCAAACCTCTCTCTTTCCATCTTGTTGCAGTAAAGATTTTGTGATGTATGTTGGAGGGTCTGTTTGGGCATTGGATTGGTGTCCTAGGGTTCATGAAAGGCTTGACAATCATATCAAACGCGAGGTTTCTCTCATCTCTTTCTTAATGCCTTCGCCTTTATGGTCGTGGAGTTGAATTATTAAAGAATTTCTTGACCTCTTGTTGATGGGCTGCTCATGTATGTGTCCCTAATATTCAGATAACATTTTCTTAACAAGATCATGAAGTCATTTGCATAGACATGCAAACATATAGAACATAGCCTGGTCAATTCATTTAATTCACACCTCTAACTTACTGAAGAATGTTTTATTCCTAGTTACATGCATGAGGCAAAAAACATCAATTGAAGAGCCTGCAAGTCTCAGTTATCTTTGAGCAAATTTATAAAATTCTTGGAAGTAGCTTTATATATTGATATCGATTGCTGGATTTGGTAAAACTGCATTCATTTAGATAGTTCAGATTGGTGTCATCATGAATAATGTCTAGTCGACTATAAAATGTCAATTATTATACAAAAACAAGGTTGAACCTCTATGATCCGTAACCTGACTATATTTTCCTTGTTGATACTTTATCTCTTCCATAGGTTTTGGAGACTTTTTTTGGGGGACCTTTGACTTGATTCTTTTGTCAATTTGTGTAGTTTGTTGCTATTTCTGCCCATCCTCCTGAATCTTACTATCACAAAATAGGTGTACCACTTACTGGCAGAGGCATGGTCCAGATATGGTGTGTTTTAAATGTCGGTGGGGATGAGGAAGCACTTCCAATGAAGAAATCAAAACTGGGAGCTCGATACAATGTATCCAAGATGGACAAATCAGTTGAATTAAACAGGCCAAAAGGAAGACCTAGAAAAAGCCAATAGAAGAATCATCCAGAAATGAAGCCACAAAGGCTTTAGTTAAGATGCCAAAAGGAAGACCTAGAAAAAGACCAATAGAAGAATCACCCTGTAACGAAGCCACGGAGTTGATTTCAGCCAAGAGGCCTAAAGGAAGACCTAGAAAAAAGCCAATAGAAGAATCACCCAGTAATGAAGCTGTAGAGGAGATTTTAGCTCCAGTTAATGAAGCGACAAAGGAGAATTTAGCTCAAGTTAAGAGGGGAGGACGGCCTAGAAAGAACCCAACAAATGAATCTCTTGATAGTTTGGATAGCAGCAACCAGTATGTCCAAGCTCTCTCTGTTGAATACCCACAAGATTCACCTGGACTGCTTTCTATAGAAGGGATTTCTCAAAACAGCCAAGATGAGGCCAAACAAAAACACAAGGTGAAAGAACAAAAAAAATTCACCAAACAGCTATTTGATTGTAATACAAATCTTAAAACTACTGCACAAAGTAGAAGATTGAATAGTAATGCAAGGAAGGGAAGTGATTCTGGTGATGTTGCATGTCCACTGTTATTGATTCATAATGAAGATGATAATGTTTCTTTGGATATCAACTCTACTTCTTCAACTGTAAACTACCAAACACATGAGAATTCTGGACTCAACACTGCAATGCCAGCTTATGGTTCTGATAATGTTTCTTTGGATATCAACCCTACTTCTTCCATTCCGAAGGATGCTGATTTGCCAAGAGTTGTATTATGCCTAGCTCACAATGGAAAAGTTGCATGGGATGTCAAATGGCAGCCTTGTAATGCACCCCCTTCCAAATTCCAGAATCGCATGGGTTATCTTGCTGTCTTGCTGGGAAATGGATCTTTGGAAGTGTAAGTCATCTTCTTCATGTGGATTAGTGTGAGATAATATTCATAGTAAGGATTGACGTTTCTATAATGACCAATAGTTCTAGCCTTTTCAGATATGATTAATAGAAGGAATTGATCATATGTAATCATGTTGAATTTTAGACTAAGAACATAACTGCTGATGATTTATTGGAAAACTGAAAGGAGACTTTTACACTTCATTGCTGGAATGTTGCAAATTGAAGAAATGAAAAAAATAATGTTGTCATTTGAGTGTGGGGGGTGGGTAGGGGTTTTGGGGGTGAGAAGTGGTTAGGAAACATATAATTTCATTTGCCCATTATTCCTTTTTCTTTTTTTTGCCTCTCATTGTACCCATAATGTAACTCTTACCATAATTCTCCCAAATGCTAGGTGTTGCTTTTAATTTTAAGCATAAATTAATTATCAATGCGATACTGTCTGATCCCCCCTATCAATGCAGATGGGATGTTCCTCTCCCCCATGCTATGAAATCAGTTTATTCTTCTTCTAATTTAGAAGGCACAGATCCTCGCTTTGTAAAGATAAAGCCAGTATTCAGATGTTCCACTCTGAAGTGTGGAGGTATACAGAGGTAATGTGGTGATATCTTCTATGCTCTTTATATTAATATGAAATACTACTGGAATATAAAGAGATTTAAGAATACACTATTAGGTTTTCTTTTTAACAGGACTATCTGGTATGTAGCTTAGAAGCCTCTGTTTGTAGAGGTTCTGACCCGGAGAGTTCACTTTCACATGGAATGATTTGGTTTGCAATATATGGTGGAAGCCAAGCGTACCCTTGTACTGTGTTTTTTTGAGTGGAGAGAAGTAAATTCATTTTTCTAAAGGAGAAAAAACAATAATATAGCAAATGAAAGAACTGCAACTAAAGTATTATCATCCTAGTCAATAGATGTCACACAAGGGAATTTGACATTCGGGGTTTTGTGGATTTTGAAGTGATGTGTACAGTTGAATAGAATGATTGATGAAGATCTTTTATCATTGAATTCCAAATTCACTCAACTCAGATTGTTGAAGAATTGTCATAAATTATAGAGCCTTTTGCTCTTTGATCTTATTTTTTGCAGCGTGCTTTATTATTATTTTGTTTCTAATTTTTTTTTAACTCCTATACAGCATCCCTTTGGCAGTAGAGTGGTCAACTTCATACCCTCATGATTACCTACTTGCTGGATGCCATGATGGAACAGTAATATGTCAATCATCCTGTTGTTTCTGCTGTTATTAATTTAATTGTCTGCCACAGTTTGGGGCAAAGTCTAATCGTGTCTTGGCCTTTAATCACCTCATTTTCAGGTTGCTTTGTGGAAATTCTCTGCAGGTGGCGCATCTGGTGGTAATAACAAAGGAGTCGAATGACTTTCATATTTTAGTTCTTTCTGTGTGAACTGTGTGGATACAGTTTATGTCATGTCTCAAGGTTTATTATAAATTAAATTTGGTCGAAGTTTCTGATCTAAATTGAGTGGTCATTCCATTTTTTCCCTTTTTTAATCTACAGATACAAGGCCTTTGCTTTGTTTCAGCGCAGATACAGTTCCTATTAGAGCAATTGCATGGGTCCCATCTGAAAGGTAATTGATGTCAGATGACTCAGTTTGTTGCTTTTCTAGCTGTATATTTGATTTACCTCTGATATTTTGATGCAAATTTTCACTTTTATTTATTAGATCTGAAGATATATAATCCTGCTACTTTGGGAATGACATATCCCTTGCCTGTAAAATTTCTGTGCTGTCAATAACCCATCTAGAAATATTATCTTGTGTATAATGCTATTTTTCCTGTAAAGGGCTGCATGGAAACTTTCAAGATGTTTATTCAAAGAAATTGTACTAGCCAAAGTTTTCATATCTTGTGCTTATAATTGAGATATAAAATATGCTGCCTTCAAACTATTTTCCAGTGACCAAGAGAGTCCAAATCTTATCCTCACTGCTGGACATATGGGCCTGAAGTTTTGGGACATACGGTAGGTATGATTTATTTGTTTTCACAATTACATGGAATTATTTTGATGTCATTGTTTGCGTGTGCCATTTGATATAAAAATGCTTAATTGCTTAGATGCTCAATTTGCTTCAGATAGACTTATGATTACGTGATCTTGTATGGAACTTTCCAGTATGTGTTATAGAACTATCATGACTGCCCTTTATCCTTGCCGTGTAGTAGACATACTTTAATGCACACCAGTACCATTATGTGCTCTTAAGCTTTGGATGACTGTACAGAGGGGTATAGCAAGGTTTCAAGTTCAAAAGACTTGGAGACCATTTTCCTTAATGCTTGCACCAAATTTTCATAAACTTTTGTGAGCCTCTGAAGAGGTGGAGCATAATTTTTCATGATCTTGTTCTAATTTTTTGTGACTATATTCTCTGGTTCCTTTGTGTCTGGAGTTATCACTGCTACAATCACAGCACAGAAAACTCCTATAAACAAAACATTGATAAGCATTTTGCAATCAGAGTGATACGTTTCCATGAATATGGCATCATTTTGATATTGGGATTTAGAGTTGACCGTCTTCATATGCCCTTATCAATCTCTGCGTCATACTTGACATCTTTATTTGTGGTTGGATTTTTTTGAGTGGCCATTCTCGAATATTGACTTGTCCTCTAGGATTAAGAAAAACTGATCAACAATCTTTGCAGCGAGGGGGCCTAATGCATTCATGCTCCCCTTTCATATATATAAACATTTCCCTCCTGTCTGGTTTCTCATCTCAACATTAATGGTCAGGAACTCATTTATAGGTGGTAGAAAAAGACACCTGAGAGTTGAATTTATTTTATTAGTTTTCCATGTGGAATACTTCTGCACATGTTGGCTGTATATATCATGCAACATTGTTATGTTTTCAGAGCAGGAGGAGGTTCTAAATCCCTACTTTACTTCACCTGTAGAATGAGGAGATCAATTCCATATGTATTTTTTCTTTGTTGAAATATAGTTGCTGTAGAACTAAGCTTCTGAATAATTGCAGTGATCCATTCCGACCTTTGTGGGACCTCCATCCAGCACCAAAACTCATATATAGCCTGGATTGGCTGCCGGATCCAAGGTGTTGCATTATTTTTATTGAATGAATCACAGGTTGAGGATTTTATTGATAAGGTTATTCGCTTATATTGAACCTTTAATTGTTTGCATTTTCAGATGTATAATTTTATCCTTTGATGATGGAACAATGAGACTCCTCAGCCTGGCAAGGGCTGCATATGATGCTGCCGTCAATGGAAAACCTTCTGTTGGACCAAAACAACTAGGGATGCACGTTGTTAATTGTTCTTCCTTTGCTATCTGGAGCGTTCAAGTGTCAAGGCTTACAGGTACTCTTGTGCTGTCATTTGCTTTATTACTGAAACAATGTAATTTCATTAATTGCTTGATCAAAATTGGGGGACAAAACGAAAGGTGGTATGGTATACTGCATTTTCTTCCCTCAGGTTTTGATCATCATCTTACAGCATTTGTGACTGGAGTTGCCTATGCAACATTATTTGATTGTTGCATCTTGGGTTCTGCTCTTTTAGATTAGGATCCTTTCTTCTACAAAACTATGGTCTTTATCATTATTTTGATTGGCGTTGTTGTTAGCAACCCAACTGGTGTACAGTAATGGATGTTTATTTTAATTTATGGTTAATGCATAAATAAGTCCCTCTCAAATATCAAAATTCAAAATGCCTCCTCCAGTATTGTTTGATCCAGTCGACCATTCTGTTTCTGTTGTTTGTAACAAATAAATCTAGTTGGAGTAGAAAGTGATCCCTTATGCCGGGTGACTAATAATACCTGTTAAGACTATGATGTGTCCAAATGAATACAGATGATTTGGTGAGCTGTTGATTTGAGAAAATTTTCGACCTAATGGAATAGACTTCTAGTTTTGCAAATGGGCCATTTTCATCCAGTCAGGTCAGCTCTACTGGAGAAACAGGGTACCGCTTCATTGTCCTCCACTTTTCTTGAGAACTTTTTTATAGTGATACGTTGTAACTTGGGTATTTCTTTGGTGGAATTTACAATCTGTTTTCTATTGCATATAACTAAAATCGGGTCAATTATAAATGATTCTTATTGTTTGTTGTCCTTACTCTATCTACTTTTTCACAATTCCTTCTTTTTTTAATTGACAGGCATGGTTGCATATTGCAGTGCAGATGGTACTGTTTGCCGCTTCCAGGTAGCTGGCTTCCCATTTTACAATATGATTTATCTCTACAGTGTGATAGGTTCCTACATAACATACATGTGACATCATATCATTAGTCTCTGTGTCATGCAGGGGCCTATCCTCTTACACTTAATGTTGAGTGCTAGGAGGGGGGAGACCACATTGTATCCATGAATTTAATTTGGCAGGAGTCTGGCACATTGGTGTAAACAAGAATAATTTTGTAGCATACCTGTTTAACATGTCACCTGGGATTGTGTTTTCTGTAATTGTACTTGTTTTACTTGTTCCATAGTTCTTGAGCATGTTTGCAAAATTTTGGTTGAATTACTTAGTTTCATCAATGACATGAAGGATTGGCATCAAAACATACTCACGATAGATAGATCTTCGCAAGAAAAATGTAGATAACTAAAGTATGTGTCTTATACTTGATGCTACTCTTTTAACAAACAATTCATGGTTGAGTTTGAATAATTACATATTGTGGATTGTGTACTCTAAGCTACTTCAGAGCATTTGCTAAAAGCTTATAGTGTTGCTTTCATAATCAGCTCACAACAAAAGCAGTGGAGAAAGATCCATCGAGACATAGGGCCCCACATTTTGGTTGTGGATCCTTGAGTGAGGATGAATCAGCTATTATAGTGGGCACTCCATTACCAGATACTCCTTTACCTTTGAAGAAGCCAGTTAACGATGTTGGGAACAATCCAAAATCCAAGCAGCGTTTGTCTGTGTCCAATAAGGCCGCAAAAATTTCTACTTCAGATGATTCACCATTAGGTAAGTGCAAAATTTTCACCCCTATATTCTTCTTGTTAGCTTCGCATTTCTTCTCTCTTTTGGTCATCAAGTTTGTCAAACTCGTCGCAGCTCTTTGCTATGGTGACGATCCTGGTATGGATCATGGATCAGATGAAACATGGACAGCTACAAAAAGCAAGAGGAAACCAAAATCAAAAAGTGGGAGTAAGCAAATGGAAGGAGAGGATCAAGCATTGGTATGCATTGATGACGAGCAAGATGTCAAACAGAAAGGTGGCGGAAAGGAGGGAGCTGGGAATGTAGTTGAAAGCATCCCACCTAAAATGGTTGCAATGCATAGAGTTAGATGGAATATGAACAAAGGTAGTGAGAGATGGCTCTGCTCTGGTGGAGCAGCCGGAATCGTACGGTGTCAAGAAATCAAAATGTTTGATGCTGATATATGCTTGGCAAGGAAGAGATAGTAGCCTGTAAAACGTTAATCATAATCTATGGATATTTATTGTTATTTTCGATAGATCTGGCTTAAAAAAAAGTGAGCTACAAAGGGACATTTACATCAACTAGTCTAATTAAGAATTCTTGAGAAAAATAATTGAAACAAATAAGATTTTCGGCAATGTTACAAGACTGGTCCAGCAGTTAATCCGGTGACTCGCTCATCCAGATCAATGAAAAAACCCGATCTTTTGTTTACTAAAACATCATTTTAGAGTTTTTTTTAAAAAGAAAATTAAAAGTTTGAGTTCGATAGCTGACTTGTATGATTTTCATGTATGATATTAAAGATATCGAAAGTTACATGTATGATTTTCATGTACCGATCATTTCTGCTAAATTAAAGAAGTGGCAGAAAACATCATCGTTTCTGGAGGAAATTAAAGGATAGAAAGCTAAAGACTGGAGGAAGAGACATTGGGAAACTCACTTTCAGGTTAGGAAATTGAACCTCTCTCTTTCTGCTTAAACCTACAGAGCTTTTCTCAGCAGATATTAGGCTCTGAAATCGGTAAGCAAAAATAAGTTGCCAAGAAGGGAAATCCCCACCTCCAGTCATCTCTCACTGCAGCTCCTGCTTACCTTACTTCTTACAAAACATAACTCTAGTCAGGGTTCCATTTCCATGCCATGAATTGGGGGTTTCAAGGAAGAAAGATACGGGGGTTCTAAGAAGAGAGCTCGCTTTGCTTATCTCTTCTTCTTCTGTTGATAATGTCACAGTTAGAGACTCCATGTTATGCTGTTGGGCATGGAAAGTTTAGTAGCTTCAGAGGTGGGTCTAGTTCTGAGCTGAAGAACAATCCTGCATGTCTAATAGTATCGGTGGCCTCAAAAGAAATGCATATAAAGATGGTAATAAAGAGGAAAGTCTATACAGGACCCAATCCTATACAGAACAGATAAGTTACTACAGCTTGTCACCAACCTTGAATTCTGCTGTACTTTTTCTTTTTCTTATCTCTTTCATGAACATTTTTTATGCTTGGAGTTTTTGCTGAAATCTCCACAGTAAATGTTTCAAGTAGCCTTGCTGATGTTTAGGTTACTTATATTTGTTAAAATTACAAAGGAAGAAATTAACACTACTGCTTTCAAATATTACTCGTAAAATATCAATTCCCATTAATGGAGTTATTGGTGTTACAAATTCTGAGTAGAGTAAGAAATTCAACTGAAACGATATTCATAGCTTAAATGAAATTGCAAGCTATACCTAGAGGAACCCCATCTTTCATACAGCCCAGCAATAAAGATCAGCTGTTGAAGTGCCTGGAAAAAAAGAAGCTGGGATTTGAAAAATATGATGGGAGCTAGCTGGGTTATTATTCTGAAAACTCTCAATAATGAATTTCTTGAAAAATTCATGATTTTCGACAGGAAAAGTGTATATTGCAACAATAAACTTTGCATCCTCCCATTTATCCCTTCCCGATTTCTCTTTGATTGTATATGCCTCGTTGATTTCTTCTATGTAATGGTTGAGGTGCAAGTTTATATTCCTTCGTTGCGCAAGTAAGGTTTGACATTCCGGTTCAAAAGCAAGAACATTACAAATAGAGTCATATTTATGCTGCTATGTGTTGTTGTTGCAGACAAATTGATTTATTTTTTATGCAGATTTATCAAATTCTTTGTATAATTAACAAGGTTGAAACTATTCTCAATCTAAAAGCAATTCAACTGTCAAATAGAAAACAATCCTTTTAATTGTTTATTTCCTGTTATGGTTCATGTGTGTGTGTGTTGAGCCACAATCACAGTCAGCTATCATCTCTTTCTAGACGGCTCGGGTATTGTATCATCTTTCAATGGACATTCACGATCACCACGTTGGTGACCATAATTTCCGCATCTTAAGCACTTTACACAGCGCATTTCAATTCCAAATGGCTACAAAGAAGCAAGGAGTATAATGAAATGAGGTTGAAAAGATGGTTGGTGTTTCAAGCAAACAAAAGAGTAAATACATGGAGTTGGAGGATGAGGCGGCGGTGGGGGTTGTGAAGCATCGGCAATTTCAGCACCTTGTCATTTTCAGCACTGTAAACAGCTTTCATTATCTCTATCTGTCAGCAGATTAACAAAATCAAGTGAAATCTAATTCAATTAAAAGGTGTTAAGGCTGAAAATTACATGATACGTAATGGAAATGACGGATAAAATTTGAATGAAACTCTTTGATAAATCAGAGATGCCACAAAGAAATTCCAATCAGGATAAAGATGTCATACTCTTTGCAATTAAAAGTGATAAGTTTGGTTTGTTGTTTAACCAATTCTAGAAATGAAAGAACAAAGAAGAAAACTCTCTAAAAAAAAATTGAAAAGTTTTTTATTGTTTCAAAAGTCTTTCATATTTGATTTGAAACATCATTATATACCTGGAACAACCCTTCAAGTCTAGAAAATACTAAAATGACATAATTCAAATCCAAATAAATAACTTTGTTAAGAAAACTAAACAAATAATAAATTGAACACTTTTTTTTTTTTTTACTTATAGAACACATAGACACACAAAAATTAAAACTATGACTTTTTGTACAAGACTTTAATGCATGCATGGTTGGACAAACTTGAAAGATGACATTCTAAATTTGAAAACCATGTAAAATAGGTTTATTTTTCAATGCAATAAAGTGGTGAAAATTCAAGCTCAAATTGGCCTTTGGGCTGACAACAAACTCAAACTCTCAAAAACTCACAAATCATGACTCAAGCCTTATTTGAAAACAAAACAAACATATTTAAACCATTTTCATTTAGTTTACAAGCCTTTAAACTCATTGAAGCTTCAATCGCACTAATCTGACTTGTTAAAACACTTTGTAGTTGTTTCGCTCGAGCTCTCATCATTGGACCCCATACACATTAGAATCAGCCCCTTGCATGATAGAATCATGTTGCATATCATCACCCCAGGGTTAAAAGTGATTTGTCTTCAAATCAGAATCATCAACATCTTCCAAGTAAGGTGACAAGTCTTTTACATTAAAAGTAGCTGAAATGTTGTACTTACCAGGAAGGTCAACCATGTAAGCATTATCATTCACCCTTTCGATAACTCGAAATGGTCTATCAACTCTCGACATCAATTTGAACTTTTGCTTGCTTGGAAATCTGTTTTAGATCTCTCGGCTCAAATCTGACTATTTTCCGCCCTTTATTACCATATTTGACATACTTTGTTGTCTTTTTCTCAATATGAGATCGAACATGTTCATGGAGTTTTTTCATCATTTCTGTCTTTTTAACCCCATTCATAGAAGTCCTATCATCAATTGGAATAGGAACCAGATCAATAAGAACACAATGGTTAAAATCATCCACTAGGATAAGAATCTATGATAAATAAGAAGTCTATAAATCAAAAGGAACTAAATAATAGAACTCATACAACAACTTATGGTATGTGTTGCGTTGCCTTATTAAACTCTAATTGATTTGAAACTTTAAAAAAATATTTAAAAATATGTCTGGAAACACTGGGTTAATTTTCAGTCCGATCCAATAGTCGGATTGAGAGTTACATCTATTGCTTTAAAACTAGACAGTTGGGAACATTATGCCTGAAACTGAATTTGATTGTTTTTCTGTTGCCTGGAACGTATCATTCCCCCTTTCTTCAAGATGATTCATCCTTGAATCATGACCAAGTATAATTGATGCGTCATTATCTTTAATGAAATCGTTCATGTATTCTTTAACCCAATCAATAAATATTAGAGTTGGAATTATTTTTGCATTGTAAGGAATCAAATCATTATTGATTAAATCCTCCACTAAAATTTTAGATTCTAAACTCTCCATTCTAGTAGCTACTTCATTAGCCTTTGTTTAAGTCTTGGGAGTTATTTTCCTTGCTGACAATCACCTCCTACAACACTTTATGAAAGTAGTAGCTGATAATAATTTCAAATAAACACGTCTTGCCATCCACTTGTGTGTTGTTCTAAGATTAAGGCAATACAAATACCTAAGAGGGGGGTGAATTAGGTATGCAAGATAAAACTATAAATTAAATTTTTTTTACCTAATAACATGCAATTCTAAACACTCAACCAAATACGGAAGTAATAAACAATATAAATGCAATAATTAAAGAGTGAGAGTTTAGAGAGGGAAAACCGTATATTTCTCTTCTTGAACTTTCGTTCAAGAGTTTCATTATCACACACCGGTCTTCTTATCGAGTGAGACCAAACCATTACACGATTTTTTTATGGGTGCAAGATCAAACTCAATCCTTTTACGGGCTTAGGATCAAATTGTTACCCCTAATCTTTTTATGGCTAAAAACTAGAAAACCTTTCACCAATACTTGTTGAAAGACAAGTGTTAAACAACTCTAATTTTGTCTCTAAGAGACTTTTCAAAATGTTTAGAGTGTCACTTACACTTTCCACAAGATACTTTCTTAGTAAAGTTGATTGGAATGACAATTAAGCTTTATAAGAGGGTTTTGCCAATTCACACCCAATCTTGTTTTTGGATTATTATAAGTGAAACAAGGGTGTTATAGGTTCTTTTGAGAGGGAGTATACTTAGATTTTTTTTCTTAGGAGTTCCACACTTATATTAGGCAAGAAAAAGGCTATTTATAGGTTTAAAAAACAAATTAGCCATTAGACACAGTTTTCTGCCCATTGGCAGAACCGGTAAGATCGTTTTAGAATCAGTCATGCCTTTTTAAGAATCGGTCAGACAATTTTAGAATTGATTAGGCCGTTTTGAATAACCCCAAGAGTTTCTGGAAATTTTCCACAAACAAACTAGTTATTTTGAGAAACAACTGGACCAGTTTGAGAAACGAGACCATTTGGCTTATTTTTGTGTTTTGTTCTTTTCTTGGTTTTATTTGGTTATTTTGGGTTTGTTTAGGTTGTGTGTGAATTATAATGTGTCCTAAACAAGTTTAGTGTTATTTGGCAAATTGTTTTTACAAATTCTTGATCAACGAAGTCGATATTGTAATTTCTATAAGTTTTTTGTTCTTAACCTTCACGAATCCTTTCCTTGCTTGTTTGATGATTTTTTGAATATTGTAAACCTGTCTATAAAATTATAAGGGTGTATGCAAGTATATATATATATATATATATATATATATATATATATATATATCCTTATTTAAATCATTTAAGCATGGAATATATTATGATATTAATAATGTGATATGCATATATCAAAATTATATCAATATAATGTTTTATTATATCTAATATTTATGTTATCATCAAAACATATAATTCAATCATTATCATAGCCAGAAAGCTAACAACCTCTTTTTTTTTATGATGACAAAACATTAATGCATATAATGTAATAAACATGTGATAAAACATTTAAATGTATGCATTTCAAAACTTCTCCCCATTTTTGTCATTAATCAAGAAGGTAGAAAAAAAACTTATCCTTATAATGTGAAAACCAAGATAAATAATAAAATTATCCTCTTTTTCTTTTTTGTAAAAGTTCTCCCTATTTTTGTTTAGAAAAATATCTCCCCTTAAATAAAGCACTTTATGCATAACCCAATAGATTCTCAACATCAATAGTGTTCTTCATAATGCAATAAAGATGTTCAAACATTCAAAACATTAAATTCATCAAAAATATATGAGACATCAAATTCATATTTCATACAAATAAAATACAAAGGATGTTCATAATAAAAACAAATACAAAAATCATGAGCAATATGAATGAGGAGTCAATCATCATTATTGTTGTGGTCATTGCCTTCATCCATGATGTCATCAATATTATCTGCATCAAGTCCTCCGAGATCTCAGTTAAGGTGGTCGAGTTGCATCCAATTATACATGGTATCCACTCTACTATGGATACCACCAATTTTTTTATTAACCCTACTCATATCTTGATGCAATTTCATGATATCCCCATAAAATACAGTTATATCTTCATGAAAGGCATTCATTTGCCTAAGCATTTCACTTTGCATATTATAAATTGATTACAAGGTGATAGGTGGAACACTTGATGAACCTCTTCAAAAGTTGATTAAGGTTGATAAAAAGGCATTGGTTATGAAGACAAAAGTTGTTGACTTATATTCAATGATTGTTGTCTTGGTCCTAATTCCAATTTACTAGCACTAGGCTCTATTGAGGGATCATAAATCCATACATTATCAATACAAATCATTCCTAATTTACTTAATTTTATGGCATCATAAATAAGATATCTCCTAATGTCTTTATCATCTTTATACTCTCCCACATTCACATCAAATGCATTGAAGATCTCAGTCAAAATAGCTCCATATATTAAGGCTCTTCTTTGCATTCCTTTAATAACATTGCTCATGCGTTTCAAAAACAAATACGCTAAATCAAATGGCTTTCCATATACTATACAAGCTATTATCCATAGATCCATGAATTTTAGTTCTTTTTTATGCGTTTCTTTAGGCAAAAAATACATTGAGCTAAAACATTATCCACCATAAATTAATAGGAGACATAAGTTCTAGTAAATACATTTCAAACAAGATAAAAACATTGCAATAGTCCTCTCACCATCATCCAAAGTTCTTCCAAACATTAATCTCATTTTATCGAGGGGAGTTGGGGTATTTGGTGCCTCAATAAATTGATAGGAGACATAAGTTCTAGTAAAGTTTGCCCTAGGTATCTCCAAAATTTGAGCTAAAACATTAGAGTTCAATTCTATTTTGACACCATAAACATAGCTACTCAAATAGATATCATCCCTACATTCCTATATTCACTCTTCCAACCAATGTTCTCAATACAATTCATTATATTCATTCTACTAAGGTCATACCAACTCACATACCTTGGTGGAGCAAATTTGCCTAGTTTTAATTCTTTTTTTGGCTTCTTCGGGGATGAAAAGGTTATCATTAAACCCTAGAACATTCCTCTTTGACGTAATGTTGACTATTGACATTGTTTTTCAAAAGGGATTTCAAAGATTACAAGGTTGGGGTTTATTTTATTTTGTGAGAATTTGAACCCAAATAACCCTAATGTGGGTGATTTCAAGGGGTTATGAGATGGGATTTGGTGTTTAATTTGAGTATAAAGGCTTTGGGGAAGGTTTTTGGAGATTTAGGGTTTATAAGGAGAGGGTGAGAAAATGCAGAAATAGAGAGAAATCATGCTTTTAAGGAGAGAAAAACAAACACAGTTCTTATATCATGCAAAATGGTCTGATCGTTTCTTAAAACAATCTCGTCATTTTCCCTATTGTGTAGAGATTGCAAAATTTCATGATTTCACTTGTTTCTTCTCCAATTCAAACCTAATTGATTCTAACCATATTTCTCCATATGAAAGATGATCTAAACCTCAAAAACCCATATCAAATGGCTTAAATTCTAACAATTGATCGATTCTCATATTGCTTAAGTTTTAACATATGTATGCATAAACAAAGCAAGCATATAGTTCAAATTTAAATGTTCTTATCATGCTTCTAGTGTGACATACCAATATTAATTACTAAATTAAATGAGCTAAGGTTTCGATCACTAACCTCTAGTAGTGGTTTCCTACTAGGTTGAATGGCATCATCATTAGTTGTTGGAATGCTTGTTCATGTTCCCAAAAATCTTGTGGGATGTATCCTCTATGTGTTTGATGATGCAAGCCATATTGTAGTTGAAATCTTAGCATTGGATTCATTTTTCTTTGACCTCCAAGTACCGGATACTTGTTGCTCCACAACCTTATGTATCGTTGATGTTGATACAAGTTCCTTTTTTGTCATTGGTTGATATCTTGGACCATAGGATTTGTCCTTTCAAAAGACCTTGTGTTTAAAGGTCTTAGTTGTCCTCCTATGTCCCTTCAATATTGGTTGCCTCCCATTTGATATCTTTGGGGTTGAGGCCTTGGACGTTGTTGTTGCTACCCAATTTTTGACCCATGTTTTGATAAATTTTCAGAAAAAATCCAAAAATAGCGAAAAGCATTGAAAACCCAAAAAATACATTTTTTAATACATTTGCATCGTTTTTAGCATTTTCAGCGTCGTCTAAAAAGAAATTAATTTTCAAAGGTCTTTCGAACCCGTTCAACTTTTAACGCGTTAATTTTAAAATCTTTGATTTTCCTCATTGAGTCGACATTGATATTTGCTCGCTTTCAAAAATACAAAAAAAAAATAAGAAAAATCAAAATTTACAAAAAAAAGAGGAAAAGAGAAGGAAAGGAAAAGTTGAGGGACTAGTTTGAAAACCTAGCAAAACTTTTCCTATAAATACCATGCTATACTGAATTTTTAAAGGGGGGTAATTGTGTAATTAAAGGGGCAACCAAAAAAAAACCCTAGAGGTGAACATTTTTTTCTCTTCTCCCTCACCCTAGCCAGCCCAGAAGCCGCCGCTCCCCCCTCATCAGATTTTTTTTCTTCATTTCTGGCCGCTCCACTCCCGGTCATCTTCATCCTTCCCTCCAGCCTCTCACTGCCCACACAACCCACACAAGACAGCCCCTCACCTCCCTTTCCTCCCCACAGATCCTCCCCCTCAGCAGCTCCCTCTGCCCTCCGCGACCTTCATTCCCTCCGGCTCCTCCCCGCTTGGCGGAACAAATGGCTGCAGCAACCTCGACTTGAAATTTTTTAGCCTCCACACCGTAGCCCTCTCCTTCCTCCTCTGCTCCTCCAGCCCACTCACGGCACAAACCCGGCGCCACACCGTAGCCCTCTCCTTCCTCCTCTGCTCCTCCAGCCGCTCACGGCACAAACCCGGCGATCTCCTCACCATCAGCACAGAACCCGCCGGCCAGCTCGCCAAGACTGAATCAAATCCTCCAGTAGCAGCCAGAGCAAAGCAGATCGTTTCGCCTTCCTCCCCAGCAACCAGCAGAGAACACCAATGGAGAAGAGGGCGAAACCGAGAGGGGAGCAGATCTAAAACGGTGAAGAGAGAAAGAACAAAAACAGATTGAAATCAAAGAAAACAAATTAAAATCGACTGCTGTGTGTGTTTCTTTTTTGTTTTGCAGGTCACCGACGGTTTAGGAAGACAGAAGAAGGAGCCGTTCTGGATCGGATGTTTCCAGGCTCTTTCTCACGGCGGCGCGTGAACCCACGCGCCGCCAGTGTTCACTTGCTCGTAGACCGGCCTCAAGACCGCATGCAGTTTCAAAAAGCTTCTCCAAAGACTGTTATGGATTTTTGGGGGGTTTATTTTGTAATTTTTGAATTGTTTAATATTTTTGAAATTGTTTAATGTATTTTGTTTTGATTTATTTTGAATTTTGGTGAATTGTAAGATGTTAATAGTGTGGATGTAAAAAAAAGAAAAGAACAGAAAAATATAGTGAGAGCGAATGGGTGTGTTTGTGTCTTTTTTATCAATGTTTTTATTATTTTGATAAAATTGCAAGGAATAAAGAAGAATTTAATATTTTGATTTGCTCACGGTCCAGATTTATTAACTTACATGTAAGTTGTATTTCTAATATCCGATGAAAAGATAATTATTAAAACTTCTTTAATACATCAAAGTCACGAAGCAGCTTACCTCAGGTAGGGTGTGTTAGGGGGTGCTAATACCTTCCCTAACCACAACCAGTCCCTTACCCGTGAATCTCTCGACAAGACCAGTACAACCGGGTTTTCTAGTAGCTCTCGAATAAATTACTAGGTGGCGACTCCAACGAATCAATCAAAACAACATCAACGATAAAATCGCCAGCCGATGTCGCGCGGATTTTTCCGACGTTTAAAGTTTTGGATTTGGTTAAAGGAGGTCGCCAGAAGGGATCTTATATTTCAGATTTGGTTAAAGGAGGTCGCGTAAGGGATCTCATATTTCAGATTTGGTTAAAGGAGGTCGCCAGAAGGGATCTCATATTTCAGCTTGGGTTAAAGGGAATCGCCAGATGGGATTCCAGGTTGACCGGGCTACAAACATAGATTTTTTGGTTCTGGTTAAAGGGGATCGCCAGATGGGATCTCAGGTTAGCTCAACCACACACAAGATAATGGTTCTGGTTAAAGGGGATCGCCAGATGGGATCTCAGGTTAGCCCAACCACGCACAGATTTTTTGGTTCTGGTTAAAGGGGATCGCGGATGGGATCTCAGGTTAGCCCAACCACACACAAGATAATGGTTCTGGTTAAAGGGGATCGCCAGATGGGATCTCAGGTTAGCCCAACCACACACAGGATTTTGGTTCTGGTTAAAGGGGATCGCCAGATGGGATCTCAGGTTAGCCCAACCACACACAGGATTTTGGTTCTGGTTAAAGGGGATCGCCAGATGGGATCTCAGGTTAGCCCAACCACACACAAGATATTGGTTCTGGTTAAAAGGGATCGCCAGATGGGATCTCAGGTTAGCCCAACCACACACAGAATAATGGTTCTGGTTAAAGGGGATCGCCAGATGGGATCTCAGGTTAGCCCAACCACACACGGAATAATGGTTCTCGTTAAAGGGGATCACGGAAGGGATCTCAAGGTTAGCCCAACCGGAACATCGATATTAGCTAAGGGAAATCGCCGATGGGATTTCGGTTTGGCCAAACTACAAATATGGATTTTTTAGTTAAAAGAGATCGCCAGAAGGGATCTCGGATGGAATGCCAAGTTAATCTAATCCAAGTTAGAGGTCAGGGGATCGCCGGATTGGGATCTCAAGATGACTAAGTTTTGATCATTGTTTCGGGTTGAAGGCGAGCTCCGTAAAGACAATTTTAGATAGATCAAGCTTCGACAATATCAGTTTTGGAAGTTCAGTTTTGTTTATCTTTATAAAACTTACTGCGCAAAACTCATGCTGCTCCGTAAGCATTATAAAGAGGGGGCATCTGTTGTAACCCATTTTTGGGTCCCCCCACAAAAATAAAAATATATAGCCGAAAGAAATTAGAAAAATAATAAGAGGTGGGAGCGCTCGAAAGAATCGAAAAAAATTGATTAAGGAGGTTCGGAAACGCGAGTGAAATTTTTTTTACAAGATATTCCCGAAGGAGGAGAGCCCCGTTGGAAGAGAAAATTAATTTGAAGAGAAAAGGGCCAAAATTGGATGTTTATGGACTCAATTGGATTTTATTGAAGGTTTATTTGAATTTATAGAGGTTTTGATTGCAAGGACAATTGAGTTTTAAGTCAATTTAGGCTTTAATTGGAAGAAATTAAAGTTCGGGGGTCAAATTATAATTTTTAAGAGTTGATTTGGTTAAATCAAGGGTCTAATTGCATACATATTGAAGTTTAAGGGTCAATTAGGAACTTAATTGAGAAAATCCGAAACCAGGGACCAATTTGGAAAAGGCGCGTAAATAAGAGGGGCTGTATTGGATTTGATCCGGGGCCAAATTAAAGAAATTGAAAACCGGAGGACCGATTTGAAAAGGGCCAGGAACTGTTCATTTTCTTCCCCACCGAGCTGCCCGAGTGGCCGACTTCCAGTGCGTGTTTTCTCGCCTCGTTTGGCCCCCAAATCCGACAAATCATGCACCAAAATGTCCACATGAAACCCCTTTATCCCGGAGAATGGTCCGGTTGGGTCGAAAAAGTTATAAACGGGTCCGTTCATTAGCCCGAAGTGGCCACCTCGGGCAGTTCACACTGGAGCCGCCAAATTTGGCAGCTCGAGGTGCACACTTTGAGCCAACCGTTGAGATGTTTCCCAACTGAATTAAGGGCTGTAATTTTTCCACAACGTAGAAAAGATTGCCCTCTTCCACTTCCTATAAATAGAGTCGGATTTGATGATCTGGCGGAAAAAAAATTCGGGTCCAAAGTCAGCCAAAAACCAGCATTTTCGCCCAATTTCTGCAGATTTTTCTTCTTCTTTCTTCCTTCCTCCACCACTGGAAACAGCAGCACCACCGCGCCGTCCGGGACCCACCAGCCTCTCGCCTCCAGCAGCACCAAGACTAAAGCACCACCTCCAAAGAAGAACACGAGCGACGCACCGCCTCCTCCGCGCTGTAATTCTTCTTCCCCCTTTTACCGCATTTTGTTTTGATTTCTTGCATGCGGAACGAATAGCGTTCGCATGCAGGAGGGTGGGGGGAAAATAATTCCCCCTCCAAAGATTGTTTGCCGGGCAGCCGGGTCCCGGCCCAGCCGCTCTTCTCGGGCGGTCCGGCCCCAGAAGAAAAGGAGATTGTTTGGGCCGAGATTGGCCCAATCCATTTTGGGCCGAAATCGGCCCAACACCTTTTGGGCCGAGTCCGGCCCAGTTGGTTGGGCGGACCAGCCCATCCCATTTAATATTATATATTATATATATTATATTTTGTATTTATTTATATATAGTTATATGTATATATATATAAATTACGAAAATTCCGCAAAAATTATTTAAAAAAATATGTGATTTTGTGGTAATTTTATTACTGTATTTTGATCAATATCAATTTGTATTTTTTATACTATAGAGATACAAATTCAGTATTAAAATACCCGGTTTTCGTCAAAACATCAGAGATTTTCAAAATAAAAAATGTCTTTTGCTTTCAAATTTTTTCTAAAATATCTTTAAAATATTGTTGATTTTTCTGCATATTTTTATCGAAGTGGATTAATATTTGGTTGTATTTTTATACCGTAAGGATACAAACCCAGTATTAAAATACCCGATTTGCGTCAAAACAAAAAATACATATTTTTTTAAAAAAAATGTTTTGTTTTCATGCATACGGCCTAGTCTCTCCAATATATATATATATAAATATTATAACATCATATTTTCACACAACAAAGGAAATTTCAAAAACAATATATGTATTAGCATGCATTTTGGCTTTAATAACCAGTTTATTCAAGCCATGAGAACTAGGCCAATATTTCAAAAATTCTAAAAAAATCTTTTTGTCTTCTTTTAGTATTTGGGATTACGAATTTATACGTAAAACGTATTCCGATATTAAAAATATGGTTTTTTAACATAGACGTTAGAACGGTTAGGTTTTACCCGATAAGATAAGGACCTCCTTATTGAGGAGGACTTTTCTTGAACTATAGACGGACCAACAACTAGGAAACACAACGAGACCTTGAATCTTATCAGACAGATAAACAATGCAGCTTACCTTAGGTAGGGCGTATTTGGGGTGCTAATACCTTCCCTTTACGCAACCAGTCCCCGTACCCAATCTCTGAGACCAGTTAGGGTTCCTAGTGACCAAAATACTAGGTGGCGACTCCCATTCCATTTTCTACCAACAAAAGACAATATTTTCTTGTCTCCCCACATTTGCCAGATAGATACCATATACACATTTCCTAGATTTTAAGGTGGAATATTCGCCGCGACGCCGCGTACACGCGACAGTTGTTGTGGCATATTCCTCCTCACATTATTGTTGATGAATGAAAGTCTAGCATTTCTTTTACCATCATTTCTCTAATGCAAGTTTCTTCAAACTTGGTGTTTTTGGAAGAAAGTTCTTTCTTGCCTTTGTCATTGGTTCTTCCTTTGCAAGTTGCCTTTTAATTGTTGATTTTGGAATTGAGGTCTTACTTGTCCATAGTTTGTGTTGCTTCTTTGTTGGAACACTTTCCTTACTTCTCTATTTGTAGAATTCTTGCGGGAAGTATTTTTAGGTACCCTTTTAACATCGAGTCCTTGTTTGTTAGGCATTATACCTTTCGATTCCCACAACATATTTTTTAGAATGCCATTTTTCTTTAATCTATATTTATGTGATAAATGATCTTTCCTATAACAAAAATCACATATAGAAAAACAACTATACATGCTAGATTGATTACCATGCTCGTTCAATTTTTGTTTTTCTACACCATTGAAACCTAAACCACTTTTTTATTCACGCTTTCGTTTTGTCCTCCCAACAAAAAATCCAATTTATCTCTACCTTGAGTAAACTTAGCTAAAGTTGAAGTCAAGTCTTCAAATCATTTATAATATCATCATTTTTATTTTTCAAATCCTATATAAATGATGAACAACAAGCAATACCACATAATAATTCATTTACTTGTGTTACTTTATCACATTTTTAAGCAAACCATTATTTACATTTTTTAGATTTGCATGCATCTTTTTCAATGAATTATATTTAGATCCTAACCTTTTAAATTCATCATATAATGATTCAAATACATCATTTAGTTCATCATAAAAGGGGTTGGTTTCATCATTCGAAGAATATACCTCATTTCTGCTTTCAATTGCCATGAAGCACATGCCACTTTCTTTTCTTCATCGTTAGAGCTACAATCTAAATCTTCACTCCATATAGCTTTCATTACTCTCTTGTGATGATGATTCATCTTTTTTTTTTTAAGAAGTGTGGACAATCTACTTTGACATGTCCTTTCTTATTGCATTCAAAACATCTTAAAAGTTCCTTGCTTGAATCTTTTTTATTCTTATTTTTCTTGAAATTTGAGAATCTTTTTTTCTCTTTGTTTCTTTCATAGGAAGTTTTGGAATTATTTTGTGATTAGTGTAATATCCTTCTCAATTGTTTTACCATCATTATTCAATATCAACATAGTGTATGGTTTTGAATGCCAAAATCTTCTTTGGATTTACTTCTCGTTCTTGTTCATTCATGGTGATTTCATTTGTCATTAAGGAACTAATGAGCTTCTCCAATGGAATTTTTATGGGATCCTTGGCTTTTCAAATTTTCATCACCTTAGTTTCCCAAGTCTTTGATAATGACCTAAGAATTTTGCTTATGATATCGACATTAGTGTAAGTTCTACCAAGAGCATCTAAATTATTAGTGATAGTTGTCATTCTAGTAAATGTATTAGTTATGGATTCATTTGAAAGCATTTTAAATAACTCATATTGATGCACTAACATGTTAATGTTTTATTCCTTTACTTGATTCATTCCTTTATATGCTATCTATAATTATGTCATATATCTCTAGCAGGGTGACCTGCCTAGGTGAAAAATACGAAGATTTTCAAAGTGGTCTTATTGTAATGGGTGACTTGTCCATGTAAAAAATATGAAGATTTTCAAAGTGGTCTTATTGTAATGGGCGACCGCTCAGGTGAAAAACATAAAAATTTTCCAAAGTGGACTCATTATAATGGGCAATCGGCCCATGTGAAAAATACAAAGAGTTTTTAAAATGATCTCATTGTAATGGGAGATCGGCCCAGGCAAAAAATGAAAAGATTTTTCAAAGTGGTCTGATTGTAATGGGTGACTTGTCAAGGTGAAAAATACAACTTACTTGGCGAAAGGATTTGGCCAGAGATATCTTGAAAAGATGACAGGATAGGGCTCGAAAGCGTACTATCTAGAAGATGAGAGCTCAAATGAGCATTCAAAGGGAAAAAAAAAGATAGGGCTTGAAGACACACTATCTGAGAGATGAGGGCTCAGAGGGGGATGAGAGCTCAAAGGCGCACTCATAAGGAGGTAGAATTAGAAAACGCACTACCTAGGTTGAGGCTTCAAAGACGCTCTCTAAAGGGCAAGAGATAAGATTAGAGATAGGGCTAAAAAGCACACTATAAAGCACATTATCTGATAAGCAAGGGTAGAAAACGCACATGGAAGGAAAAGATGAGATAGGATTAGAAAGCGCACTATCTGAGAAGCGGGGGCTAGAAAGCACACTCCGAAGGAAAATAGAGATAAGGCTAAGAAGTGCATTATCCAGGATGTGAGGGCTCAAATGTGCTCTTAAAAGGAAACGGTAGGGCTTGAAGGCCACTATCTGAGAGATGAGGGCTCAAATACGCACTCGAAAGGAGATAAGGTTACAAAACACACTACCTTAGAGATGAGGACTTAAAGGCGCACTCGAAAGAGACTTGCTGGTAAGACACTAATCTTTCAAAGATCAAAGTAATGCATTATAATCAATATGCATGTATACTTACCTGAGAAATATAGGTCTCCTTCCTTCATGGAGTTTTCCTTTTCTTAAAAGTTTGAGTCTCTGTAGTAAGCTTCGATGGCTTTTTTGCTTTTGCTTACTCGAATCACAACTTGTGATCTTAACCTCTAGGAAGGGCATGACACCAGTATACTTACAAACCTTTATCTTAAAAGTCGTTAGATTTGCCCTATATTTTCTATTTTCTTAGAAAGGGAATTATGGAGTCAGCCCTATTATGTGTTTGTTAGATTGGCCCCCAGCCTAATCATACCCACAAGTCTTTAATTCATGTTTTCTTTAGGGATGAGGCTGTGCGAAAGAAGATTTGGTTATTTACAAGGAATTGTTTTCATGAAGAATTTTTGGAATTTCAAAGTTATTCCAGACACAGAAATCACTTTGATGTTGGTTTAAAGCAAACTTATTCTGAAAATAATTTAAGCTTTTCCTTAACAGGTCTTCACATGTGTTGAAAATTTTTGTTTTGCTTTTGGTGAAAATGTGAAGTGACATTTTGTTGGTCAAAGTGGTTCAGGATTCAATTTGAGGGTTTTAAAAAACCAGTCTTTAAAGCATTCATGGAGCTTGTTTCACATGGGAAAACATTGCATACCGATCCAGATTGTCTGCCTTTTATTAAAAGGGGCTTCATTAGGCACGTAACGTATGCTTTGGCTATTGGCTACAAAGAAAAAGGTTATTTGTAGGCTCAAAAGGTGTTTAAGGGATTTCAAGACTAAGGATCACTAGTGCTTGTTTCCCGACCTCTTTTTGGTCCATTGATTTCTAGACCTTGAATTGCAAAATGTTCCATCGTGCCTCCTGGTGTTGGGCTTAGGCTTTTCATCTTTATTTTTTTCTTCATTTGGTTTTGAGCATTGTCATCATATTAGTTATTTTTATGGTATGCTCAAACCTTTTTTATTCTTTAGTTTCTTTCATGCCCCCTAGCTTTGTTTGGTCACCTTTAATCATTGAAAATCTTTTTGCATATTTCTTGCACTTGTCCTCCAATATGGGGTGTGATCCTAGCCAATGTTATTTTTCAAGAGAAACTTAATAGGCTCATTAAGAACTGTAAATGATATATTTAGCTTGTGAAAGGATTATTAAATATGTTTTTTCCTTATTTTAAATGCATGCATTCAGACTCGGTAAGCTTTTCTTTCTTTCATGTGATCATGCATAATGGTTTCTCATTATTCATTCAACCAAAACTCAGCTTTGAAGTCATCCCATGGTGTTTGGGTTACTCTTCATGTTTTTCTATATGTATGGTCACCTTTTTAGGAGATCACTTGGATTTCTAGAACTTGTCTGTTAGAACAAACACCAATTTAATTTCTGTTTTTGTACTAAAACTTTGATTTTTCCATAAACCTTTAAAAAAGCATGAGATCATGCATAGTTTTTTATTTAGGGAAAGGGAAATACATTAAAGAATTCTTGGTTAAATGGTTTTGTGAGTAAAGGGTGTGCTCATGCAGGTGTATTATATGAAACAACAAGAAAAAAAAAGGCACATCATGAACATGAGAAAACACATGATCTTGTTAAAAAAAAGGCTCATTTGACAAAGAAGGTATTATGGCATTATGAGTCAAGTTGCTGACAAGACTAAAACAGTTTGAAACATGAAAAAAACAAAATAATTTTGCAGGCATAATCAGATAAAGGTAGTTATTTTTTGGATGTAATGGGAACAGGCTCCATTTTCCAACGTTGGTACATTTCCTCTTCGACCAGCCTCCCCACAAAAACTCTTCCAAGAATCTCATCAATGGTGTGGACAAAAAACTTTGATAAAACTTCGTCCTCTATCATGGACACCCTTGAGAATCCATGCTGTCTTTTTCGCATCCTGCTCTTGTCATCAGTGCTCTTAGGTTTCTCGGGCATTCCGCCTCAAGTGCATTTATTGATCCACTACCTAAAGCATGATTGAGTAGGGGGGTTTGTACTTATGTTTGAAGTTTTTTCAAATGTTATCCACCCAGCTTTAATCAGTTGCATGAGCTTCTTCTTGAAGGCATTACACATATGAATGTTATATCCTGTAGCGTCAGCATGGTACTCGCGAGTGAGGTCTAGCTTATACCAATTAGGGTAAGGTGGTTATAGAGGTGTCAGCGGTTCTGGAGCTACATGCCCGATATTTAGTAGCTTTTGGTACATCTCATTTAGGGGTAGTGGTATGGAGGTAATTGTTCTTGGACTCATTGATAATTTTTCTTTGGGAAATTTTCAGTTTAGTTTTTGGCTTGAAAGTTTTTGGGCTCAGGTTTTTTTGTAGGAAATGGAGAGTTGAGATTGATGTTGGCAATTTAGGATGGAGGGGATGGAGTGTGGTAGCTTTGGAATTGATTTTTCTTACCCTGGTAGTCACCTTTAACATAGTTGACTTCCTTTCTTTTCTTTGGGAAATTTTCAGTTTAGTTTTTGGCTTGGAAGTTTTGGGGCTCGGTTTTTGGTAGGAAATGGAGAGTTGAGATTGATGTTGGCAATTTAAGATGGAGGGGATGGAGTGTGTTAGCTTTGGAATTGATTTTTCTTACCCTTGTAGTCACCTTTAACATAGTTGACCTCCTTTCTTTCCCTTCGAAACCCTTTTTCTCGATGGGCGCAGAAACTCTACCACTCCTAACACCTTATTCAATATGCTCAAATACTACAACAATTGTTGTGTCAAATTACCTATCACATGCTCGTAGCACTACACCTTGAGCATATTAGCAAATAGAGTGACCATTTTTTTATCCAAGAGTAAGGGATGCACTTAAGCAGCTAGATCTCTCCACCTCTAGGCATACTTTCTTATGCTTTCCTTGTCCCTTTTCTTTAGATTGGATAGATTACTTCTGTCAGGAGCAATGTCCATGTTATACTTGTATTGCTTGACAAAAACATCTACCAGATCTTTCCATCTCTGGATCTTTGTGTTGTCTAATCTCATGTACCAGCTCAAAGCTGCCCCACTCAAACTATCCTAAAAAAATACTTTAGTAGTTTCTCATCATGCATTACTTCTGTCATTTTATTGGAATAGGATTTGAGGTGAGTCATGGGGATTGAGTTCCAGAGTATTTAATAAATTCAGGAACAAATAACTTCTTTAGTACAACCACATTCAGGACTAGACTCATTTTCGCAACTTGTACTAGGTCGTACATATCTACCCCTTCAATAGCCCTGATTCTAGCTTCCAACGCTGCCATCTTATCTTAATTAATATCATCAGATGTTTAGGAATTAGGTTTCATTTTTTTTCTATTGGGTTATTTCAGTATCATAAATTGGGTCACAGGTTTGGCAAGTTAACTTGGGTTGTCTCAGGATTTTTTTTGTCTTTTTTTAATTGATTTTTTTTTTCAATTTTATTATTCAACATTAAGTTCGTTGAGAATTGAACTTTATGAATTTTTTTTATTTTCTTTATAGGGTTATCTTGGTATCGGAACTAGGGTCTAGAGTTTGACAAGTTAGTCTGGGTTGGATTGGGTTCTTTTTTTTTGTATTTTATGTTGTTTGATTTTTCTCTCAAATTCATCCTTCAAAATTGAATTGATTGGGTATTGGATTTCATGATTTATTTTGATTTGCTTTCTACATACTTATCTCAATCTCATAACCCGTGAAAGGTCAGCCCAGTTCACGGGTTTGATAGGCTAACTCAGGTTGACTCAAATCTTTTTTTATCATTTCTTAAAATTAAATTTTTTTTCCAATCTCATCCTTTAACATTTGAATGTTGGGAAATTGAGTTTCGTAATTTTTTTCAATTGGCTTTCCATGAGGTAATCTCATTATCATGACCCATGTCATGGATTTGGGAGGTTTATTCGAGTTAACTCAGGCTTTTTATGTCCTCTTTTAAATTATTTTTTTTCAATTTCATCGTTCAATATTTTGTTGGCCGGAAATTGAACTTCATGTTTTGTTTTGATTTATTTTATATGGGATTATCATGGTCTCATAACTCGGGTCGTGAATTTGACAAATTAGCACGAATCAATCTAATAAGTCATCATCTAAGTATTTAAAAAACAAATATCATCTGATATACCATTGTCTTAATATTTAAAAAGCATATTGTCCAATGTGCATTGATTTTTGAATTCATGATAAAAGAAATTCTATACACACTTTAATAACGCATGGGCATTTCAGTTTTGCACTAAAAAATGACTTGTAAGATAGTGTGGTTTACTGATCTAGTAAAAACTAACCACAAAAAGGTCCACATAGAAACATGTTAGTTTATATGTCTTGTAGCCAATCGGTTGGTTATATGTAGCATTGATTTTGTTCATGTAACATATTTAATTTTTAATAAAGGCTGTATTTTTCTTTAATATTCATCAAATATTTGATTAATGAATGTAGAGTAAAGATAAAGTCCTTTAAATAAAAATGTTTTGTAAAGAAAATTATAAAATTGTAATAATTATGGAATTCTTATTGCATCAAAACATTGTTCTTAAATGTTCATGGTCAATACTCTATTAAAATTGGACATTAATTAAAGCCATTAAGATTTGTACATATTATGTTCTTTCCTTTATAAAACAAAGCAATTGTTCTCATAAGTTGAGTTATAAGAGATACTTGGAACTAATATGTAGAAGAAAATATACATCTGGTTATGAAAAACTTAAAAAAGAAAAAAGAATTGATAGTTTGATTCAATTCAAAAAGGTGCACTTGATAAATATTGATATAAATACTACCAATGATAATGACCTAGAAAATAATGATGAACCTAGAGTAGAAACAAATGACAACATGATTGAAGAAAATATAGATGTTGATGGTGATTCTAATTCTAATGTAAAAGTTATTTATGATCTTGCTCAATAGAAAAATATTGATACTAGTTTAAGAGATATTCTAGTAAAAAGAGGTTGAATATGAATAGACATTTTTTAGTTGCATTTTACACTGAAAATTGCCAATGGAGAAACACAAGATAGGAGATGGTTAGTTTATTCAAAATCTTCTAATAAAGTTCACTAGTTTTGTTATAAATTATTTCGCATTAAGTTTAGTTCAAGACGATTAGTAAACGAAGGAACTAGTGATTGGAAGCATCTTAGTGATAAACTTGTTAGTCATGAAACAAGTAGTGAACATATTACCAATGTGCTTGGTTGGATTGATTTAGAATTGAGGTTATTTAAAAAGAAGACAATTAACAAACATCTACAAGATCAAATCAATAAAGAAAAAGAACATTGGAAAAAAAATATTACTGAGAATCATAGTTGTAGTGAAAACTCTTTCTAAAAATAATCTAGTATTGCATGAAAGTAATCAAAAGATCTACCAAAAGAATAATATAATTTTTTTTAGGTCTAATTGAAATGATCGCAAAATTTGATTTGATTATGCAAGAATATGTTCTAAGAATTCAAGGTGGAGAAATCCAAAATAACTATTTAGGACACAATATATAAAATGAATTGATAAAACTATTAGCATCTAATGTAAAAAATGCAATAACAAAGAAAGTTAAAGAAGTAAAATACTTTTCAATTATACTTGATTGTACTCTTAATATAAGTGTCATCATAAGCAAATGACTCTTATTTTAAGATGTGTAGATATATCGACAAGTCCAATAAAAATGGAAGAATAATTTCTTGAGTTTTTAAATGTACATGACACATCTAGAAATGATCTTTTTGATGAACATATAAATGCATTAGAGAAACATAAACTTGAAGTTAATAACATAAAGGGACAAGGATATGTTAATGACTTTAATATGAAAGGAAAATACCAAGGTGTACAAAAGAGACTTTTAGACATTAATGGTAGAGCTTTTTACACCATATATGGTTGTCATAATTGAAACTTAGTTTTATGTTATACGAGTAATTCATGTTCTAAGGCTATATCATTTTTTTCGTGTAGTTCAACATATATATTCAAGGTTCTCCACTTCTACGAAAAGATGGGAAATATTACAAGATAATCTAAGTTTATCCTTTAAACAATTATCATAAACACTTTGGGAAAGTCAAATAGAAAGTATTAAGGCTATAAGATATCAAGCTCTAAAAATAAGAGATTCTTTGCTACAATTAGCAAAAATAAGTGAAGATCCTAAGATATAAAGTGAAGCCAATTGCTTAGCGACATATGAATTTGAAAATCTTGAATTTTTAGTAGGTATGCATATTTGGTATGACTTGTTGTTTTGTGTCAATTTAGTTAGTAAGAGTTTACAATCTAAAGAAATGCATCATAATGTTGTTATAGATCAATTATAAAGTCTTATATCATATTTAAAAAGTTATAAAGAAAAAGAATTCAAGGATGCTCTGATTTCTACCAAAGAAATGTAGTTGAAATGGAAATAGAACTGGTATTTCATGAAAAATATATGATTCATAGAACTATAATTTTTTATGAAATTGTTGATGATAACATAGTATTAACGGATGAAGGATCTTTTTGAATTAATTATTTCTTATACATAGTAGATCAAGCAATTTTTTCAATTCAAAATAGGTTTATGAAGAAAAGAAGAATCAAAAGGAATAAAAGAGAAATATTGTCATTTATTTTATATCCCACTGTATTACATTCTATCACATATATATATATATATATATATATATATACACAGATTGCATTTATTACAAGAGTAATTCTAGCTATGTCACTGATATTTCTCCTAAGATAAAGCCTAAAAATCTGTAAGTAACAACTCATAAAGGTAAGAAGAATCATGACAGAAAGGTAAGAAGAATCATATCAGATCATATTAGATTTGTCAGCCAATACTCCCCTTCAAGCTGGATCAAGAAGATTGATTGATCCAAGCTTGGAAAGTAGCAATTAAAATCGAGCAGAGGACAAGGCTTTGGTGAATAAGTCTGCGAGTTGATCCTGACTCCTAGTATATTGAGTAACAATCATCTGAGACTGAACTTGTTCCCGAACATAATGACAATCAACTTTGATGTGTTTGGTTCATTCATGAAATACTGGATTATCGCAGCAAAGGGATATAGGTTAAGGGTGAAAGACACCCAAATCAGCTAGCAATACTTTCGACCATATAAGTTTAGAAGCAGTGGAGGCCATGGCGCGATATTCAGCTTCAGTGCTGGAACAAGCAACGAATGATTGTTTTTTACTTTTCCATGAAACTAGATTTCCTCCAACAAAGATACAATACCCCGTAGTAGATTTGCGATCAAGATTATTTCTTGCCCAATCCACGTCGTGTAACCGAGTATCTGTGTGTGACCATGGTTTTGCATAAGGATTCCACATCCAATAGTGCCCTTGAGATATCAAAGAATCCGTTTGACAATCATCATATGGGCTGCAGTAGGTGAGTGTATGAATTGACTTACAATAACCAAATGACTCAAATCAGGTCGTGTAATTGTAAGATAGATAAGCTTTCCCACCAATTTTTGATAAAGTTGAGGTTGATCAAAACACTCCCCATCCAAAGTCAGCTGAAGTTTGCTATCCAGAGGTGTCTTTGCAGGTTTGCATTCAAGCATATTAGCTTCACGCAACAAATCCATCACATATTTGCGTTGATTCAAAAACAATCCTTTATGAGAAGTAGTCATTTCTATGCCAAGAAAATATTTAAGAACTCCAAGGTCCTTAATAGCAAATTGTTGATAAAGAATACTCTTAACATTGGTAATAACTGCATGATTATTACCAGTAACAATAAGATCATCAACATAAATTAAAACCACCAACCTTTCATCATACTTTATACGAACAAATAACAAGTGGTCAGCATTGCTTCTGGTGAACCCAAGTTCAGTAATTACAGTGCTCAACTTAGCATACCAAACACAAGGAGATTGCTTTAAGCCATAGATAGATTTATGCAATTTACAAACCAACTTTGGATCGTTACTCTGAGGATGGCCGGGTGGTAACTTTATATACATTTTTTCTTGGAGATCGTCATGTAAAAAGGCATTTTTTATGTCCATTTGAGATAAAAACCAGCCATGATTTATAGCAATTGAGAGTAGAGTTCGAATGGTGTTCATTTTTGCAACTGGTGCAAAAGTTTCCTTGTAGTCTATACCATATGTTTGAGTGAAGCCTTGTGCGACCAATCTTGCTTTATGTCTTTCAATGGAACCATCTAACTTGAATTTGATCTTGTATACCTAACGACTTCCAATAGCCTTTTTATTCTTTGAAAGTGATATAATACTCAAGTGTGATTGTCATCCAAAGCTTGAAGCTCCTCGTTATGGCTATGAGAACTTCGTGGTTATGTTGCTTTGGCGATAGTCTTTGAGATAGGCTCCATAAGATGAAGACAATCTATGATAGGCTAGAGCATTGGTTACAGGATGCCTCACTATACGTCATATAATCATGAAGCCTGGATGATTGTCTATGGTTACAAATAGGATTACGCTTGAGAGATGAACTAAAGTCACCCTGATGTTCAATCTGAAGATCATCACCCTCTGTTATGGCTAGAATAGGATTAGTATGGAGGTCCATTCCTGTATTGCAGTAAGACTGGTCTGGGCAATATGCCTCGACTACTGGAGTTGGCAATGGAAATAAATCTGATGAAAACTCCCCCTGATTACTGATCTCACTAGAAGAGGAATAATAAGGTGTGATTTCATCAAACCGAACATCCTTGGTAACAACAAGCTTATGAATGGTGTGATTATAACACCTATATCCTTTTTGTGTTGGAGAATAGCCCAAGAAAATGCACTTGACTGCTCTGTGATCCAATTTGTCATGCTAAGAGGATGGAATGTGGCTTTTTCCCTGTCAATAACTCAGCTAAAGAAATAAACGTTAGACTTTTACTAGGCAATTGGTTTACAAGGTAGGCAGCTGTGAGTACCTTGAGACCAAAATATTTTGGGAACATGCATTTGAAACATCAGTGATCTCGTTTTCTCTAGTAAATCGCGGTTCTTTCGTTCTGCTATTCTGTTTTGTTATGAAGTATGAACACAACTAGTTTGGTGAATAATGTCATGCATGCTCAAGTTTTGTATCATGATATTGGACATATATTCAGAGTCATTGTCTGATCGTAGAATTTTGATTTTGGATGAGAATTGAGTATGGACCAAATTATGGAAATCTTGAAATACAGTGGCAACTTCACTTTTTGCTTTTAACGAATATAGCCAAGTAAAACGAGAGAAATCATCAACAAATATAACAAAGTATTTATAGCCAACAAAAGACTCAACGACTGGTCCCCAAACATCTGAATGGACTAAATCAAAAGGTTTAACTGAATAAGATGTGGAAGAAGGAAATGGTGAGTGAGTAGATTTTGATAAAGGACAAACATCACAGTTTATTGACTTTCTTTTTTAATTTGGAAACAGTTTTGCCAAAATAGGCTCTGAATGATGTGCCAAACGATGATGCCATAATTGTAGCTTTGAAGCTAGACAACCAGTGACTTGAAAACTCTTGAGTATGCAAAAGTCTTTAGAAAGGTAATAGAGACCTTGAAAGAGGAATCATTCACCAATCATCTTCTTGGTGATTAGATCCTGAAACACAACATTGTGAGGAGAGAAAACAACACGGCAATTTAGTGATGTTGTGATTCTTCCAATATAGAGTAGTTTAAACAGGAAAGAAGGAACATACAAGACTGGAGATGCAATTGTTTGAAAGAGTAATTTAATCTTTCCTTCCCCAAAAACTGGTGCATATTTACCATTGGCAACGAATATTTGAGATGGTGGAGAAAATTTTTTAAAGTCAAGCAATTGATTATATTTGTTGGTTATGTTATCAGTGGCACCTGAATCTATGATCCAAAAATCACACACATTACTTACAATAAGAGCATAAAAAAAGGCATTCAAAATACCTGGTCCATCCTGAGCCGAGACATTTTTATTTGCAGCTAGAAATCCTGCAAACTGACCAATCAGTGTTGATGAATCTTTGTTCTCTAAATCACTTGCACTATGTTTTGCACTCTGCTTTGCGTGAAGATAGGATGCAAATTCATTGATGAGGTCGACTGGACTAGAAGTAAATGTTGATAATCCATTTGCAGACTAGTTGGTCACAGAATTGGCTTTATACCTTGATAGTTGAAAAGGCTTATGTCCTCCTTTGCTGTCTCTTGAAAACTTTGGTTTTAGTTTAGGATGAAGATCCCAACATCGATCAATTGAGTGTCCAAGATTGTTGCAATGGTTACATTTCAAATCGGGTCTTCTACTCTTATACCCTTTTCTTTTCATAACGTCTCTGATGGGATACAAATGCTCGGGCTTCAGATAAATCAGATTTGATGTTCAAGTTCATAACCTTTTTTTGAGTTTCCTCCCGTTGAATAGTCGCACAAACATTTGCAAAAGATGGTAATTCAGAGTTCATGAGTATATGGCTATGAAGATCTTCATAGTCAGGAGATAAATTGGCCAAAAGTTGAAAGATTTTATCTTTTTCAGCTCATTTCAGTAAGGTTGCAGCATCTATGGTGTGAGGTCGATAAATTACCAATTCATTCCACATGTTTTTCATATTCCCAAGGTATTGTATGAATGATTTTCCTTCCTGGTCCAAGCATGAAATATCTTTCTTGAGCTGAAACACACAGGCAGCATTATTCTGATTTCCATACATCTCTTTGACTGCATCCCATAAATCTACAGTAGATTCAGAATAGTTGAAGATTTCGACAATGTGTGGTTCTATAATGTTGAGTAGTCATGACTGAACCATCTGATCGTTAGTAAACCATGATTTGTAGTGGGGAGATTTGACATCAGGAGCAGCATTACTTTTGTCAATAAATTCGATTCTTGACCTTCCACCAAGCGCTAATGACACAACCCTTAACCAAGGGAGATAATTGAACTCATTCAATTGAACAGAACACAAACATTGATTTGGATTCAAATCAGGAAGATTCAAATCAAAACACAAACATTGGTTTAATGATGAAGGAGCAATAAAACTTTCCATATCCTCCAATCCACAAGAAGCCATCTAAACAAATAATATTGAGACATGTAAATATGAACCTGCTCTGATACCATGAAGAAAAGAAGAATCAGAAGGAATAAAAGAGAAATATTATCATTTATTTTATATCTCACTGTATTACATTATATCACATATATATACACAGATTGCATTTATTACAAGAGTAATTCTAGCTATGTCACTGATATTTCTCCTAAGATAAAGCCTAAGAATCCGTAAGTAACAACTTATAAAAGTAAGAAGAATAATGACAGAAAGGTAAGAAGAATCATATCAGATCATATTAGATTGTCAGCTAATAGTTTAAACAATTTACTACGTATGAAAAGTCGTTTGGTTTTTTATTTAGCCTTGAGAAGTTGGAAATAGAATTGGTATTTCATGAAAAATATATGATTCGTAGAGCTATAATTTTTTATGAAATTGTTGATGATAAAATAGTATTAACGGATGAAAGATCTTTTTTTAATTAATTATTTCTTATACATAGTAGATCAAGCTATTTTTTCAATTCAAAATAGGTTTAAACAATTTACTGGTAAGAAAAGTTGTTTGGTTTTTTATTTAGCCTTGAGAAGTTGAGAAATTTAAGTAATGATGCTTTAAAAGAAAGTTGTTTAGTTCTTGAAAATAGTTTAAAGCATGACATATATTATGATATTAAATGTTTAGATGTGCTCTCAGAACTAAAAGTATTAAAAGAAATTTTAATAAAATTATATAATAAAATAAAATTATTTTCTAAATACTTGTATTGCTTATAGAATTTTATGGACAATACCTATAAGGCTGTAACTGTTGTAACAGCTGAAAGAAGTTTTTCGAAAATTAATTAAATCTTATTTAAGGACAACAATGCTACAAGAAAAACTAAATGGATTAGTTACATTATGTATGGAGAAGCATCTATTAGTAAAGCTCGATTTTATAATTTTGATTAGCCAATTTGCATCTCAAAAATCAAGAAGGATGGTTAAAATAGATAAAAAAAAAATATATATATATATATATATATATATATATATATATATATATATATATTTTAAAAGGATGCATTTGTCGTTTTGCTCAAAATAATAGCTTACAAGAAGAGTGGCAAGTTTGGAGAGAGGAGAGCCAGAGACATGAGAGTCAAGGCCACCAACTTTCTCAACATGGCCAGCTCCACTGTAGGGTTGGTGGGATAGTACAGCACTGAGGCCCTACCATTTTTTCTTGGCACTCAGTTTAGAGAGAGAAGAGCCAGAGACTCCACTGCTTGGATTTAGGGTTGGTGAGTTAGCACAGCACTGAGGCCCTGCCATTTGTTCTTGGTTCAACACAGCAACAGAGAACAGTAAAGAGATGGTGATCAGTGAGTGATTGACGGGGCAAAGATTCAAGAAAGGTGTGGATATAAAATTCCACCAGTCACTCTCAGTATTATCTCAACTATTTATACAATTTTAATTTTACCATCAAACTTCAGGGATTCAGGCCTGTTAAACATTGAGCAGTGTTGACAAGCTATGAAACAGACACCATACAGACAAATCATCTCCATGAGCCAGTTTCAACCCTCCTATCATCTACCCTCTAAAAATCCACTTGTGTCCAGAACTCTAACTTTCTTTGCTAGTCTCTTTAAGTCGCTCTTCGTTCTTCGCTTAAGTCCTCTCTGAGTGTAGGTCAACACTAGGCCATCCAGCCCACCATTTCCGTTCACCTAATCTACTCAAATAACACCAAGCCCCAGAACACTTTTCGATCCAGGCTGTTTAAAGTACAATCTATCAGTGCGAGGGCAAAGACCACCATATATTAGACAGACCTCCTCTAAAGAGGTTCTACTCTACGTGCAAATCCTATGTCCTCAAAATATCAAAAAAAGGTAAGTAAATAAAAGAAACAGGAGGAAAGAAGGAACGCGTGAAAGGAAGTCACAAAGCATCAAAGAGCCATCTTTATTCAAGTTTAACGTGGTGCGAGCATAATAAAACTGCATGATTTCTCTGCAATTCAACACACGCGGGCAAATTTCTAGTTTCTACTCATTTGACATATTTAGCAAACCACTCCAACAAGTTTCCATGGGCCTCCTCTGCACTCTTCACGGCAGCTTCATCTTCAACATCGTACCTCACTGTCCATCCATGAGCAACCTTTGGAAATATCTTCACAAAGCTATCAACCTGTAAAGAAACATTCCAACATGTAAAGAAGTAGATGTCATAGGTGTTCCAAAGTAAACAGAGAACAAATACAGATCGAAAAGTAGAGATTGAAAGTGCTGAATGTTAACCAATAAAGAATACATCAGTTCCACAGGAAAAACAATTCATGTGTGCAATAAAAATGTGATTGGTGTTAGGTTAGTATCACCACTATCTTATATTTTGGATAGAAAATAATAGGTTCATCTGGGACGAAGGCCTACATATTTAATTGTGTACATGTATCAATGATAAACAATTTAAGAGCCACAAACTACACAGATTATTTTTTCCCTGGTACATTGAGATTTGGTAGCCAGATTGAGAGAAAAAAAAAAAACAGAAAATTCCAGTCGAATTCAACAGTTTTGCTACAAATTCCTAGTTTGTATGTCTTACCGTACTACTACCTAGGAAAACAAAAATAAAAATAAATTCCTGTGGAATTCTACAGTTTTGCTACAAATTTCTAGTTTGTATGGCTTTTCATTCTGCTACATAGGACAAAAAAAATAAAAATAAAAGGGCACCAGCTCTGAAATGCTGCTACAACTTTATCGCTGTGCTATCTTACATATCATACTGCTGCCTAAAGAAACTAACTAAATGCCATCCGATAACTGGGATCACAGGAAAACATTACAAAAGGCACTTGATATATTAGAGAAAGGTATTGTCTTCTTACCTCAGATTTACTAGCTAACACCTCTTCAAACTGTTTCAAGAGCGCTGGTGGAGAAAGGTGATCTGTCTCAGCTCCCAGTATTGAAATAGGAACCTTAAACTCTGCAAGTGGTTCCAAACATTATGAGTTGCTAAAAAGCTGCATATGATAGGAATTGATCAGCTTGAGAATTGATGCTTGGTAGCTTGACAAGCAGCCAACTTCAAGGCGGACCAGCATTATATGGAGAAAATTTTGTCTAGTAGCATGATAGAAAAATTTATTACTTGAAGAAATGAAAAATAGAATGCAAGTTAACATAAATCGCATCCAATAAAGTACAAAATGGACTTCATAGCAAAAAGACAGCAGAAAATCTCAGAACAATGGGAACCCTGCAATGATTCATAAATGGACACCCACACACACATATCATACAAATTACAATGAGTTATTTGTTTGAAGCTACTTCAAAATGCAAAGTGTAACAACCAAAACAATAATTGAGAGAAGCACGTAGCCTGAGAATCTTTAACTTGGAAATCCATACCTTTGAAGTCGTCTACAGTAACAAATGAAGGATGACACAGAACAGCAGCTTTGATGAAAGCAGAAGATTTTCCTAGTTCAACTACCACCTTGGCTGAGAAGAAATCATAATACCAAATCAGCGAGCTCCATTCATAGCTCAATACAAAGCAAAATAGAGGATTACTGAATTCAATTGATTTCTAGTTGAAGATGTGGTTTCTAGCATACATGACAGTCTTCACATAAGAAAAAGATGTCCTACCACCCCAACAAAAGCCCACAGCCCCAATTGCAGATACACCTTTACTATTCAAAGCTTCAATCACAGGTTTTGCATCTTCAAATCCCTTATGCTGTCAAAAATGGAAACAGGCTAAGATGTTAAAAAATTGAGTTGGTGCACAATTAATGCAGGAAAAAAAATGCATTCCAATGTGGATCGCTTCAAATTTCAAATGTTGTTAATGATTGGAATGACAGCAAGGCAGTCAGAATACACATAACTCATGCAAGCAATGATGAAATCATCAAAGCAGGTGAAAGATTCTAGATAGAATTCATACAACTTGAAGTGTGAAATTTACAGAAGGCCCGTGAAATTTGATGTTCAACAAAACCATAGCAGAGAATCAATGTAGCATAAGGATCTCCAAGAACTAACCACGCCGTGATCCTTTAACCAAACTTGAATGGGTCTCTCAGCATTGTCACGAGCAAAAGGATCTCCATAAAAGAAGTCAGGAACTACAGCATAGAATCCAGCAGCTGCAATCTTGTCTGCAAGTTTCCTTCACAGTATGAAGAAGCTGCCATTAGGTCGCACTAGTGTGCAAAATTATCAAACAGCACACCACACCGGGTATCACCATTCTAAACAAAGATATAACAACAAGAGCTAAATGCTTCTTTCCTTAACACACCACGCAGAGTATAACCTCCCCTTCCAATACAGTTGGTAGTGAAACTTGCTAGTTAGCCAACAAGCCATTGTCAAGTACAGAAGCAGGTGTCGATAATGGGCATGCTTAAATATCTTTAACCAGATTATAGTTTTCAGAAATGCAAATTGAACAAACTCAGAAAACGAAAAGAAAATGCAAACACAAATCAAATACGTTAGATGAGTAATGCATCGCGCAGCTATATTTGGAATGTTTTGACACCAAATGGCCTTGGAAAGTCATGACCACACAGAAAATCCATAATATATCCTTTTCTTTTCCGAAGTTTTATTTAATATTTTTTCTTCTTCAATAGATCCATTGTAACTTTAATAATTTAACTAGCATCATGGTTAGCTTTGAGAACAAGATTGACATACAAAAGAATTTGCAAAACAAATATTAAGCATCTCAAATAAATTGTTTTTTCTAGGTAATAAAAACGAGAGGGTCATGACACATCAAAAATAGAAAAGAAAAGGATGATCAACCATACCTCAAGTTCGGCGCTTCATATCCTGCAGATCAAGCCATAAATGCAGGATTAGATCACAATAATCAAGACAATGGAAGTCAAACCCTAAAACAACAACAAAAACGAAAAAAGAAACAACCTTGACGCAGCTTTAAATAAGATTTTCTTGGGGGGAAATGATAGCTTACCATAAACATCAGAGACAAGAAGAATGGCAAGTTTAGAGTCAGGAGAGCCAGAGACATAAGAGTCAAGGCCACCAACTTTCTCAACATGGCCAGCTCCACTGCTTGGGTTTAGGGTTGGTGGGTGAGCACAGCACTGAGGCCCTGCCATTTTTTCTTGATTCAACACAGCAACGGAGAACAGTAAAGAGATGATGATCAGTGACTGATGGAAGGCAAAGATTCAAGAAAGGTATGGATATAAAGTAATTGCCTTTTTGAGGTATAGGACCTTCCACTTGTCATTCTCAAATATTAATTATCTGAATATTTATTCGCGTCATCTCTTACGTTACTATTTCTTCCTTTTTCTTTTTCTTTTTCTTTTTTTATAATACTTTTTTTTTTCAACCTTTGAAAATACCTTTCCACTAGTATTTTTGAAAAAAATTTAGTTTTTTAATTTTTTAATTTTTAAATCATTTTAATATGTTAATATCAAGAATAAATTTTATAAAATAAAAAATATATTATTTTAATAAATTTCTAAACAAAAAATACTTTAAAAAACAACATATATCACAATTTCAAACACATTTGTTTACACACACATATATATATATATAGAGACACACACAAACACACCATCTCAATTGTACCACCAAATAATTTTAAGTATGATTTCAGTTTCAAACTTTAAGAAATTCTCAATTAAGGACTTCCATTCATTTTAAGGCATTTCATCTATATTATTGTCTAAATTATACATTTTTTAATAAAAAACATAAATTTATAATTTTAAAATGTGCTTTTTATTAAAAAAAAATTGAAAGCATAAATTAAAAAGTTTATGAATGCATTTAATTAAATAAATTGAGAATCATCTATAACAATAAATACAAAAAAATATTAACACATCTATTCAACTCAAGTCGGATAATTTTTTTTCAACGCAAAAAAATAATCATGTATGTGTTGTTAATATATTTTTTGATATCGAGAAAAAATATAATTATAAATCCAAAAGTTAATGCTTAAATATAATAAAACACAATGATTATCACATGTATACACTCTGCTCTAACTTAGGTCTTAAGAATATAACAATCTTGTAAAAGTAAATCGGAATGGATTAATCATATAAAAACAAACATGAAACATATCACAAATACCAATTTAAAATAATCAAAATGATTTTGAAAACAAAATAAACATGACACTTTATATATATATATATATATATATATATAGACGACAATATATTAGATTAACAAGAGCTTTGTGGCTCAACGCGTCAAACTTGCGACTATAGTCATGAATTCCATTGGGTTTAATAATTCTTTTTCAAAATATATAATTAAAAAATAAAAAATAATAATAAAACAGGAAAAAACTAATGGGAAAAAAAGACAATGCCCAGGCATGCTGACCTGGCTCGAGAGGCCCAACGCTCTGGGCCTTTACAAAACTAGGCTCATACGCCTAAGCCTCTCCACCCATACCAGCGTGACTCAGCCTATTTATTTTATAGAAAAAAAGATTTGTAAGGGATAGATGACTTGTCATCCATCCCTTTAAAAAAATAAAATAAAGTAGATGATACATTGTTTATTAGCCCAGAATCCTGCTAATAACAATATTATTATTATCCCCTTTACAAGTTTACAAGTCTTTCCACTTTTATAAAAAAAAAAATTAATGTAGCTCCTCGTCAATTAATTTTGTAATTTGGTTCCTCTACTTAAACCCACTTCCATTAACATATATACTAAAATAATTAAAGTTTTTCCAGGTATTTCACTATTCATATGAATGGTGAAACATCTCGGAATTTTTTTTTCTTTTTCAATCGAGACATTTTATAGTCTAATTAGACAACTTGAAATTATAGAAAAATAACACCAAATTGAAAGATAGATGAATGAAAATTAAAACATGAAGAAAATACATGACTCATTCTAAATTTATAATAATTTTTATTTTGATCCAAAAATTTATTTTGTTAATTTTTCAATCCTTGTGTTAGAGAGGGGAGAGAGAAAGTTGTCGTACCCTCTCGAGAGCTCGACGTCGCGGCGACCCTTCCTGGTAGCAGGGATTGATGTTGGGGTCTTTGTTTTGTGAAAAAGGGAGTCGCCACCTAGTATTATGGTCATTAGGAAACCTAACTGGTCTTTCAGAGATTCTAAGGTAAGGGACTGATTGCGTAAAGGGAAGGTTTTAGCACCCCTAGTACGCCCTACCTAAGGTAAGCTGCTTGGTGTTTGGTTTGCCTATAATTGCTATGGTGTTGATATTCTCTAATCCCATCAGTTTCCTAGGATAAGTCTGCTATGATGAACGAACTTGGGTTCAAAGTCTACAGAAAAAAACCCTTGGCCAATACGGATCATACCTTTAGATATGTCTATAGAGTGCCAAGGAGAAACGATGCAGATCTCTTGAAGTCTATGCTTGATTTGAAATAAATTTAGAATTTATGAATTTAGAGACATCCGAGATAGAAATCGAGGAGATTCAATGAGCTTAAGAGCTCATTTTTCCCTTAGTATTTCAAGTGTTCGTGACTCGTAAATCGCAAGGAAGAGAAACAAGAAAGACTAAGTTAGAAATCTAAGAAAATTCAAGGTGCGTTAAAAGCCCATTTTTGTCTTAGTATTTCATGTTTTCATAACTTATAAATCGTGGAATCAAAATTTGAAATGTCCCTAATTATGATTGAGGCTTCTTTCAAGGACAAGCAAATAAATTGTCCTAAATAAAATTTTAGGCATAAATCTGCCCTTATGTTAAAAATAAACAAGTTGTATTCCTATTAATAATATTTTGGACATTTACCTTTCATAGGTTTATTTGCCCTTATATTATTAAGGGATAATGACTTTGTTGTTCCTAAAAAATATTTTGATATTTATCCCTTGGGGGTTTCTTTATCTAAATATTAACAGTGACCAATGGCGAATTATTCCCAATAATATTTTGAATATTAACCCCTTTTGGGGGTTTCTTTATCTAAATATTTGTAGTGAATAATAACAAATTATTCCTAATAATATTTTGGATATTAACCTGTTTGGGGTTTCTTTATCCAAACATTTGTAGTGAATAATAACAAATTATTCCTAATAATATTTTGGATATTAACCTCTTTGGGATTTCTTTATCCAAACATTAATAGTGAATATAGACAAATTCCCAAAAATAAGATTTTTATATTTTTGAAATATTAGCCAACACCCTTTGGAATTTACAAACATGTTGTAAAACCCAGAAATGCAAGAAAATATTTTTTGTTGTGTTTAAGAAATCCATGCGAAAACACATTTTTGAAACTTCAAATATATTTTTTTTTTAATAAAAAAAACGTTAAAAACATGTTAGGGTATTGGCCGTATGCAACACACAAAAATATTTTTTATATTTTGATTAAAAACATTATTTATCACAACTATTAAATGCAAACATCACAGTTGAAGCTAGCAAAACATCACAAAAATAAATTCATCACATGGGGATCAAAGTCCTGAAATTAACATTTCGAACTCAAAAGAACAGTTAATCGCAACAATTAAACACTATCATCACAGTTAAAATTATTAAACCATCACAAGAATAAACTTGTCAGCCAAAGTTCTGAAAGTAACATTTTAAACTCAAAATCCTACGTCAGTATCGGTGCCCCACGACTCATACTCTGTTTCCCTAATCTTGAAAACTGGCATGCTTGCGAAAGTAAAGAAACCTGAGGGAGCATGCTTTTATACCATGTATTAAAGACTAAGCTAAAGAAACCAACGGCCAACTATCTTGTAAAGGAAAAAACTGTGATCTAACGGTCTGCAAAGAAAATCACCCTGCCTGAAAAGGGATTTCCCTCATGCCCTTTTTACTTTCTCCTCCTAAAACTTCCCTCGCGTCATATACATCCTTCACTAGCCAAAAGCTTTGTTTAACAACAAAAACTTCTCCCGTTACATTCTGCAGCTCCTGCTTGCAGTAAAGAAGAAAACTGGAGGCCAGGTTAACCTCCTCTCTCTTTCATTGTTTCCCATGATTTTTACTCTCAAACCTTCTTGTTCTCTCGGTTCTCTCCCTTTTCTTTTCCCTAGCTTATGTTTCTCTTTTCTCTTCCATTTTTCGTTATTTCCTCTCTCTCGTTTTTTCGTTTGTTTTTCTTATCTGTGTTTACTCTCTCCGTCTCCCCTATTCTCTTTGTTTTCCCTTCTTCGTAGAAACTATGTTTCTAAGCCACTAACATTCCTATATATGCAACCTTCCCGGCAAGGAGACAGCTCCAGCAGGGAGACCATGAAAAACAGTCACTCACAACAAAAGACCAAGGAAAAAAACGCAGCTGTAACGTAGACAAATAATCCAAACTACAAAGTATGGCGTGACAGTGGGCAAGCACCACCTTTTTGTTCAAACCAAAACTGAAACTAGAGCAAAGCGGGGAACAGATTTTTTGGAAAATAAGCAAGCAACCGGTGCCAAGTTTCAATACAACAGAAACTGGCAGCTATATCTGCAGATGTCTTTGGGCCATAAACTCACGGTCTCTCACAGTGATGAACCAAAACAAAGAGCCTACAGCCTTAACGTAAAATCAAGAAAAAAACGCAGCTGTAACATAGACAAAGTAAATCCAAACTATAAAGCATGGCAGTGACAGTGGGCAAACACAATCCTTTTGTTCAAACCGCAATAAAACTGGACATCTAGCAAAAACCATAACAAGGTTTGGGAAAGAAAAAACCACACACCAAATGCCAAGCTTAAATAATAGCAAAGAAAAGGAAGACTAGGAACTATACCTGCTGATACGGCTGTTTCGAATGCAGAAAGTGAGGTGCAGGCAGGTGGAAACCTTTGCTTTTACGCCTGCGAAACGAAGAAAGCCTTCCTCTTTTTGCCGTTAAGAGTTTCTAGAAAACCCGTAGGTTTGGTGAACTCTTTTTGACAATGTAGGATAGACTCGGAGATGATTGTCCCTCTCGTTCTCTTTGTTTTTTTTCTATGCTAGCTCTCTCTGTTCTTTACTCTTTTTTCCTTTGTATTTAAACTCCCCCCCGTCTCCCTCCTTCTCTTTTTCTGTCTCTGCTCTCTCTTTTCTTTCTTCCCTCCTCTTTCTTTCCATTTTCTTTCTTTTTTTTCTCCTCCTCTTCTCTGCTGCACATCCCCATATATATAGCCGAGCAAAACACTTGGAGGCTAACCTGAACTCCCTCTCATCCTAGGCGTCTGTGTTAGGGATGGAATTCCAACCATTAGATGATGGCGAGGCTCCCTCTGCGTGAGCCGTCCTCTTCCCCAGCCTGGCACTTTGGAGGTACAATGTCGTTTCCTCTCGCAGCTGTCATCCTAACATGAGAAAAGGGACTGTTTTGTGCAGTGCAAGGACGGGAGAAATGGCAGGAAGCGGCTGCAGAGGAGGGAAAAGGTTGAAGATAGAGGTACAGTACCATGCTCATTAATTCAAAATGGAGCTGTTCTCATACAGCACCGTCTAGCTAAAGAAGAGAATCAATGCAACAAAGGAAAAGACGGTGTCGTTTGTTGTTAGAAAATAAGCAGAAACGTGACCTGTCATTTGCTGGTCCTTTCCTTGTTTTTTCTATTTCTTAAAAACCCAGCCACGTTTCTTCCAATTTATATCGGCAATTACCTCCCTTATTTCAGTCTTTTTTTCATTTCAGTCCTGCAAACTTGGGGGGCAAAATCTTTCTTGCGGCAGAATTTTCGCTTTCTCATTAGATATTCAAACGTGAATATCTTGAGCTTCTGATATCAAAATCAAACGACTCAAAAACCTAAATTCATCTATGCATCTAGGACTACAACTTTGACGAAGGATTCGAAGTGAGATAAAATTGTTTTGAATAACAGAAATTGGCCGCAATCTGGTTGGTAAAAGGGGGTCTCCATTAGCACGTATGGCTTAAAAAATGGGTAACAACAAAAGTCATGGGAAAAAAAAAGAAAAAGAGAAATAAAATGGTTGGTTGTCACTTGTCATTGTTATTACCTATTTTTAGACCCCACATAAATATACAAAAAATACAAAATACAAAAAAAAATTAAAAGGTTGGAAAAATAAAAAATATATATACATCAATAGGAAGAACATGGATAATGTTCATAAAATTATCAAAGACTAGTTAAAGAGGATCAAAATACCCAACTTTATAGTTCAATTTTAACTGATGAAGGCCCTATTAACAAGAAAAATTCAATTCAGGGAAAAACAATTTAAAATTAGATATTTAAGGACTCAATTGGAATTTTTTCAGGTTTAATTGAGTTTTTCAAGGGTCTAATTGCAAGAAAAAAATATTTTTAAAGTCATTTTAGGCTTTAATTGGAAGAAATTAAAGTCGATGGTCAAATTATAATTTTAAAGAGTTAGTTTGGTCAAATCAATGGTTCAATTGCATAAATATTGAAGTTTGATGAACAATTAGGAACTTGATTTAAGAAATCAAAAACTAAAGACCAAACCTAAAAAGGCACGTGAATAAAATGGTCGAAATTGATCAAATTAGGGACCAAATTTAAGAAATTGAAAGTTTGATGGTTGATTGAGGGTTAATTTTCATAAATCATGAACCAATGATCTAATTGGAAAAGGCGCTAAACTTAAGGGTTGATAATTGAGTTTGTCATGGGTGAAATTGTAGAAAAATTAAAAGTTGAGAGGCAATCATGAGTGCAATTAAAAACAATTGGAAGAAAATGGATTAAATTGAAATTTATCAAAATCTCAAATTAAAAACTCTAATTTTTAGGGTTTAGCCTAGATGATGCGTTGTTCGGGCACTGTGTATCTTCTTCTTTGGTAGTTTTAATTGATCGAGTAGGCAGCTTCAAACGAATGAATGTGATGTTTTTTACCACCTCATAGGTTGTAACCACCAGCATTCGCTGAGAAACACCTCTTCTATAAACATCAGCTACTCCTATTAAATATTTGCATCCTATTTTCTCCAATGATCTTAGCAACATCTTGTCACTGATTAGCCTTATTGATCAGCCTCACTATATTAGCAGATTCTGGGTTGATCAAGTTGACACCTTCAGGCAAATGAATGTGAAGTTATAGGCCTCCAAATCGAGCAAGGTTGGATCCAAACGAAAGGTGTGCACCCCCTTTACCAACTTTAGGTAGTCTTCAATGACGATGACATTGGAGTTGCTCTGACGAATACTTGAAAGTGGTTGACTCAGTCATTAATGGTCATGATACGTATTTCGCAAAACTACTAATCTTTTTTGTGTGTTCACACTTCAAGCCTTCTCAATGGGTTCTTGTCAAAAGTTGGTCATGTTTCTCTCAAGATCAAAAAGGCCAAAAACAAGTTTTTTGGTCTCAAAGTTTGTGAAAACGATTAAAATCTTCAAAACTAAGTTTGTTACAAAACCACCATTGTAAAACCAATATAGGTACAGAGCTCAGAACTATAAAACATACCCAAAACTCTCATATTTTGATTAGAGGCCAAGTTTTGATGAAGAAGGATCAATTTTTGATTGAATCCAACAAAATCTTAGCTTGAAACCCTATAAATACCCCTAGAAAATCAAGGCAGAGCGGCATCAATGAGGAGAGAAAGAAAACAAAAAGAAGATAGGATAAAGGGATTCCAAGTGTGAAGGTTTAAGAGCTTAACACGAACATTTCCTTAACTTTGAGAGAAAGTAGCAAGTTTGGGAAAGAAAATGCAACAACCATTATAAGAGCTTGAAAGGTATAAAAAAAAAAACTCTTCTAATCTAGTTGGTGATGTTCATGAGGCACACATCTAGCTCTCTATTGCATGTTTCAATGATGTTTTGAACTTGTTTTTTGTGATACATTGTGTTGCTCTTGTATTTTGATTAATGCATGAAATGTTGTATTTCTTCGCTTAATTTTGATCCGAGTTGTTTGTTATTGTTTACTGAATGTTTTGGAAATATTTTGATGTTATTTTGTTGAAATAAAATGGTTTTTGTATACTACCGGTAATAGGTGTTTGATGTTTTTTTTATTAGTGTGCGATCTTGGTTCCTGAGCTTGATTTGGGTCCCAAGTTTATTTAAAGCGTCAGTTTTGAACTGAAATTTGATATTGTTGTTGGCTGTCATTGGGGCTGCAATTATAAAGGTGGAATCTAATGTATAATTTTGATGATTTGATGTTTTTTATTAGTTCTTTTGATTAAACTATGTTTGGTATTAGTAATGTGGTTCATGAGGACCAAAAACAGTGTGTTTGGAGGTCTAAAGGGTCATTTCTAAAGTTTAACAAAGTGTTAAGTTGTTCTAGGTTGAAGGACAGTGTTCTTTGTGTTCTTGAAAAGAATATTGTCATAGATCTGTAATTTGAATTAATTTTGGTCTATTTCTTTGTACTAAACACTCTGTGATACTTAATTATTAATAATCTAGGACTTATTGACATCAAAAACAAGTTTTTAATGGGTTTTAGTTCTAGGATTTCGGTTTGAAACCACAATCCATTTTGATCAAATCGTGATGATTATTTGATAATCAAAGTGAGTGGATGATAGATTATTGATCCTTGTATGATTCACAACATGTTTATGACCTTGTTTTGATCATATCTGGTCTGGTTGGAGAGTCATGTTGCTGGAATTGATATGAATGTTCTTCATTTTTTTCTGCATTTGATCCGTTTTTTATCAAACATTTTTTAGTTTTTTTATTTTTTTTAAGTTTAATTCATTTTAAGTTTTGGTTTTGTTTTTTGTTTGGTTTTTAGGTCAACCTAATAGTCTTTCGTTCAGTTTATAGTTGAACCAAAGGTTTTGGGTCAACCTGATCGGATCAAATTCGAGTCAAATGGTTAAGGCTCTGTCTGGCTTGCAATGTTTTTGCTAAAGTTTTTTTTTTTTTACGGGTGTGTTTGCAAAACACCCCTTAAGCCAGTTTTAGGTAGTTTTATTTCAAGAAAAATAGGTTTTCGTCAAATAAAACCTAAATAAAAAAGTAAAAAAAAAAATTCTTTTTTTCATTGCATATGGCCAAAAATCCTAAAAATTATTTGAGTATTTTTTCAAGAAACAATCTAAAATATTTTGGCATGTTTTAAAAATATTTCATGGATTTTACAACAAGTTTGTAAAATTCTTAAAGATGTTGGCCTATATTTCAAAAATATTAAAAACTTATTTTTAACAAAAAAATATTATTCACTTTTAATATAAGGATAAAAACCTAAAAGGGGTTAACATCTAAAATATTATTAGGGATAATAGTTTATTATTACTCACTTCAACATAAGGATAAAATTCTTTTTTTTACCTTAAATAAACCTCAACGATAATTGAGGATATTTCACCATTCTGGATCAAGTTCTCGACCTAGAAAGCGAAGGTTTGTTCATCGTAGCAAACTCTTCATTGTAGACTACTAGATATGGAAACATCATCAGACCATAGCAAAAAAAAAAAAATGATGTAGCCTACCTTAGGTATGACCTATTAGGAGTGCTAATGTATTTCCTTTACACAACCAATCACTTGTCTAGAATCTCTAAAAGATCAGTTGAGGTTCCTAATAACTATAATACTAGGTAACAACTCTCTTAATCAACCAAAGACTCTTCCAGAACACCACTCAGAAAGTGTTGTTGCGACGTTGTACCCCGCGAAGAGGGTACAACAGTCATGACTTTGATAACCAAAAGGCCAAACTTGGTGTTAAAAGATTTCATTTAACAAAAGGAGTTTAATAATGATGGTTTTTTCCTCTAAAAATGTTAGGAATGGTAGAACATATTCAATTTTGATTTTTGAGATTCATTTAATTTTCATTTTTTTTTAGTAATTTTGGGGTTTTAATATGGTTTATATTGGTTATTACGATATTCTAGAGATGTTTATATATATATATATATGCATGTATCAAAATGGTTTGAAAACAGAATTTTAAGCCAAAAAATCTCTCCCTTTAATTTTTCAAGCATCGTTGTGTTATCCAGATTCTAGGAACAGTAGACAACTTGTCACATGCTTGATTAAAAAGAATAGGACCTTATTTCTCCCATAAAAAAATAAACCAATTAAATTCAACCATGAAAAAAAAATGAAATCAAACTCATTGAAGAAAAAATAAAACACTTATTTCTCACACTTTAATACAATTGGCTTTTCATATGGCATTTTCTCATTGGAGTATACATTATAAAAAGCTATATTTATATCATTTAAAATGTTATTTTATTAATTTAGCTCCTCCTACTCCTAAGGCAAAAAAAAAAAAAATCCTATACGTGAGCTTATGCTTTTTAATTTAGGTAAGCCTCAAGTGTGTGACATTTTTCATTGATTTAGATTTTAAAAAATAGTTTATTTAAAATATTAACAATGTGTTAATTTATTAAATTCTTAGATTAATTAAAAATATATTTTATATGTTATTTTATTAAATACCATTTACTTTTTTATTTGTTTTTGGATATGAGCATAGCATTCTTATTATAATATTAGCAAGATTCTTTTTACAATCCGTTATTATTTTTCTTAAAGTTTGTATCTAGTTATTTTTCTAATAGTGTATATTTTTATTATTATATAATTAAATAAAAATAATTTCAAAAAATTTATGTTATTAAGCCAGGTCAAGTCTATGACTTGAGTCGCTAATGTGATAGGTTTGCTTGAGTTAACTCAGGTCGATCAAAGATGTCGTTATCTTGATATTTGAAAAAATTTTACTTCATATACATTAAATTTTGAGTTTATAGTTAAAATTTCACTTATAAATAAAAAAAACAACATGTGCACTTTTTTTTACATCTAAAAATAGTGGTACAACTCATAACGAAATTGTGAACCAATTACTATAGTTTAGACATATATGCAAAATGCATAAAAGCATGCAAACTTGACATCCCATGAATAACAATGACAATAAGCATTTAATGTAACACCCTACCTTCCATGACACATTAAGTCCATTAATCATAGTAATATGACTCTTTTAGAATTTTTTTTCTTTTTTATTTTATAAAAGATTCACCTTGACATGTTATCATATTTGTATTGTCATATGAAAAGAGTCTACTAAAATTTTGGCAGAATTTTCTTTATATTTAGAATGTATCAAGTTATCGACTAATTCATAATTTCTCAAACCACCATCATTACATAGTCCAACCATCTTGGACTTACTTCTATCATCATTACTCAACACATCACACAATTCATCTATACATCATATATACCTTATGAACAAGAACAATATAAAAATAGTACACATATCATCAATTGAAGTCTAGAAGAAAGAAAATGGTACTCATATGTAATATAAAAATTTAAAATACCATACAAAAATTACTAAAAGTTACAAAAGGATTATTTACAAGATAACTAAGGAATTCTAATTAATACACCTAGGAATATACCAGTATAAAAGATACCTAACACTAATAATTATCATAATAACTAGGGGTGTTCAAAAAAACCGATAAACCGAGTAAACCGATAAAACCGACAAAAAATTAACCGAAAAAACCGAACCGAAAAATAAAACCGATTAGATTATGTAGAAAAAACCCCGGTTCGGTTCGGTTTTTAGTTTTGTAGTGCAGAAACCAGGTTAACCGGACCGGACCGGTTCAAAAAAAAGGTCCCTAGGCTAGTATAAATAGAAAAAGTTGTCACGCCGCGCTCCTTTCTTCTCTTCCAGTTTACTCTCCACTAACCCTAAACATTTCAATTTCAATTTTCAAACAATCTCTCCTCTCACTACTCGAGCCACCCGTCGTCCCCCCCCCCGCCCCCGCCCTCTCCCGCGCTCCGCTAAGGCCACCCCCGTACCGCAGCACCCGCAACCCGTCCCCTCTCGCCTCTTCACCTCTCCCTCTCCACTCTCCACTCTCCTTAGACTAAGAAAACATAAACACAGATCGACCATCGACGTTTCCTCAGTCTCAACTGGACCAAAATAGTCTGTGTTTCCATTAGACCGACGTTTCCTCAACCTTCAAAACCAGTGAGTTTTAATTTTTTTTTTCTCATTTCTAATTAATTAATTCGGTTAAGGTTATTGTTATTTTTAATACAGTTAAGCTTATTGTTTATACGTTTCTTCCTCAGTCTCCACTGGATCAATACTGTCGGTGACTCGGATCAGACCGACGTTTCCTGATTTCCTCAGCCTCTCAAAACCAGTGAGTTTTAATTTTTTCTCTCCTTTCTAATTAATTCATACAGTTAAGCTTATTGTTATTTTTAATCAATTTTGTTGGGTGATGAATTTTGGTTTAGGTTTAAATTAGAATTTAGAGTTATTTGGGTGATTAAAGCGATTTTTTTTTCTTTGTTTGAATAGAAGGGATTTAGCAGTTTAGGATTATGATTATTTTTAATCAAAATTGTCGTTCTTACAATTGTTTGCAGTTTAGGATTAGAGCTGTCTTGTACATGTAATTTCAGAATCTTACATGTAATTTTGCAGTTTATTTTGTTGTTTTGTAAATGTAATTTCAATATCTGCTACTGTAAACTTATGTTGATTCTGTTGTTGTTGCTGTGTTGATTCTGTTGTTGTTGTTATGTTGATTCTGTTGCTGTAGCCTGTTGTTGTGTTGATTTTGTTGCTTTGTTGGTTGATTACTAAAAACAGATGAATTATTGATTTTGTTACTGTGTTGGTTGATTTATAAGGTCACACCAAGTAGTTTGATTAAAATCATGTTTATAAGCCTGTGTTGATTGACTTGATTCTGCAAACTAGTTTTGTTTTGATGGGTTTTTTTTATTCGGTTTTGTTTTGTCATTCTGTAAAATGTATTCATTATTCTATTTTGGATGATCTTGATTGGCATTTTGTATTCATTAAAATCATGTTATTCTTGTATTCATTGTTCTGTTACTTCTGTAATTATTTTTCCTCCATTGATAGATTTTCTAAGCTTGTTTTGACATGTTACTTCTGTAATATTTGTTTCATTTTAATTTTTAAACATGATTTTAATCTTTATGTTTATTAAGTGCTAAAAAGAATTGTGCAAATGATAATGAACATATTTGCATTTGGTAATTACAGATGGAAAACCTTCAAAATCAAAATGCTTCATCCACTGGCACTACCCCAACATCAACCAATGCCCCAGCTTCAAACACTAACCCAACATCAACTACTGTAGGATCCACCACGGATAATAAAGGTAAACAACTTCAAGTCCTTGCATCTAGGAAAAGAAATGTTGATGATAAAAAAAAGTCACAAATTTGGGATCATTTTACAAAACTTGATGGTGATCCTACAACTCCTAGAGCTGAATATAATTATTATGGAAAGGATTATGCATGTCATACTATTATTAATGGGACAAGTAATATGTGGAGTCATTTGAAAGTATGCAAAAAGTTTCCTTTTGTGGTTGATAAGAAGCAAAAAATTTTGGTATTAGAATCTAATAAAGTAGGGGGTGAATTAGGAGATCGAAGTGTGGAAACTCTTAAGACAATAGGTTATGATTATGATGAATGCAGAAAGGCACTAGTGAAAATGGTTATAATTGATGAGTTGCCTTTTAATTTTGTGGAGGGTAAGAGATTTAAATTATTTTCTAGGACCTTGCAACCTAGATTTGACATTTCTTCTCATTTCACTGTTATGAGAGATTGTTTGAAACTTTATGTTGAAGAGAAGGAAAGATTAAAGAGAGCTCTTAAGGGTCAACGATTATGCTTAACAACAGATACATGGATATCAATCCAAAACATTAACTATATATCCTTAATGGCTCATTGGATTGATAATGAATGGAATTTGCATAAAAGAATTCTGAATTTTTGTCAAGTTTCCAATCATATGGGTGAGACAATTGGTCAAGTTATTGAGAATTGTTTGTTAGATTGGGGGATTGATAAACTTTTAAGTGTTACAGTAGACAATGCAAGCTCTAACAGTGTTACTATTTCATATTTAAAGAATGTGATGAAAGATTGGCCAACTAATATATTGTCAAATGAACATTTGCATATTAGATGTTGTGCACACTTTGTAAACCTCATTGTATGTGATGGTTTGAAAGAGATGAATGTTTCGGTTGTTAAGATTCAAAATGCAATTAGGTTTGTGAGATCGTCACCCTCTAGGCTACTTGCATTTAAGAAGTGTGCAGAAAAGTTGCATATAGAGTGTAAGAAATCATTGTGTTTGGATGTTGCAACTCGATGGAATTCAATTTATCTTTGTTAGAAGCTGCTGAAAAGTTTGAAAAGGTGTTTGTGAGGTTAGGTCAAAGTGAACCTAGGTATATGAGTTACTTTTTGAAGGTTGATTCAAAGGGGAATAAAAAACACATAGGGCCACCTAGTTTGGAGGATTGGGAAAATGCTAGAACTTTGCTGAAGTTTTTAAAAATCTTTTACATGGTTACATTGAAATTTTCGGCTCATTACATGTTACATCAAATTCTTTCTTCAATGAATTGATTTACATGCATACAAACTTGTTGCAATTGATTAAAATTAGAGATAATCTTTTGAGTGGAATGGCAATGAACATGATGAGTAAGTTTGAGAAGTATTGGGGTTGTGGAGCAAATCAGAATTTTTTATTATATGTGGCTAATGTTTTGGATCCACGTCTTAAGTTGAAATATATGAAATTTTATTTTGGTGAGTTGTATGATTATTACAAAGCACAATTGCTAACAAAAAAAGTGAAAGATAATTTGGTGAGCTTGTATGAGTTTTATTTGAAAGCTGATGAAGTGGTGGATGATAATAGGCATAAATAAGATATTAATGATGCTATTGATGACATGGAGGTAGATGTTAACACTTTAGCTCGGTTCAAAAGGCACTTACTGGAGGAAGATAATGTAGAAAATAGAAATGAGGTTGAGAGGTATTTGGTTGATGGTTGTGAGGATCCTAATGATGATAAATTAGATATTTTGGGTTGGTGGAAGATTAATGCTTCAAAATATAAGATACTTTCGAAAGTTGCATAACATGTTCTGGTTATTCATATATCCACAGTGGCTTCCGAATCAGCCTTTAGCACAGGTGGTCGTATACTCGACCAATTTCAAAGTTCTCTATATCCAGCAACAGTTCAAGCACTTATTTGTTGTCAAAATTGATTGTATCATGGTCCAATTCCAACTGATAATACAACCTTGATGAATGATTTCGAAACCTACGAAAACCTTAAATCAGGTAATGTTTCTTAAAAACTTACACATTTTATTTTATGATTTATTAATTAACACATTTTTATTCTAACATGTTTAATATTTTATTTTGTAGAATTTGGTGGAAAATTGCATTTAGCAACGGATGATAATTAGTTCACAAATTGTGATGCATTTATTGAAAACGTATGGTATAAATATCTTTTTTTATTTTTATATCTTCTGATTTAATTTATCATGTTATAATTCTAGATTATGAATTTCAGGAATCAAAGTGCAATGCTCTTGAAATGCTTTTTTATTGAGACAATATGCACATGAAGATTTATTTTTTATGGCTTGGAATGTTTTATGATAATGTTATTTGTTGTTTTTTCATTAAGCCCTTTAAAGGCAATGGTTTGTAATTTGGATTTTAACTTATTAGTGTGTGATTGTGAGTGTGTGTTATTTATTTAAACTTTTCGGAAGTAGAAAAATATTAGTAAGTTAAAAAATATATTGAACACAAGATTGCCATTAATAATTTCATATAAATGAATATTCATTGGCCAAAAAATTTAATAAACATAAGATTGACAATAATAATTTAATACAATTGAATATTTAGGGGTAAAAAAATTAAATATATTTGAAATTTTCAAAGAAAATGAGACAATATCAACATTAATTGTAAACCCAATAGAAATCCATTAGAAACCCATTACAAAGCCCATTAAAAAGCCTATTAAAAAGCCAAAATAAGCCCAAAATAAGCCTATAGGTTTGTCCGGTTTTTTATCCAAAAAACCGGACCGAAACCAGCCGGTTTGGGCCTGTTCCAGTTCGGTTTTGGGTCTTTTTTTTTTTTGGTTTGGCTATTTTTTCGGGTAAAAATCGAATCGAACCGAAATGATCACCCCTAATAATAACCAATTGGCTCTGTCCTAATCCAACCTATTCTTGAAATAAACAACTCGCACACACTCCTTTTCCAAAAAAAATTGTGCATATGATGGTCCGGTACCTATATACAACAAAATAAAATAAAAATTACATGAATAAATAATTTACTATTACTAAAGGCCATCCTCAAATCATTTTGAAAAACATAAATGATTTAATAAGTACAAATATGTATATTAAGTATGAGATAAAGTCAGAAAAAATGCTCTCAGGCTATGAAAACAAAAATTAATGTTTAAAAATAAAGATAAATTTTGATTTTTTTCTAAAAAACCCCCAAAGTCCTTGATTACTGTAAAAACACTAGAGAAATTTCAAAAATCAGAAAAAATAGGTTTAGCAAAGGTAATTTCATGGGCTGGTGAATAATTCACAACTTTACTCGTGGTCTATTACAGGTCTTAGAAAATTAGTTTTCTAGTAAAAAAGGCAATTGACAAGTAGTTTATCTTTTTTTTTTAAATAATAATAAAAATTGATGATGCATCGCACGCCTAGTTAATTTTGGATCATTAAAGAGGTGGTTAAAAATTCAAACTAGGGTTTTTAGATTAAAAAAATTAAATTTTCAACTTAGTTTCATCTAATAAACATATTTATCTTGTCAATGAATCAATTTCTTAATTCAAAGCACTCATGACACGGTTTAAAAACATAAAATCAAATAAAAAAAATCTCTCTCAATTATGATCTACCTTTTTTAGCAATATAAAAGTCTAAAAACACTTCAATAGATATCCTATCGTCGAATGAAACTCTTTAACATCAAAATTGATATTTTTGTTGTCAAAAATATGATCGACCAACAACTTTCTATATCATTTGTTGTTTTCTAGCAAGTTTCTCTCAACTTTTATAAGCCCAAATGAATAAAATAAATTTTTAGGTTAAAATTAAAATTTTAAAAATTAAAGGGATTTAAACTCTCAAATATTTATATTCATGTAAACACAGTAAAGTTACTTTTTTTATTAATTTATTTTTATTATTTTTTTGTTAATTTAATTATTTTATTACCTAACTTTATTAAACTAGAATTTAAATTATAGTTAAAAAATAAAATTATAAAAAAAATGGATCACAATGTAAAGTAGGTGAAAAAAAAAATTTTAAGCCCATCTATTTTCTTTCTCCTCCAACTCAATCAACTTTATGTTCATAATTTTTCTTTTCCTCTTTAAACTTTTTTTTTCTTAGTTTAATGTTTTCATTATTTAATTTCAAGAGATAAAACTAAAAGAGAAAGTGGGGAAATTCAAATTCAATGAAAAAAATGCTTTCTAGCCTACCTAGTTTTCTTTCTCCTTCAATTAATAATGTTGTAACTTTTATTTTTTAATCTGTTTTTAAAGTATATTTTATTTAAAATAATATTAAATTAATACTTTTTAGTTTTTTTATTTTAATATTAAAAATAAAAAAATATTTTTTTAATATATTTTAACTCAAAAAACAGTACCTTGCACCCAGCAGCAAAGACACACTTTATTATATGAGTAAATAGTAATAAAAACTGTGAATATGTTTTACTTCAAAGTTCGAACGAGGCTGTATTCCAAAATTCCTTGTTTTTTTTTAAGATTAGACAAGTGTTTTTTATTTTTATTTTACATTGTGATCTATTTTTTTATATAATTTTATCTTTTAACTATAATTCAAATTTTTGTTTAATAAAATTAGGTAATAAAATAATTAAATTAAAAAAATGAAAAATGAAAAATGAAAAATAAAAAAAAAGTTAATAAAAAAAGAGTAACTTTACTGTGTTTACATGAATAAAGATGTTTGAGTGTTTAAGAGTGTTATAATTTTTGTTTTTGAATGTGTTTTAAAAATATATTTTATTTAAAATAATAATTTTTTAGTTTTTTTTATTATTTTAATATTAAAAATAAAAAAAAATATATTTTTAATATATTTTAACATAAAATACCTTGCACCCGGTAGCAAAGACACACTAAAGTATTGGAGTAAATAATAATAAAAACTGTAAATATTTTTCACTTCAAAGTTCAAACGAGACTGTTTTCCAAAATTCCCTGTGCCTTCCCATTGCACAAAAACAAAGGAAGAAGCAAAGAGGTGAAAATCAGTCACAAATGACTTCTGACGGTGTCTCTTTGTAGGCAAGAAGGGTTTTTGTAGGGTTTCTCTTCTTTATTTTCCTTTCTCGACAAAAGAAAAACTGTAAAAAAAGAAAATGGGTTCTTTAAGAAATGGAACAGAGAGTGAAAGAATCAGGGAAGAAGACGAACAGGAGCCAATACTGAAGGAACAAAACCAGAGGTTTTGCATGTTTCCAATCAGATATAAGGAGCTTTGGGAGATGTATAAGAAGGCTGAGGCCAGTTTCTGGACAGGTAATTCTCTCCTTTATTCTCTCTCTTAATTTGTTAACTGTCTCTCGCTCTGGTTTGGTTGTTTCTTTGTAGTGGGCATGTGCATTTGCATGGCTAGATAGTTTGATGGAAAGAGGGAATTTTTATATTTTGGAAAGTGGGTTTCCTTTGTTGTATTGTAAAAATGCTTCCTTTCATCAAATTTCTATTAAATTTGGAACCGTTTTCCGTATCAATTTATAGGAAAAACCTTCTTTCCTTTAAATACTATGTCTTTCCATAAGTGGGCTTTCGAGGATTGCTGAGATGGAAAATCCGAATGTGAACTTGTTGCTTCTATATAAGAAGAAGCCAGCCAACCCCTTTATTTTATGTGCAGAGAATTGGAGAAGTGTGCACATGTCTTTTCTTCCTTATCTACTACTAGGTAGTTCAAATATTTGGAAGCATGGTTCACAGTCAGGATGTGGTATTATATAATTAATCTGGATTCAATTCATCAACATCTGTCCTGCCAACTTGGTTTAGAGTGGTACATGAGATGTGACTGTCTCAGGTCTGATAGGAATGTGAGTTTATATGTAATTTTGCAGAGTTTACTGGATTGATTATAGAGATAGTGTCCTTTTGCTTTAAACAATGATTTGGCATTTTATTAGTTAGGATATCTCATGGTGCATCCAACTTGATGATGATGTTACACATGATTGGAGATGAGTGCTCAGAAGTTGGAGGTTTTACCCTACACTGAACTAAATGGTAATGTATATGCATTTCAAATTTAGCGAAAACCAAGAGTTGAGAAAGAAATGGTGTTGGTTTGGATGGAACAGAGTTGTCTTATGGGGGCCTTTTTCTGTACTCTTGTTGCATCTCACCAATAGAACGAGACAATGAAGAAGACATTGTCCATGGAATCAAAGCAGGGTGGTAGATATGGAGAAGATGATGTGAGCACTATGCGATTGAGAAGTCTCATTATGCTAAAGAGTAAATTCTAAAAATCTCATGTATATTAGCTGTGGTTTATGGTAATGGGTGAAGATGTTTTCTATAGAATCAAAGCAGGGTAGTAGATATAGGCAAGATTGTGAGCTATGCAATTGAGAAGTCTTGTCATGCCAAAAAGTAAGTTCGACAAATTCAAGTATTTTAGCTATGCTTAACAGCAATGAGTGGTAGGCAGTAATTTGTAGAAAGGTGGATGTGGTGAAGCTGATTTTTTTCCATTTCAGTACACAATAAACTGCTTGTTCAAAAGTTAAATCGTTTTGATTTCATGGGTACCCTCTGTCCATCCAACAATGTTGGAGGGAGCTGTATTGGTTACAATAGGTGAAGTTTGTTTTACTGCTGTGATGAAGAAGATCAATGCACTCTTCTACAATGATAATGTTGGGGCTCTCATGAACATGGATTAATGAAGTGTATTACAGTAAACAGGTTGATCGCTTCTGGCCAGACAATAATTATTCTACTGATATTTTGTAAGAAGAAGGCAATGCCAACTGCCATGTTGTGAGTATTGTTAGTGTGTTGGTGGAAATGATACGAAAGAATGCTTTTGAGTTTATGAGAGTGATGGTATGAGAGAATGCAGCCCCTCCTTCCCCTCTCTTTTTGTGTTACCGATGAATGTTCTCTTGATATCTCTGTTTGTTGAAATTTCAGGTTCCCTACATGCTGTTTCTTCTTGAGAACTCATTTTTTTATTTGCCTTGTTCACCTTTTATCATCAATTTGTTTAATTAACTTGTTAGTGTTATTACAGCTGAGGAGGTTGATCTCTCCCGGGACATGCAGCAATGGGAAGCACTGTCTGATTCAGAGAAACACTTCATAAGCCATGTGCTGGCATTTTTTGCTGCATCTGATGGGATTGTTTTGGAAAATTTGGCTGCAAGATTTCTAAATGATGTTCAAATTCCGGAGGTGAGTTTATTGGCCAAGCTCCTAAGAATCTTTTGTTACCTTTTCAGTTATGGGTATATTCATGCTCTACCTGTTTTTGGATCTCATTTTAAATGTCATGCTTGCTTCAAGTTGTTTATTGTGCGTTGAATTCAATCACCCAATACTGCTTCTGACAATCTGTGACCACTTCATATTCATTTAAGCTGATTCTTTGTGGTCTAGGTGTAGTCAAGGATGCATATTTTGAGCAATCAGCTTCTGGTTTTTCCAAGCTGACTGTCTAATAATAAGGCATTTTCTTTGTCTCAGGCCCGGGCATTCTATGGATTTCAAATTGCAATGGAGAACATTCATTCTGGTAGAGTTTTGTGAGTGAAGTTAGTGGAATTTTCTCTTATGGTGCATTACAAACATCGTGATTCGGAAAATTTATGTTTCTCATCTTCAGAGATGTATAGTTTGCTTTTGGAGACATACATCAAGGACTCAAGGGAGAAGCATAGGTTGTTTAATGCTATTGAAAACATTCCTTGTGTGGCTGAGAAGGCAAAGTGGGCATTGGATTGGATCCAGAGGTGTACAACATTCTTCTCTGATACTTTTAAAACAGTAAATAAAAACTTTGCTAAGAGGATTAGAAGTGCTTTGCGAGCTTGTGTTTGCTGAAACACATGCTTTCAATAATTTCTCACTCTTCTCCATTTTTCAGTTCCATGGTTTTTGCAGAGAGACTTGTTGCTTTTGCTTGTATTGAAGGAATCTTTTTCTCAGGAAGGTAATGATCTTCAAATATTACAACAAAAATACTGCTATATGTTATTTGTGATATTTGATCTTTGTTTCTTTTTTCCTCTGTTGGCATTCATATCGCATATTAAGATTATATACGATGTTTGTATATTGTCGGTCTCAGCTTCTGTGCCATTTTCTGGCTTAAAAAGAGAGGCTTGATGCCAGGTTTGACATTCTCGAATGAACTAATATCTAGAGACGAGGGGCTGCATTGTGACTTTGCTTGCCTTCTTTATAGGTTAGATTTTTCTCTCTTGTTTGTTTTTCCTTATATATATTTTAATTGTTGACTTTAATACTTGAGCCACATCGATGCACAGATCTCCTGGTGTTTCTGATATAATGGGAAAAACATTTACTGGAAACATCTATGTTTTTGTTGTTTACAGTTTGTTGCAGAGGCAACTTCATTGGCAAAAAGTTTATCATATTGTTGGTGAAGCAGTGGAAATTGAGACCAAGTTTGTCTGTGAGGCCTTGCCATGTGCATTGATTGGCATGAATGCCACACTGATGAGCGACTACATAAAGTTTGTTGCTGACCGTCTTTTGGTATTTCTCCATTGATATCCTGCCATTCTTTTTCGTCATTCATCATCAGAAAAGGAAATTTACATGTTTGTATTCTTTATTTACAGGTTGCCTTAGGTTATCAGAAGAAGTACAATGTTGAAAATCCCTTTGATTGGATGGAATTCATATCCTTGCAGTGAGTATAGTAACCTTGTGAATGCATTGCAAAATGGCTGGGACATCCTCACCTGATTCATTTGTCTTAACTTTTTTGTTTCTTTGCCCTTTGGCAGAACTGGTTTATCATTTTCAACAAAGCACCAAATGCCTCTGCTCGGTGCCTCTTAGAAATTAGTCTATTTTAAAACCCATCAACCATGGAGTCCAAACTTATATCATAAATTGCGTGGACAAAAAAAAGTGTTTCTTTTTAGAAGCATTGGTCCGTAGTGGGTCTGTGGTTTCAGCACATTAAGTGTGGGAGTGAGAAAAATAAGGAGTCTGACCTTGTAAAAGAATGGGACAGTGTAGTAATGGTCGAAACTGATATTGAAAAACAACTTGTGCAAATAACGTGTCTACAGATTGTTTCCACCATATTAAATGTTAGCCTGAGTTGTGCAAAAATGGGATTAGGTGGTAATGTCACTAAGGGCTTTTCACATATAAATTGGTGGGCATTTTAAAGAAAGAAAAAAAGTCCATGTTTTGACCTTGCACGTTTTGAATTTTGTTGTTGTAGCTTTGGGGGGGATCAAGTATGGTGTCTTCTACTTGGAACTCAAATTTCACTGTTTTATTTTTACCTGCTTGTTTCATTGTGCAGAGGGAAAGCAAATTTCTTTGAGAGAAGGGTAGGGGACTATCAAAAGGCTTCTGTTATGTCAAGCCTGCAAGATGGTGGGAAAAACTATGTTTTCAAGATGGACGAGGACTTCTAGTCTAGTATGTCATGACTCCCTCAAGTATCATAAAATTTCGTTACTATTCTTTAGAAGTCCTCGTCTGTCATGACTCCCTCATGTATCATAAAATTTGGTTGCTATTCTTTGTGGTGACATTTTGTCCATAGTCTACTTGGTAGCAAATCCAAGGCATGTAGTCCAAGGTGCAAACTGATATTGTTTATTTATACTGGGCCGTTTCTAAACTTGTCTTATGTTTTATCATTTCTGGTTGGCATATCTTTTACTTTTAGTGGATGTCGTAATCCAGGAGGTGTCATGCCCTAATATTGCACTATTTTATGGTCTCAAGGTGGAATGTCAGTATCATATTTTGTTTGTTCTTTATAGTTCATCTAAACAAATTGAAATTATTACTTAAAATCTTAGAGATTTTGAACTGTCTTTGTGTCATGAAGCCTTCCCATATATTTTGACATGCTTGTGGAACTGTGTAAGTTTGTTAGTGAAATTCCTACTTGGAAGTGGAACTCTGCACCGCGTGTTGCGGCTCTGCAGCTGTATTCATTAAATTCTTGAACATGATAGAGCTTTCGAAGAATCAAAAATATTCAGAATGCATGATAGGAAATGTTGCCTTCTCCGTTTGCTAGGAGGGAAGATGTCAATGAGTAATTGTTCAATCAGGTGCCTTCTTCCAATCATGCTGCTAACCCACCACTTCACTATAAAGTCGTTTGATGTACAGGGTGGAAAGAGAAAAGATGCTGCCTAGATGACTCCATCAGAAGCATTCATGATCAAAGGAACACTTATCCACTGCCTCTATAACTGATGAATTGATGCTGGGGTGGTAGTGTAATCATGATTAAATGAATAAGTGATGTTTTATCATAAGCTTTTAATCAATTTTCCTTTTGTCAAAGTAGTAATTATTGTAATCATGATTAAATGAGTATTGAGTTGTTTACCATTTGATCTGAGGATTTTTCTTTCTGCATAGCCTGATAATCTTCTGGTCAATTATAAATTTGTGAGGAATTACAGATCTGTAACAGGACAGATGATGGGAAAAAACCAATTTTTTTTTGTTTGTTTGTGGATTGAACTATAGGGTTTTTCAAGTAATCAAAGTTAATTACAAGTTTAGCTTGTTTGGTTAATGAATGTAATTAAATCAAAGACCTTAAGAAACTGAATCCTCATGTTGAGGTAGAGGGAGTGGCTAGAGCCTTGTCTGGGAGGCTTGTGCTCAAGGTCTGGACTTCATCTACAATGGAATCTCTGGGAAGGAAAACCAGAAAATTCTCAATAAGAGCCACATCCATTGCAGCCTTAGCCTTTAATCTATCACTGTCTGAAGTGTATCATGTCCCTCTCCTCTCCACTCCTTTCATCTGTCAGTTTGGTGTAAGGGTGTCATGTTTGGCAACAAGAGTGGTTGTGAGGTATAAACTTCTGTCTGGTAACCTATCACCATACCCGCACCAAAGCTGGGAAAGTCTTGGTTTTTCACATAATTTATTAGGGTGTTATAGCTGATAGGTTCTTCAATCATGTTTGCTTGCCTTGGACGTCAGATAGGTGGGGCTGGCAACTGTATATTTTGAGTTTATTCCGGTAATTGTTATTTTTTAAAGTGTTTTTTTCTTTGAATTATATCAAAATAATATATATATTTTTATTTTTATATTTTATATTTTATTTTAATACATAAAAAATGATATGAAAACAAAAAAAAAAATTAAATTTTTACAAAAGGACAAAGACTCAACCTCAAGCATGTTAGCAATTTGTTACATCTCTCTGAGGAGCCAGATTCTAAAACAAATTAACAACTTTATCATCCACTTAACCACTTCCTAATCAGATTACCAACCTTCATCTGCAGGAACACGGATGACTAACCCATTTCACCTACCTCGCTTTATTAATCAATACTATTGAGCATTGGCTCTTAGATATTATTTTTTGAACTGTTTTTTTTATATATTAAAATAATAATTTTTTATTATTTTTAATATTAACACATCAAAACGATAAAAAATACATTAAAAAAATATTACTTTGAACTTAAGAAAATAAAACAAAAAATTCAAAAGCATAATTTGTAACATCCCGGCCTGTTCGTTTTAGACTTTACCGTCCTCACAGTTTTGTTTCTGGCGACGCGAGTCCACTTCTGAGTCTGACGCCCCAATACACGTACAACATGTTAGTAACCAGTACTACTAATAAGGTCAGCTACTAAACCCTCATCTATCGACGTGGGATATTACATAATTAGACTGTAAAGTTAAATAATCTCTTAGTAGTGATGGGGTATGATTCAAATTATATTTTGCCTCCAGTGTAATTTTAAAACTATTGAGATAATCAATTTATTTTATAATTATATATGAATTTAATTAAAAACTCTTTGCTGAAGCATCGGTTATGAAAACTCTATAATTTATATAATTTTTTAAATATATATTTTTTTTTAAAATGAAACCATAGAAGCTAGCATGTGTTTCCACAGTCATCTTGAACATCCCATAAGCCCCCTTTCTGCATGCTTTACCGTTTTCTTACACTGTAAGTCACCAAAAGTGGATAAACATCGAATTTGTTCATGCAAGAATTAAATGCCCTTTGAAAGTGTACGTGAACCCTATTCGATAACAAACACTTTCTTTACTCTCTTTTTTTTCGATAATATTTGGTGGAAATGTTGATCCTTTGGACGAAGATGGTCCCATTCTTCATAATTAATAATACATGCTTGATAATGTCCTTTCACTTCATTTAATATTTTTAAATACCTCTACAATATATTATCACATATGCTTAGCATGCCATTCTCTTTTCAAACCCTAACTTTTATTGGATAATAAAAATCAAGTGATTTAATAATGAGATAATTTAATTGATCAGATTTTAAATTTGATTCCTAGTAATTATGAATTTGAGTTCTCTTGAAATAATTGAAAATTTATATAATTATTAATTTTAAAATTTATAAAATTAATTAAAATACACACAAACTATCTATTCTCGTTAAAAAAAATCAAGTGATTATGAAATCATAATCAATTTAAAAACAGAAACCGCGGATAATATAATAAAAAAGGAAGCCTGCAGGCAGGAGGGCTTACCTACCCCGGAGGGATGCGCATCAATATCGGCGTAACATCAAGAGGCAGAAGCAGACAATAATGTTAGAGGACAAAAAGCAGCCCCCTACTGGCATTACTACCAAACTCCCCCTCGAAGTGGAACGGAAAAGGTTAACTGTCCAAACGTGACACAAAGTAGGACTATGCTATGATCACATAACATGCTGTTGGGCCAACTCTTGGTGATGCGATGGGATCGGAAAACTCACCCCTTGTCATCATCTCCACCTACCCCCTAACCACTAGTTATCTTCTTCTTTTTTTAGGGTTTTTTTCGTCAAAATACCCTTGCCACCACCACCCTCCTCCTCCTCTTCTTTTCCTTCTTTTTTTTTAAAAAAAAAAAACAAATTTGGAAACACGTGGATGGATGGGTTAGAACTTGGAGGTGATACGTCATCTTCAATTGGGATGTGAGTTTGGTGTTACAGTAGATCTTAGGGTTGTGATAAAGAAAAAAAAAAAAGCTAAACTGCAAATATTTATTTTTATTAGCATAGATGTTCGAACAATTTACTTATATCTCGACTAATTTCATGTATTTTAAAGTTAATAATTATATAAATTTTCAATGGCCATGAATGGACTCTAACTCATAACTATTAGGAAGCAAACTCAATGCCTGACCAGTTAAATTACTCCTCAGAACTAGACTACAAACATATTTGATCATACATGTTATTGAGTAAAACAAATATATAAATAAAGATACACAAATATATGCATTGAAAAATATCTATTTATTGATAACTTTAAGGATATGTAAGTTTAGTTATGACACACAGGTCGGTTTGACTAATCAACTTCGACCTTGTTGATCTAAGTTGAAGAAAAATAGGTTAACAGATTGACCTGATAAAAAAATCTAGGTCAATTACTCATAACCAGAGGTAAAATTCATTGATTTTCTTTTTTAAAAAAATAGTCAAAATAACATTGTTTTGATATTTTCTAAAAAGAAAATTTGTATCAAATTAGATTGATCTCCTAGCTCGTGACTTGATCCTTGTCCTATGTTGATCCTCATGTTAAATTTTATAACTATGACCAGGACTTAGCCGACTTGAGGCTTGAACCAATCATAGTTGAAGAAAAATATAGGTGTATTCCTATCAAAAACTAAGATCAATTTGAGATAAAACTTGGTCAAAACCCAACTCTCAATCTATTATTTTTTTATATATAAAAAATTATAATTAAAATAACATTAAGAGCAAACCTGAGTTAAATTTATAAAAAATATAATATAATATGAATCAAATTCTAAACTTATTATCAATTTATTTTTTTAAAAATACATTAGTAATAATTAAATATGTTTTTTAATCATTAAAAAAATTAATCAACAAACAATCTAGTCCTTGCTAAAGTCTAGCTTTCCATAAATTTTAATAACTGGATTTATCAGATTGATCACAACAATTCACAAGTGATTTTTTTTCAAAATATGATAATATCTACGTACATATATAGTATAGTACCTAAAATTAGGATTTATTTATTGAAAAAAAAAGGTGAGGCCAATTTAGATCCAATGAAATTAAGATTCCTTTGGTGGGCCATATCTCTGAAGAGACGGGTTTAGTTGTCCTCACATGGACCCCAGATATTTTTAAATCTCCACCACTACCCCTATCTCTGTTTGACTTTTACATTTGTCACCACCTAAAACTCACACACCTCCCAACACGTCCACAGAGTTCAGTTTTCTAGTTTAAAAAGCCAAAGAAACAGAAGCCTAGCGGCTGCTGCTGTAATGTTGTTCAATACAAACCCATAAAGATTTCTGTTCCTCAAGTGAAAGAAAGAAATCCACAACAATACTGGCCCCAGATGGCCATATCTATGCAAAACACCATATGGGATAGTGTTTTAGAGATAACTAAGGTGGCCCAAGAAAAAGGCAGTGATCCTCTAATATGGGCTCTTCAGGTATCATCTAGTTTGAGCTCCAGTGGAGTCGGTTTGCCTTCTCCAGAGCTTGCTAATGTCTTGGTTTCTTACATTTTCTGGGATAATAATATGCCCATTTTGTGGAAGCTTCTTGAGAAGGCCTTGGCTCTCAGGATTGTGCCTCCTTTGATGGTTCTTGCACTTCTTTCTGACAGGTTTTTTTTCCTTCTTGTTCCTGTTATTGAATTTGTCTGTGCCTCTCTTTGGTTATTGAATTTGATGGGATTTCCTTTCTTTGAGGTGATTAAAAGTTGGTAAAGTTTGAGTCTTTTCTGTTTTTTTTTTTTGTCAAGAGTCAATATTCTGTTATTTACTGTACTTCAATGTCAAAAGCTCTTGCTTTTATGTTAGCAATCGCACACTCAATCCAGTTTTCTGAACATAGACTATTTCAGTTTGACCTTTACTCCTAAAATCGGAGGAGTGGGCTTTCTTTCTTTGTTTTTTCATTTCTTTTCTTTTTTTGGGTGGAAAAAACCTATGATCAGTGAAGGCTGGGATTCTTCTGGCATTCTATTTCTTGAAAAGTTTTCTGCTGTTAAGCAATGCCAAAATAAGATCTTGATGTGGATTTGATTTCCTGTTTAATTCTGGAATACAGGTCTATACATTAGGAATGCTTTGATTCATTATGGATGTGTCTGGCATTTAGCATTTAGATCAGTGATGTAGCCCTACATTGCCATCATTTCTTTTTTGTTGCGTTGTGGTTCTTACAGAAACTAGAGATTCAAATTCTAATCAGCTCCGTTTTGGATTACTCATGTATTCATTTGTTGTTCTTTGACTGGGAAGTGCCATATAGGATGGATGCGGATTTGTCTGTTTCATATTAGTGTTGAATTGTATGCAATTCAGTGAAAATTTCTGGAATCTCTTCTTTATCCGGTATACATTTTTTTTTTAATGTGAATTCATTGTATTGCTTGTTTCCACAGGGTTGTTCCATGCAGACGGTCTCGGCCAGTGGCATACAGGCTTTATATGGAACTCCTTAAAACATTTGCTTTTGCACTGAAGGGCCAAATTAACGTGCCAAACTATGAGATGTGAGTTCAAGTTTCATCTTCTGTACCATATGAGAACTGGAGACTTTGCTTGCTTTGGCAGTGTCAACGATTTAGATTGTGACTTCTTTTACCTTCTGGTTACCATTCAACAGCCATTGGGTTTCCTCATTTCTTTATGTGTCCTTGGTTGCTGCAAACTGTGCTGGTTTATGCCTTGTAAAGCTATATTCTTTATGTGTGCTTTGCAAGGGAAGTGGGGGGAAAAAGAACGAAGTTAGAAGGAAAATAATTTAGGGGTGTAAATTTCTGTGGAAGAAAGATCAAGAGCGTTTAAAGTTCCCAAGATGACATAGCTAAAGTCTAAACTGTTTGCATGCTTGAACAACAGTTGTTGCATGCCACAGTTAGGAAGTTATGTCTCGTATTGGTTTATTATTTCTTACAATTGAGCTCCTAATTGCATATGATTTCATTGTATATGCACTTCATGAATACTAATAAAAATGCTAGCATTCTAAAGCCAGGTAGTGATAAGTAAGGTAGCATTCCTTTAATTTTCTACCATAATTGCCTAGAGAATAGATTAGTTTACATATGTATTTTGTGCCTTCTTTATTGCAGGGTCATGAAATCAATAGATGGTGTTCTTCATCTTTCCCATAATTTTGGTCTCGAAGCTACCAGTCCTGGGATTCTGGTGGTTGAGTTTCTCTATTCAATCGTGTCACAGTTGTTAGATGCCTCATTGGATGATGAAGGCTTGTTGGAACTTATACCAGAGATGAAGTCCAGATGGGCAACCGAACCTCAAGAAATGGAAATTGATGCAAATGATAATTACAACCAGATGCAAACTGAGTATCACGAGAAATTGTATAAGATGAATACTATAATGGCTATTGAGATGATTGGAAAATTTCTCCAAGATAAATCAACTTCAAGGATTCTTGACTTGGTGCGCCAGAACTTGTATGTATCTTTTACCCTGTAAGAATTGCATCTTAAAATTATCATCCAACTCTAGTTATGCCAATCAACCTGAGATTTAGATTTATGTTTGGTTTTTCCTGGCATTGAAATGAAGCTTGTTCATTGACCTTCAATTGAACATGGTTGAAATTGAACCTGGTCAAGTTTTCTCCTATTTATTTGTGGTATCACATGAATTATACTTGCCTCTTCCTCTTGGTCACATGTTTCAAATTTTAGCAGTCTATAGTCATTGTGACTCTTCACAAGTAGGTTGATTGAGTTCAGTTGGGCCTGTGGTTTGGATGTGCAATCACTCACACACACTTGCTTACTGCTTTTTCAGTCCCACACATTGGATACGGTTCATCCAGAGATTGCAGCTGCTTGGAACAAATTCATCAGCATTAAGAAATTCAAAAATTCTTACTGCTGAGGATCTTCTGCAGTTGACTACAGGTTCAGGTAGTAACATAGTATTGTGTCGAGAATCGAAGACAAGTTCACTGCAAAAGTTCCATTCCGTTATGGCTTTTGGTTCTCTAGTGTCTTCCTCTGGTTTGTGTCAAGGAGCTAGTCGTTCTGCCCTATGGCTTCCTCTTGATCTTGCATTAGAAGATGCCATGGATGGGTATCAAGTTAATGCAACAAGTGCTATTGAAATCATAACCGGTAGGGCCAGAGTTGAGATATTCTTTAAGCCTGTATAATGTTATCTCAATTGTTACAGAACAGGTATAAAATGAGAGTGAAAATTTAAGTTTTCATGTTGCGCAGGTTCAGTTAAAGCCCTTCAAGCAATAAATGGAACCACATGGCATGAAACCTTTCTAGGCCTTTGGGTTGCAGCTCTCCGTCTTGTTCAAAGGGTTAGGATCCATTTTTTCTGGATTTCAAATTTCCTCATAAATATATTTAAAAGAAATGTTGTGGAGCATAAACATGAAGTTTCACAAAACATTCAAGTCAAGGCTACACATGCCTCATGCTGACTACAATACACATGCGCCATGCTGACTACAATGATTCCAGAGGGGGATGGGAAAAAAATTCTCTCTCTTGGTTTGTTAATTGTCCTCTTGGTCTGTATTTCATTGCATTCCCATCTAGGATTATTTTCATTGAATTAGTTTATTCTAGAGGCTTCACATTTGTTTACGGAATGGAATGAGTTTATTCCCTAGCTTTTCGAGAGCTTATTCTTCTTTGTTTCAAGAGGTTATTTATGTAAATCATTCACAATTATCCTTGATTGTCAGGAAAGGGAACCCATTGAGGGTCCTATCCCTCGATTGGATGCTCGCTTATGCATTTTACTATCCATCACAACTCTAGTGGTTGCTGATCTTATTGCTGAAGATGAGAACACACCTATTGATGAATCAGAATGTGGCTCAACAAATCGCTGGAAAGAAAAAAAACTTTCAGGAAAACGCCGCATTGATTTAGTGTCCAGCTTACAGTTATTGGGTGATTATCAGACATTGCTGAGTCCACCTCAATCTGTTGTTTCTTCAGCCAATCAGGCTGTTGCGAAAGCCATGTTATTTGTTTCAGGCATCAATGTTGGGAGTACATACTCTGAGTGCATCAGCATGAAAGACCTGCCTATAAACTGCTGTAAGTCATGTTTGGTCCTCATTGAAGTTTATCATTAGTGCATTAGGCAATTGTTCAAAGCTGCAACTATGTAGCAGGTTGGCATCTGGGCTTGTGATCTTTCACAAATAACCTGTCCAATAAAAGAAAATGGGATGACTTTCTGAATTCCTCAACAATGTTTTGAGCAACACTATCTTTGATTGAGGATCCAAAAAATCTTGTAGGAATGTAGGATAGATGCAGTAATAAATGCTTAAGGTCTCCTTGGTTCAACAATGCACCCCAAACATCTTCCCAGAAACCACAAAGAATATCCTTACAACTGAATAGAATTGTGAATAGAATGGAAGTGTATCGCACATGTGAACACATAAATATGCATTCAGAGATGGATCCAGGAGGGGCCAGCCCCCCTTCCAATGGATGAAAACGCAGCCTTTTTTGTCATCTTCCCTGTTCAATCCTTGCAAGTAAAATGCTTCTTCCATTTTTTTTGCTTTGAAATGATTTCTTTCATTGTATTTCATTCTCATATGGATGTAATTTTTCCTCCCTTTTAAAATTGTTATGCATGCACTTTCTTTTCTTTCAGTTAAATGCCTAAAAAGAAAATAGTTGACATGTTTTAAGTATAATCCCTTTCACTATAAAGAGAAAAAAAGAAGAATTCTTGGTCCCTCGAGTCTTCAATCCTAGATCCCTCACTTTCTGCATGCGTGCAGTCAATCATAGGCAATAAGAAGCAAGGAGGCATTGGTATCAACTGGCTTTGCTTTCTAGAGAAATGCAGAAAAGTTTATATCTGCACTGCAACAGTCATCTGGAGAAAATCTTTTACATAAGCAGGAGTCATATCTGTTAAACGACAACAAAGCAAAATGACATAGTATTAATGTACTAACAAATGGTTGATCTAAGTGAAGTGACCTCAATACTTACAGAAGGGGGAAGTTCCCTAGTTTTATCATGTTGAACTTTTTGAACGACTTTTTATTTTTTTATCATGCACTCTTGTAAACTTTGCAGTCGTCTGTTTGTCTTAATGATAGGAATCTTTTCTTTTTCCATCATTCTGTTAAGTGTTTGATGTTTGGCCAAGATCTCTGTTACTTTTATATAACATTCACTCCAATGTACCCAAAGCAGCAGCTTTACAATGTTTCTTTCATCTGGGCTATTGCTTACTCTTTCAACACATTGTCGAGGTTTCCTAATCGTAGGTCTTGTGCTCTTACTTTCAGCTGGAAACATGAGACATCTGATTGTTGAGGCTTGCATTGCGAGAGGTCTATTGGACACGTCAGCATATTTCTGGCCTGGGTATGTCAATGGATGCATCAACCAAATACCTCACAGTATGCCAGCTCAGGTGCCTGGTTGGTCATCATTCATGAAGGGGGTCCCACTTTCTCTGTCGATGGTCAATGCTCTGGTTTCAAGTCCCGCTTCAAGGTATACTCACACTTCATCTTAAAGTTGCTGCTGTTGATTTATCCAGATCGTATTTCTGTTGTTGAAACTTTATTTATGCAAAGCTAGAGAAATAGTAGTCCATTGGATCAATTCATTCCTCAATCTCTTTCACAATGCCCTATCAGTTCAAAACTTTCTCCCTATTGTACCTCTTTTTTTGGATTCTGTAGCTTAATTATAAAAGAAGAAATAACTAGAGAGATTGGGAGGCTAGGGTCTTTTTAATGGAGAGATTATTTATAATGGAAATTTTAGGTGGGACCCTTCTCTGGTGAATTCCAACTTTTAAGACCCTAAGTAGTTTTCAGGCTTGATGTGTGAGATAAATGAAATCTAATAACATAAAAGAGTCGAGAGATGATTCTTTTAGCTGCTACCTTTAGTATGTGGATGCTTCCTCCAACACAAAAGCCAAGGATGAAGTCTGTGTAAATAAATTTTCCTTATCCTTAACTTCTTTGATTTTGTCCTGGTCTTCAGTACTTTTTTTCTTTCCTGAAGCCAGGTATGTCAGATGCTCTTTTTTGTAAATTAACCAAGGGTAAAGCAACTGAATTTAAGATCATGGATTTGATGGAAGCTTAGCGAGCTCGAGAAAATATTTGAGCTTGCGGTCAAGGGATCAGATGATGAGAAGATATCTGCTGCTACAGTTCTTTGCGGGGCTTCTCTTCTCCGGGGTTGGAATATACAGGTAAGCAGATACTTGGTAACTGTGAGAAAGATTTTGTCAAGTGAACTGCTTTTTAGAAACCTCCCCCAAAACCATTCAAAATATTCCAACGTCTTAATTTTTATGCAGGAGCACACTGCTCATTTCATTACTAGATTATTGTCTCCTCCGGTTCCTGCAGAATATTCTGGGAGTGAGAGCCATTTGATACGTTACGCTCCAATCCTGAATGTACTAATCGTGGGAATAGCAACTGTGGATTGTGTTCAGATTTTCTCCCTACATGGCTTGGTGAGTGAGTTCCCTGATTACTGATGCTCAATCTTCCACTGTTTTGTTAAGAAATGATTGTTGGTTTGAATATATTTTGTTGATTTTGAAGATACTTTGTGCTTGGTTAAATTTGTGCAATACACCATGTAATTCGGTTGCCTTGAAGGCTGGTTTGGCCTCTGAGAAATGAAAAAGTAGCTTGAGCACCACTGAACAATGTGATTGAAGTTGAAGGTGCTTGGGTGTGTAGCAAAGCTTCAGAGATTGCTAATTTAAAATAGGACATAAACATGATACTTGATAATTTGGCAAGATGTTTCCTGTTGAAGGGGAATAAACATGCAAGCCTCTTGTTGGTGGCCCATTGTATTGGTCGAAGGCTTTTCTTTTGGCAATTTAGTTGAGCTACTTTTCAGTTCTTGATTGGAGCATATTCTGAAATTGGAAAACAGGAACAAGGTAGTAAAAAGGATGAGATTGATTGTCAAAGCTACAATTGGTATAACAGCTCATATCATCATGATATAGTATGCTTATGAATTTTATTGGATTTGGAATTTATAATGAACACAGCATATCTATCAAGTGGATTTGTTTTTCTTAAACAAGAAATTTATTGTGCTTGTTTCGATTCTTCAATCATTTCCCTTCAGGGGCATTTTTCGTTAGTGATTGGGATATTGATTTCATCCACAAGCTAACTCCTTTCTCCCCTTGTATTTTTTTTATGCTTTCCAGGTTCCACAACTTGCATGCTCGTTGATGCCCATCTGTGAGGTTTTTGGTTCATGCGTGCCTGACGTCTCATGGACTCTGCCCACAGGAGAAGACATCTCTGCCCATGCTGTGTTTTCGAATGCATTTGCTCTTCTTTTGAAGCTATGGAGGTTTAATCATCCTCCTCTTGAACGTGGAGTGGGAGATGTACCCACAGTTGGATCCCAGCTAACTCCTGAATACCTCCTATCAGTACGAAACTCCCACCTAGTCTCTTCTGGAAATGTCCTCAAGGATCAGAACAAGAGGAGACTCTCAGCAGTTGCGACTTCGTCATCTGCACAGCCCATATTTTTGGACTCATTTCCCAAATTGAAAGTCTGGTATCGACAGCATCAAAAATGTCTTGCTGCAACTCTCTCTGATCTTGTTCATGGAACTCCTGTTCATCAGATTGTCAACGTGCTTCTTAATATGATGTTCAGAAAGATTAATAGAGGAAGCCAGTCATTAACTACCGTTACTTCTGTAAGTAGTGGTTCATCTGGACCTGGAACTGATGATTCTACTCCAAGACCTAAATTACCAGCTTGGGATATCTTGGAAGCTGTTCCTTTTGTGGTTGATGCTGCTTTGACTGCCTGTGCTCATGGAAGACTTTCTCCTCGTGAACTGGCTACAGGTTGGTATATGCCTATCTGATTTCATCTGTAGAGCGGGGTCATATAGGGAACCTGAAAATTTGTAGAGCTTCTGTTCAGAAAACTTATCCTTGAGAAACTGGAAGTTTCTGGCAACACTTACCTATGATGCCTTAGATTTTCTCAAATGGCATGTATTTATGTGACCTGGTAACCTAAGCAACCAAAGACAGTCTTCTGATGGTGTTTGTTGATACATGACCCTTTTATGATAAAAGTAAATTATTTTCCATTGTAGCCTTGGCCAATTGCATGCTGTTATAACTTTATGATTTTTGAACTCTCAGGCCTTAAAGATTTAGCTGATTTTCTTCCCGCATCTTTGGCAACCATTGTGAGCTACTTCTCAGCTGAAGTGAGCCGTGGAGTGTGGAAACCAGTATTTATGAATGGTACAGACTGGCCCAGTCCTGCAGCAAATTTGTCCATTGTCGAGGAGAAGATCAAGAAAATATTAGCTGCTACTGGTGTTGATGTCCCAAGCCTTGCTGCAGGTTTTTTCTTGCTAGAATTACAAGTTCCAGATGCTTTTATTATAATTATTACTTCAAGTCAGAAGCATTATATTAATATTACTTAACTATCCTATTTCTTTGCTCTACATGTGCCAATTGTACATTATACCATCATAGGCAGTATAGAAACATGGTTCTGCAAAAAGACTGCTGTAAAATCTTTCCTTTTTGTGCTCTAGAAATGGTTTCTTAGATATTCCAACTAAGACTTGTCATTCTCACAGGTGTGAGCTCTCTGGCAACAATTCCACTGCCCCTGGCTGCTTTTGTGAGCCTCACCATAACCTATAAAATTGACAAAGCCTCAGAACGATTTCTCAATTTGGCTGGTCCAGCATTGGAATCCCTTGCAGCTGGTTGTCCTTGGCCTTGCATGCCAATTGTGGCATCTCTGTGGACCCAAAAGGCGAAGCGATGGTTTGACTTCCTTGTGTTTTCTGCATCCCGTACCGTCTTCCTTCACAATAATGATGCAGTGTTTCAACTTCTTAAGAGCTGCTTCTCTGCGACACTTGGTCCGAATGCTGCAGCTATCTCAAGCAATGGTGGTGTTGGAGCTCTTCTTGGCCATGGGTTTGGTTCCCATTTTAGCGGGGGGATTTCCCCAGTTGCTCCAGGAATTCTCTATCTGCGTGTTTACCGAAGCATCAGAGATATTGTATCGCTAATGGAAGATATCATTTCACTCATGATGCTTTCTGTGAGAGAAATAGCATGCACTGGCCTTCCAAGGGAGAGGTTAGAGAAGTTGAAGAGATCAAAAAATGGACTGAGGTGTGGACAGTTTTCGCTCACCGCAGCAATGACCCGAGTGAAACTTGCAGCTTCACTCGGGGCCTCTTTAATATGGTTATCTGGTGGCTTGGGTTTGGTTCAGGCATTGTTTAAAGAAACTTTACCATCTTGGTTTATAGCTGTTCACAGGTCTGAGCAGGAAGAAGGGTCCAAGGGGATGGTCGCTATGCTTGGGGGTTATGCCCTGGCATTCTTTTCAGTCCATTGCGGGGCACTGGCATGGGGAGTTGACTCATCATCAAAACGCCGTCCCAAAGTACTTGGTGTGCACATGGAATTTCTTGCGAGTGCACTTGATGGGAAAATATCACTTGGCTGTGATTGCACCACTTGGCGGGCCTACGTGTCTGGTTTTGTGAGCCTAATGGTGGGCTGCACGCCTTCCTGGGTGCTAGAGGTGGATGCTGATGTTTTGAAGAGACTAAGTAAAGGATTGAGGCAGTGGAATGAGAAGGATCTTGCCCTGGCTTTGCTGGAAACTGGTGGGGTGGAGACTATGGGTGAGGCTGCTGAACTGATAATCGAAGATCAATGATTTCCAGTTGTTTTCTAGTCTTATAGGTTAGCCAGTTTTCTAACATCTAGTTGCTCCCTCCCAAATTCTATTCAAATGTAAGCTTCTTTCAACTTCAGAAACGGAAAGGGGATGTCTTGTACAAAAGGCTTGTTGTCTGTAACATAGGGTCCTACACCATGGACTGTTGAGGAGCATGCTTAGTAAATTGTCCAAGCTTTTTCACAAGGACTCTGTTTTAGCCAATGGGTTTGAACTTCCTAGCATGATTCGAGGCAGAAAAGGTGTAATCAATCTCTAATGGAAGACTCAACCACAAGTCCTCTACCTAGGGCGGTTCAGGACGTCCCAAAACTCCCCCATAGTCTGCCAGTGTATGTATTAAAAGGATCCCATCGAATGCCTGCAGCATCTCACCTCTGTGGCTTGCACAAAACATTGCATGTTTTTATGATATGTAAAAAAAATTCACACCCTTCACAGTGAATCAAAATATAATATAAGAACATGGTGAACCATGTCAATATAATATAAGGATATAAGTAGAATAATAAAAACGTTTGATTCGTTAACTCAAGAACATAAGAAACCAAGAACTTAATATGAAAAAACCTAATAACCCAAATTTGTTTTTACAATGATGTAATGAACCAAATCCATATAGTATAGACACACATTCAAGCTTTACCTCCTTAACATATTAGCATGTCTGTGTTGTATAAACCTTTTACGTTAATATTGGTAATATTTATGCCTGGCCGATCTAATGAACATACTACAGATTTCTGCATGGGAAAGAAATGTTTCATCATGATCCATTAGCGAAAAGAAGATAGCAGAGGAAAGTCGAGAGACAGCATCATCTTAAAGGGCCAAAGGTAATTTTGAGCCTCCAATTTCACGTCCAGAAAGAAGGCCAAGGCTGACCATTCTATAAAATCATCAGTGGCTCAAGTCTAGTCGAGAAATTATGAGCGCTAAAAGATCAATCCTGTTCAACAACGATTGTATTATATACAGGTAAGAAGGTTTGGGGATTTCCCGAAAGTCTAATCTCATTCTTCATTCAATCCTCAAATTGGCCTTCGCAGAGCATCGAAAAACAAAAGTCTTCGATTCGGCTCTTTCCTTGTTGACCTTTTCTAACTCCTCACCGCATCAAGGTCTGTGCATATCTAAGATAAAGCTAAATTAGAAGAGCATGGCAAACAAAAGAAGCTAATTATTAAAACAAACAACCATTCATTTGGAAAATCTACTATATATTTATTCCCATTAAATTTGTAAGTCCTTCCAGGAATGGAAGTCACTAGTTAAATCTGTATGATTTTTCAGAAATGAGGAGAATTTTTAATGAAAGTTCATGTAAAGGCAAGAGTGTTTCAGACATGTTGAATCCGAGGCTCGGCCAGATCATAGGATTAGAAAACTGTCCTGATCAAGGAGTGTATCCTTCTAGAAAGAAGGAACATCCAAAATCTGAAAGGTAAAGGAAATAGTATAGAGGAGGCATATAAAAGGATGGCATGACAACGAAACCATCATGAATTGTCAACGATGATCTCCTCCATTAGCAGCCACATTTGCCAGAGCCCTACAAGTGCCAACAAATCCAAAAGTTAAAACCATAACAACCAAGTAAATTGTTTAGATTAATATTACACCACAAAGGTTTAAATAGTACTATAAAAGTATCACAAGTAGCCTAATAATGTTTTGTCAATGTAAATGAATTGTGTAAAACATGAAAACTATAGATGACTTGTTTAGTTGCACAATGGTCTTGCCATTTCCTCCTGCAATCCAAACAAATGCTGAAACTAAAACTTGGTTTATAATTGACTAACATCACCCCAACACTAAACATGTTTCTATTATAAGAAAATCCTGCCAAATCCAGTAATTCAGGGAGCGAGAGCCCTTGAAAAAGAAGCCATGAGAAGTTCTGAAAGAAGTTGTGGTATATTGCTAACTTACAAAGAAATGAGGATGATTAGCATGTAATAAAAATAAATTAGCGAGACAAAGTGAAGACAGCCAAATAGCCATGTGATGCTGTATGAGATACCAAAAGACAGATAAATATATTGCAATCAAGAGATTACCTTGACTAAATCAGTATTAATGCTTAAACAAAGATTCTTGAGAGAGACTAAAAAGGAATTGATGTAGATTTATCAAGATTAACTAGCAAAAGCCATTTTCTCATTTGCATAATAACATCAATTAAACATGGTTGACATTTTAGAATTTGCCTAAATTTGACATTGAGGCAGTCTGTCCATCTCTGCCAGTAAGAATCAACTCACTCCAGGAACAGAAAATTAACTTCTATCCATATTGAAAGGAGCATCCCTTGGATTATGCATGGTTCAAACTTATCAGTTCTGTTCAAGAGGGTGAGTTTAAATAATCTTCCACAGCACTACCTAAAGCACGGAACAGTCACCAGAAGCTCAAGTACGTTCCCAGAGAGACTCTAGACCATATAAGGAGTTTGCTGAAATAAGGTAAATACTAATTGCTGCTTAACAAGTTGCTGCTTAACAAGTAGCTGAAAAGGTGTTTCTTTATGGGCTACTGCTATTTTAACAGACAACAGAAGTGGTGAATTGTGTCAGGAAGAACTATATAAAACACAAGAAAACAAATACTAATAACTTTCAAATAGGGTAGGACCAATTGCACAGAGCAGATTTTACTAATTAGAAGCTTGCACATTTGGAACAGGGAAGTAACTCACTGCTCTCAATGATGACCATCAAGCAAATGCTTAATGCACAAGATCCAACAATACCTTTTAAGCAGAAAAAGTTGCACAGAACTTTGGCAATGCTAGTGGCTGTTTTAGAACAGTTGCCACCAGGACCAAATTCTTTTGAAGCCTAAACTTTTTGACAAGGAAGCTTCCAAAGCCTAACCTTTGATAGAACTCTATAAGACTCCCACAGAGAAAAGATGAGAAAGAGAGGATGAAAAAAAAAGGCATGAAAACACTTAAATCACAAGTCAACTGAACACAAAATGATATTAACAACCTCACACCCCAACTCCTCCAAAACTCTACACCTTGGAGGAGTTTAAGAACCTGAAAATTCTACCTAGGAGGAAGCATAGGATAATTTTAATTATGTTTAAGCAATTGCCAGCTAGTATAAGAACTAGAAGATTTTGAACCTAATGACAACAGATAATATTTCAGAATTGCAGGATCTTTTTGAATGTTGTTGTATAATTACATCCCAGAGAAAGGAAAAAAACACGAGGCTTGCGGGGGGGATTTTTCATCCTTAACACTAACGGTTTTGGAAGGCTATACACAAGCCATGAGTTCACTTAGCTCAATATGGTTAAGTTTATGAGATTGTTTATCTACATTCTAGAATTACGCTCCAGAGCTCAAATTCATATTTTATGTAATTTAGCTCCAGCAGCCATCCATCCTCATCACTTGCACTTATCCACCACTATGTTGATGCTCATCAACAGCCCTGTCTAACTCTCACACAAATCGTTCAAACCAACCCAATACTATATATCTTGTTGCAACCATGAAACATACTTTACTACAGGCACTGAAGATCTCTTCTCCTTGAACTTCAAATATTCCTTCAGTCAAATGAATTAACCATAGCCCAGTGAATCATATCCTTTCCTTTCCTTCTATTACTCCTTTTCTTTTCTTTTTCAACTTGGGAGGTGATTGGGGCATAATATAGCCAGTCAGACATTAAAACTTGAGCAGCCAAGGACAAGTACAAGAAAATCTAATTCAGTATAACTACAGCATATATTAGAAGCAGGCAAAGCCTCTCTTGATCAAACCTTTTACACTCCTATTACATAGACTAAGTTAGCTGGAAATTTTATTGGGAAAAATAACTGGGAGCCAAAACCTCTAACTGTAGGCAAATGAAGCACTTCAGAGTCATTTTATAATTGCATGATTAGTAAGTAAAATCTCAGCCATGGCTTCTATAAGCAAAGATTTATTATATCAAACCTTCTATCACTCTGTGCCCCCACAATGAAAAAGAGACTCAACAAGTACCCAAGTGTGTCAGGAATACAGAATATAGAGATTATTGACCAGCAACTAATACTTAACCAGTATCAACTGTATGCCTATTGTTCCACCAACCTAATCAGCATTACGGTCCTAAATGTTCCACTCCAACTGAGCATGATTCACCATGTGACTTGCTTAATTCAATATTATACACCTCCACTCATCCACAGAAAAATCAGTTTGCATTCAGTCCACAACAGTTAAATTCGCAAACTTCACCTAATTTGCACAGCCTATATTTGTCTAGATGCCAGCAAAACAACCCAGCTAACAAAAGAAAACAAATGAGCTCCAAAGTGCATACAGGACAATTCTGGAGTGGTCAACATAAAAAAGAACTTGCATGTTATCTTTCAAACAGAAACAAATCAAATTCTGAAGCACATGATGGTCTGATCAGGAAAAGCCAAAGGACCAACAGTCTTGAAGATATTAATGAAAAGGGAGAGCTCAACAACTCAGTACTCAGACAAATAAGCCAGATAGTACCATCCCCTCGAATAATCAATTAATCTACGCATTCCTAACCAAAGTTTCTTGAAAAATAATGACTATGTTGTTTCAATCAACATCAACTACCATCAAGGCCAAAACATTTACAGTAGAGTTTAGATATCTCAGACATAGCAGTATCAAATCCAAATGCGCTAGAGAATGGTTTGGCACATGACTCTTCAACAGAAGACCACATTATGGAAATGGAAAACAAAGTGAAGCAGATAACAGCTAAAAGTACCTATTCCCAACCGAGAATGTGTTCAAGTAATCCATTTATTTCCCGAGGATAAAGACAAAAAGCAATCGGAACTCTATAAGTATAATGCAATTCCTAGATCGAACATATACAGATAATCATTACCTCAACCCTAAATAAAATACTTTTCACAGAGTAGAACATGTACCATAACAGCGTCGACTAGATTCAATCAGACATATAATTAACACCATTTGCGTTCATTGTAAACTTTGAACTACCACATAATTCTACCGACATGGACATTCTAAAAAAAGCATCAAAACATTTGACCGAAGCACGTCGAATGTAACTACCAAAAGTACCCACAAAACAACATCCAGTGATCATCAGACAAAAAATATGGCCCCATCCCATACCAAATTTTCACACATAACTATACTATAAATTCACATAAAAAAATAGCAAAGAACATGATCTTTGATCTAATAAAAACAAGAACACGAACCGGATCAATAAAAAGCCCCAAAAAAGATCGGTGAAAAAAAACTCACTTTTTATGCCGGCGACCACGTTTAGGCCCCCAACCTTCCAACTTAGCAACAGGGCATCCACACTTAGCACGGAAAAGTAAAATAGCCCTCCCATTAGGCGGAGCCATCTTCCTCAATTCAGCTCTCAAACACTCATAATCAGGATTGGATTCAGTCCCCCCTTTCCAAGGCAACTTATCAACGTCATCACCAGCAGTGGATTTAGCACAATCTTCAGTCTGCAATTGCAAATCAAACTCAATCGCTTTCTTCAAGCCTTTGCAGCCAGGTTTGTCACACTTTCGAGATCTGGGTCCGCAGCAGAACTCAATGAAAAGGACGGAGAGGATGAAAAGAGCGAAGAACCCACAAATGTAAGGGAAAGGGGGAAGTGGAGGGAAAGAGAGGTGTTGGAGAGGAGGAGAGAAAGGGAGTTGAAGATGTAAGAGAAGTAAGAAGTTAAGAGGAAAGTGCCAGAGAAAAGGACTAGAATTAGGATGAGAAGGTCAAGAGTTGCTGATGGCGAGTGTTTGCAGGGGAGGGTGCTTGGGTTTGGATTGGAGTTAGTGTTTCCAGTGTTTGAAGAAGACGAAGAGGCAGCAGAGGATTTGAGGGGTTTTGGGGTGAAGGAGGAAGAAGGGGGCATGGTGAAGAAGAAGAAGAGATGGTGCATGTTAACAAGGGATTTGGGATTTTTAGGACACACAAGGACACCCTTGTGTTTTGGTGTGTTTTTTTCTTTCTTTGTTTTTTTCTTCGACATTGAACCTTTGTTTTAAAACCGGATTGACCGATGAATTAACCGGAGACTCGGCTGATTCGAGATTTAGATTAAATAAAAATAAAATAAAGTTTATTCAGTTAAAATCCTAAATTGATCTAGTGTTTTAAACGATTTGAGCTTGATGTGGGCAACGCCTTATTGTTAATTCATTGAATGTTTTTAGTTAAAATAATATTGTTTTGATTTAAAAATTTTTTTTGACCTTTTCATCTAGATGGATTTTAAAAATTATAATAAAAACTAAATAGTATGGGAAATCATTATAGATGAATAAATTTTTTATTATGGATTATAATAGTAGTTTTATTTTTAATTTCACATCTTTTTGTAAAATATTTCTTTAATTTTCTTTTTTTTCCTTCTTCTCTATTGCTTTAGTGTCTTGGGTTTGGTTTGGCTGCCACAACTAGCAAAAATACTAGACTCACAAGTGCCATGAGTATGGCAAACCATTCAAGACCTAAGAGCTTTGGGTCTGACAGATCCGTGCCTGGATCAAAAAATTTAATTTTTTTTAAAAGTATGATCGGATTACGAAAACAAGCATTACCTCATTCAATTATTATTTTTCATTCATATGCAATAGAATTTAACTGCAAACTCTTTTTTGTTTGTGTAATTTATTTTATAAATTTGTTATATTTGAAAATGAAAGAATATAAAAAAAATATTAAGTTCTAAGTGATTTATTTCAAGTCTTCAAAAATAAACATTCATCTTTTGTGTGCATTATGAATGAAAATATGTATAATGAAACTAAGCACATATAGTCCAATATTGTTATAAAATAATGTTGTCGTCGGTGAAAAATTACAAAGGACCACCTATTAAATAAATATTTTTTTGCATTGAGTTTAATTAAAAAAATATAAAAAATAAAATTCATAAAAAGAGAGAGAAAAAAAAGAGAAGATAGAATTTCTATTGAAGGAAAACAAATTCATAAATATAAAAAATGAACTATTTTAATAGGAAGATATGATTTGAATTTTTAGATATAAAACGTTAAACTAGATTTTTATAATAATTTATTGTTTATAAATAATTTTTGAACTTGAATTTCTGTTTAGGATACTTCAAAGATAATTTAATTATTTTTTTATAAACAATAAAAAATATAAGTCTCAACATTTTAATTATCATCTGCTCAAACTTGGGTCTGGCATGGCCACCAAACCCAAGATGCTTAAAATATTATCTATATTTTTAATATTTTTTTACATTTAAAAAAATTATTATTGACTTGTTTCATGAGCACATACCAATAATATGCATTAAAAGATCTCCTTTTCTATTATCTTTAAAAGTTATTAATACTAATTTAAAATCTTAGCTGAATAACTAAAGAAAAGTGGCATCCATCTAGATAATTTTTGGATTATTTTTTTATTTGACAATAAAAAATAACCTCTACCAAATTTATATATTAATCTATATATGTTAAATTTATTCTGATTTATCAGGTTGATTTAGAAAATCTGTAACTTAAAACTTGACTTGAAGGTAGTTTTAAATTGAACTAAAAATTATATTATTTTTTTAAAACTCAATTAATTCAAATAAGATTTAGTGATTAGATTAACCTTAAAACTCGATTTAAAATTAATTAGGTTAATACTAAGAATTTCTTTAAAACTAAAATATTATTGTTTTAAAAAATTGATTAACTCAATGACATGAGTTGATGCAATAACATGCAAATTGATGTAGTAACTCATGAATTGATAGGAAGGACCAATAACTCATGCTCCTTTATGAGTTTTTAAAGGAGTGTTTGGTGTAGTAGTTGGACAATATTTTTTTAAAAAATAAAATTTTTATTTTATTTTAAATTAATATATTTTTTTATTGTTGTCATTCAACAATGTCAAAAATAATTTTAAAAAAATAAAAAAATATATTATTTTAATATATTTTCAATTAAAAATCATTTCAAAAAATAATTTTCACCAATAACCCAAATACCATGTAAATCGGGTGTAGCACCCATGTATTAAATCAAAAACTAGCTCACTTAATCTTGAGAGGTGTAGCTTAACTGGTCAGATTTTAGATTTGCTCTCTAGAGGTCCCGAGTTCGAGTTTCACAAATCTCAAAGCCACTAGAAGTTTATATGGTCATTAACTTTAAAGTTTGTAGAATTAATCAAAATACGTATAAACTGCCGAACTCTCATAATTAATAATAATAATAAAAAAGAATAGCTCACTTCCTGAGACCATTTTTAAGAGGAGCTCTATTCACTTTTCCATTTTCTTTTTCTACTTGAAGACAACTGGTAAGTATCTGCACGCGCCCGTACTGCCAAGCCATTACACATTCGCACAAGGCGACTCTCCTGCAACAATACTGAATTATTCGTTAGAAGTGTGTGTGTATATATGTATGTATGCATGCATGTATGTGTTATTCACAATAGATAGAGAATGGGAATGGCGAGGGGGGTAACAGGTTGGGGAGGGTATGTGTCGGCTTGGGCAGTGGGAAGCACGTACGGGGAATGAGAATGGGAGAATTAAGGACTTTGGCTTTTTTTTTAAAAATAAAAATAAATTCATGTCATTTTTTTTTTTGAAATTTTCTTTTTTTGAAGAAAAACAAAAGGAATTATTCGTTTCTTCAACAGAGTAATTGCTGACAATTGACGATAGGAAACATGACCCCATTTTATGGGAAACTCGGGTCTGATTACATATATATATATATATATATATATATATAGTAACATATTTTTTTATATAGAGTTATATTAAAATTCAGTATATGCATGAATTTAATTTTTTAATTACAAAGTCCTTAATTTTAATTTTATTAATCTACTCCATATGGAATTGAAAAAAAAAAAAAAAATTCTTCCCTCGCTCCGATTATAATATCTATAACCATCATCCTTCTTCGAATCTAATCCATAGATGATTTTGTCCAACCATTTTGAGTAATAAATTTGTCTTAAAGAAACATTCATCACTTGAATTGTTCATATCTTAGAAATTTAAAGCATAAGATTAGAAAATTTCCTCATATAAATCACATACCGTAAAAGCCATAAATGTTTGGCCAGGCGCTTCAATCTATTTTTTATTAAAATTTAATTTTTTTATATTTTTAAATTGTTTTAATAGGTTAATTTAAAAAATATTTTTTAAAAAATAAAAAATATATATTATTTAAAAATAAAAAAATATTTTAAAAATCAACCCTGCAACAAATTGAAATATCACCTCTGACACATGAATGAATCACGTTCAACAGGAACAAGACAAAACGACCATGGATGCAACAATAAACTGATCAGGAGCAACGTAGGTCGACACTTGTCATTGATGTCCATGTCTTTCCAACACGTACTCCCCGTAGAACCTGACAGTCGTTTGATGTGATAAAAATCCTCCGACATACGACTCCCGTGAAGTTGTTCAAGAAAGATGGCCGTTGTTATTTCTTGAAAAGAAAACAAAGAAAGATGAGTAGTTTCTTTAAAACTAAAATGGCCTACAAGAAGATTGGCAGGGAATGCTAATAAGAATTTCTCCATCCATAAACATTCGAGGAATCTGTCATACTTGGAAGTGAAATTAGAGAGGAATAATCACTTTAGTAAATTTCAAACTTTAAATGTAACTAAATAAGGTTTCATATTATGACATACTTAACAAAGAACATCGAAAATAGACATCATCAAACAAAGTATACACATGCAGTTCTTAAGCCCTGTCTTGATTCTAGTGGTCTTAATGATCCAAGTTATTCTTGGTTCAAAGCTTCGAGTAACATGAATCCAAAGGGATTTTTAAGTGGTGGTAGTCCTGGAAGATATTTTTGCAGGTTTGACAGACGTTTCAGTTTCTTTCAACTGATGATCAAGATCTCCAGGTTAGAGCTTGTGCTGCTGAATCCACAGGGGAGTTTCCATGTTAAGTAATGCACAACAGAGGAAGTAAACGGAAATTCGATGAAACACACGGTTGAAAGTCTCCAAGTGAAGTAACAATAAATTCATCAATTTCCACTCTATACAGACATCCTCTTCGTTTCTTCTTTTGCATTGAAAGTCAGCTTAAATAGAGGCTGTTACAGCATTAAACGAAGCACATTCAGATGATAAAGAAAAATACAACCAGCTTTATAAACCAGCAAACAACTCACTACTAACAGTGTTCTAGGATTGTCCACCAAACTTATTATCAACACATCATGATACCTAAAAGAACTCGCGGTCGGGGAAAAACAATGGAGCAAGAAGGGTCCATGTGTAGAGTAAACCAGTGATCCATTCTGTGCAGATTCGAACCCAAACCGAAGTCCAGCCAACATCTATTAGGCTAGAGGACTCAGATGTGTCAGTCCATCCAGAAAGAAGCATAGCTGAATACATGCTAGCCAGTGCAAATATCAGGTGGAAGAAGGTATAAGAATAACTGACAGGCTGGCCTTCTGCTTCTTTCTTCTTTTCTTTCCCTTCTTCCAATTCTTCTGCTTCTAGGAGCGGTTTCTTTCCAGCTGCAAAACAGAACAAGATTTAGCAATGTACAGAAACAATAAGTATGCAAAAAGACTTGCTTCTAAGAAATTACTATTTTCTTTTCCAGCTATAAATATCACCTGATGCCTTGGGAGAGGATGGCGGTGACAGAAATGTTGTTGAAGACCCAGCACGAACAGCAGAATATAGAACTGAGAGAACTGTCGTGAGCATCCCAAGGACAAGCGTACTTGTGGAGACTGCTTTTGATTTGTTGTGCAGACCATTGCATGCATAGTCATGGGGTTCGCTGGAGAGACCCGTGAAGCAAACATATGCACAATAAATTGATATCACCGAAGCAGGCAAGAGGCTGCCATTCACCTGTTTGTAGTTTCCACTCGTGATCATATTCACTAAAAGTAACAAAAACTTCTCTGGTTTTAAAATTTGAGGTTCTGTTACTTCCTCAGTGAGTGCACAAGATTCCTATCTTGGACAAGTACAATTTTTAAGAAGACTTGTGTGATGACACTTAAATCGCAAGCCTTTTGGCAGAACCAAATGCTATAACAAATTGTGACTGTCTAGCTGAAAACATAGGACTCAGAGTTTCACATTAAGGAAATTTGGGTCAACTTGGCAAACAGCAATTATTGGTATAACTAAAATAATGCCTTGTTACTAATAGAATTGCAAATGGATGATCGAGCTTTCTCTAATATGTCTCTTTAAGTACATTATCTTTCATGATTCTATGGCTTCAGTAATAAAACAATCAATGCTTTCAGAATCAACATAACATACAATACACCATATAATTATGCAATCAGATGGTTATATCTAATCAGAATGAGCTACTTTTGAATATTAGATATTTTGACTGCCATTAATGAATAATAAAAAACACACATGTTCACTTGCGTAATTAGAAAACACAATCTTATCCTTACCGCAGGATGTAATGCTATCACAGCAAAAGCAAATGCGAGAATCATGGTCATGACAATGAAGAAAACATTGAGGCCACAGTCATGTCCAGATGGATTGAACCACATAAAGAGAATGCCAGAGAATGTAAATGCTGCTAGGTAGCATCCAACTGATACAGAAAGTAAAGCAATATACCTGAAAACATGCAATGGCAACTTAACAGATCCATCAAAAGCAATCAAATGGAAAATTAAGAGATATAGGAATCTGGGCAGACCATTTCTGTTCATCTTTCTCGACCCATGCATCATTCCATGAATGGGTAAAGTCCAGCAAAATAATCACTTGAACCAATAAGAATAACCCTGCCCCGAATTTGGATAAAATTCCTGCAGGAATATTTTGTTTGCGTTCATCAAGTATGAATTTTGGAATCAAATAGGAGGAAAAGATCAAATACATGTAACAGTTCATGAATCCAAGTCAAGAAATGGCACTGCCACAGGCCTAAAGGTATCTTCATCATCATCATAGGAACACAAATTAGGACAAAAGATTATCTAAGGTTCCAAGAAAAAAAATCCTTGGTCTCATGCATAGCTGATCAGATTTGACCTGTTAGCAAGTCCTACATGAACCTGTAAGATGATGGAACAACAAACCCCAATATCTGTCCAATGTAAGTTAAAGTTCTTCACAATGGAACAAGTTCATTACAAGAAAGGAACAATGATTAAAATGCCAATCAGAAAATGTCCTTTCTATAGAAGTTCTTTTAAGAGCCATTCAGTGCAATTTATCAATCCAAGCACCACCAATTTTCCTTAGTCTTACGCAGATCTGATCAGATCTGACCTATCAATGAGGCCTAAAATGAACCTATAAAATAATGGGTCCTTAAATCCCAAACCGTCTGCCCAATGTAACTTCACAATAGAACAAGCTTGTTCCAAGCATGGAAAAATAATTAAATTTCCAACCAGAAAGTCGGTCCTTATCTAATTTCCCGCTCAATTCTTGTATTGGATTGACAACCAGAGATATGATAATTGATTTAAATTGATATTCCAACCATGAGAGTAAAACTGACCATAGACTGAGATGACAGAATCAGGAAGGAAAAACATGAGCACAACAAGCAAAAGCCAAATGACCATCTTTGCTATCCAACCACCATGGTGCCATGAATCACGTCTATCATTTTGATCCTTCACACCAATCATTATTAGAGCAAGTACTGCAAAAAACAAGAAATTCCCCATGCTTACTCGAAGCACCGCTTGTATTTGATACCATTCCTTTGGATGAGTACCGGAAGACTTTATCCCTACATACATACATCAGAATAGATTCGGTGAATGTTTAAAAAATCTCCATTACCAACTGCCAAAGGTTATCAAAATACATATTTACACAAGCATTTATGATGCAGGCGGAAGCTAAATACAGTAACAAACAAAGAAAGAACACAGAAATTTTAATGAGCGAAAGGGGCGGCCTAAGTTCGCAGATGTGAACCCCAACTACATCAATTTAGCTTGGCAATTAAAACTACATCTGCTTCAAAAGACCCATATTTCCTCAGTTCACCACCAACAGACAACCCAGCAATCGAAAGATGCCAATCAGCTTGTCGCTCAACTGGCATTAGTGTCCTCCTCCTCTCAAGAGTTCTTGAGTTAGAGCCTCGAAAATTGCCAAATTTTCTTAATATCAAACAAAACAAACCTTTGTCAATTTTGAAGGAAGTCCAAGCACAATCAACTTGTACAGGGTAGATCAAAAGATTTTGGCAAATTAATGTGAAGGACAATGAGCACATCACAGACTATAATCATCCATTTTTGTCAGAAGAACATGACTGCATAGAAATCCATAAACTTTGACGACCCATTTTTGAATTACGATACTCCCCCAACTACCAAGAAACTACTAAATAAAGAAAACCCTCTTGCATCTTGAACAACCATCAAAACTATTGGAAAACACAAAAAAAAGAAAAAGAAATTATCAATTGACTTCGCAAATTCTGTAATAATGTAATTCCAGAATCATTAATAGCTAAAAGAATCATACTTTGTCACACAAAACTGAAAAGTTGAGAGATAAAATGAAGAGGGCAGTGAAAAATTGGACTAACAAGGGATTTTCTCCAAAAGAGGAGCAGCAACTTCTCTGAGAATCCAAGAAAGAATCAAAGAAGCACCAAAGAGACCACAGTAAGCAAGTCTTGCGGATCTATTAGAGATCCCAGAAGCCACTGAAGCGCAGAAGCCACATGTCAGAGATGCACAGCAAGATGAGAAGCACGTCAACAAGCACGACATCTTTCTCTCTCTAGATTCTCGACGATGATGTCAGGTAAAGACTGGTAGGAGAGGACAGGATAGGAGAGGAGAGTTAAAACAAAAATGTCTTTGTTTTCGTTGCGTACGTAATCTTGAAATTCATGGTTTAGCTAGAGATTTTGTTATCCACGTTCGTGTTTAAATTCCACACATTGCATGACTCCGTCGAAAGTCCTGCGTTGGGTAACTGGATATAAAATAAAATAAAATAAAATAAAATAATGTGATTTTAAAATAATTTGTTTTTATTAAATTGATTATGTCACAAATTAATCTACTTTAATTTAAAACATCATCTGAGTTAAGAGTTGAGTTGATAAATTATGAAAATAAGTTTTTAGAATGAATTCAATAATACTATTTGCTATCAATTAAATTAATTTATTAAATTTATTTTTATATATTATAAAATATTTTTAACTCGAAAATACATTAAAATATTTTTTTTAATTTTTTATATTAACACATTAAAATAATTCAAAAAACATAAAAAATTATTTTTTAATAAAAATAAAATAAAATAAAAAAACTTCAACCCGGTCAAGTGATCGGGTCACGGGTCAGATGGGTTGACCCGAGTTGACCAAAAAAAAAAACCTATAAAAAAAACATATAACTAGTTACAATGCAACACTTACATAAACCAAATTTAAATTATAAACCAACAACATAAATTTAATTCAATATCCAAAACACAAACAAAATATAAATTCTAAAATATTTAAAACAAAACATCCAACCACATAAATTCTAAAATATTTAAAACAAAACATCCAACCACATAAATTCTAAATCAACAACACATTCACTTTTGTTGAATGAACACATTAAGTTCTTTGTGTCCATAGAAGCAAAATTTGGATCAAATGTCGATGGAATTGAGCCAATCTCGTCAACACCTAATAAATCATCTGCATGCTCATTTGAAACTTCATCGTCACAATCATCTTCAATATCATTAACATTTATGACATCTACATTTCAAACACAATTAATAAATAAATATTATGTGTTAAACAAAACTTTATTTTAAATAATATTTATCACTAAATAATCAATCATTAATTACCATCATCTAAAGTATCTTGCATGGTCATAGTTGATAGAACTTGGTGAAAACTCTGCTTCTTCATTTGTCAAGATTGACGGGTCATCTTCAACTACCCAATTTTCAATGTCACAAATTGTCTCAACATTAATTGGATCATAATTTCGTCCTTTCCAATAATTCCTATATATTAAAAGTGAAGATAAACACAATATAAGTATTAATAATATTACTAAACAAGATAAAATAATATTTAAGGAATTAGAGAAAAGAAAAATACTTTTGTTTCAATCTTAGATTGCGGTGGACGTAAACAAGGTCATTAAGCCTTTGGTGCTCCAATCTATTTCTCTTCTTGGAATGAATATGTTCAAACATACTCCAATTTCTCTCACATCCCGAAGAACTACAAGTTTGACTTAACACTCGTATAACCAACTGTTGTAGATTTGGAGCGCTGGTTCCATATGTCATCCACCATTCATCTATATAAAAAAATAATAAGTAAAAGGAGACTATGTCAAATAATATTTTTAAATATAAAAATTATATACCTAGAGGCATAAGGGTGCGATTATTTATTGCGGACACTCGACCAAAGTCATGTTCAAGCATTCCTAAACAACTTCATCTCACTTGTAATCTTACTTTGCAATGGTAGATTTCCATGTGCATACTTCTCAAGAACATCTAGAAGTCCGAAATGGTGCTCATATGTTTATCCATTATATTTGCATCATATTGAAATCGAGGATTCAACCAAAATGCCGTTGCATAAAGATGTCTATAAAATTGTCCATCCCACCGATTACCGATAATGTCTATGAAAGGTTTCACTCTAGCCTTTCTCTTTTGAAATCTCCTCATCATTTCTTCTTTTGCATGATGAATAGCATCATACAAATATCCCATCGAAGGTCTATCATCACCATCAACCATTCGTAGAACTCGAATTAAAGGCTCACTCATTCGCACAATTATTGCACATTCTTCCCAAAACAGAGAGTCTAGCACACTCTCAACAAACTTTTTTCCTTTGCTATCTTTAGCATAGCGAGATGAGACCCATTCCCTAGATGTCACCATAGCTCTCAACTCATCTTTATGAGCTAAAATGCTTTGCAATGCAATGAAATTGGTAGCAAAACGAGTAGGAGCGAGGACAAAGTATTTCTTTTCCTCCAGTGAACTTCCTCATCAAATACAATGGATAACAATGATTATAAATGTACTTTGTGATACCGGAAGCATGCTCAACAACACAACAAACCGATCGCAATTTACCAATATCCTGGAGTATGAGGTTGATGCAATGAGCAGCACAAGGAGACCAAAATATTGAAGGAAATTCTTCCATCAATAACTTGCCAGCAGCAACATAATTTGCAGCATTATCAGTCACCATATGCACAATGTTTTCTACCCCAACATACAAAACAACCTCTCTAAACAACTGATACAACAATCTAGCAGTCTTTGAGACATCGATACATCCACGGTTTTCAAAAAACTGTTCCTTTAGGACAATATACTAAGAAGTTAATTAAAGTCCTCCTCTTCGATCTCGTCCATCCATCGCCCATTAATGTGCAACCAGTCTTCTTCCAAATCTCTCGATAAGTCTCAACATAAATCTTGACTTCATCAACCGCTTTTGCCAAGTAATAACCACGAATAGCATGCAAGTTTGGTCCTTTATAACCAGGACCCATGGTCTGTTAAACATCTATGGCATGCCGATAATACACAGAATTAAGCATTAAATGGCACACATGCATCAATCATCCACTTCGCTAAAGCAAGATCACACCGTTCAACTGCTTCCTTCCTTTGCCAACAATTCTGAATAGACTTTTGAGCACCAGGAGTTGTTCTCGACATGAAATATGTCCCTAATGTTGCAGATTTCTTCTGCTTTCCACAACTTGTATTCGATTGTTTTACAAAGGTCTTGGTGCTTTGAATCTTTTTCTTTTTTGCAACCTTCGGTGGTAACATATGTTTTTTAGTACTGACATCCTCATCATCCTCATCATCACCATCATCATCACCATCATCATCATCATCTTCTAATTGCCTAATCATCATCTCTTCATGCTCCCTTTGTCATGCATTAAATGGATTGAATTCTGCTTGCATTTCTCTAACTCTTTTTTTTGTTTCAAGCATTTCCTTTAAGATTCAAAAGCATTTGATGTCGAACACCAGGAGGACATTTACGACATTGTTCAACTTCTCCTTTAGCTCCAGCTAAATGTTGCTTAAATTGATTAATGCCACCACCCGCAAATACTTTAGCACAATATAAACAAACTAATTTTGTTTTTTTACACCCAACACTAAGTTCAAGAGCTTCTCTACAATGACCCCATGCCAAATCTGTTCTTCCTCTACTACCACTTGACATGGAAATTGAAGGTTGAGATGATTGGGCCGTTGAAGGATCACTACTTGGAGTACTACCATCATGTGAAGACATTTTGGGAACCTAACATAATTTACAAGAGGGAATATAATTTCAAGCCAAATCACTTTGCAATCCATTAATTAAATTATAGAATTGAGAGAATTTAGTATATAAATATCTTGGGAAAGGAGAGGCAATGATGCCGATAAAATCTCCCAATTCTTTCATGCTATTAGTACACAACTAATATTCTCTCCCGTTTGGACAAGAAAAGGCAAATTCAAGAGGAGGGAGGGCGCCATCTATATTTAAATCACGAGGTTGTTGCCCAAAAGGAAAAACAAAAAACAAAATCATAGCAATTCATGATTTAGCGAGAAGACAGATTTAGCAATTCATCATTTATGGTTAATTATCTAGTTATCCATCACACATTTGCTTTCGTTCATGAACAAAGACAGATTAATCAAAACAGCAATTCAATCACCAACCCCTATCCATGCACTGGCTGGTAGATGCATGGAATTTAGCGAAGCAAAGGCGTAACGAACAAACACACCAACAATTACCACCGAAATATTTTAACCATCATCAATAATTCTTACAACAATTTCAATCTCTCGGCTATAACAGTTCTTAGAACAAAATAGTTTCAAACTATGGCTATAACGAGTTCCAAAAGCAAATGCACCGAACCCCTATCCTAGTTTCCTCATCCATTTTCAACACTTCCTAATAGCGAGAGGAAGTTATTATGCCTTAAAAGAAAGAACAGAGAAACATACCCGAGGTTGAGATGACCTGGCCGCAACCGAATCAACGAGACTGGATCAACGAACAACAAAATGATGCCGGAAGTCCGGAAGCGCAAGTTCAAAACACGGCCAAGAATAAAGAAAAGAGAGAGTGAAAGAAGAAGATTTGTGAACGAAACAAGAAACTAACCTTTTTCGCGGTGAAACAACAATGATCAAGACGTCTTCGGTCTTACGCTCTCCTCTCGCTCCTCGGCTCATCGATTGAAATTGATGTGTTTGTTAATTAGGTTTGCTATGTAGTACGTAATCAAAATGCCCAAATCTGCTTCATTGTTCTTCGTCGTTTTGGCCTTTAAAACAAATGCCAAAACGACGTCGTTTAACATAAATCAGGCTAAAAAAAAATAGACTGGGTCTCAGCCGGGTTTGACCGGGTGGTCCGGGTCCCGGGTCGACCCGCCGGGTCGACCGGGTTTCACCGGGCCAACTCCCGAGCTGGTTTTTGCCTCCACCCGGACCGGTCCCAGGTCGACCCGCCGGGCCGGTCCGGGTCTTAAAACACTGGTGGAAAGGTTGTGATGGCAGTAGTGTTTAGTTTTTAAAATATTTTTAATTTATATATATTTTTAAAAAATTATTTTGATATTATCATATTAAAATAATTTAAAAATATAAAAAAATAATTTTTTTTAAAATTAAATTTTGACCAACCTCTATTTGGATCACAATTCCAAACAGAGGCTAAATTTAAGTTAGAAAAATAAATCAAATTGTCAAGAATATTAAAGCTGCTAGTGAAGTTAATGTCTCAAGATACATTTTAGTATTCATTACAATAATGTAATTATTATATTGCTCTTTGGTCATTTAATCTTCTAACTTGGCTTCGAGGATAATTTGGTCTTTTCATCATAACATAATTTTTTTTGAGGATTGTGTGGGGTTATTTTGGTAATTATATTTTTGAATGCATAATAAAATTATTCATTTAATCATTGAATAAAATAATCCAATATCTACTACTCAAGGGCTTTTGTGTCATTTTGCTTTGTTTTTATATTAAAACTCATGGGTCCTAAGGGGCATTATTGTAAATTATATTTATTAAATATAATTAAAAAAAATTACGCACGCGCCAACATGTGGATGACCACTGCGCCATTTTGGCAACATGTGAGGGGTCGTCCAGCCACCAAACAACGTATTTTGGGGTGGTGTTTGGAAGATCTCGACGTCCCTGACCACATAAGGTGGTATGTGTGCCACCATTCATAGCGGTTTGACATCGACAGCCATTTACCTATTCTTTTCTCTCTCGTTACCTAGATTTCCATGCTAACCTTTGCAAAATTGAAGAACACACCTTTAATTTGTTGGCTATTCAGATTTGGTCAATTTTTCTTTTATTATGATTTTTTTTTTATCTTGAATGATCTATAAAATTGATGTGTCTTTTTAATTTTACCGCTATTATACATTTTAATCTTTCAAAATTGAAGAACAACCCTTTAATTTGTTGGCTATTCAAAAATTGGTTTTGTTTTATGATTTCATCCTTTTTTTTTTCTTATCAAATTTAATCCATGTTCTTTTGATTGCTGATTTTTTTTTGTTGCTTTGACAAGTTTTAAAAATCTATAATTTTAAATTAGCTCATAATAAAATTCTTGATTGGACCCGGATCTAGAGTTTCATAGGTTGCGAGTGTTTTTAGATTTGACCAGGTTTAGGATGTTTGTTCAAGTTCACTTGGTTATTACATATGTTTTGCAATTTCACCCCTTATGATTTCTATTTATATTAAATTGGCTCATAATAAATTTCTTGATCTTTTAAATTTGGTTCTTATTCTTTTAATTTCTATTTATTTTATTTGTGATCATTAAATTGCATTCTCCTTGGGTTTTTTCTATCAAATTTTATCCTTATTTTTTGTTGTTTTTGCAGGTTTTTTTTATTAATATTCTTCTATTGATCTCATCCTTCAAAATTAAATTGGTTGAGAATTATGCTTCTTGATTGAATATGGGTTAAAGATTTCACAATATACGACTTTTAGAGGTTAGATTAGATTTAAAAGGTTTGCCCTGTTTTTTTTTCTTTTTTATAAGTTGATGTTTTCTTATTTTTTATCCTCTTTTTTAACTTTTGTTTTTTGGTTTGATTTTATTGGGTTAGCCCTCAATATTTTTTTTTATTTCACCCCTACTATTTTTTAATTTATAAATAATCTGCCCTATTATAAATGATTTTCAATTTCACCCTCTTATGATTTTTTATTTTTTTCAAATTTGATCCTAATTTTTTTTATTGCAATTTTTTTTGTTTGGGAATACTTTTTTTTTTAATTCTCATTAGGTTTCTTCTTGTTAGACTTTAACCCCATTTATTCTTTTCTTTGTTTCTTTTTTGTCAAAAGTTTTTTTTTCAACGATTCCATCATTCAAATTTAAATTGAAAAACATTTAAGCTTATTTATTGAACTCATGTCCATGATTTAATAAGTTGCAGGATTTTTAGATTAGACTAGGTTTAGGAGGTTCGTCTAGGTTTGCTTGGTTTTTCTCCCTTTTTTTAAGTTGAAGTTTTCTGTTTTTTTTTTGAAGTTTTACTCTTTTTTATGGTTTTCCTTCAATTAGGTTAACATTGAGTTTGATAATCCGAATAGGCTCAGGTATGATTTTTTTTTTCATTATTTTTTTTGTTAATTTATTTATTGTTGGTTTTTTTTGTATTATTTAAATGACTACTTGAACCAATGACTTGGGACTTGAATTTTTTTTTAACCTATCACTTTTTTAATTACACCATATTGGATATAATGTAGTTCATGATGAATTATATAGACCTTCAAATTTTTTTCTAAGGCTATGCTCTACAAACTACTGTTTACCTTTTAAAAAGAATTTCATCAAACATAAAAAAAAATTTTGTTCAGCCTACGGCGAAGCGCAGGCAACATATCTAGGGATTTTCTATATAATGTTTCAATTATTTGATTGACGAGGGATAAAGAGTTTTCCAAACTTTATTAATCATATTTTGAAGTTTTTTTTTTATGGAGAATAACATTTTATGCATTTTGTGTTGAGATAATCTTAGTTTTTTTTTTATCATATAAAAATCTCTAATCTTATTAGAAATAGTAGAATCAATGGTAAAGAGAATGTTAAGAACAAAAGCCCAAAGATTAAGAAAGGGTTAAAAGTGGAAAAAACCCTAGACTGGAGGGCATGCAGGAAAACTCTGAGAAAGCCTATAAGAAAGCCAAAAGTAGAAATTGCCCACACTTAAAGGAAAATAAAGTTTTCATGATTGATGGAATGCCATGAAAAGGCCTATCATGTCTAGGAGGGGCAATAGAGGTTTTAATTGAAGAAAGGCATAACAAATTTCAAAAGTTGATGTTGGGGGTAAGAGTAAAAAGAAGAAGAAGAAGAAGAAGAAAATATTGAATTATAAACATGTCTTTTGGTATCCATGATAAAGTCTCTAGTGTCTTTAAATGATTATATTGGTTATCCATTAAAGAAAAAGTTAGAGTTGCTTTATAGCCTATGTTAAGAGAATATTGATCTTTTAAGTGAAAATAGAATGTATGGCACGATTATATGCCATTCTTTTACAAAAATAGTAAAAGGAAAAATGAGGAAATGATGAGGCTAATAATTGGCAGTGAACCTTGACCCTTAATTTGAATTGAAACGTGAGATAAAAAAAAGATGGAGCATCCTGAGATAAAAGATGGGCAATGAGCTTTAGTATTCTCTTTAATTTTGAGATTGACAATGAAAGGAACGACAAGGTTATATACTAGTGATTGATAAGAATAAAACTTCTTGAACCATTAATTAAATGAGGTGAAAATTTCTATTGAGAAGAGTGTCATAGTTATATGCTAATGTTTGACCTTCATTGATAACTGATTAGTATTTAAAAGTGCATTTTATCAAGGTTTTATATCATCATTTTACACTTGAAGTATCAATAACTCCTTAACTAGAGCATGTTTTATAATAACAAGTCGATAATATAAGATACCTTTAATTTATGGTAAATATTCATTTTAAATGCAGGCCTATCACATAAATCAAAGGATTGATTGATGAGTTTAAATACTGAAATTGAGAAGACAAAGAGAGGGCTAAGCTTAGAAAATAGATGCTGGTTGAATTCAAATTGGAATACCTTTCGGTTATTGGATCATAACTGGAGCTGTAGAACTTGGATTTAGTTCTGGTTTATATGGATAGAAAGCTAAGAAATAGGCCTAAAACTTTCATGAAGAGTCCAAGATTCAAAATGACCGTTTTCAAGTTCAAATTGTAGCAACAACAAAGAAGTCAAAATCTGTCCTACAGCCCAGACACTGTTCAGTGTTTAGCCTATATCTCTAGTTCTAGAAGTCCAAATGATCGCATTCTTGTTTTGTTGGAAAGCTGAGAAAATTTCTCAAAACTTTCATGAAGACTATCTGTTCAAATTCTGATGTTAGCAATGATGTTTTTTGCGAGACAAGAAGATAAGGATTGTTACCAAGTCAAGAGGTGGCCACCCACTCAACAATTAGTCATCAAATCAATAGTTCTGAATTTTGGCCTATAAAAGGAGGCATTTGCCATGCATTTAGGCATCTTGGTTGTTCAGATCAAGATCTTGCTATTACTCTCTTTCTTTGTATTTTGTAATGTTCAAGTTTTATTTTATGTTATATTATTCTCTTATTTATGCTTTTCATTTCCTTTTCTTTACTTAGTTAACTTATATCTTATTTATGTTTCTCTCTTTCATTATGTTTAGTTAAGTTTATTATGTCAAGGTGAAAAAGTTACACTAATGGTGTAAGAATAAGTATAGTGTAAACTCAACATGAACTTTAATGTTTGATACTAACATGTTTTGTATTTGTTATCTTATTCACTCTTAATACTTTGCTTGTTAAATAGTTAATTTAGATTTATGTTATATAACTCTTGGTACAACAAATACTTGGCACTTTCATAGTATAACTGACACTTGTGCTATGAAAGGAATTTGATTTCTTTGTTAACATAAATTAATATTATGAATACCTGACAACATTTACAAGTATTAACATTATTCGAATACAATAACTAATGTAATCATGTTAACAATTTATAATATAATTGAAACCTCCTTTTTGTGTGGTTTCCAGTTGAGTAATAAAAAGAGTTTATATTATACTTATTTTTAATACCATTAGTGGATCCTCTAACCTTGACAATTCTTTTATCCTTGTTTAATCCTTACATCAATATCCCATAAAATTCTTATAAACTCTTTGTTTTATTAAATATATATATTATTTGTAATTTATATAGTTCACCTCCCTGTGATTCGATCCAGGTCTTGCTAGGTTATTTATTACTTCGACACTCCTGCATTTGGAATAAGACATCAATCTTTTGATCGTGTCAATAACATTAAAATTTTTTGGTTGATGAAAAGTCCTATAAAGAGGTAAGGTATGATTATATGCCTTTGTTTGATTATGATTAATGGAAATGGAGTTTCCTGTCCAGTTTTAGAAAACATGACTTTTTGATGAAATGTATGACATGGTTATATGTCATTACAAAGATAACAAAAGAAAGAAAGTGAAGTGAATAGTTGATGGTGATCCTAGGTCTTTGAAACCTTCAAACACTTTTTGAACATACAAATTTCCCTTTCTTTCATAATCATGAATCATAGCATGCATTACGTGCTTTTAAAAAGCTTTTTTTTTTTAATTAAGTAAAATATTTGAACCAATAAATGATGCTCTAAAAAATATAAATAGCTTTTCTATAAGGGTCGTAGCTCTATGAACTAAGCTACTGGTTATTATGTATGATGATAAAATAGATTCTCAAAAGAGACAATCTTTCTTGACAGTGCCTTGAGTCTTGACTCAAGCCTCTAGATTAAAATTGATACAAAGAACCATATAAGATCCAAATAAACTATTTTAATTTTACAACAAGTTAATTTCTGTTTTCAAAATACAAGATAATCAAAGGACCATATATATTAAATGACGTGTGTTGGATCTTTGACAAAAAAAGCTTAGTTTTCAAAATATTTTCAAAACTGACATCTCTTTAATTTCATTGTAATAATTGGACTTGAGTGGACATGATCCTTGGAATTTATGATTTTGATTCCAGAAAAAGAAATGTTTTCAAACAAAAAAAAACATTAATTGAGTTTGCAAAATTATTGACAGAAATGACATTGACACTTTTTATAAGTCATCATTGAAAAGTTGAACAGCTAAGGGGCAATGCAATAGATCCCGAGAGGAAAAACAAACATTCGGATCATCGAGGGCAAAGAAACACATAATCAAATGATGATTCAAAGTGAAACCCATCAAAGCTATGATTAACATCTATTAATGAAAAATGCCTCTTGATGATAGGAAGATGAATGAACATAACTATTTCAACCGAGGGTAATGTTGCCTAAAAAGTCTATGGATTACTCGATATACTCTAACAGTAGTTAAGAGTAACATTGCATTTGCGAGGTATCTTCATATCTAAAAACTTGATTTATTATTTGGAATATGATTATGACTCCTAAAAGATGTTATCACATGAGTGCATTTAGATAAATGTTGAAAGGATGCATGCTACCTAGACTGTCCAGGGATAATCTGCTTTGAAGCCCATCGATTCAAGGTATATTTCATTATATGGCTGTGGGGTGATAAAAAGAACATCAGTTATGATGATAATGTATCTCTTTTCACGATTGAGTCTAGATGATGTGAAAGCCTTGAAATGAGGAAGAATCTCTAAAGATAGATTTGGTCTAAAGGGATGAACCTAACTGTATCAGCTAAAGAGATATTGAAGATCATTAGCAAAGGATGACTGTAATGGTTTTCTTCAAGAATCTAGGAAACATTGTCATATTAGGGAAGCATGGCCTAATTGAGAAACAACTTCATAGCTACATAAGTACATGTAATGGTTGCTAGAAATGTGCAGGAGTTGTTTGATAAGATTAGACGAACTGAAGGCCATTTGCTATGAAGAACACTGAGCGTATAATGATGAGCCTTTACTGTAAGCAATGAGATGCATGGCTAGATGACTTGAAAATTCCATGAAATTTGATGATAACATATGCTTGAAGAATATGGTTCAACTAAGGGCAACATCATAACTGATTTGCAATCTAAGAGGAAGTTGACTCTAGAAAACCTTTTGATAATTATTGGCAGAATGCACACAACTAATCAAGGGCGATTTTTGAAATAATCCAAGAAGTAGAATGATTTGTTAAACTCCTTTATGACGAAACAAAAAACACCACACTCGGGGTTTTAGTTAGGCTAGATAAGCAATGAGAGCAGTAATCGCGGTGAGCAATTACATTCAAAGGAAGGATTGACATATGGTAAACTCAAATGAGCTGGTGAATCAGAGGAGTAAGAAGGTTTTATATGGTGAGCCAATGCATCCTATATCGATGAAACATCAAAGATGGAGGGCTTATATTTCAAACCAAGTAAGGATGCATGATGTCATCTAACCTCCAATCATTGCATAAATGTTTTTAAAATTTTACAGGAAAATCCACAATGAAATCAGTTGAAAAATAATCAATGATAGCAATGGATCTTAGTTTTATCCCTGCAATTAGGAAGAGGAGGAGAAAAATCCTGCCATCGGGAACTTCTCAGTTCTTTGGCATCGAAGAATGTTGAAATTTTCAAACCCCTGCAATTGAAGGTATCAGATGTCAATCTAGTAATCAAAATGTTTTGGATTCAATCAAGATGCCTTTTATAGGGAATCACCAGATCAAGATAATAGGACTCTGCTGGAAAAGAGTTGCATAAGAGAATAGCCGTGAGAATACGATTCTCTTAAAAAAATAAAGATTTTGATTCTGGTTAAAGGGGATAACTAAATGGGGATTTCAGATTAACTGAACTGTGAAACCAAAGTTCTAGTTGATGGAAATTGCTAAGATACAAGAGTTTAGATCAATTGAATTGAAAAAAAAACATTAGGATGGCAAAATTCATTCCTGATTAGGATAATATTTGTCATGGCCTAAATACTCATAAAAAAAGAAGGCTAGAAAGGTAGCCTGACGGTCAAGATTTGAAAGTAACTCACACGAACTTGGTTAGGTAAACTAGAAGATGAGCCGATAAAAGTGACCACCTCAAATTACAACCATCAATAATCAAAAGAAGAAATTATGAAGAAATAAGGGGCATGACTATATTTCAAAAAGCATGCATTGCATATGGTTTAACCTTAATTTTGAAATAGTGTTGGTGCAGGATTCATTAAATCAAGAGGAAAGGCAGAGAAATCAGCATGAGTGAATGAAAGTCGAGAAATGACAAAGAAATCCCATCTATATGATGTGGACAACTAAGATCATAAAATAAGGCACTCATTTTAAGAGTTTACCTTTGAAGGGTATTTTGTTTTGGGAAATTTTTGAAGGATTTTGATGAAAATCCAGATTTGAATTTCAAAATGAGCAGGTCACCTGTGAAAATAGATTAGTTTTTGAATTTCAAAACGGGTAGGTCACCCATGAAAATAGACTAGTTTTTGAATTTTAAAATATACAGGTCACTTATGAAAATAAACCAATTTCAGGGAAGCATGGATGCTTACTGAAGTTTTTTTTGAAATTTAAAAGGGCAGGTCGCTTGTGAAAATAGACTAGTTTTTGAATTTCAAAATGGGTAAGTCTCTCATGAAAAATAAACCAATTTCAAGGAAACATGGATGCATGTTGAAGTTCTTTTTGAAATATGAAAAGGGCAGGTTGCTCGTGAAAATAGACTAGTTTTTAAATTTCAAAATGAACAGGTCGCCCGTGAAAATAGACCAATTTCAAAGAAGCATGAACGCTTGCTGAAGTTCTTTTGAAATTTAAAAGGGTAGGTCGCCTATGAAAATAGACCAATTTCAAGGAAGCATGGATGCTTGTTAAAGTTCTTATGAAATTTAAAAGGGCAGGTCGTCCATGAAAATAGACCAATTTCAAGGAAGCATGGACATTTCTTTGAAGTTCTTTTAAAATTTAAAGGGGCATGTCATTCATGAAAATATACTAGTTTTTGAATTTTAAAAAGGGATAGGTTATCCGTAAAATTAGATAAATTTTTTAATTTGAAAAGCAAAGTTTGTAGATGGGTGGATCACCTAAAAAATTGGACAAACACTTTTTCTTTACAAACTCACTATGCAAAACCTTGATAAGATTTTGCTTCGTAAGCATTAAAGAGGGGGCATTTGTTGTGTTGTTACCCATTTTTAGGTTCCCGCACAAAAAATGAAAAACAATATATACAAAAAATACATATAAAAAAATATATTCGGAAGGAATAAAAAAATAATAGGAGTGAGAAAAGGATGCTAGAACACCCATAAAAAGGCTAGAAATTGGTTAAGGAGGTTCAAAAATAAAAAAGTTGAAATTTGACAATATATTTTTAACTGGTGAGAGCCTTGTTAACAAGAAAAATTCAATTTTAAAGAAGAAAAGTCCAAAATCAGATGTTTATGGACTCAATTAAATTTTATCTAAGGTTTAATTGAATTTATGGAGGGTTTGATTGCAAGAAAAATTAATTTTTAAGTCAATTTAGGCTTTTATTGAAAGAAATTAAAGTTCTGGGGTCCAATTATAATTTTGAAGAGTTGATTTGGTCAAATCAAGGGCTTAATTGCATAATTATTGAAGTTTGATGGCTAATTAGGGACTTAATTGAAACAATCCGAAACCAAGGACCAAACCGGAAAAGGTGCTAAAATCAAGGGATTCAATTATAATTTTTTTTTCGGGGGCTTGATTACAAAAATGAAATTTCAATGACCAAATCAGAAGTATCCATTTGAATTTTGAAACGGCGCCGTTTCTTGGAGCATTATTCATTGTCTTCTTAAAAGCAAACGGCTGGGCAATAAAGGCAGGGGAGACATTTTAGCAGCGACAGTGGAGCTGTTTCAATGAAGAGGCACGTCTCACGCGCTGATATCCCTCACCACCGTGATGCACGCCGATCGTTACCAAGAAACGCCTGCATCCTCTGGCTATAAAAGCTAGAGGAGGAACCGAACCAAAGGGCAAAGAAAAAGAACGAGACAGAGGGGGCAAAAAAAACATAGAGAGGAAGGAAGAGAAGAGGAGAAAGAATACAGAGGGAAATACAAGAGAGAAAAAGGGAAACACAAAGCAAGGCCTAACAAGGAGAGGAACAGAAGAGCAAAAGGAAGGGAAGAGGAGAGACCGCACGACGAAGTAGAGAACACAACACCACCATCGTCTTCATCTCTCCATAACCAGGTATGTTCACTTCCCTTCTCATGTCCTTGCAGTAAAAATGATGCATGTTAGTCCATAAAAAAAAAGAAAACGCAAGAAAGCCAATACTAGAAATCATCATTCTCCAGTTGCATAATAGCTCTGTATCTTCGTTTTTGCTATCTGCAAAAACGAGCATGAACAGTGCGAAGGTAATTTAATTACCTTCGTACTGTTCCATGCACGCGTAAACTTTTACGCGTGCATGGCTTAGTTGGGTCACTAGCTTGGGCTAGTGACCAGGTTGGGCTGGCAAGGTCCAACCCAGCCACACGGGTTGGCTGGGTCTAGCCCAGCCATATGGGCCGAGTTGGGCCTAGACCAAAAAAAAAAATTATCTTAAAAAATTATTTCAAAAAATCTATGATTTTCTGCAAAGTTTTTACTGCATATGGCTTAATATTGGTTTGTTTTTTTATACCGTAAAGATACAAATCCGGTATTAAGATACACTATTTTCATCAAAACATTGAAAAAATTAAAAAAATATGTTTTTATGCATACAACCAAGTCTCTCGAAAAAAAAAAAATCATATTGTATTTTCATACAATAAAGAAAATTTCAAAAATATGTATTAGCATGCATTTTGGCTTTAATAACCAGTTTATTAAAGTCAAGAGAACTAGGCCAATATTTCAAAAAATTCCAAAAAAATTATTTTGTTTTCTTTTAGTATCTGGGATTACGACCTTATACGTAAGACGTATTTCAGATATGAAATTATTTTATTGATGTTAGAACAGTTAGGTTTAACCCGATAATATAAGAATCTCTTTACTGAGGAGGACTTTTCTTAAACCATAAACGGACCAACAACTAGAAAACACGACAAGACCTTAGATTTTATCAGACAATAAAACAATGCAGCTTACCTTAGGTAGGGCGTATTTGGGGTGCTAATACCTTTCCTTTATGCAACCAGTCCCTGTTCCTGATCTTTGAGACCAGTTAGGGTTCCTAGTGACCAAAATACTAGGTGGCGATTTCCATTTTATTTTTCCACGAATAAAAGACAAGAATTCCTTGTCTCCCTATTTTTCCTGATTTTTCCAGGATACCAACATCTAGGATTTGAGAGTGGATATTTTCACCGCGATGCCGCACATGTGCGACAGAATGACGACTCCACTGGGGACCTTGTGGACTAAGCTTTGTTTTTGTCTGATCTTTATGTTTTGTATGGTTGCGTATTTTTTGTTAATATGCTTATTTTATTGTACGTTTTTATTTTTGTACATATTTGATCATGCATTGAATAAAACGGCCTCATGTATTACACAATTTAATTTTTGGGAAGCACACACAATCTTATTAAGTTATGACTATTGGTCAGGGTTCAGATGCGTGAAACACCCAACTCATATCTGAGTGCCTGCTTGGTAATGGTGGGCATACGTGCCTTAACTATTCCTTGCAACGCCCCCAAACCGTCTTTACAAAAACCGTCACTGGGCAGATATGAGACCCTTTTGAGACTAGATAGTCAACCTACCCTTTGTTTCACAAGATATATACTTTAATTTGCATCAAAATTAATCATGTTAAATTCATCACTCCAGGTTCTGAACTGAAATCATGACTAAGTACCTATCTTTCCAAGAGTTTGGGCAAGAATCCGAGCTGAATCAGATAGCTGAAGGAAAATGTCCAAGAATCGATGCTAGTAGGTTGCCTTGCAGTACCAAGATAAATCACATAGTAAATGACTTAGGGAAACTATTGTCTATTATGGGATATGTGGATGAGACTCTATTTGAAAGGTGATATGAGAGAATTGTACAACTAATGAGGTTACCCATACAAGCAACAACAATCAAAGCCCTCTTTGAACTTTTAGGATCCTAGTTATCGGTGTTTTACTTTCGGGAACATTGATATGACACCTACCATGGAAGAATAAGAAAGGATCTTAGATTTTTCAAATAACAGCCGAAAAATCTACCTCAAACGGAAATTCAAAGACACAGCTTTAAAGGTAGTCAATTTGTTAGGCCTGGGAAAAATCAGTCAATGCAGAGTAATTGATGGGGGTTTTAAATGGAAAGTCATTGAAGCCAGAATGAAGAAGAATGCCGAGGAAGGAAAGTTGGGGGACGAATAATACAGGTTAGTGGCCTTCGCCATCTTTGGACTAGTATTGTTTCCATCCAAAATTGGAGTCATCAATTTGGAAGCCGCAAATGTCTTCGTAGAATATGAGTATGACCGAATCAATCCTTCTTCAACAATTTTAGCCAAAACCATGTTGGCACTTAACCATTGCAGAATGCATGGAAAAGGAGCCATAAGATGTTGCAGCCTTGTGTTGTATTTATGTATTATCAGTCATATTGAAACACCAAAGGACATGTTCAACAACTTCTGGTGGTTTGACCTCCGACCATTAAGGTTACTATAGAGGAAACTTGGAAGAACTGGGACGAGACAACTTTGATAGACAAATATGTTGCACTACCTCAAAGCAACTTTAAATGGAAAGCATAATGGATAAATGACACTATCTGCACAATGAGCTGTGGAAGCAAGACATGGGTTCCCCTGATTGGTGTAACCTGATACATCAGTTATGCATCTGCACTTGTAGCAAGGTAGTTGGGTGGATTGCAGTACATACCAAAAACTCTGGGTTTAGTAGATTTCACAGGTTTATTTAAGCATCAACCATTCCTTGAAGAGATGGAACTTATCCGACAAGACTGAGAAAGGCCCCTGTTGGTAAAAAAGGAAGAAGGAAGCAAATTTTAATAGTCATTCAGCCAGAATTATACAATTTAGAGAAATCAAGAGCTTTCTAAAGTTGTAACACCTAAATCAGCAATAGTGCAACAAAACAGGAAAAGGACTGATAATGAGGAAGAGTTAAGAGAGCAGCTAGAACGATGTATAATTGATCTCAGTAAAAGCAAAAGGCAACAACAACTCCTGGAAAAGCAATTGGATGAAGAAAATATGATGAGAAATTACTTGAACCAACAGTTGGAAAATAAGGATGAGCAGCTGAAAGAATGGCAGAAAAGGGTCGAGGTAGCTGAGGAAATAGCAAAAGGGGTCCATAATGAGTTAAGGAATTGAATAAATGAATGTGATAAGTTGATTAACAAGAATGGGCTCATAGAAAAAGAATTGGCCAAGGTCAAGAGATCAGCAAAAGGCAAGATGAATGCTAATAAAGAGACGACAGATTCTTTGAAAAAAGAAAGAAGCAGTCTTATAAAGAAGTTGGAAGATGAGAAAGAGAAGAATCGGCTAGCCGAGATCGACATAGAATAAGAAAGAAGGATCAGGGCTCAATATTTAATACAACTTGAGGAAGAAAGAAGTGCAAGGAAAGCCGCTGAGTCTGATATGAGAGATCACCAGAAGAGAGTTGAGTCTTCGAAGGGACAAAGAATAGCTTTGCAATTCGAGCTGAAAATACAAGAAGAGGAGTTGAGGGAGTTGTGGAGCCATTACTTCGAGATGGAAGAAGGGTTGAATAAGCTTAAGCAAGAACGTCAAGAATGTCAGGACTATATTGCCAACTTTGCAGTTCAAATTAACTCCAAAATAGCCGAGCTGGATATCGAGAGAGAAGAGTTACAAAGGGCAACAGATAAGTTGGCATGGTTGGAGGCAATGGTCCGAATATTAGAAAGAAGTAATGAAGCCTTAGGAAACAACAATGAAATGATAATTACAGATAACACCTTGTTCCATGATAAGATAAGATGTATGACAAAACATGTCGAGCAAGTAACCCGCTATACGGAAAGGCTGTAAGAACAAGCCACTCAAGTTGGAAATGATGCTGCAAAGTACCGAGAGTACATGGGGGCCATCATCTCTTTTATTGGAGACTTAGCTAATAGAGGAAATGCCTTTTAAGGGTAGTGGTGTATAAAGCCTTTTTCTATTTTTACTTTGTACGAGCTACTCTTATTTATAAGAAAGGCCATGACCTATTTTTCTTTTTAATGTATTCTGGTAACCAACCATGATAAGAACTTGGCAAATATTCTTTTACAAAGCAATCGGTTCGACTCGGAAATCTTGCCTAAAGGATTACGAAAGTCATGAATCAGTTCTAAAAAAAAACAAAAAAAGCCATCGCATATACATTGCATTTTCATCGCGTATTTGTTATAATTTATCATGTGCATTCTAGATAGTGAAACATAGGTCCCCCCCTTCAAAGTATATCACACCTGACTAAGATCAAGAATGGAGAACGAGGATAGAGCTCACTTAGAGTCACATTATCAGAATGAGTTGGAATCCGTAAAGAATGAAGTTGCCCGCATGACTAATCTGCTCGAGCAACTTTTGAAAGCCAAAAATAGGGAGGGAACGTCTTCCCAACCAATTATGGAGCACCAACAGCTCATGTCCTAGGGAGATCTCAAAACTTGGGGGTAGATTCAATGGCGGAATAACATTTTATGCCTATCACCCCTATCCCGCCAAGTCAAGCTCCCATCACCGTGGATTTAACAGCAAATGGACCCTCTGGCAATAGATCCACTGATTTTATGAACTATGACAAGTTGTCTGCTTTGGAAGAAGATTAAGAGCAGTTGAGGGTAATGATTGGTTTGATCCCATGCGAGCAGCTGAAGTATGTTTGGTACCAAACATTATAGTACCAAATAACTTTAGGATACCATAGTTCATCAAATACACTGGATTGGAATGTCCAAACACTCACCTTCGATCTTACTGCAATAAAATGGTCGAGGTGATTTATGATGATAAGCTGCTGATCTATTTTTTCTAAGATTATCTGGTGGGATCTGCCCTAAGCTGGTACATGAGGTTGGACAATGCTAAAGTTAAGAAATGAAAAGATTTGGTGAAGGCTTTTCTTAAGCAGTACAAGTTCAATTTGGAAATTGCTCTGGATAGAATAAGCCTTATATCAATGGAAAAAAGGAGCCAGGAGTCAGTAAGGGCTTACATGCAAAGATGGAGAGATGAGGTAACACATATCCAACCCCCTTTGATAGAGACGAAGATGGTGACTCTGTTCGCCAATACTTTCAGGGTACCTCACTATGAGCATCTAATGGGCAGCTCATCTCAGCATTTCTATGATGTTGTACGCGTGGTAGAAAGAATAGAGCAAGGGATTAAAGGCTGGGTGCATAAGCAGAACCTTTGGAGAAGAAAGGTTTTACGGGAAGGAAAATAGAAGCTGATATTAACAATTTGGAAGACGGGTACAAGGGCAAGAAAGTAAATTACCAGAAACCACAAAGGCCTACCCCTCAATTCACCAACATAAACTTTGCCAAACCTTTTCAAGCTAATCAAACAAATTACCAACCAAACAACCATAACAACTACCAAAAGCCAAATACAAGATATCCTTTGGAACAACTGTCACCACTACCTATGCCTTCGAAAGACTTGTATGCTAAACTATTAAGCATTGGACACATAACTCCAATCCTTTTACCACCATTCCAACCCCCATTTCCCATATGGTACAAACCAGAATTAACTTGCGAGTATCATGCTAGTAACCCAAGGCACGAAATCAAAACTTGTTATGCTTTTAAGAAGAGGTTGCTAGAGCCTATCAAGATGGGGTTTGTGTCTTTCGAAGACACGCCCAATGTTAATTCAAATCCGTTGCCTAATCATACTGCAAGTAAAAGTGAAGTGAGCATGGTAGAGGTTAGGAATCAAAGCAAAGGGTTGAAGGTATCCATGAAGAAGTTGCATGGTATGTTGGCACAATCCGGGTTCCTAAAGATGAATAATGAACATCATCTAGAGGGGAGTGATTATCGTGAGTTCCATAAAGAGGAAGGACATCATATCACTGATTGCGTGGAGTTTCACAAAAAAATTAAGAAAATGATGATCATGAAGGAGCTGAGGATTGAAGCCATGGGGGATGGTGATGACATAAGAATGATGAAGGGCCAAGACAGGTTGTCAGAAGTATGTAGAGTCCAACCAACAACTAATGGGTCGCTAAAGTTAATCCTGGTTAAACTTTCCTACACAAAGAGAAATCACAATGCAATGCCCAATAATTATGGCTATGCCTCTAATGTCGGGACCCCTTCTCCTTTGTTCCAAACTGAGATTAGTGGGCTGACTCGGAGTGGCCGGTGCTTCACACCCGAGGAGTTAAGGAAATTAAAGGGCAAGGAGGTGGTAGATCTAGGCAAAGAACTGGAGGTTAATAAACCAGTAACTAAAGAGGAGTCAAATGAATTTATGAAGTTGATAAAGCATAGTGAATATTGCATAGTAGATTAATTAAAGAAGACTCCAGCTAGGATCTCCCTTATGTCCTTGATACTTAGCTCTGAGCCGCATCAAAACGCCTTATAAAAGGTATTGAATAAGGCGTATGTACCCCAAGACATTGAACAGAAAACCATGGAACATTTGGTGGGGAGGATCCATGCGACTAATTATCTGCACTTCACAGTTGATGAGTTGGATGCTGAAGGAATTGGATATAACAAACCCTTGTACATCACCACTAGGTGTAAGGATTGCCTTATAGGAAATGTGCTTGTCGATAATGGCTAGGCTCTTAATGTGTTGCCAAAACACATGCTGAAAGAAATGCCGGTTGATGAATCTCATATAAAGCCTAGTACCATGATGGCAAGAGCATATGATGTCTCACCAAGACAAATAATTGGGACTTTGGAAGTGGAGTTATATGTGGGACCATAATTGTTTTTGGTGATGTTTCAAGTTATGGATATCCACTCTTCTTGTAGTATGTTGTTGGGAAGACCTTGGATTTATACAGCTGGGGCAGTAACTTCATCATTACACTAATGTTTGAAGTACATCATGAACAAGATGTTGGTAACTGTCAAAGCTGAGGAGACAGTATCCATGATAAAGAATGTGGACATACCTTTCATCGAGGCGGATGATTGCAAGGATGAATATAACCATGCTTTTGAGATTGTGAACACTGACTGGGTGCCTGAGAACATAGTGCTAAGAAGGCCAAGGATCACAGAAGCAGCAAGGATGGCAGCTCAATGCTTTTTAGAGCGCGGGATTCCATTTCAACATAACCCTATCACCGAAATACCAGAAAGGGTTAATCTAATAAAGATGAAATGTGCTGATCAAAGATTTGAGCTGGGTTATAAGCCTAAAAAGGAGGATCATCGATGGGCTGCTGGTAGGAGAAGGGAAAGAAGAATGGCTAGGATTGAAGGGAGAGAGCCTGAAGAAGAAGAGCTGGAAATCCCTCCCCTTAGGGTATCGTTCCCAAAGGTTGTATATGTAATGCAATAAGATAAAGGTTTAGAAAGCCTTAGTCAAGAACTATCAACCATGAGCATAAACACCTTGGTTGGGGATAAAGAGGAAGGAGGTGACATGAATATGGTAGTGGGAGGGGAAGATGAATCACCGCCACAACTAACTATCCATACTCTAGAAAAAGTCTCCGCCAAGACCTTTGTGCAAAAGCTACCCATAGGCGAGAAGTTTCAAAATTGGGTGACCCAAGAAGCTCCTGTTGTGTTTAAAATGTAAACCAACTTTGGTCGCATTAACATGTTTTTGCCATTGCTTTTATTTGCTTTTACTTGCTTTTATTTCCTCTGGTTGACAATCAAGGCTCATGAGGTCAACCCGATTTTATCTTTGTCATTGAGCCCACCTTTGCTTTAATAAGATCATGCATTTTCCAAATTTTGTCTATTTATATGTGCATTTACACTAGACACCTTTCGCTTTCAGGAATCTTGAATAAAACGCTCAAAGGTGAATTTTAAGCACTTCCCGATAAAGAGGGTACCAAACCAAACAAACCAAAGCTAAAGATAAAACCCAGTCTTTGGTAGCATTTTGAATTGCATAGATAAAACATCTGGATAATCACTCTGTAATCATATGCAATTTTAGTTCAGGATGAGAACAAAGTTTATCAATCCTAGTAAATATGTGTTTGAAATGAGGAAAGACCATCTTTGTTAGCCCTTCACTTTCTAAAGATTATATCTTTAGTGGTCCCCATTTGAGCCGGAATGAGTTTTTCTTTGAAAACCCTGACTAGGACCACACCCTATACTTGGGGGCAATGAGAGATCTTTTGTTAGAAAAGATGAAGACAATGGTAGAATCAAGGGTAAAAAGGGGGCTAAGAATGGAAGCCCCATGATTGATAAAAGTCTAAGAAGAAAAAGGAGAAGGAATTTGAGCAAATTATCAAAGAGAACACTTGGATCTTTAAAAGTTAGAACCCAACACTTGGGGGCATCACCATAAAAAAATAAAAATAGAAGAGAGATATAATAATTCGATGATGCTTTAAGACTGAGATGAGGATCTTTAAGTAAGTTTCTCCAAACACAGCCTGCGAGACAGCTTCACAAGAACAAGAGATAGAAGAAGAGTGGTCCTAAGTCTTTAAACCCTCAAACACTTTTTGAGCCTTCTTTTCTTTCATAACCCACAACTGTAACCTACATTACAAGCCTTTAGAAGTCCTTTCTAATCAAGCGCATATAACCTAGTTTGGTAGACATTGGTCTTGCGTTTTGTTTGACATGATAAATGAGTGATAATCCGCTTTTATCCATTCAAGAAAAATGTTGATACGAGATGATCCCTTTTTCTACACAGCCTTTTCAAGAAGATATTTGAAACCTTTCGAAAAGATTAAACAGAAGGTTGCCTTTGGTAAAAGTCCGACCTAAAGTCAAACCACATTTCAAAAACCGATAAAACCCTCAATGGGAATTGCTTAAAAGAGTTTTCGATGCGTATGTTGAAAGTTTCAGTTGTCAAGAACAAAGCCAAGACTTTTAAAGATTTTTCTTTTGAAAAGATTTTTGTGCTGAAACAAAACCAAAAAGCCCTTAATTTGAGAAAAGACAAATTAAAGCATTGATAAGAGCACGATAAAAAGCAATGACAAATCATGCATTTTTTGGAAAAAAGGTCACTAAAAAAGGGGTTGGGGATTTCATCTTTGAGATGTGATGGATAAGAAGGACATCGTGAAAAATAGATTTCAACATATGATTTCAAACACATGAACAAGCTCATGCCAAGAGAGAGTTCTACGAAACGGAAAGGACCTATGTTTCAAATCAGGTAAGGATGCACGCATGTCATTTAACCTCAAAGCATTGCATATATTTTTTTGATTGGTTACAAGAATATCCTCAATGAAATCCAGCAAGATTGTGGACAAAGAAAGAATAATTGAGATTGAGAATCATGGTTATGACCTTAGAACAGAAAGAAGATAAAATGCACCATACCATTAAGAAAATCTCAACAAAAAAAAAAGATCAACCGTGTCATCAACCCCCGCCCTAAGAAAAAATACATAGATTTTGGTTCTGGTTAAAGGGGATTGCCGGATGGAATCTCAGGTTAGCCCAACCACGTAAATTTTGGTTCTAGTTAAAGGGGATTGCCGGATGGCGTTTCAGTTAGCCCAACCACGTAAATTTTGGTTCTGGTTAAAGGGGATCGTCGGAGGGGATCTTAGGTTAGCCCAACCATAAAGAGGATTTTAGCTTTGGTTAAACTGAAATTAAAAAAAAAGAGACTGAATTTAGAGGGGCACCAAGATCGGGTTCTCAAGATAATCAAGTTTGGATCATTAGTTCCTGGTTGAAGGGAGATTGCGGTAAAGATAGAATTTCAGATGAGCCGAGTTTTGAGAAGATCAAGATTAAAGGTTCAGTTTAATTTATCTTTACAAAACTTACTACGTAGAGTCTTTGCTCCGTAAGTATTGTAAAGAGGGGGCATCTGTTGTTACCCATTTTTGGGTTCCCGCACAAAAAATGAAAAACAATATATACAAAAAATACATATAAGAAAATATATTTGGAAGGAATCAAAAAATAATAAGAGTGAGAAAAGGATGCTGGAACGCCCATAAAATGGCTAGAAATTGGTTGAGAAGGTTCAAAAATACAAGTTGAAATTTGACAGTATATTTTTAACTGGTGAGAACCCTGTTGACAAGGAAAATTCAATTTTGAGAAAGAAAAGTCCAAAATCAGATGTTTATGGACTCAATTAAATTTTATCTAAGATTTAATTGAATTTATGGAGGGTTTGATTGTAAGAAAAATTAATTTTTAAGTTAATTTAGGCTTTTATTGAAAGAAATTAAAGTTGTGGGGTCCAATTATAATTTTGAAGAGTTGATTTGGTCAAATCGGGAGCTTAATTGCATAATTACTGAAGTTTGATGGCCAATTAGGGACTTAATTGAAACAATCCAAAACCAAGGGCCAAACCAGAAAAGGCGCTAAAATCAAGGGATTCAATTACAATTTTTTTCCAAGGGCTTGATTACAAAAATGCAAAAAATTCAATGACCAAATCAGAAGTATCCATTTGAATTTTGAAACGACGCCGTTTCTTGGAGCATTATTCATTGTCTTCTTAAAAGCAAACGGCTGGGCAGTAAAGGCAAGGGAGACATTTTGGCAGCGACAGTGGAGCCGTTTCAATCAGGAGGCACGTCTCGCAGCTGACATCCCTCGCTATCGTGATGCATGCTGACCGTTACCAAGAAACGCTTGCATCCTCTGGCAATAAAAGCTAGAGGAGGAACCGAACCAAAGGGCGAAGAAAAAGAACAAGACAGAGGGGGCATAAAAAATAGAGAGAGGAGAGTGTAAGGAAGATAAGAGGAGAAAGAATACAGAGGGAAATACAAGAGAGAAAAAAGGGAAACACGAAGCAAGGCAGAACAAGGAGAGGAACAGAAGAGCAAAAGGAAGAGAAGAGTAGAGACCGCACATCGAAGTAGAGAACACAACACCACCATCGTCTTCATCTCTCCATAACCAGGTATGTTCACTTCCCTTCTCATGTCCCGCAGTAAAAATGATGCATGATAGTCCATAAAAAAACAAAAACAAAACGCAAGAAAGCCAATACTAGAAATCATCATTCTCTAGTTGCATAGTAGCTCTGTATCTTCGTTTTTGCTTTCTACAAAAACGAGCATGAACAGTGCGAAGGTAATTTAATTACCTTCGCACTGTTCCATGCACGCGTAAAATTTTACGCGTGCATGACTTAGTTGGGTAACTGGCTTGGGCTAGTGACCGCGCTGGGCTAGCAAGGTCCAGCCCAGCCACACCAGCCATATGGGCCAAGCTGGGCCCAGTTCGAAAAAAAAAGAAAATTATCTTCAAAAATTATTTCAAAAAATATGTGATTTTCCGTAAATTTTTTACTGCATTTTGCTTAATATTGGTTTGTATTTTTATACCGTAAAGATATAAATCCGGTATTAAGATACCTGGTTTTCATCAAAACATTGAAAAAAATAAAAAAATGTGTTTTTATGCATATGGCCAAGTCTCTCTCGAAAAAAAAAATCATATTGTATTTTCATATAACAAAGAAAATTTCAAAAATATGTATGAGCATGCATTTTGACTTTAATAACCAGTTTATTAAAGTCATGAGAACTAGGCTAATATTTCAAAAAATTCCATTTTTTTTGTTTTCTTTTAGTATGTGAGATTATGATCTTATACGTAAGACGTATTCCGGATATTAAATTCTTTTATTGATGTTAGAACGGTTAGGTTTTACCCGATAAGATAAGAATCTCTTTACCGAGGAGGACTTTTCTTAAACCATAGACGAACCAACAACTAGAAAACACGACAAGACCTTAGATTTTATCAGACAATAAAACAATGTAGCTTACCTTGCATAGGGCGTATTTAGGGTGCTAATACCTTTCATTTTTGCAACCAGTCCCTGCATCCGATCTCGAGACCAGTTAGGGTTTCTAGTGATCAAAATATTAGGTGACGACTCCCATTCTATTTTTCCACGAATAAAAAACAAGAATTCCTTGTCTCCCTATTTTTCCTGATTTTTCCAGGATACCAACATCTAGGATTTGAGAGTGGATATTTTCGCCGCGACGCTGCACACTTGCGACATGTTGTTATCTATTGTTGACCCTATAAAAAATCAAGAAAAGAAAAAATAAAAAAATAAAATCCAAAAATACAAGAGGATACACATGAAGAAAGCCCAGAAGATTGCCTAAAGTTAGTGATGAAGGACCAAAATACCAAGTGGAAAAGTTGAAGGACCAGAATGTACCAGATTGATAAAATTGGCGACTCAATTCTGATTGATAAAAGATCCATTTGGTAAAAATATTTTTATTTAGGGTAAAGAAATACAATTTGGATGAGTAAGGACTAAATGAGGATTTTGGAAGGCTTAATCAATTTTATTGAGGACTTGATTGGAAGGAAAATCAGTTTTTTTGGAGTTAATTTAGGTTTTGATTGGAAGAAATTAAAATTTAGGGACTGAAATTAGACTTTGGAGAGTTTAAGTGGTCGAATCAGGGGCTTAATTGTAAAAAAGAAATTAAAGTTTGATAGCCAATTAGGGGTTCGATTGAAGAAATTCAAAACCAAGAACCAAATCATAAAAGGCACAAGACTTCAAGGGCTGAAATTGACCAAATCAGTGGTTAAATTATAGAAAATTAAAAGTTTGATGGTCAATTAAAGGTCCAAATGCATAAATCAGAAACCAAGAACCAAGATGAAATGACGCTAAACTCTAAGGTTGGTGATTGAGTTTGGCAGGGGTGAAATTATATGAAATTAAGAGTCTGAGAGTAAGTTGAGGGTGCAATTAAAAGCAATTAGAAGAACAATGACTAAAATCAAATCTTTCAGATCCCAAAATAAAAACCCTAATTTTTTGGGATTTAACCAAGACAACACGTCGTTCAGCATCTGTTCATCTTTTTCCTTGGCAATTCGTGATGATTAGGTTGACACTTTTCAAGAGCTTGTTATGGAGTTTTAAACCACCAAATGACATGTAATGTTTTGAAAATAGAAGTCCCCAACACCTTGTCCCTAATGAGCCATCACTCAATTTTCAGATTCTAGGCCGATCGAGTTGGTACCTTCAAGTGAGTGAATATGGAGCTACAGACCTCTAAATTGAACAAGGTTGGATAAAAAAAAGATGGGCACTCCCTTTACCAACTTCAAGTGGTCTTCAACGATGATGACATTGGAATTGCTCCGACAAAACCTTGAAAATGACTAACCCAGTCAACCTTGATTGGGATACCTATTTGCACAAAACCACCTATCATTTTTTGTGTGTTCACATTTAAAAATTCCCAGAAGGTTCTTATCAAAGGATGAGAACACTTCTCTCAAGATCAAAGGGGCTGAAACACTTCACCTTGGTCTTCAAGTTTGATCAAAACCACTTAACTCCAAAACCATCTATCCTATGATAAAACCAGCCTAGTTTTAGTTTGTTAGAACCCTAATAAACCCATTTGGAAGCTCTGAATCAATCTATAAAAGGATAGGTAATCTGAAAGAAAAAGGAGAGAAGAGGGAAGAAATTTGGTTAAGGTCTAAGGGATTCAATACTGAGTTCAAAAGCTTAGAAAAGGTTCAAAAGTTTGGCCTTATTAGGTTTAGAGACAAGAAGAAAGAAAAGCGGCAGCAAAAATCTACCCCCATTGAAGATTTCAAGCTTGGAAGGCAAACTTTTACAAACTTTAAAAATAGAGTCCATGAGGCTTACTGGATTCAAAACCCTATGTTTACTTTATAATGCAATGTTTTTTTTGAACATATTGATGTGAAGATTGATGTTAAGGTATGTTAAGCTTGCATTTAGTTTGATTGAAATATGCTAAATATGACAGTAAGGTGTTTAATGTTTCTATGGTTTGTTAATGCATTGTTCCAGGCTTCTGAGTTTTGTTTTAGTCCTATGAAGTGTAAAGTGTCAGTTTTGAACCTCAGGTTGGTTAAGCATGCTTGTTGTTTTAATTTGGTAGTTTTGGAAAATGGAACTTAATGCATGTTTATGATGATTTGATATTTTTGTTAGTTTTTTTATTCAACTATACTTGGTATTGATAATGTGGTTTGTGAGGACTGAAAGCAATAAGTTTAGAGACCTAGAAGTCCATTTTATAGGTTTGACAGCTTCTTCAATTTTGTGTTTTTGCTAGGCAATATTCTTTGTGTTTTTGGAAAGAACATTGCCTTAGCCCCATGATTTGAACTAATTTTGGTCCATTTCTTTGCAATAAACCATTTGAGTAACTCGATTAGTCAATAATGTAGGATTTATTTGCATCATTAACAAGTTTTTAGGGGTTTTAATCCTAGGGTTTCAGTTTTGAACCGGAACCCATTTTGATCAAATCCTGGCTTTTTAATGATAATGAATGGGTTTTGATGCTTGATTCTTAATCTATGCATGTTTACGAATAAAAAGCATGCTTTTGTTTGTTTGAAATCTGGTCTGGGTTGGGTTCACTTTCTTTGGGTTCGGGTTTGAATGTTCTTCATGTTCTTTTTCTTTGTGTTTGATATGTTTTGTCTAAGAAACTTTGATTTTTTATGTTTAATCTATTTTTGGTTTTGGTCTTTATTTTTGGTTTGTTTTTGGGTCAACTTGGTTGGGTCAAACTGGTCGGGTCCAAATTAGGTTAGATATTTAAGGCTCTGTTTGGTTTGCTCCTTTTTTTATAAAAGGATTTTTGGCCTAAGAAAGTGTTTGACAAACACACTCTTATACCTGCTTTGGTAGTTTTCTAAGGAAGAGAAAAATAGTTTTTGCCAAACATGGCCTTACAATTTGTTTTAAAAAAAAATAATGAAAAATGATTTTTATCTGTTGCATACGACCCAATTCTTATAAAAAATTACATTTTTATTTATAAAAAAACGAATTCTTTTTTAGTATTGTTTTAGAAAATAACTGTGTTGACTTTCCTTTGTATTTTTTTTTTGAAATTTGTAACAAGTTTGTAAAATTCCTTAAGGATTTGACTAATATTTTAATAACCTTAAAAATTTTAATTCATGAAAATTAATGATCAACACCCTGTTATAAATGTTGAACCTATAGGTAGACCGATATTTAAATACAAGGAGTTAAATATAAAATTTTTAGAATTATTTTCAGATATTCATTAATTTTAATTAGGAGTATTTTCACCGTAATATACAAATTGTGAAAAACTCTTTCGCTTTCAAGGATAGGTCAACTCTGTCAGGGCACCTACGGGGACCCTTTTCATAAGAATTTATCTGGGCATACAAGTCATAATTAATTTGAAATATCAAATTTATTCGTAATGGTAAATCTTTATCCTAAGCCATAGACAAACCACCAGTTAGGAACCCATTAAAACCTTTATATCATATCTAGACTATATAATGCAGTTTATCTTAGGTAAGATATGCCAGGGGTGCTAATACATTCTCTAGCCATAACCAATTACTTACCTTTGAATATCTATAATAAGACCTAGTATACCCGGGTTTCCTAGAAATCCCGAACCAAACAACTAGATGACAACTCCTTAATCTTGACACCACTTGCCAAGTGCGATAACTAGTATTTTTTTGTAAAATTCTTAATCTTTTCTCATGAAGTCTAACGAAAAATTTACGTGTTTAGTAAAATTAAACTACAAGATAGTACGTGGGATTATATTACAAAGTAAAAAGAGAGGATATATGCAAAGTGTTACTACCAAAGACTTTAGATAATTTATCCCTCTCTATTCGTCACAAGTACATGATTCTTGACAGAAATGCTTCCCTAGGGAATGAAAAGTCTTTGTGGTGCATTGAAAAAAAAAAACAAGAACACCACGTTTTAGAAACGAGTTCTTATGTTGTTGTTTGAAAACTGAACATGGCATAGAATTAATTTCCAAGCAAGTGTTGTGAAATTACAAAGGATGCACATCTTTGCCACGAAGTGTTGTGCAATCACGACACACACATAGGATGTAACTTACTTTCCTTTTCTTTCTTTCAATCCATAACTATGTACTTATCATCTACTTCCATATTGTTTCTTTAAAGGGAATGTCGTGATCGACTGATCGTTGTGTCCCAATGACTTAGTCACATCCTCCTCCTAACTGGCCAACTCCATATATATATCAACAAGAACTTCCCTAATTATTGAACTTGAAAGCCCCAATCACAATTGCAACATATCAAGAGAGCTCCCCACCAGCTTGTAATTTTCCTCTTTTCCCTTTTCAGTTCAATAAAGCATGCACAACATGCTAATAGTTGATAAAAGTTGCCTCCTCCAAGCTTCCTCTACATTCTCTTTCGGCTATCTTCCATGTGTTGCTGTTAGTTGGTCATTAAGAACACAATGTCCACGTGTGATATCCCCATTGGCCTCAACTCAAAGAGACCAAAACCTTTCCTTGCCATCAGATTAGTCCTCCAAATAGCTGGCAAATCAATACACCAATCTTATAGGTCCACACATGGATCTATGTGCTCGTTAAAATCTTATCCTTTGATTTTAGATAAGGTATAGGACCTTTCCTTGCCATGCTTTAAGATGGCACACGGAACATGATTCGACAGGTGAATTATGACCCGTGATTAAAATCTTCTACATGACTATCTAAGCCCAAGAACTTATCGATGACACTATTAGGCTACAGCCTGTGTGAGGTTCTTGATAAATTTGATACCTATATGTGCCAAACTTAACGGGGTCTTGATAAAGAAGTCCTTCCCTTTCCCTTTTAGTTGCTACAAGAAGATCAAAAGAGTAGTGTTCAAAAAAACATAATGAGGTGGGGTTGTTTAAGTGAAGCAGATAAGATACTTCATGCTTGATAGTTGTAAATTACTACTTACTTTAGGGTTGGAACCAGTGATCAGTGGCCGGCAAGGAAAAATGTTTTGACTTGAAATTTGAAATTAAGGGAATGGGTGCATGTGGCATCTATTAAAACAATTCAATTAACACAAAAATAAATACGAACATAAAAGAGAAGAAGGCTAGAATTCTTCTTAATTGATTGGTATTAGTGTTCTTACTTTAACCTAAATACAAAGAGCTTATATATAGGTTAAGCTGAAAATACTATTATACCCGTAATAAATACAGAAAAATATATTATTTAACATCTCCCCTCAAACTCACAATACGGCAACTACAAGCATCGAGAGTTTGCCAACTAGAAAACAAAAACGAGAAATAGAATGCGACTTGGTAAAGAAATCTGCAATCTGCAAGGAAGAAGAAACAAAAGGCAAAGTAATGGTGCCATGCTTGACATGATGACGAGTAAGATGACAATCAATCTCAATGTGCTTAGTTCGTTCATGAAAAACTGAGTTGTGAGCAATCTAAATAGAACTCTGGTTGTCACAATACATAGGAGTAGGATGAGAAAGTGAAACTCCCATATCCGCAAGTAACCAACGTAACCAAATAATCTCTTTGGTAGTAGATGCCATAGCACGATATTCTGCTTCGGTTGAGGATTGAGAAACAATAGATTGTTTCTTGCTCTTCCAAGAGATGAGTGAATCACCTAAAAAGATACAGAAACCAGTAACTGATTTGCGATATGTGGGATCACTGTCATGATCAGCATCAGAGCATGCACGCAGCTCCAAGGAAGAGGTGGATGGAAGTAAGAGGCTCTGAAAGACTATACCCTGAAGATATCGTAAAATACGAAGAACAACTGCCCAATGAACAATAGTAGGAGAAACAACAAACTAACTAACAACATAAACAACATATGCAATATCTAGACGAGTAATGGTGAGATATGCCAAGCTCCCAACAATAGTACGATATAAAGTAGGATTTGTCAAAGGCAAACCATCAGAAGAAGAATACCTTGCGTTAACTTCAATGAGAGTGTCTATAGTTTTGTTATCAGTAAGTCTAGCTCGCTCAAGAATATTTGCAACATATTTCGATTGAGAAAGAAGGTAACCTCTAGGTGAGTAAGCTACCTCAATACACAAGGTGCTTGTTTGAGACCATATAACGCTTTCTTGAGCTTACAAACATACCCAAAGTCATGTGAAACACCAGGAGGAGGCGCCATATAAACTTCTTCTTAAAGATCTCCATTCAAGAAGGCATTTTCAACATCAAGTTGTGATATATGCCATTGATGAACCGAAGCTACAACAATAAGAGTACGGATAGTAGTCATTTTTGCAATAGGGGCAAATGTCTCCTCATAATCTATACCATACTGTTGAGAGTATCCTTTTGCAACCAACCTAGCTTTGTATCGCTCAATAGACCTATCAGAGTTAGTCTTGATCTTATACACCCAATGACAACCAACAACACTCTTACCAGGAGGTAAAGGAACTAAGTCCCAAGTATCTGTCTTATGCAAAGCAGAAAGTTCCTCATCCATAACTTGTTGCCAAAGAGAATCAAGAATTGCCTCTTTATAGGAAGAGGGCTCAGAGAGATAAAGAATAGAAGCTAAAAAGGAAGTAAATGATGAAGAATAACAAGAATAAGCAATATCTGGTAGTTTTGTGGACTTACGAATGCGTATGGATTGACGTAGAGGTGGATCCACGATCTTAGACGAAGCTTGGGGGATTGTAGATGAGAATGGAGCTTCAGGTGTGCTAGAGAATAAAATGTCAGTACCTATAGGATGATGAGTACAAATTGGTCAAACATGGGAAAGGGTATCGAGGTACTAGGAACCTGTGATGATATATTATCAGAATCCTCAAAAAAGGGATTTATACGAATAATATCAGGTCTAGTCAAGTTATGAGTAGTGGATGAAATAGAAAAGAAAGGTATATGCTCAAGAATGACAATATGACGAGACACATAAAGTTTATGAGTTATTGGATCAAAACAAGGATACCCCTTTTTACCTTCACCATAACCCAAAAAGACACAAAGAGCAGAACGAGAGGACAACTTACTGCGTTCTGTATGAGGATGAAGAACGAAACAAGTACAACCAAAAACTCTAAAGGAGGAATAATCAGGGACATGCCCATATAACTTTTCAAAAGAAGACAAACCTGAACTATGAGAAGATGAGATTGTATTAATCAAACTTACAATAGTAAAGACAACTTCTCCCCAAAACTCACTAGGAACAGAAGCAGACAACAAGAAATAATGAACAATTTCAACAATGTGCCTATGTTTTCTTTCAGCAACACCATTTTACTCAGGAGTATCTGTACATGAAGTTTGGTGAATGATTCCATCTAAAGCAAACAACTGACAAAATTTATTAGAAGTGTATTCCCCACCCAAATCACACCTAAAGCATTTGATTAGAGCAGAATGTTGAGTTTTCACAAGAGCTCGAAAGGCTGTATATATCTCATAGAATTTAGAACGTTATTTCATTAAATAAACCCAACAATAACGAGTATGATCATCAATAAATGAAACATAATATCGAGACCCTCCTTTTGTGGCAATAGAAGAAGGTCCCCATACATCAGAATGAATCAAATCAAAAGGAGAAGAAGAAACAGAAATACTTCGATTAAAAGGTAAAGCGAAGAATTTTGCCAGTTTACATCCACTACAATCAGAAATATCACAAGTTTTCAAATTTCCTAAAGCTCATGTGGATGCCAAAAATCTTAAACGAGAAGACGAAACATGTCCTAGACGAGAATGCCATAAATAAAAACTAGAAGATGAAGGACTCAAATGAAAGGAAGACAAATCAATAGTAGTAGTAGCAGCCGCGATGGCAAAGAATCGACACTTTTAACTCATCCAAAATATATAGTTCATTCTCCCTACTACCTGTCAATCGGCTTCGAGATCCGAGATCCCGTACACAACAAAAAGAACCGAGAAAACATGACTAAATAATCACAGTAATCACACATTTGACCAACAGAAGCAAGATTCAATTTGAGGTTTGGAATAAGATAAACATTAGGGAGAGACAAGTGAGGTATGACAACAGAACCAAAACCTGTTAAAGGCATGGGAGTGCCATCATCAGTTATAACAGGAATGGAGGACGAAGGGGACACAAAAGTAAAAGATGAAGAATCTAGAGACATATGATGGGAAACACCAGAATCTAAGACCCATTCAGAATGTGACATACCTGAGAAGCTATAAGGCAATTGACCTATGGAAGAAGAAGCAAACATTGCTTGTGGCTGTAAGGAGAGAAACTTCTGAAATTGCTCAGCAAGAGTACTAGGATCGGTGATAGAGCTTGATGAAGCTACTGCTGCAGTATTGTGGTATGATGGTTTATAACTCTGAGGTGGTCTATTAGCATTAGATTGTGACTGGCTGCCATGCTTCCAAGCTTGATTATGTTGTCTCAACTTAGGACACTGAGCCTTCCAATGACCTTTTTGCTTACAAAAACTGCACTCATCAAAGCCAACTCTTATGTAAGGCTTATTCTGATGATTAGAGGATGGCTTAGAGGGTACTGCTAGTACATAAGAATTTGAAGCAGAAAGAATTCCCTTTTCAAAATAAGACTGAAGACGTATTTCTTTAGCGAATAACTCACTGACAACAGAGTCAACAGAAGTAAGTGGAGAACGATGCAGAATTGAACCTCTAGGTCCTTCAAAATCACTTTGCGAAGTCTTGTTAAAAACCTGTACCAAATGTTGCGTTGCTCTCTACGCTCAATATAGGCACCACATGCCTTTAATTGCCGATTCTGTAAGAGCCAATTGATCCCAAAGATCCGTCATAGCGAGAATAAAACTCTTGAATACTCATATTCTTCGATGAAGAGCTCGTATGTCATTCTCTAATTGATACTTGTTTTGCAAAATTTGATTGTGTGAATAACCTTTGCAGATGATCCCAAACCTCCTTTGTTGTCTCATACTTCGCCAACTATGTACCTATGGAATGCTCAACAGAATTATTGATCCAAGTAATGATCTTTGCATTGTTTGTTTCTCATGTATCTATCAAAATAACATCCATCTCTTCAGTATTCTTAGGCATCACATAAGTTCCACTAACATACCCCTACATCTTCTTACCCTTAAGGAAATTTCTCATTACATAACTCCAGTACGAATAATTCTTTCCATCCAACCTCACACTCACAGATTGAAGCAAATCATCTCTTTCGATAGCTATAATTAACAAACAAACAGAACCAGAATGTAAAAGCAACGAAAGAAAAAGTACTAGATTGCAAAAACTGAATAGATATCACAGATACTCCACAAATATCTTCTTGAAATTATACGATTACTCCAAAACACAACACAAATTGCAGAAGATGAAATACCAAAATAATTACGAGACGTAACGAAATATCAAATTGCATAAGCTGAAGGAAAGTTGAAATACCAGATTTTGCAGAAGCGGAAGACAAAATATCACTCCAAAAAAAAAAATGGATCCGTGAAAGTTGTGTTTGGAATTAAGCCTCGTTCCATAAAACCAGCTCTGGTACCATGTTAAAACAATTCAATTAACACAAAAATAAATACGAACATGAAAGAGGAGGCTAGAATTCTCCTCAATTGATTTGTATTATTGTTCTTACTTTAACCTAAATACAAAGAGCTTATATATAGGTTAAACTGAAAATACTTTACTACCCTTAATAAATAAAACAAGATAAATATATTATTTAACAGTATCTACGTGTCTTGAATGTACAAGTGGACCAGTGAATGCCCCCCTAAGCCTGCATGTTGATCCATTACGTGGCTGGTAAAGTCTCTGGACACATATATGGGATATGTAACAGATTGGTTTGTCCAAAGTGCAAGAGAGACTTGGTGCTGTTAGAAGATAGTGATATCTGAAGGATCAAGAAATGGAAAGGAAATTTGGTAGGTTGATGAGAATGGTGAAGCAACAGAGAGGGAAGCTCTATCTTACGAGGGTGTGCATTACCATGCTTCTTTGTTGGCAAAAGTACTCATAGAAGCTAGCTTAGCTAGCACATTTTGCTGTATTTTTAGTGAGACTCAAATGACTGTCTGTGTTGTTAATTAATATTGTTTTCCTTTGATTTGATGTCTCTCATAAGCTTTTATGATACCTTGTATTCACTCACATTTTGTAGCTAGACTTGACATAACGTAAGAAATATTGCCTTCCACAAGTTTGTCTTTCTCTCTCAATTCATGGCAAATGTTTCTTTTGTAATTCAGTTGAACCAACTCCTCGAGGGACATTGCATTATAAATGTCTTAAGTGCATCAGTGTATGTGCTTGAATGTGTACCATGAGTACAATATTGTTGTGGGAGCTTCCATGCAAGCATCCTTGTCTTAATTACTTGCCTTGCATGCCTTGAATTAGAAGCATACCAGTTTCATCTTTGCTAAAATCCTTGTACTTGAACAGGGAAAAACTTGCTGCAATGGATTGATTTTGAATATATTGATATTAAGATAATATTTAATTCGATATATAACCATTCACAAATTGAAGTGTACTTGATCATGTAGCAAATCTTGCTGCATTGAGTTCATCAAGTTTGATTTCCTAATATAATAATTGTCAGGTTCCATCGTAAAGGATAAAAAAAACTGTATAATGTAATCACGTTTCGTAATAATAGTAGAGATTATTTTTTAAAATATTTTTTTATTTAGAAATATATTAAAATAATTTTTTTATTTTTTATAATTTATAATATCAAAACGATTCAAAAATATAAAAATAATAATTTAAAATAGTTTTTTTTGTTTTGTTTTTTGAAAACTCCAGCTCAACCATAAGGGTAAACACCTCCTTTAATAAAACCAAACCAGTGTGAACCCATGTGAGTGTTTCTACATTAGATCTTTTATTTTAACATATGCAAGGAGCTAGCACATGGGGCGCAATTAATAGCATCCATGCAACTTCGAAACAGACCCGAAAATAAGGGTGCCTTAGAGCTATCTTCCACGGAGATGGACAAATTACAACCCAAGTGAGAGACAGGGATGGCCTTGAAAACTAGGATTAGTTCTGACAAGTTCTTTTTCAGGTGTTTTATCAAGGAGACAAGCTGATGGGTCTGCTTCGTTATCTTCCTGTTCAAAGAGGGGCCCTTTCTTTCATGGTCCAACTCAAGGGGGCCGATACTTCACACCCACCACGCATTGTCTCTCCTACACAAATCTTCACAAGCTTTGTCTATATAAGGTCTTGCTTCACCAAGCTAATTTCTTGTAGCACAACCGCACCTTGACAATTACACTCAGCACACACTTTTATATGGCAGGAAACTTGGCCTCAATGAGATTGCCAAAGCTGCGATCATGGCAAAGGTGTTCAAGGATGGTTCGAGAGCAGAGAACGCGTTTGTACATCATTTGGAGGTGTACAGTGATTCTCCTACGCTGGGATGAGTGAATTTTTTATAGTGAAAACCAGTGTTGCTAGCGAGGTCTTAGTCTTGAGAACTTGGTTTGATCTTTTTTGTTTTGTGGCAAAGGTTTAATGGTCAGTAAAGCAGCTGATCTTGTGTAATTAGCAGCTGATTATCTTGTGTAATCATCAGGGTTTCAAATTTCAATGAATTAGTATGGAGATAAGAAATGGGTTAATGAGATCGTGTGTTGTATTTGATAAATTATATATATATTTTTAAATAATACAACAAGATAATTTATAAGAAATGTTTAGTTAAAATTTAGACAAGTAAGGAAATATATTATAAGTTAGAAAATTGGTAGAAGTGAGACAATAATGATTTAACACAAGCATTAATAAAGAAAAGGATTTCGTCAACTGAAAAGGTATTATATTAAAAACTGTCATGGATTTTGTACAAGCAGGTTAATAATATTAGATTGCCGAGGGCGAGACGTGATAGTAAAGGACCTGAGATCTGCACAGTAGGTCTCGAGTTCTAGTTAGGACGTGCACCTCTTATAAAAACCTGAGACAGCCGGGGTTTTACTCGCTCACCTGAACCCACAAAGTACGCTTTCCGGGAAGTGGAGTTTCCTCGAATAAAAAAATAATAATTTAAATTGCTAATATATATTAATAAATACTGGTCATTATAATTACTTAAATGTCTATTAAATTCAATAACCTTACATGTGTTATAAGAAATTATCTTGGAAGGTATATGTGCTTCTCAAGGGTTAACAAATTATTTAGTGTCTATGATAGACAGGTCATTGTAATGGCTAAGAAAAAATTTATAATCAAGATGTCTACATGTAATATCAATTTACTAATGTGTGAATATAAATTGTATATCCTTATACATGATAATATATATAAAAACTACCCTGTTCTTCTTCCGAGTTCAAATCTTCAAGTGATATTCGATGTAGTGAAGTTCAGGGCGTTACATTCTCTCTAGATTTTCAATTAAAAAGCTAGAAGTACATATGAAAATAATTATTAATTCAAAATAATTTAAATTTAAAATTTAATTAAGTAAATATTGATTATTGAAATCTTAGTTATTCATTGTTTTAAAAGGCTTAGATAAAAGAAAATATAGATAATGATTAAGAGAATAAGAGAGGATCTTAATCCCAAAATATCTATATAGAAAATCTATAGAGAAGTATATCCATCCTAGTTTATTATTTGTCTTGGATTTTTTTTTTCTTTTTTCTTTAATGTAAAACCAGAACCAATATTTGTCCGAGAAACAAGAATTGCATCTTTGATGTACTGAATTCCAACTACAATGGTTACTCATGTCTCGGCTTTTATATTATCTATATACAAACCAGAACCTAAAATAATTATTAAAGTCTGACATGAAAAAGAAGGGATTTTTTTCAACCCGATTGAGTATCTTTAACCTGAAATTAAATATTACAATTTATAACTATTTAATACATATACATAGCTTGATATTCATATAATTTTTAAAACTTTAAGGTTATTTATTTATTTTGAATTAGGTTAGAATCAGTGGACCGGTTTTTATATCAAACTTGAAACTCGATTTTTACTATCAAGTTTTTCCCAAACCCAATTAGATCTCAAAATTTCTTATCCATTTATCATCCCTATTCCAATTCCAATTCGATGCCATCAAATTCATGTTTCAATGGAGTCGAAAATGCTATGAGTTCATAATTTGCTCTTTTCAAACTTGAATTCTTTCTCAAATATGCTTCTTTAACTGATCGTGGCAATAGAAACTGGTGTTTCTGACAAGTGAACTTTGTTACCGAGGCTTAACTACATGGCAATGCGAATTAATATGGTATGGGGGTTAGAGTTTGAGAACTTCATGCGAGGCCAGAATGACCAAGAAGTATGCAAATGGTGTTTGTGGGGGAAAAAATTAGTGGCTGTTATAAAAGTAAATATCAATTTCCCTCCTACGCTTTCTGAAAGCAAAACGGGCGATCCTGTACCTTCTGATCCCAGCTTTTAAATTCTTATTAGATCTAGTTCAAGATTGACATCATTTGACTTTTTTTTTTTAAAAAAAAAAATTTAAAGTTTATTTTAAGTCAACTGTATTATAAAAAGTCAGTTAAGTAAGGTCAATCACTACAACATTATCCAGTTTTACCGACGGATTCATTCCGTCGGTGAATGAAATGCAATCCGTCGGTGAAAACCATTCGACGGATTCGCCGACGGAACACGTCTGTCGGTATAACAGTCGTCGGTAAATCCCATTTCCGTCGCTAAGTCTCACAAATAAAAAAAAAACGCCCACCGACGGTCTTGCGTACGGATACGCGCGCCAAAAAAAAAAGTTTCCCGCGGGAACATTACCGACGGAATAAATCCGTCTGCAATTTCAACGGTAATTACCGACGACATTACCGACAGAATTTCAGTCGGTAATTATGGCATGGCTGGTAATTTTGTTGGAACTCTCGTGTAATACGGTAATGCCGTCGGAATTTAATCACCGACGGATGATATCCGCGGTGATTCCGTCGGTAATGATGGCATGGATGGTAATTGTTCAAGAATCCTTCAGTTAAATACCGACGGATATTATCCGTCGGTAGGTATTTAAAATATATATAAAAAAATAATTTATTAATTGTAAAAAACCTTAATAAACAAATAAAAATGCATTAAACATTAAAAATGTAAAAGTAATGTTAAATAATATTCATTACAAATTTAATGTGTTTAAAAAACAAAATTAAACTAGAATAGCGGCGGAGTTGGAGGAGGAGGCGGAGGAGGAGGAGGAGGCTGATTGTTCCCGGGACCATACGGCAAAAAAGAAGTTGCACAAGTATCGTCACCCATCTTTGATCTCATCTCCATGACTATTTGACAGAGCTCATCATAATTCGTCGAGAGTTGTTGATATTGTTGTTTCAACGCAATGAACTCCTCGGACTAGGTGTTCGATACATCGATGGAGAGCTTCCAACGGTTGAGACACTACGAGTCGAACGCAAGTTGTCGGCCGTAGTGTTGGAGAGCCCGTAGACCCTATTTTTATCGGGTCCACAAGACGATCCCGCCTCCATCCACAAACTGATCGAAATCTGGATGGGTCGACGGATTGTCCCCATATCTCTCCCTCAACCAGCTATTATAGGTCTCCGAAAATTCCATCGGTAAAAAAATCATCAAATGCAATTCAAGATGCAATTCAAGAAAATAATAACTTACAAAATAAAATAAATGAACGAACATACCATGAAGTGCTGAGTACGGTTGTCCACGAACTGCTGCACCCCCTTTCGGCGGTCTTGACTCCGCACATGCGTCTCTAGAAACAGCTCCATTGGACTCGGTTCACGTCCAAGAGACGCAGCTGTAAGGAAAAAATAGGTTGAAAGTTAAATATATTATAAGGAACGACAAATTAATTAACGATATATTTCATTAAAATTAATATTACCATCCGTTTTGCATGTGCGCTGAATGGGACGGATCCGCCAGTGTGCGTGGTCACCGAACCATGAATTTGTCGGTTCCGGTTGTCGGTGCCGGACTGTGAGCGCCGTGAGAACCGCTATGAGGTCATGTGCTCAATATATGCCATCCATATTTCCCCCGAGATGAATGGCGGTTTGAATTCCTGCCAAACCGCCACCTCATTCCATCCTTCAAGACTGTTATCCCTCGCATGTCTTTTTGATTTTTTTGGGTGTCATACCAAAAATCACGCAACCTACTTCCATAGTAAAAAATTAGAATTTAAAACATAAAATTATAAAACAAAAATAAATATTATTTTCAATGTTACCTAGTTGCCGCGTGATTCTCCCATACCCTCCTCACAACATTGTTGTCCGCCCTATCCCACTCAAATTTGTTCGTGTATATAAATAATTCATATAAAATAAAAATAGTACAAGATATAAAATTATAAAAATCATTTATTACAAATAAGTGGAAATTAAAAATTAACACCGACACGAAATCGCTTAAACCATGTATCGATATTAGGTTTCCACTCAGGATGTTTGGAAACCTGGCTCCATTGAAACAATGGAATCTCCAACGACGATTTAAACGCCAATGTTATAGTCCTTACACCTCAATGTTTGTGAACCTGAAATTAAATAAAAGTAGTAATATCAATTAGTTGTTCATAAATTATGTTATAAGTATATATTAAAAAAACTAAAACCTAAACAAACTTACATTGAGAGGTCATCCTTCCATTGTGCCTGGTACTTGCGGGTGAATTGACCCCGCCGTGAAGGCACACCGCCGCTACTGCGTGAAACCGCGCTAGAAGAGGCAAGCATCACAAGTTGGCGTAGATTCCTCGCCGTGATCAGCACCTAAGGATACGTCCTCCTCGGCCGCTAGAAGAACTACTTGCAACCGTCTTCGACGACGTCTTGTAGATTTCATTCTACGCATCTACACAAATGTATACGAATAATTACATAATTAACTTTGATTATTTTAAAAAAAATTCGACAGAGTCTCCCCCTGTCTGGGGGGTCCCAAGTTGTCGACAAAATCATATTACACTTCCAATTTTATTTCACATCCCGATCCAATCATCCCGGATCTCAACCCAACTCATCATCATCAACACAACATTTTATTCAATAACATCATATAGAATTACAACTATGAACATTCATTGTTAAATTGGTACTTAGAGTTACAAACATTAGATTAAAGTCATACATTCAAATTTACGGATTAATATTGCATTTTTAACATAAATTCAACAATAACAATTATAGAAATACAAAAAATAATATCCTAAATTAAGATAAACTAATTAAATGCAATTATATATATATATAAATTAACATTTTTAAAATAAATCAACAATAACAATTATATATATAAATTAACATTTTTAACATAAAATTCAACAATAACAATTATAGCAATACAAAAAATAATATCCTAAATTAAGATAAACTAATTAAATGCAATTCTATATATATAAATTAACATTTTTAAAATAAATCAACAATAACAATTATATATATAAATTAACATTTTTAACATAAAATTCAACAATAACAATTATAGCAATACAAACAATAATATCAAAACTAAAAAAGTTCGAAAATCCCGCCAAACTTTTCGCTCCGTCGGCAATGCCGTCGGTAATGGTGCAGACGGGACACGTGTCAGACATGCGTGATCCGTCGGTAATGCCGTCGGTATTTTACGTCGGTAATAGTGCAGACGGACACGTGTCGGACATGCGTATCCGTCGGTGATGCCGTTGGTATTGGACGTCGGCAATTCCATCGGTATTTGTGCAGACGGACACGTGTCAGACATGCGTGCGATCGATCCGTCAGTGATGCCGTCGGTATTGGATGTCGAAAAAGCCGTTGGTAATCCGTCGGTGAATGTGGCAAAATCCCGTAAATTTTTTTGCAACTCTCTATGAAATACCGACGGGTTATATTCCGTCGGTGAATGTGGCAAAATCTCGTAAATTTTTTGCAACTCTCTGTGAAATACCGACGGGTTATAGTCCGTCGGTCTATCCATCGGTGAAATGGCAAATTTTTCTTATTTTTTTTATATAACCCTGTCAAAAAATCTTGAATTGCATTCTTACAGCACACACAACACAATAACAAAGGCTGACCCTTAAAGAAGAATAAATATTTCATGTTTCAAATTATTACATTATAAAAATAAGGCTTTATAACATGTTTAGTTAGTCGGAATTTTCATCTTCGTCCTCTATTGAATTGTTATCATCAGCTTCATCGCACTCTTCAATTTCATTATCATCTTCTTCAACAACATTATTTTTTCCACTAGTAGAGCTCAGAACAACATTCAACTCCTCTGCGTCAACATCAACAAGACTATCATTGAAAACATGAAAATTCAAATTTTCTTCTAAGTCAATCGACTGAGCAACTCGGTATGGTTCAACCAACTCACTAGCTTGAAAGACTTCATCTATCACACTTGTGTCTTCGTTCTCATCCCGAACAACCTCGACACGACCCTTGGGTTTTGTTTTTAAAACGGATAACCAATCAACTCTTGATCGGTCCTTTCTAAAGGAAGGGGTGTATGTGTAATAAACTTGTTGGCATTGCTTTGCGAAAACAAAGACGTCGTTTACGTTGCGGTGTCTAGCTTTTGAGTTGATTTCAATGAGACCATAGTGAGGATCTACTCTGATTCCTCTGTCAGTTGTGTCATACCAATAGCATTTGAATAAAAACACTCTATTTTGCTCGCTATGATATTGCAGTTCGATGACCTCTTCCAATCTACCGTAGTAGTCAACTTCAAACTCACTAGAAGTCGATCCCTTAATACAAACACATTTGTTGTATGTCTTTCTTCCATGCCCATATTCTTCAGTATGAAAGACATATCCATTGACAAAATATCCATTATAGCACTTGACTTTTCTTTTAGGGCCCAGACATAGTAAAGACAGTGAAATAGCAGCACTACCTCCCATTTGATAAACCTAGCTTGTAAATTAAATACAACAATATTCAATAAACAGATATTATGTAACATTGACTACAATTAATTACATTGCAAGAGATAATGAGTTTGTGATAGGACTTACATGTGTTCTAAACCATGTGGCAAATTGTTCATCTTGTAATTGAAACATCCGAGATTCGGTCACCTGTGAGTTATTGGACAAGAAGTATTGTCGATGTTGCTGCAAGGTTGTTCCAAATTATATGAGTGTATGGTATCACAAAACATAAATAGTACACTCTTGACAAAGTTTAAGTCGAACATCTACTTACTTAATACAAGGTCTCGGCTCATCACGGTTAAATAAGACATAATTGTGTGCTTGTCTCGAACTCTATTTCGGACAAATATCTTCCCCTCATGGCATTTTTAGGTGTGGGTCGTCCGAGATTGGAGAATATTGACAAGTTCCCACTTGAATGCACTTCACCACCATCATCATGCCATGGAACACGGTTTATCCTCGTTCTCAAATGAGGTTCGAAATAGTATGAGATAAATGTTGAGATCTCCTCAACAATATACGCCTCACATATTGACACCTCAACATGCGCCTTGTTCTTAACCTTTTTTTTTTTAAGATTGAACAAGTACCTGCATATTAATAAAAAATTATCAATTAAAAACATTAAAATAAAAATAAAAACATTTAATTATAAATGTCATAGCAACTGTAATATCTAACCTCTCGAATGGATACATCCATCTGTACTGGACCGGTCCTCCAACTTTTACCTCAAACGGTAAATGTATGGGTAGATGCTCCATTGAGTCAAAAAATGATGGAGGGAATATCATCTCAAGTTTGCATATTGTCTCGACGATATTCTTTTCAAGCCTTTCAATGTGATCAACATTCAACTTGCTCGGAGCATATGTCTCCGAAGAAATGACTAATCTCCGTTAGTGCATCCCATATCCCCTTTGGCAACAAATCACGAAAAGCTAATGGGATGAGTGTTTGCATAAACACATGGTAGTCATGACTCTTCATTCCATATAATCTGCATTCCTCCGTATTAACCAGCCTTGATATGTTCGAGGCATGTTCATCGGGGAAACGCAGACTCTTAAGCCATTTGTAGACTAGTAGTTGTGCGTTTTTCTCTAGCACGAAGCTTGCTCTTGGTTTTGCGACTCGTGACCCATCACAAACCAACTCCATATTTTTACGGTTACAGAAAAGCGCTACATCCAATATAGCCTTGATGTTGTCCTTTGTCTTCCCCTTCACATCCATGACGGTGTTGAAAATGTTCTCAAACACGTTCTTTTCAATGTGCATGACGTCAAGGTTATGGCGGAGAAGATAGGTCTTCTAATAAGGAAGCTCCCAAAATATACTTCGCTTCACCCAATTATGGGTCAAACCAAAACCAGGAAATTTCTGCTTATCTAATTGGAGACCAAACACAATTTCACCGTACTCTAACACAACATCAAACAATTCTTCACCGGAAAGACGCGGGGGTGCAACATCATTTTCAACTCGCCAACAAAGAAATCCTTTTTGTTCTTTCTGCACCTGTGGTTATGTGGCAAGTAACGACGGTGACGAGTCAAAAAAGAAGCTTTACCCCGTTTGTTAGCGTGAATGCCTTGTTGTTCTCCATATAGTATGGACATGCTAGCTTTCCATGCATGCTCCAACCGGAAACCATTCCATAAGCGGGAAATCATTGATAGTCCACATCAAAGCTGCTCTCACAACAAAATTTTGTTTCCTCGAGATGTCATAAGTCAAAGCTCTAGAGGACCACAACTGCGTCAACTCATCAATCAACGGACGAAGACAAACATCTATATTCCGCCCCGGACTGCTTGGACCTGGTATGACCATAGATAAAAACATGAACTCCGGCCTCATACACATCCCCGGTGGCAAGTTATAAACCATCAAGTACCAGCCAACAAGAATAAGGAGCACCAAATGACTCGAATGGGTTGAATCCGTCTGTACACAACCCAAGACGCACGTTCCTTGATTCAAAGCTGAAAAGTGAGGATGCATACCGTTAAAGTGTTTCCGGGCTTCACCGTCGGAAGGATGAACCATCACTCCATCAACCGCATGGTGTGATTGGTGCCATGTCATGTGCTCAGCAGTCCTTAGTGACATGAATAACCTCTGCAGTCTAGGTGTGATTGGGAAGTATCTAAGTTTTTTATATGCCACGAGAGTGTTCCCTCTACCGGTTCCGGGTTTGTAACGGGAATGCCCGCATGTCATGCACTCGGTCATCTCAACATTTTCAAGGTAGTATAACATGCGAAGTTAGGGCATATATCAATTTTCTCGGTATCCTAAACCGAGGGGTTTCATCATGGACTTGGCAAGATAGAAGTTCTCTTTTAGCCTGTTCCTTTCGGGTAAAATGCTTTCGCCCATTCAATAATCTTGTCATAACCGGCCTCACTCAACCCGTGATCGACTTGATGGTGAACACCGTGCTACGGTACGATAATTTATCGTGGTTCGTGCGGCCATCCCATAATGGTTCGTAAGAATCTCTCAACGGATCAAAAACCTTCTTGCTGCATCCGCATTAGGTTCTTCTTCTACGATTGGACATTCCCCGACATTACCTTCACTCATTCTCATTGCATCCATAACCATATTCCCGTAAGGATTATCGTTCTCATTTCCAACTTCATGCATGTTGCTAGCACTAGAAGTTGACCCAACCACCTGTTCTTCCATGCTCTCATCAGGAACAAATAGTTCTCCGTGAGCATACCAACACAAGTAATCTTCCATGAAACCTTTGGTTAGAAGATGCATCGTTACAACATCTTGATACAGAAACTTTAAATTTTTACACTTCCCGCATGGACACCTAATACCGCCATCATGAAAATTCCTCGGAATAGATGTTGTGAAATTAATAAAACCCTGGACACCGTTACAATAATCCATCCTCCGCAATCCTTGGGGTGAGTCCAGATACATCCATGAATGATCATCCATGACTTCTATTGAACCTCTATAAAACATAACAAAAATATTGGTTTTCCCCGACATTATCCAACAAACTAAAACAACACTTATGTTAAATATTCATTATCAATTATCAACTATCAACGTTCATACATACAAATTTATACATATATAAATTTACAGAAATCACAACTTCGAAATATAATTGATAACAATTAAACAAGACACTTAAACAAGCTATTAATTATTTATTTCATCACAACGACACATTTAATTCGGTGTAATTCAAACAAAATTTCAACAATTTACAAACAAATATAATTTGACAAAATCTAAAACAAACTATAACAACTACAAAATTATACATTCATACTACAAGTTTCTTTGACAAAAAACAATTAAACAAGTACAAACGCTAACAAAATACATATACTAAAACAATAAAATTCACAATTAAATATTAAAACTAAAAAGGATAGATTTACTTACAAAAAAATGATAAAATCTACAAGAAACGGATATTGTGACCACGTACAAGATATAAGAAACTTGAGTGCTCGTGTTGAGAATAGTGGAGAGTTTGGGAGGGGAGCTGCAGTTTGGGAGGGGAGAGGTGGGATGGGAAAGAAGAAGAAGGAGAAACAGAGGAAGAGAGTGTCGGCAGATGGGGGCATATAATGGTTTTCTCCGATTAAATCACCGACGGATTGATTCCATCAGTGATTCCGTCGGTGAAAGTGCCACGTCACTGTACGGCTATCTCAGTTTGAATCCCTCGGTAATTTCTGTCTGTAAAATCGCCTAACGTCACCACGCCGTTGCATATTTCCAGACGAGCAGTATAACCGTCGGGCGAAACCGTCGGTATATACCGACGGTTTTGCCGATGGATTTATTCCGTCGGTATATACCGACCGATTTTGAGACGGAATTATTTCCGTCGGTATATATTACCGACGAAAAAATTCCGTCGGTAATTCCGTTGCTTTTCTCTGGTTTTCTGGTAGTGAATGAAATTTAATCGAGTTAATATCTTTTTTAAATTATCTTAAAACTTAGGCTATATTATCCGGATTTTCTGGGTTAATCTATTGAGCTGGATTTAATAAATTCAAATCATATAACATTGCTTCTCAGCATCGTTTAAATTATTGAGTAGTGAATCTGTCAAACTGTCACCTACATAACCTTCAGCTGGCCGGCATGTAAACCTATTTCTTAGCAGGTTTGGCAACAGGGTTGCTGAAGCACGTACAAGATTAGGAAAAGGAACACAAGGAATGTGGAGGCATGGATCTACTAAAGCAACACAAAGTGGGAAGACAAAACAGAGAAATTACAGTGGAAGATGTTACTACTCAATTTTTGGACCTTACTTTTTTTTTTTTGAATAAACCAAAAAAAGCAAAATAACAAGAAAAACCCAAAACATATCTTCTTAATGTCTTTGCGTCACTTGCAGTGTCTTTTTCTATGCGTTCGGTTGTTAACACGCTCTTTTTAGAAAAAAATCAAAATTTACAAAGGGATCAGATGTGAAAAGAAAGAAGTTGAGGGACCAAATTATTTTTGAGTTACTTGGTCACCAAGTTTGCTTGGAGACCAAGCATTTTTTTATCTAACACACAGAAAAAGATTTACGGGGAAATTTTTTAGAGAGACTAGAAAAACAATTCCCATGCACCACACTAAAACCATAATTCCCATCATCCCTTACATCATCTGCCACCACTCTGAATAGAGCTTTGACCGACAACTCTTCCTTATCACCATCAGCAGCATTGCCGACCATAACCTCTCCCTTTCCAAAACAAAAGAAAACTATCAATCTCTCTTTTTACCCGAAACCCATATAAACAAAACTGAAGCCTTCACCCGTTTCTCTTTCATTGTCTAGGATCAGCACCACCACAGGCCCCATCACCATCATCAACCATACCTATGGCGCAACCCAACAACCTTTAAAGCATCATCGACCAATCATCTTGTTCTAGTTACCAACCTTAACTCCTCTATCCATAACAACCATGACAACATTGATTTTGGCTGAGGAGTTATGGCGGCAACACTAATAGCGTCTATGACTTCTTTTTGTTCATAATAGTCACGACAACTAAACACCAGTCATGACCGCTTCAGATCCACTCATCTTTCTGGTTTTACTTGTGGAGGTGCGTGGTTCCATGTGCAGTCAATGTTCTAAACTTTTAGAAGCTTCCAGTTGGTTCACAAGTTTTAGGACTTCTTCAGATTGTTTTGTGAATTTTGATTGGCCTGTTTTTTTGCAAATTTTAAATGTTTAATGTGTGTGTTTAAATCATTGTTTGAATTATTTTGAATTTTGGTGATTTGTAAAAATATAATTGTAGGGTGTGTGGGTGAAATATAGTAAAAAAATAATGTGTGTTTGCATTTTCTTATAAGTTTTTGAATGCTTAAAACCAAAAAGATAAAAAAAGAATTAAATGTTTTAATTGCATATGGCTAAGTCTCTTAAAAATAAAAATAAAAATCATATATTTTTCTTTTAAAAAATAAAATACATGGTATGTTTTATTTTATTTTTAACATGCATTTTGGATTTAATGATCAGTTCATTGAATCTATCAGAATTTGGTCAAGATTCCAATAATCACTAAAATTTTAATTCATGGGGATTAATGATTAATATTCTGGTATAAATATTGAAACTCCAAATGAGGCTGATATCTAAATATCAGGAGTTGACCAGAAAACTCTCAGAGTTATTCTAAATATTCATCAATTTTAATTAGGAGTATATTTCGCTAAAATATACAAATTACAAAAAAACTTTTTTCATAAGAATTTATTTGGGTACATGAACCCAAAATAAATTCTTAACACTAAATTTATTCACATGAATAAATCTCAATTCTAAGATATAGATAGACTACCGATCAAAAAACCCCTCAAAACCACATCAAACCACACAATGCAGCTTACCTTAGGTAAGGTGCGCTAGGAGGGCTAATACATTCTCTAGCCACAACCAGTCCTTTACCCTGAAAATCACTAATAAAATTAGTATACCCAGGTTTCCTAGCGATCTTAAACCAAACAACTAGGTGGAGACTCCTTCAAACCCCTTACTTCGCGTGTCCACGTGCAATAGAATGACGACTCCACTAAAGAAGGTATTGTTTGTTATAGTATTGGACTAAGCTTTGTGTATTTGATGTGGTTTATCTGTTTTGATATGGAAACTTCAGGTTAAGTGGGAAAGTAATAGCTTACCCTATGATTTTCAGTCAGGGTTTAAGTTCGTGAAACCATCCAACTCTTTATATTACTTACTTGGTCTCTAAAAAGGGGTCTCTCACCATCCTAGTAATCACCTTGTTTTGCATCAAGGCAAGCCCATCTTGAAGCATCTTGAATTTAGGACTTATAAGTGACACAATGGTCGTCACTTAGGAAATTTTTGTTGTAGAGTTTGGGCAAGAATCAAAATTCTTGTTCATCATGCAAGCATTACGACTGTGTGTCACCTCTTGAAGGGTAAGTTCATCATATAAAAACATGCTCATACATTTGACATGCATGTATCCTTACATGCATATATCCTCGGCTAGGCTGAAACATAGGTCCCCCACTTAAGGTCTAATACACCTGACTAAAAGAAAAGATGGAAAACAAAGAAAGAGCTCAAATAGAAGCTTATTATCAGAAAGAAATTGAAAGCATCAAAGGTGAAGTAGTAAGACTCATAAATTTGCTCGAAAAAATGCTGAGTTTCAAGAATGGAAAAGGAACGTTTGCATAACCTCCCGTGAAAGCACTGTCAGCCCACGTCCCCCACACATCTCATAACTTAGGGGAAAAGTTAGTAACTAGTAGCATTTTATCCATTTTCCTTCCTGCCAACTCAAGCTCAAGTTATCGTGGATCTAACAATAGAAGGACCTTTTGTCGATATATCTACCAGTCCCATAGACCATGATAAATGGGTTGCTCTAGAAGAAAGATTAAAAGCAATTGAAGGAAATATTCTGACTGACCTTGTATTAGCAGCTGAAGTTTGTTTGGTTCCAAACGTTATGGTGCTGAAGGAGTTCAGAGTGTTGGATTTCATCAAGTACACCGAGTTAGAATCCCGAACACCTATCTTCGGTCATACTACAACAAGTTGGCTGAAGTGATCCATAATGATAAAATGCTAATCTATTTCTTTTAGGATAGTCTCATAGGGTCTATAATGAGCTGGTATATAAGACTGAATAGTACCAAGATTAATAAGTTGAAGGATCTGGCAGACGCCTTCTTAAAGTAGTTAAATTCAATCTAGACACTACTTCTGACAGAACCAGCTTGATGGCCAAACCAAAAATCTGTGAGGACATAAGCACAAAGATGGCGAGATAAGACAATAAATGTCCAACCTCCATTGATATGAACAGAAATGGTGATGTTGTTCACCAACACCTTCCAATCCCCTTATTATGAGCATTTGATGGGAAACTCAGCTTGGCATTTCTATGAAGCCGTAAGGATTGTCGAAAAAATTGAACAAGTTATCAAAATGAAAAACATTGGAGGTCCTACCATATATTCCATAACAAGTATGAGAGATGAATCAGAAGATGACTCTTAGATGGGAAACCTTAGTTGTGAGGTCCAACCAAATCTCGCTATAGCATCAACTGCTCAAATGCCTTTGTTAAATATTGACATAACTCTACTACTCGAGTTTGTCTACCAGTATCTATTAGATTCAAGATTTATTGCCTCAACTCCATCAAATCCCATGTAAGCACCATTTCCCAGGTGGTATAATCCAGACGAGAGATTTGAATATCATGGTGGGGTCATGGGCCATTCGGTTGAAAATTGCAAAAATTTCAAGAATCAAGTCTGAAAGATGGTAAGTAAGAGGCATGTTGAGTTTGTGAAGGATGGTGTCATTGACCATATTGTCACTGGATCATCGAGAGCATAATAAAGATCAATAAGCGATGACAAGACATAAATGATTGCTAGAGAAGTTGATTAGGGTGTCACATTGTCAACGATCTTGTTAAACAATTTTGCTATTCAACACTTTTGTTTTGGGATCACACCTCATCTGTAAACCCCGGGTAAAAAAAAAAAAAAGAATGGTACGAAAAGTGCTAGTGTAAACACCGGCGAGAAATCGGTAATGTTGTCGTGGCACGGGAATAAGTCATAAATGACTAAAAATGGAAAATAAATATAGTAAAGTGGCTCCGATGAGACAGTAAAATGATTGGGTGCTTTACACAAAGATGAAATAAGGAGATTTTGATTTTTGGGTGAAAAATCATAAATTGACTACTTTTACGTTGAAAAATCGTAACTCTTGATTGGGTTGTTAGAAAAATATGCAAATTTGTGTAGAGACTTCTAATATATTTTCTTAGCTTTGGTTAAAATTTTAGAAGTTTTGGAGAAATTGGGATTGTTTTTAGAAAAATCGCAATTTGACCAGTTTTGCACCATCACACATAACTTTTAATATGATTGACAAATGGAGTTGAAACTTTGTGTGGAGCATTCTAATATATTATTTTACCATGGGGTAAAGTTTCAGAATTTTTAGAATATTATTTCTGGTGATTTTTAAAATTTGCACGAAACAATACCAGTAACCGGGTAAAAAAAATATATACCAGAGACAAATGGTGATATAATTAAAAGAAAGATTATATAAATTAGTTGAAAAGTCAGCCTTCAAAGGGCTGTTTCCAGCTGACCAAAAGGAAAAAGAAAAGAAAATGACTCATGAGGACTAGATAAATTTAAACATGAAAGGCAAGGGCTTAAATGCAAATAATGAAAATTTTACTATATAAACCTCATTTTGCTTGGGGTGTCCAGCGGGTTACAGGGAGACAAAGAGGAGTTAGGGATTTTCTTACATCTTCTCTACAATTCTTTCATCAATTCTTGAAAATAATGCATGATTATGCAGAGTTAAGATAATTAAGAAGGTTTATGGTGAGCTACACTAAATATTTGAGTGATCCAAGGGTTTTAAAGCTTGTGGAGGAAGAATGAAATGTAGAGGAAGGAAGAAGAAGGAGGGAGATAAAGGGTGGTTTCTCCTTGAGGTTCCTTCTAATTAAATTCCTTGTTATCTTGGTAGTAAATATGATTCTATTGTGTTGATTGTAGAAATTTCATACATTTATGCTTGGGTGATAATGTGCTTGATTATGGAACTTTGTGATTAGCATATTGGTTGTAGTAATTTGTGATATTGTGATGAAATTTTGTTTGTTGGTATGAGAATTGAATGGGTTAGTGTTTAATTGAGTAAAAAGTTGAAGAAATTTCATGCTACCCTTTACGTGAAATTTTGGCATTGGTAGAAAAATATAGGGAATGTATATGATTGATGAAATGAAAAATTACCATGCTCAAATGAATAAAATTAACCTTAGATAAGGTTTTGAAAACTAGAATCAAAGAAGAATTAATCCCTCCTTGAATGTTAAAAAAAAGGAGAAGAATTCGACAAGGCTAAATGGAAGAAGAGGAAAATGGTATTTGACTAAGTTAGGATTTTAGTATGAATGGAAATATATTTAATGGGGTTAAATAATGCATAAACAAGTAGGATGTAAATGGAAAAAAAATGTCATCCTTACTAAATGATGCAACCATATTATTTGATAGTTTTACCCATATTTACCTAGTGTTTTGCCTATGTTTTATACATAAAATGCATTGATATTCTTTGTTTTATGTTTTGAAGGAACTTTTGGATGAAAGATTCAAAAAGAAGTAAATTGGAGATAATTGGCAGATTTGATCTCCAGTCGTTGTTTTGTGCAGAGCTTGAGCTTTAGAGGTCGAAACGAAGTGATTTCAGTGGTATTAGAAAGCTAACATCCATACCTTTCTATACATATAAGGAAAGAAAAATAAAAAGAGAAAGAGCATGGAAATCATAGCCTTCAAAGTAAAATCTCTCATTTTGCCAGTGTTAACCTTCGGTCATTCCGACTTAAATATCTTGAACTACAGAAGTCCATTTGATGCAAACTCAATTTTGTTGGATTCCTTACTCGAAGACTTATCATCCTACCAAATTCAACAGAAAAAGAGCTCATATGAGAGAGATATGATTTTTCTAAAATGACATATGAATTTTGCTAGGATACATGTTTTGTGAAGAAATAAGTTCAAATTATGTCCCAAAATATCCAAACCGATATCCAAGTCTTTATTTCAGCAATTTAGCTCCTCTATGTCAAAAGTCAAAGCTTGAAAATTTTATGCAAGGCTATTTCTCCTTTTTTTAAAAAATAGTTATTGAAATACTTAAATGTAAATTGTCTATTTAGAAAAGGACTATTTTGTAGAAAAGGGATTAGGGTTTCCTAGGATATAAAAAGAAAGAGAGAAAGGAAAGAGGGGATGGCTAGCCAAGAGAAAAAAAACGCACATCCCTTCAACAGAACTCGAAATCATGTTTTCTTCCTTCTTTTTGATTAATTGTTCAGTAGACATGTAAGACTAAACTCTTTTTCTTGGTTGCAAGGACATAGAAACCTTCGGATTTCAAGAACTGTTAGATTTATTTCACATTTTCTTTTCAGTTTATATGATGAATAAATGTGTTTGTTCTCCTATGCTTATTTCCTGTGATTGTTTATTTAATTGCTAGAGCGGACTCTAAGTTATTATTGTGAACAATCTATTGCTAAGTTTGTTATCAAAACCGGAGTTGTGGTATATAAACTTGCGAAGCAACTGAGATTAATAATTGTGGCGGATCCAGATTAGTAATCCTAGGGAGAACATTCGATCAATTAAAGCAAACATGAAATACGAACAATTATGTTGTCTAGATTTATCAACTCATCTAGTTCTTAAGGTTGCCATTGAATTAAATTACTAGTGGTACACTGTGGTTGTTTGATGGTTAGGATTAGTTATACAGCGGATCTGTTAACTAATCAACATAAAAAAAGATAAATATTTAGAGTATAAATTGATGTTTTGTTTCCATGATCAGTTCTGATTTCCGTAGGTGGATGTTGACTTGAAACCAAGGTTTGTTCTCTTGATAATTTTCTGATTTTATTTAATTTCACTTGATAGTTTTCTGTTTTCTTTTGCTTTAGCCTAGATAACCTCCACCCCCCCAAATTGCATATCATCTAGCATAAAAATCTGACTTGAACCTTTCTCGTGGGATGGACCCTTTGCTTGGTCTATACTATATTGTGCATTGTGTTTTAAGTTAGGCTAATTAATTTGTGCGATCGCGACATCGCAACACTAAACTAAGAAATTTGGCAAAGTGAGGAAATTAATAAAAGGATGGAATGTGGATGTGAGTAATGATAAAATTAGTGTTGAAATACATTAAGAAACATGGTGAGAATGATTGAATTGCAAATTAAATAGGATGGAAGGAAAATCTTAATTTTCCATCTTGTAAAGGTGTGGCCAAGTTCATGAAAATAAATGAATTGGGTTGTTAAAGTTGGTTGTTAAATTGTGATAAAATCCTTGTTTAATCTTATTGTTGTAATATATAAGGATTAGGGAAAATGGTGGAATTGAAGTCATGGAATGGATAATACAACCAATTTATTAGTTGGATAAACAATGGCGATAAATGTATTATAAATAAAATAATTTATTATGGGTATATAGATCAGAAGTAGTTTATTAGTGATTTATGAATATGAAGTTTAAATTTAATTTCGTGATGACGAAATAAATTTAAATTATTTCAGAAAGAAATAATTGTATAAGTGATTTAGTAATTCCTGTTGGTATAGGAGAGTTGCCTACGGGAGGATAACATCAGGGTCGTACATTCCGTGACCAAACTGCAGGTAGGTGTCCGACACCTAATCTATTTAGGGAATTTTATGAATGTTAAGATATTATAATTTTTCTTATAATACCATTGTAAATATGAACATTGATGTGATATTATTATTAAGAAAATTAAAAAAATTTTGTTGCCTGGTGAGGAATTGGCGGCGGTGGAACTAATTGAAGGATTGTAATGATTAATATGAACGGTATCATATATTTTCGGAAAAAAATTGTAGTGTGTTATGCTTTTAAAGTTGATAATAAAGTAATTTGTGATATTATTATGTATATCGTGGTGTCCTAATTGCAGACAAATTTATACATTAAATAAGTGCCCAAGAAATTTGGCGGATGAATTAGTGACCCGGTAAATGCGTTAGTGCCTAGAGAAAATGAGCGGATGAATTAGTGACCTGGTAAAGGGGTTAATGCTTGGAGAAATTGGAAGAATGAATTAGTGACCTGGTAAAGGGGTTAATGCATGGGAAATTGGACGGATGAATTAGTGGCTCGGTAAAGGGGGTCGGTGCCTGGTAGATTGGACATATGAATTAGTGGCCTAATAAAGGGGGTCAGTGCCCGGTAGATTGGGCAAATGAATTGGTGGCCCGGTTGACACGACCAAAAGATTGATGTCTTCTCCCAAGTGCAGGAGTGTCGAAGTAATAAATAACCCGGCAAGACCAGGGTCGAACCACGAGAGAGGTTAATTGTATAAATTATAAATAACAATACAACAACAACAACAACAATAATAACAATAATAATAATAGTAATAATAATAATAATAATAATAATAATAATAATAATAATACTCAGTACGTGGCGTTGTTATACCTGAGAATGATGTAAAAGATCGGGTCACAGGTTTCCAGCCTATATACTGATTTTATGAGAAGATCAAAGAGATATATTATATAATATAAACAGATTTCGATGCGAATGAACAAGGCAAGACCAACAATGTCGGGATCCTTGATCAAACACAGAGCATACTTAACGTATATAACATATAACAAGAATGTAAATAATAATAATAATAATAATAAAAAGAAGAAGAGGAAGAAATTAATGAGAACTTTGAGATGGAAGATTAATGTAAGGATTAAACAATGATAAAAACAAATGTCAAGGTTAGAGGATTCACTAATGGTATTTCAAATAAATATAATATAAACTCTTTTTATTACTCAACTAGAAACCACACACAAAGGAGGTTCTAATCGGATGATTTATCATTAATGGCTCATTATAAAGTATTAACATGATCATATTAATTATCTTGTCTAAGTAACACCATACTTATAAGTATCATCAGGCATTCATGTTGCTAGCTTATGTTAACAACAAATCAAGTTCCTATCATAACAACGATGTCGGCCGAAAACTATGAAGGATCAAGCATTCGATGTACCAAGTGTTATACAACATAAATCTAGATTAACCATTTAACAAGCAAGGTATTAAGAATTAGTAAGATAAAAAGATAAGATATGCTAATAACAATTTATCTTGGATATAAACATTAAAGTCCATGTTGAGTTTATATTATACCTATTCTAACACCATTAGTAAAACCTTTTCACCTTGACATAATTAACTTAGCTAAACATAATGAAGAAGAAAAACATAAATAAACAAGATAAGGACATGATTATGATATAAGTTAACTAAGTATATGAAAGGAAATGAAAAAGCATAAATAAGAGATTAATATAACATGAAAGAAAACTTGAACATTACAAAGATATAAAGAAAGAAAGCAAGAACATGATTTTGATCTGAAAAATAATATATCTAAATACATGGCAAATGCCTCCTTTTATAGGCTAAGATTCAGAACTATTGATTGGTGGACTAAGAAAATAGTTGGTGGCCAACCATTGATTTGGTGGCTGGTTTTTGACATTGTTGGCAGATTTTTGATATTGTTGGCTGGCCAAAACATCATTGCTAACATCAGAATTTGAGTCCTTTGTTTCATGAAAGCTGTGGGCAATTGACTCAGCTTTCCAACAAAAAAAAAACCAGAGCTCATTTGGACTTCTAGAACTCAAGATATGAGCTGAAAACCGAAGTGTTTGAGTTGCGAGGACAGTTCCGACTTCTCCGTTGTTGCTAAGATTTGAACTTGAAAATGGCGAATTGATTCTTGGACCCTCATGAAAGTTTTAGGTCTATGTCTTATCTTTCCATCCATATAAAGTGGACCTAAATCCGAGTTCTACAACTCCAGTTATGATCAAATAACCGAATGGTGTTCCAGTTTGGAATTGAACCAAGATCTCTTCTCTTAGCCTAGTCCTCTTTTTGTCTCTTCACTTTCAATTGTTAATCACATCAATCAATCCTTTGAATTGTGAGATATACCCGCATTCAAAACAAGCATTTACCATAAATTAAAGATATATTATATTATTAGACTTGTTATTATAAAACATGCTTTAGTTAGGGAATTTAACGATACTTTAGTGCAATACGATGATATAAAGCCTTAATGAGAATGCACTTTTAAGTACTAATCACACCCCCAACCAACTTATTACTAGTCCCTAGTAATCAAAGCATTAAAATACAAAAACAATTTGCAAGTTCCACAAAGCAAGGTATTCATCATTTAACTTCCATTAATCTATCCAAATAAACAAACTCTCATTAAATTTATATATCTGCTTCATACTTCTTAAACAAGATATTAATAAACCTTCTTTTTGTGCTCAGTAAATCAAAACATAGCTATGGAGCTTTTCATGGAAGAAAACAAAATTTTTGTTCCAATGTTTAAGGTTAACTTCCTTGGGTTGGGATTACTATCTTTTTTTTTTTTTTTTTGAAAGCAAGAATTTATAATACAATGTATCTTGAACCCATGTAACGAGCTTTTAGCTAATGACTCCTGCATCAGTTGGTCTTAGGGCATCGTGTGTTGAGACACCCCTACGAGCTTAGTAACTCGGGTTACGAGATACCGATACATAGATAGTGCAATGTTTGATTCCCTTAAGCTTTTCTCCTTAACCCATGTAACAAGCATTGGGCCAATAGCTCCCAAGTCGCTTGACTTTAGGGTACTAGGTGTTAAAACACCCCTTCGGGCTTAATTGCTTAAGTCAAGGAGGCTACGAAACCAAACTTATCTACTTTTATTTTATTTATTTATTTCTTTGTTTTTGTTTTTGTTTTTTGTTTTTGTTTTTTTTTTATATATTATCCCTTTCCCTTAGTTGTTACCATTAACAAAAGAACATAAATAATGTAACAATCCAATATGCAACCCACAATCATATGTTAAAGTGTGTGTGTGAAAATGAAGGTTTAAAAATACTTGTTAAATGAGTATATGAGCGTAATTAAGTGATAACAATGCGAGAGTTTGTAAATCGAATATTTCAAGAAGTATTATAATAGACCTTGTTAAGAATGTTTACTAAGATGCGTCTCAAGAGTCACTAAAGTTCATCCTTTACTCTGCCATCCTAGTAACAACAGGTTTGCAAATGGTTGTAATAATAGAAAACACAGTTAGTTAATTTTTTTTTTTTAATATCAACTACTACCCTCTCCCCCAACCAAAATGAGACATTGTCCTCAATGTTCTAAGGCAGAAAGATAGAGTATAGAAGACATCACCTGAAACAAAGAACTATCGACAAACCTGAAACACACTTTAAACAAATATAAGAAAGCACAAAACATAAATATTATGCTATTAATAAAACCAAAAAACACAAGTTGTCACAGACTAAGGCTCAAATCCAATCTAAGCTTTTTACGGCGTTCCGTGATTGACCAACTAAGTCGACTCATAGAGGAATCAACTACGGGATGAAAGATTGAAGTTCATCAATCAATTGTTCAGCAAAGAGCAGCAGAGATGAGGATTTGTCGTGCTGAAAATGCTAGAAATTGTTGTTCCACAACATGATCAAGAAAAGACAGTAAAGTATTATAAAAACCATTAACATTTAGCAAACCTATAGGTTTTTGGTGAATGTTCAATTGAGCCCAAGATGAAATATGAAATATCTCTTCTAAAGTTCCCAAACCACCTGGTAAAGCAATAAAGGCATCAAAGATGGTTAAACATTACGTATAGTCGTTCGGACATTGTGGAGACCCGTAGTTCCTCTTCGACCGTTTTTCCAATGATGTCCCCTTCGGCTAAAGCTTTGGGGATGCCCCCAAAACTTGACTCGCCTCCTAAAAATGTTGCTATTGAAACACTCCCCATTAACCCAAGGCTACCTCCCCCATACACTAAATGAATCTTTCTCTCCTAGTACCCGACCAAGATGATTTGCCGATTCTAAAAACTCTTTTTCTTTCCCTGTGATTGGATCCACAAAAAACACAAATAGTTTTTATTTTAGGAACAGAGGAACTGGCCATTTCTACACACTCGCTATATCTATTAAATGAATGGGTAGAGTAGAAATGATGGGAAGGAAGAGAAGATTTTATAGATGAGAAATTAAAAATGCAATCATACCACCTATATGTAGGCTAGCTAGAGTCTCACTCTCTCTCTCTTTTTTTGTGTTTTTTTTTTGTTTTTTTTTGTTTTTTTTTTGAAAAAAAAACATGTGTATGTACAAGCACTGTGATTGTGGCTCACATCTTCCCTTGGTTTTACGTCCAAGAACGGCTTAAACGCCTCTATGGGCTGGGATAGGCTTCCCATCCAGCTTTTCTTAAAAACCGACAAACGGGGTCTTTTTTAGTCGATTCCCAAGACTAAGTCGATCATGTTCTTTATGAAAATGAGGCCATAAATCATGAATTGCACGATGCACATCTCCACTAGGATGCGTCTCAAGAGTTAATAGAAGATTATCTAAAGACTCCTTACTCGTGCCATCCTTAATGAATTGTATTTTATCTTCACGGTTTATAGATACCATTCCTAAAGAACGACATTTTGCATTACAAGTCCATCGGCACATCGATGACAGACTTTCGATGCGTTTTGCACGACATTTCTTTGCAAAAGTGCTTTTACTTCCTGGGCATGTATGAAATAAAAGTATTGGAAGACTCACTCGATAATCGGACCTTTGCTTTAATCACCGAATATCTTCGGGAATTCCATGGTTCATTAACAACCTCAATCTTTCACACCTAGCACGGTAAATTTTTGTAATCGCATTCTCGAAAGGCGGGGCGGGAAAATACTTTTTCAATTTTTCAAGAGTGGTGTCCATTTTTCAAAAGAGAAGTGGAGGAGAGATGCAAAGAAAAGAGAAGGAACAAGGAATTGAACAAATATATACACGAGATATCGGTTATCATGGGAAATCGAAAGAACCGACTTAAGAGTCACTGAGTACCGTTATCCGCCATTTGACCGGGGTTGGAGAAAGACTAGCAAAACAAGAGTCACACCAAAAAGAAACACAAAAACAATGTGAGAAAAACAATATAATCAACCTTTATATACGGATCATTCAAACCAATGGATTCAATTTCACTAGGAAAATTATCAAAGTAAGCTTTCAAACGATGTCCATTTACCTTAAAAACATTGCCATTCTTTGGATTCTCAATATCAAAGGCCCCATAAGGATACACATGTTTCACAATAAATGGACCGCTCCATCTTGATCTTAGCTTTCCAGGAAATAAATGGAGTCGAGAATTATAAAGCAAAACTTTTTGACCAACATCAAATGTTTTTCTCAAGATTCTCTTATCATGAAACTCTTTGATTCTTGCTTTATGAATTTTTGAATTTTCATATGCATCATTTCTTATTTCCTCAAGCTCATTTATTTGCAACTTACGCAGATGGCTAGCATCATCCAGTGTTTGAATTGAAAGCTTTAATAGCCCAATAAGCTTTGTGTTCAAGTTCCATAGTGCAAATGACAAGGTTTTCCATAAACCAACCTATAAGGTGACATACCTAATGATGTTTTAAAAGCAGGTGCGATAAGCCAAAGTGCATCATTAAGTCTTAAAGACCCGAGTCCTTCCGATTAGGGTTCACTGTTTTTTCCAAGATTTGTTTGATCTCCCTATTAGCAAGTTCTACTTGTCCATTTGTCTCGAGGGTGATAAGGGGTGGCAACTTTATGTGTGATTCCATATTTCTTCATTAAAGACTCAAATGGCTTGTTACGTAAATGTGTTCCACCATCACTTATCATGACCCGAGGGATTCCAAATCGACTCAAAATATTTTCTTTCAAAAACTTGATCACCGTTTTATGATCATTGTTACGACTTGGAATTGCCTCTATCCATTTTGAAACATAGTCTACTGCGACTAATATGTACACAAAACCAAATGATGGAGGAAATGGACCCATAAAATCTATACCCCAACAATCAAAGATTTCAATGACAAGAATAGTATTTAAAGGCATCATGTGACGTCTTGAAATAGATCCTAGCTTTTGACAATTTTCACAAGTTTTGCAAAATACATGCGTGTCTTTGAACATGGTGGGCCAATAAAATCCACATTGTAAGATTTTTTGCAGTTGTCTTTCTTG